>CM053583.1:257359523-257379094 GCA_028627135.1 Pseudochirops cupreus | reverse complement strand
TAATTATTATTATTATTTACATGCAACTGGGAAATAAGATATACAGGCACTGGGATAGGAAGATCCACCTTACTCTTCCAGAAAGTCAGGGGGTGATCACGGAGGATATAGGAGAGAGCAGATTGGTGGATGGGGTATACAGTGGGATCGCTATTTTGAGGTGGTGGGTAGGGGAAAGACGGGGAGAAAATTTGTAACTCAAAATCTTGCGGAATCAATGATGTAAACTAAAAAATAAAAAAATAAACAAAAGTTAAAAAAAAAAGATGGATCACTTATTTTGAGTTGGTAGGGAACTTAGGTCATCTTATTCAGTCTAGATACGAACTGAGGATTTGAGGGGTTACATGATTTGCCTAAGGTCACACAATTAGTAAAAGTCAGAACTAGGATTCAACCTCCAAAAACTGAACTCTTTCCACTGTACTACCCACTCTCTCACTGGATCCTCCTAACAGGTCTAAGAGGCATCAGAAAATCACAGAATTTTGGACAGCAGTGGCCATTTAGTCTAAAACACAATAAAAAAGAAATCTCCTTGATTAATTGTAATGATAAGGAATTTGAAGATCTTCCCTGCCCCTTAATAGGCCTAGTGAATTTGAAAATCTTCCCTGACCCTTAGGGGGCCTCACTTGGAACCCAACAAGAGAAGCTTGCTTAGGGGAGGCTTGTTTTTCAAGAAGGCCCACACCTTTTGTTACTTTGTAATTAGGCAGTAGGTCAAGAAGGTTGTGATGTTCTCTGACCCTGGAGAAGGCTATATATACTCTGAGGTGATATTTTGCAAAGTAAAATATTTGGGGCTAATTTATGGGAAGAGTTGTATGATTTGGACAGATGAGACTCTGGGTAGCTATTGAGCCCTCCAGCTTTGAAAACCCAGGTGTTGGTGCTTCTCTCTCTGGTAACTAACCATGTATGTATGTAATGGTCAGACAGTTAGAAGCCCTGTCTTTTGGTCTGTTGAATTGTGTTATTTTCTCTGTCTGTATTTTTTGTCTGCTTGTAACTTCTATTTGTATTTTCTGAAATTCAGGGTGCTGACTTTTTCCCCTGAACTAAGTGAATTATATATTATATATCTATATCTATGTCTATATATTATGTATATGTTTGATTAAAGTAAGATTGTTAACCTCTTTTGAGTTGCTTTCCTTTAGAAAAGAAGATCAAAGAACCTGTGCTAGCAGCCATCCTGGGTATGCTAGGGTGCTTGCTGTTATACTAATATGATAGAAAAAAATAATAAATGTTGGAGAGGATGTAGGAAAATTGGGACATTAATGCACTGTTGGTGGGGTTGTGAACTGACCCAACCATTCTGGAAAGCAAATTGGAACCATACCCAAAGGGTTATAAGACCATACTTTGAGAGATCACTACTAGGTCTGTATCCCAAAGAGATCAAAGAAAAGGGAAAAGGACCTATTTGTACAAAAATATTTATAGCAGCTCTTTTTGTGGCGAGAAAAGAATTAAAAAATTGAGGGGATGCCCATCAATTGTGGAATGGCTGAACAAGTTGTGGCATATGATTGTAATGTAATATTATTGTGCTATAAGAAATGATGAGCAGGCAGAATTCAGAAAAACCTGGAAAGATTTATATGAACCGTTACAAAGTGAAGTGATCAGAACCAGGAGAAATTCTACACAGTAACAGCAATATTGTACAATGATCAACTGTGAATGACTTAGCCATTCTCATCAATGACCCAAGACAATTCCACGGGACACATGATGAAAAAGCTATCAACCTCTAGAGAAAGAACTGAATGCAGATAGAAGCATGCTATTTTTCACTTTCTGTATTCTTCTCATGTTTTCCCTCCTTTGGGTCTCTGTCTTCCTTCAAAACATGATTAATGTGGTAATATGTTTTGCATGATTGAACAAGTATAACCTATACCAAATTGCTTACTGTCTCAGGGAAGGGGGAGGTGAGGGACAGAGTAAGTTTTTTTTATAATTAATGTTAAAAATTGTCTTTACATGTAACTGGGGGAAAATTGTGAAAATTACAAAAAGAAATCCCCACTGTAAGGTACCCAGACAATCACTCAACCTCTATTTGAACACCTCCACTGAGAGGCAAACCTTTTACCTTCTGAGTCATCCCATTCCACTTTTAATTATCTACCTGCTGGGGAGTTTTTCATGATCCCAAGCATACCTTTGCCTCTTTACAATTTCTACCCATTGCTATTGGTTCTGCCCTCTTAGACCAAACAGTACAAAGCCTATCTCAGATATTCAAAGTTGGCTATCATGTCTTCCCTCAGCAATGACTGTCACATACCCAAATTCTACGTGGTGCTTCCTCATCCATTCTTTTATCTTACACATCAGCCCTATGAAGGGGAGAAGTAGAAACAGTTTGTTGCCCCATTTTATAGATGAGAAAACTAAGTCCCTCATATTTTAAATGATTTAGCAAACCAAATGGGAAAAAACTGAAGGGATAAAGTACCACAGATAGAGCTTCTCCCTGAAACACACCTAATGGCAAACTTCCCTGATGGCATACCAAAATAGAACTTGGTCTTGGTTTCCCTGCCTCCAGTCTTCAATTCATGCTCTACATAGCTACGAAAATGATATATTTCTAACCTATCTAACCATGTCATTGTCTTGCTTAAGAAACTTCAATGGCTCTCTATTGTCAACCTAGGATAACATAAGAAGTTATTTCTTTGGCATTTCAAACCCTGCATTTCCTAGATCTAGATTCCCTTTCCAATCTTATGACACACTACTTCCTTTCACACACTCTTCAGGATTCCAAACTGGCCTTGTTGCTGTCCCTCATACAAGGCATTTCATCCTTTGTCTCCATGCTTTTGCATAGACTGTCTGTCAGGCCTGGAATGCACTTGATTTTCACCCACCATCTTAGAATCCTTAGCTTCTTTCAAGGTTCAGCTCTAACACCACCTGATACAGAAGGCTTCTCCTGCAAATCCCCCTCCTCAAGCTATTAGTGCCTCCCCTCCCCAAATTACTTTGTATATATTTTGTATGGACTTCTTTTCACACATGTTGTTTCCCTTGGAATGTAGGCTTTCTGAGGTCAGGAACTCTTTTGGTTTTCTTCTTTGGTTTTGTCTGAGAGCTAGGTGGTTCACTGGAGAAAGCAATAGGCATCAAATCAGATTCAAATCCCGCCTGAGATACTTACTAGCTGCTCAACCCTGGCCAAGTCACTTAACCTCCATCTGCCTCAGTTTCTCTAACTGTAAAATGGAGAGAACAATAAATAGCACCTGCTTCCCAGGGCTGTTGTAAGGATCAAATAAGATCATATTTGTGAAGTGCTTAGCACTGTCCTTGGCACATAGTAGCACTTAAATCCTTGTTCCCTCTAACCTCTGGCACAATGCTTAGCACGCACTAGGCAACTAACACATACCTGATATACCAATAAATGTAAACGTATTTCTTCATAAAGGAAAAAGAAAATCACAGACCAGTTTTCCAAATTGTTCCCAATACTTTCTTAGCAGAAGCAGTGACCTCAGAGACTTAAAATACATAAATAAATAGATCATAGCCAGGAGACCACCAAATCACCCCTTTGATTCTAATAGCAAAAAAAGGAGAAATGGTTTCCTTTTCCACTCAGCAGATAATAACATCCTGTGTCTGGAACGGCCATCAGTGGGTTCACAGCCCGAGCATAGCGTAGCACAGATGAAAGCTGTCCTAAGGGGAGACAGCTGTGCTTTACATTGGTAGACTTTTTCCAAACCCTTGGATTCTCAAAATTCTTTTCCATCACCCTCCCTTTGCCCCTCCAACCCATGCACCTCCAATCTTGGAAACCTTAAATACCACCAATGGTATGAAGACTATGAGAATTCAAATACTTAATTCTCTCAACTCAGCTTTCCCAAGATCACTTGTACAATCTCACAGCTACTACAACCAGTGGCAAGAGCAGAAGGTGCAACTTTTTCCAGAAAGTGTCCCTGAAAAATAGCTCATTTCCAGGAGAGAAGCGCCACTGAATTCTTCTGGAGCCTCAAGGAGGCATTGGCTATGCTTGTAAGCCACAGCAAATTTTGTCCCTTAAGAGCTCATAAATCAGACTGATAGCCGAGAGGGCCTCCTTTTTAAAAATTTAAAAAGATTTCATCCTGAGATGCAATTTGTGGGGAGAGGGTGAGAGGGAACCAAAGGGAGGAAGGCAAAGGGGGAAAATGTCTAATTCAATCAATGTGGCTGATTTAACATTGAAGAAATTGAATTATATAAATCTGGCATTATTTGGGGGTTATGTCTTTCAAAGATGGGGCCAACTGAAGGACAATTTAGTCTAGTGAGAAATTAGCCTACATTTCAGTATAACTGCATTGGGACACAGGAGGGAGAGAAAGAGAATAAAAAGGACCCAGTATGTCTTAGAAAAATTATAACTGTACACGCAATTACTGCTTTTGAATCCAGAGGCAGGCATAATGCTATCTCATCGTTCTCCACATCTGCTTTCATACCCACCCTGTCTGTGAAACAGCCTATAGAGAAGAGTTTGAAAGGCGATTCAGGATAAAGGGTTCCTTTACAATAAGGAAGGGCCTACCACTTCTACCTAACCCCAGCTATAAAATCCAATCACCAACACTGCTTTTTCAAACTGGGTGATACCCTATAAGATTTAGCCCCAAATAACCAAGTGTTAATGATTAAATCTTCATTGGGTAGGGACAAAACCAACAGCCTCCCATCTACCCCAGAAGCCTTCAGAAGTAAGGTGGTCAATAGAGGTAGAAGAAATATCTACTAAAACCAGCACCTTGATTCTATAGTAGGTGGCTAGAGAAGTGGTTATATACCCAAGACATATTTATCTAGTTCTCTCATGCCCCCATCACAACAATAACCCTACCTACCTCACAGGGGCTATTGTGGGGATGGCATCATCTTCCTGCTCTCTGGTCATATCCAGGCTCATTACTTTGCCAGTCATATAAAAAATCATGCTGGGAAGAACTTCCACAATTTGGTCTTTTCTTCTGATTGGTCACTGCCTCTACAGACTATGTCAAGAAATGCCCAGCCTCTATTCTTCACTCCATTCCCAACTCACCGGAAATCTGCTTTACAGTCGCACCAATTACCTTGCCACTACAGATACCCCTTTTCATCACTCTTCCCCCAATTCTAGAACTGTGGACCATGATCAAATCAACTCTATCATTGTTCATGAATGGACTGTATCAATCTACTACTCCCTGGTCCCAATCACCATCCTGGTAAACTAAGTGTCCCCTCCCTAGCTACCACTGCCCTGTATTGTCTCCCTTGTTAGATTGTAAGCTCCTTTGTAAACAAGGACTGCTTTTGCTTTTGTATTTGTAGCCCCAGGACTTAGCACAATGTTTGGTATGTAATAAGTGCTTAATAAATGCTTTCTTGTTTATTCTTGTTAATGTGATCTCATATTGATATCCTATGATGGTTGCCTATTTTTTCTGTACTTTTGGAATTGGGAAGAGGAAATAGCAACTGTGACTTCAATAAAATTTGCTCAGTCTACTTTGAGGAGTGAGGGGATTATAAGGAGGTTCTAAGGACTCTGAGATATGAGGAAGGCCCCCCCCCAGTTCCTTTATTATAGCCAAGAAAACAAATTGTGGATCTCTAATTTTCAGGAACACAACTCCCAAGTATCACTTTCAAAAGTTAGCCATTTGTCATCCTCATTATCCCTTTCAAGCAAGCTTAATTTTGCCTTTCTCAGGCACAGAAACAAAGAAAACCCACTCACACCCTATTTTCTGTGGACCCTGCTATTCATTATATATGAATCCATCATGTGGCATTTGTTGATTTCCCAGTGAAGCATCTCATTGGCATGTCCATATTTTCTTGCCCAGGCATCATTGTGATTAATTTGTAAGACATTTTTCTGTGGTTGTAGGACACGACAGAAATATATTCTAGGAGAGGGAAACCAGGGCTTTGCCCCAGGATGCCATATTTAGAGTGTTCTTTCGGCATTGTAAGACCTTCAATACTAATGAAATGACAGAGCTTAGTGCCCAGTGAGCAAGAATAATTAGTTCAGATAGGCAGTGAGAAAGAGAAGGCTGGGATAGCTGCTCCACCCACCCCTGCTGCTTCACCACATTAAGTGAAGGCATAGAAATTGTGAGCATGTGCTCCCCATACCCTCACTTACATGGGAGGAAGGGTGGGGAAGTGGTAGTATCTGTCCTCAATGCAAAAAATTCTTAGTTATGGCTCTGGAACAAGATGGAGTGAGATGATCCATACTAAGGAAATAAACCCATGACTTTGGTTTCCTTAGCATTGTACTCTAACCAAAACAGAGAGATTTGAGAGTTTCAGCCCATTGCCTTTAGAGCTAGGGATCTGAGAACTCCTAAGAACTTCTAAGGGATACATGAATAGATTTCAGAGAATCCTTGAATTTGGACAGGAAAAATTATACACACACACACACACACACACACACACACACACACTCCACCCTTTTTTTCGCTAACATCTAACTGAAATTTAGCATTTCCTTCAGTTACTTAAAAATATTCTTCTAAGATGAGATTAATAGTTTTCTCCAGACTGCCAAAGGGAGTCCCTGTCATAATGCAAAAAAAGGTTAAGAATTCCTGCCTTGGAGAGTTCCTTAAAGTCTGTCTGTAAGTTGCTGGGTTTGTTTGTTCTTTCAGAGAGACAGACTGCTGACCTATGATCGGCAACATATTCCATTTCAAAGTCCTTGAGTTGAAATTCAGACCCAGGAATAGGTGGGCATGTCAACTTCCCATGATGCTTCTCAGTGACACATGTACATGTCCTCAATATTGTATCAATCACCAGAAACTCAGCTCCAGCCTCCTCTCCCCAAGCAAATGGGATGCCAAAACGTAAGTAAGACCACAAAGCTGGGCCAAGATGGCACAACTCTGAACATCTGGAAACCTCCAGAATTTTGGACTATACAACTGGAAAAATCATCATGGTATAATCACCAAGTTGAACCGAATAGAAGAAATGTGAGAATATCTTCCTCTACTTTTTTGCAGAGGTGGAGGACCACAGACGCAGAATACGGTATACAAAAGACTTTACTTCTGCAGATTGCTTTTCTCTCTCAGTGTTTTTTTTTATTTCTTTATTAAAAAGGATGGCTCACTTGGAGGGGTAGGAATACAGTGAGAACTGCAGGTTTTATTAAAAAAAGAGGTATTAATAAAACTTATTTTTAAAAAAAGATATTAGGCTTTTCCACGGTACTTAATTCATCACATGAGGTACTCCCGGGTCACTGAATTACAGGGAGCAGTAAAGGAATATCCACCCGACACCATCAACAATAACCTCTTCTTAGCAAGTGCTCTAAGAGACAAAGCTCAGGGGTAGCGTGTAAACACAGAATTCAGCCCAACTTATGGAACCATCCGTGGCCCTGCCTTACACATAAACTCTTTTCATGAGGCAGGTGTAGATGCAGCCTTTCAAAAGTCAGCCTTATGATGGCACTTGGGTATGAGCACAGCATGTGCATCACAGGCCTCTGGTGGTACAGTGAGAGAAAAGTGCTCTATTCTTAAAAAGCAGAGAGTTGATCTGAGCTGTAATGATTACAAGTCCCTAGCACAGGGAGATATTTATTTAATCATTGGGTATTGCTCTAAACATCAGCAGATGTTCCATCCAGCCATCCAAAAGATGGTCCTTACGCCCCCCTGAGGTGACAGTATCCATAAAATTATATTCTTCAACATTTCAACAAGTAGGAGCACAGATCTAGATATAAAAGAGACTTCAGAGGCCATATGATCTAATTCTCTCATTTTACAGAAGAGGAAACTGAGACCCAGAGTGGTACAGTGTTAGATGGTACAATGGAAAGATTGTTGGACTTGGAGTCAGCAAAGCCAGAATTCAAATCCTGCCTAAGACACTTACTAGCTGTGTGACTCAGCAATTCATTTAATCATTCAGCCTCAGTTTCCTTATCTGTAAAATGGAGTTAGTAATAGTACCTATCTCATAGGGGCAGGAAGATCAAATAAGATAACATGAAAAGTGCTTGGCATACTTTTAAGCACTATACAGATCCTACCTATTGATGTTGTTACCCAAGTCCTCTTGGTCAAATCAGTGTACTTTCAACCATACCCCACTAACTCCCATCACTTGCCCTGAGCAATAGGCAGGTAGCTTTTTGCCAATTTGGTCTGGTTGGAGTGAAAAAAAGTGTTAGTTATGCTGTTTTCTTGGCCCAGCATGCATTTTACTCAAGGTCTAGAAACTGATAGTGCTGAAAGACTTAGAATAATGACCAATAGTGATGCCAGAGGATTGATAATAAATTAAATTACCTGCCTCCTGACAGAAAGGTGACAGTTTCAGGATGCAGAATGGAGATGTGCATTTTTGGACACAGCCAACGTGAGAATTTGTTTTGCTAGGTTATGCAAATTTTATGAGGCTTTTCTTTTTCTTTTCAGTGGGGTCGTGTAAAGAGAGAAAATCAATTTTTGTTCATTAAAATTTTTTTAAAATCCTAGAAATTGCACCTCAAAAGCAACTTCACCTGTAAGACGTTACACAGCATGAACTCCAAGGGCAACACTGAGGCGAGACTCCTGAATATTTCACCCCCATCAGCACAATGTTAGCACCAGATTGATTTGAAGAAGAGCCCAACCTGGAATTGCATACTATCCTTTCCCCTTTTGTTTCCTTTCAACACAGTTAGGCTCTAATCAATTAAAAAAAGACATTAAAAAAGTCATTTGGTATCAAAAGATGATGAGAAAAGGCATTGGTCTAGCACTCCTTCAAAAGTTACTTGTGTGATGCTAACAGTGGTTTCTCTGCCTTTCCAATGGATTTGGAGTCTCTTCCATCTATGCTTAATGCAGCCAGGAAAGAGCTGCTTTGAATATGCTCTTTTATGACCTGTAAAGGCTTTGCTATGCTTGCTTAGGGATGACTCTTACGAGGAAGATGGGAAGAAAGAAAGGGATTCTGGAGTTGTATAAACCTGAGCTCGAGAGCTGTCTAACGAGTCTATGTTCATGGCTCAATGACTGTCCAGATTAAATCAATCTACTCCAAATCCTCTCCAGAGTCCGGAAAAAGTGAGGCACAGGTGCCACCCTAAGTTGGCTTTTCAGCATGTTTCACTTCTTAGGCACCTGTTGATGGTCAACTGCTTAAGGGTATGTCTGCCTAATAACAAGAAAAACACACATGTAAACCTTGGCCTTTGATAACAGACAAAATTTGCCAGCCATGGCAAATCCAAACCTGATAACTAAGAGAACCAAGGGTAGGAGCAAAAAGTATTACCATTCCTTCTTTGTAGAAATAGTAGCATCCATGACATGCTAAGTAACTAGGATCCAAAAGTCCGACTGGTAGGCTAAAAATAATAACAACCTAACTAGATGTTTTAAGGTTTATAAAGTGCTTTATAAATCTTACATTATTTTATCCTCACAACAACCTTGGGAAGTAAGTGCTATTGTTATCCCCATTTTGCAGATGAGGAAGTGAAGCAGTCAGAGATGAAGTGACTTGCCCAGGGTCACACGACTGGGAAATGTTTGGGCAAGAATTTGAAATCAGATCCTCCTGACTCGAGGTTCAGCCCCCTATCCACTGCGGCACCTATATACTTGAAAGAGGCCAAATACAAGTGTCTATAGGAGATTCTACAGGCACCAAAATATTCACAGCAATACAAAACTGGGAACAAAGGAGATACCCATCAATTGGAGCATGGCTAACCAGTGGATGAGATGGAATGTTACTATGCCATAAGAAGCTCAGAATACAAAGGATTTTTATGAACTGATGCAGAGTAAACAAGAAAATACATATACAATGTCTACAACAGTATAAATAGAAAGAAACTAATGCATAATTAGAATAAATTAATTTGGCTTCAAAGAAAGGTTGAAAAAATGTACCTCTCTCCCTTCTTTGCAGAAAAAGGCCACTACAGGTATGGGACACTGTATATGCTGTCAGATACAGGGGGTAATTCCATTAACAAGCAATTGTTAAGCACCTACTGTGTGCGAGGCACTTGGTGTTTTGGTTGGTTTTTCTAAATTGCTTTTTCCCCCTCTTTGTTTTTTTCCCCCTTTTTAATTATTATTATTATTATTATTTATTTATATTATAATATTTATTATATAATATTATTATACATAATATATAATAATATTTGTTATATAATATTATTATATATAATGTGTTTACTATATAATATATGATAATATTTATTATTATTATTATTATTATTCCTATAATTTATTTTTATTTTTCAACATTCACTTCCAAAAGATTATGAGTTCCAAATTTTCTCCCCATTTCTCCCTTCCCCCCACCCTATTCTGATTACCCCTTCCTCCAATCTGTCCTCCCTTCTATCGACGCCCCCTGCCTTTCTCTTATCCCCTTCCCTTCTATCTTCTTGTACGGCAAGATAGATTTCTCTACCCCAGTGCCTGTATATCTTATTTCCCAGTTGCATGTAAAAACAATTTTTAACATTTGTTTTTAAAACTTTGAGTTCCACATTTTCTCCCTTCCTCCTTCCCCATTCACCCTCACTGAGAAGGCAAGCAATTCAACATAGATTATACATGTATAGCTATGCAAAACACTTCCATAACAGTCATGTTTTTTTCAACATTTGTTTTTGAAACTTTGAGTTCCAGAGTCTTTCCCTTCTTCCCTCCTCACCCACCCCCACTGGAAAGAGAAGCAATTAAACATAGGTTGTACATATGTAGTTGCAAAACATTTACATAGTAGTTATATTGTGAAAGACTAACTCTTATTTCCCTCAATCCTATCCCGCCCCCCACTTATTCTATTTTCTACTTTGACCCTGTCCCTTTTCAAAAGTGTGTGCTTCTAACTACCCTCTCCCCCAATCTGCCTCACCTTCTATCATCTCCCCTCTTATCCCCTTCTCCTTGCTTTCCTGTAGGGTAAGATACCCGACTGAATGTGCTGTAACAGTCATGTTGTGAAAGACTAACTCCATTTCCCTCCATCCTATCCTGCCCCGCCATTTATTCTATTCTCTCCTTTTACCTTGTCCCTCCTCAAAAGTGTTTGCTTCTGATTACCCCCTCCTCCCATTTGCCCTCCCTTCTATCATTCACTCCATCCCCCCACCCCATAACAGCAAGCACCCTGGCACACCCAAGATGGCCTGCTACCACAGGTTCTTGGATCTGCTTTTCTAAAAGGAAAGCAACTTTTAAGGGGTCAATAATAGTTCAGGGGAAAAGTCAGAACCCTAAACATCAGAGAAAACGCAAACAGAAAACATAAGCAGAAAAATTAGCATAAATACCAACAGACAGGGCCCTGACTGTCTGAATCAAAGCAATATTGCTGTACAATTTACATACAACACTGGATCAAGAGAACATTTACTTCTGAGCAGTCGGGGGTCTGAACATAAGGCTACTCAGGGTTTTGACCAGGGAATCACAAGGTCCTTCTCATAAGTAAACCCCCAAAGCAAAATAACAACTCAAAGCATATATACATTTCTCAGAGCCAGAAGGCATCACAACCCTTGTGACTTGATGCCTAATCAGCTTAGTACCAAAAGATGTGGAAGCCTTCCTACAAGCAAGCCTCCCCCTAAACAAGCTCCTCCTTAGGCAAGTCCCTCCCTAGTGGGCTCCATGTAAGGCCTATAATGGACGGGGAAGATCTTATTATCCCATCAATCCCCTTATCCCCTCCCCCCTACTTTCCTGTAGGGTAAGATAGATTTTTATACCCAATTGAGTGTATATGTTATTTCCTATTTAAGTCAAATCCAGTGAGAGTAAGGTTCACTCATTCCCTCTCACCTCCTACCTCTTCCCCTCCAATGCAAAAGCTTTTTCTTTTCTCTTTTATGTGAGGTAATTTACCCCATTCTACCTCTTCCCTTTTCCTTCTCCCAGTACATTCCTCTCACTCCTTAATTTTATTTTTTAGATATCATCCCTTCATATTCTACTCAATCCTCCAACTACCCTAACAATGAGAAAAGTCTCATGAGTTATAAATATCATCTTTCCATATAGGAAGTAAGCAGTTCAACTTTTAATAAGTCCCTTATGATTTCTTTTTCCTGTTTACTTTTTCATGCTTGTCTTGATTCTTGTATTTGAAAGTCAAATTTACTATTCAGTTCTGGTCTTTTCATCAAGAATGCTTGAAAATCCTCTATTATATTGAATATCCATTTTTTCCCCTGAAGGATTACACTTAGTTTTGCTGGATAGGTGATTCTTGGTTTTAATCCTAGCTCCTTTGACCTCCAGAATATCACATTCCAAGCCCTTCAATCCCTTAATGTAACAGCTGCTAAATCTTGTGACATCTTTGTTGTGTTTCCACAATACTTGAATTGTTTCTTTCTGGATACTTGCAATACTTTCTACTTGACCTGGGAACTCTGGAATTTAGCTACAACATTGCTAGGAGTTTTCCTTTTGGGATCTCTTTCAGAAGGTGATCAGTGGATTCTTTCCATTTCTATTTTACTCTCTGGTTCTAGAATATCTGGCCAGTATTCCTTGATAATTTCTTGGAAGATGATGTCTAGGCTCTTTTTTTGACCATGGCTTTTGGGCAGTCCAATAATTTGTAAATTATCTCTCCTGATCTATTTTCCAGGACAATTGTTTTCCCAATGAGATATTTCACATTGTCTCACATTTTTTTACTCTTTTGATTTTGTTTTATAATTTCTTGATTTCTCATAAAGTCAGTAGCTTCAATTTTCTCCAATCTAATTTTGAAGGAATTATTTTCTTCAGTGAACTTTTGGGTCTCCTTTTCCATATGGTCAGTTCTACTTTTTAAGGCATTCTTTTTCTCATTGGCTTTTTGGACCTCTTTGCCATTTGGGTTAGTCTATTTTTTAAGGTGTTATTTTCTTCAGCATTTTTTGGGTCTCCTTTAGTAAGCTGTTGACTTTTTTTCATCATTCGTCTGCATCACTCTTATTTTTTTCCCCAATTTTTCCTCTGCTTCCCTTGATTTTCAAAATCTTTTTTGAGCTCTTCTATGGCCTGTGACCAAATCATATTTTTCTTGGAGGCTTTGGATGTAGGAGCTTTCACTTTGTCATCTTGTGGTTGTATGTTTTGATCTTCCTTGTCACCAAAGTAAGATTCTATAGTCTGATTTTTTACCCTGCTATTTGCTCATTTTCCCAGTCAATTACTTGACTTTTTAGCTCTTTGTTAAGGTAGGATTCTGCTTCCAGGGTGGAGGGCAAACTGTCCCAAGCTTCAGGGGTTTTGTCCAGCTGTTTTTAGAGATACTTCTGGGGACCTGTACATTTTCAGCTTTTCCAAGGTTCTATGATGAAGGAGAAGTGTTTATTCCTCTCCTGGTCTGTGAGTTACCACACGTACTCTTTTCTGCCTTGGAGCTGTGAGGAAGATTCCCTTTCCAGCACTGCCACAAGCTTCACCATGCCAGTCCTTCTCCTTGCTCCAGGACTGCCACCCTAGACTGTGACCATATCCAAGCATAGGCAAAGCAAGAAAATCCTGCCTTAGCAACAGTAAAGAGATCCCTGCAAACCCCCACTGATTAGCCACTTGATCCCTAAAATTGTGAGCTTAGAGTTCCAGAAAGAGCGCTGCTGCTGCCACCTCCATTGCTGCTACCTTGGGACTAAGGCTGGACCTTGTTCCTCTCTCACCCAGGTCTGACAGACCTTTCCTACTGGCCTTCTAAGTTATCTTTGGCATTTATATGTTGAGAAGTCTGGAAATTGCCATAGCTGTCAGTGATTCAGTCCCCTGAGGCCTGCTCCCACACTATTCCAGCATGGCCTATGTTGAACTATGCTCTTCTCTCAGACTGGTGCAATAGACCTTTCCTATAGACCTGCCAGGTTCTCTTGGGCTGGAAATTTGTTTCATTCTGTCATTTTATGGGTTCTACTGCTCTAGAATTCATTTAGAATCATTTTTACAGGAATTTGAAGGGGTTTGAGGGAGATCTCAAGGAGGTCCCTGCTTTTACTCTGCCATCTTGACTCTACCTACCCCCCCCCTTTCTTTTTTTAATCTCTGTTACAAAGGGATGGCTTGGTGGGTAGGAGAGGATATGGAGTATTAAAAAAAAGAAGATGATGTGAAAACAAAAGGTAAGAAGAAAAAGGATAATTTTTTTTAAAGGAACAGGAAAATACTCACTGCTAGGCAGTTTAAGGAAACCTTCTGAGTTGGCTGACCATGTTTTAGCTACCACACCTTCTCTGTCTTTTAGGTTGAAATGTTCTGCCCTGTTCTTTCTGCCTAGACAAATTCTACTTACTCTTCCACATTCAGCTTCAGATGGGATCTTGCCCCTCCTCTGAAGCTGACAGGATGTTTATTATCAATGCTATTAGCTCCTGGTGATGTTTCTTAAACTGCTGCATTGAAGTGTTGTTGTTTAATTGTTTTCAGTTATGTCCAACTCTTTATGACCCCTTTTGGCATTTTCTTGGTAAGATACTGAAGTGGTTTCCCATTTCATTCTCCAGGTCTTTTTACAGATGAGGAAACTGAGGCAAACAGGGTTAAGTGACTTGCCCAAGGTCACACAGCTAGTAAGCATCTGAGGCCAGATTCAAACTCTAGTCTTCCTGATGCCAGGTCTGGCCCTCTATGCACTTTACTATCTAGCTGTCCATTGAAGTATTCCTTGCCTCTGATTCAATCATCATGTTCTGCATGTTTTTCAATCTCTTATTTTCCTAAGTCTACGACTAAGCTCCTTGAGGGCAGGGCCTCCATCTTATCTATCTTGGTAACCCTCTCCCAGAGTTGAGCAAAGTGCCTTGTGCACAGAAGGTATTCAAAAGATGTGTAACAAAAATGCTGCTAACCTCTGAATTCACACAGATTACTGGGTTTAATGTAGAGGTACTTTTGCATGACACATTAGCTTAAGACCAAAATCCACTAGGCTAAGAACTTCAATGATCATCTTTTAATGGCAACAGGCTAGCAAACTGTACAAGGTACGTGAATTGTTGTAAGTAAAACATTTAAATGCAGACTTAATTAAGGAGAGGCAGTGCTTCATAGTAGTGGGCAGCTAGGTGTTGTGGATAGAGTTCCAGGTCTGGAGTCAGAAAGATTTCTCTTCCTAAGTTCAAATCTAGCTTCAGACACTCACTTGACTCAAGTGATTTAACTCTATTTGCCTTAGTTTCCTCATCTGAAAAACTAGCTGGAGAAGGAAAGGGCAAAGCACTCTACTATCTTTGCCAAGAAAACCCCCAATGGGGTTATGGAGGATCAGACATGGCAAACAACTGAACAGTAAGAGTACAGTACAGTGGACCAAAGGCTGACCTTGGAGTTAGGAATGCCTAGAATTGGTTCCAGTCTTGCCTCTTACACAAACAAGGGGTGGGGTCATGGTAAAGTCACTTAATCTCTGAGTGCCCCAGGTGACTGTCTGAGATGGCAAATTACAGAGGAGTTGCTATTTGGCATGAGTGAAGGGAGTTTCCATATCAGGAATCTATAACAATGAAGAAATCACAGGTGGAGATTCCTACTCCTCCCTTCTCCCCGTTCCATACTCAGAAAAGTTGTCATGGTAAAGTCTCTGGCTTGGGCTGACAAAAGGTTGGAAAGACTCGCATAAACTAACCTTGGAGACGGTCTCCACCATCCCAGGTGAATCAAGAACTCTTTCTTCTCAGCTCTCTTTCAACTTGCCCTCCACAGCCGACAAAGCAGGCTGGGGACCACTGGGACTGTCTTCTCTACAGCTCCCTTTCTTGTCTCCAAGCCCCCTCCAACCTCCCCCACATTCCACATTTCAGGCTGGTGCCACGGGCCTGTAGTCAAGAAGACCTGAGTTCAAATGTGACCTCAGATACTTCCTAGCTATGTGACCCTGGGTAAGTCATTTAACTACTTCTTGCCTCAGTTTCCTCAGCTGTACAATGAGGATTATAATAGCACATACCTCACAGGATTGTTATGATCAAATGAGATTAATAGTTGTAAAGTACTTAACATGGTGCCTGGCATGTAGTAGGCATTTAATAATGCTTATTAACTTCCTTGCCTTCCTTCCACAGACACACAGTTTCATGGACACTGAAATCCTAGGAACTTCAATCTGATCCATCCTTGAGGTCCTGGGGCCTCATTTGAAATACTGCCCATATATACAAATTTATGTATAGCAGCTCTTTTCATAGTAGCAAAGAATTGGAAACTAAGGGAGCACACATTAATTGGGGGATGATTGAACAAATTTTGGTATATGAATGTAATGGAATACTCCTGTCCCATAAGAAATGATGAAAGGGATGGTTCCAGCGAAATCTGGGAAGACCTGTAAAAGGTGAGGAAAAGTGGAATTGACAGAACTAGAAGAATAATTTATACTATAATAACATTGTGAAGAAAAAGCAGTTTTGAAAGCCTTATCAACCACAATTCCAGAGGCAGGATGATGAAGTGACCTTCTAATAAAGTAGTGATAGACTTGGGATACAGAATGAGATACATAGTTTTTGGACACAGCTAACGAAGGAATTTGTTTGACTACGAATATTTGTCGTAACAGATTTTCTTTCCTTTCCTTTTTCTTTTTTAATGGTGGTGGGGAGTGAGAAGGAAAGAAAATTTATTTTTGTTCATTGAAAAAAATTAAGAAAATTTTTTAAAAAAGAAATGTAATCCTTTCTCTAAAACGAGTCCAGTTACAAATGTTTATTGACTGATAAAAAATCACTTTGTGCCTTGTCTCTATGAGAAGTTCACTTTTTAGCAGGGGGCAGAAAGGGGAACACTGTCATGTTTCCCAGTGTGTGGCTCAAGGACCCTGTGAGAGAAGCAGACTGTCTGCTTAGGCGCCATCACTCAAAGGCTTAAGTTAGCCACTATGTTGTCAAGGACAATTGGGTTTACACTGCCATTTCAACTCACCCCAGGAAAGCAATTTCCTTGTTTGATTAGAGGCCTAGCTGACAGAGCCCTAGTCATCCTGATGGTGAGAACGCCGCGGGGGCCTTTGGAAAGTGCTGAATTATACTACCTGCCACTCTGGCTGCTAACCTCTGATTTGTCTTTGATCCAGCAACATCCCAGATAACCATGGGAGCTACATGAAAGGGGAAAAAACCCTCTTCACTATCACCTGGAAGGAGCAGAAGCTTAGAATCACCCCACATCTGATCCAAAGGAAATTGTGGTAGCAGCTGTTTTGGTGACTGGATAAAATCTGAATTTCAAAATCTGCTTTTTGACCTGCTTGTCCCCTTCTACATACACAGTACCTCTTAGATCCATTTTCTTTCTTCCTTCCTTTTTTTCTTTCTTTCTTTCTTTCTTTCTCTTTTCGGAGGGCAATTGGGATTAAGTGACTTGCCCAAGGTCACACAGCTAGGAAGTGTCTGAGGCCACATTTGAACTCAGGTCTTCCTGACTCCAGGGCCAGTGCTCTATTCACTGCACCACCTAGCTGCCTCTTAATTTAACTCTTAAGATGGCCTAAGAAGCCCAAAATACAGCTCAGATACCAGAGTGCAAATGAGGGCAACTGACCATCAAGGACCGGCAAACATTAAACTAAAGCATGTGACCAAGAAATGAGCCCAAGTAAAACCCAGGGCTCTTTTTCAATCCTGACACATTAAGTGACCTTTTCTTTGCTGTAGGGAACTGTGACATGGGAGGAAAGGCACTGGATTTGAAATCAGAGTCCATACTGAAGTCAGGATCTGCTATTTACCAGTTGTGTGACTTTGGTCAAGTCACTTACCTTCTGTGTCTCAGTCTCTCACCTGTAAAGTGAGAGGACTTCTAAATGACTTCTTCCAGCTCTAAATTTTATGATCCTATACTACTGAGATGGGAGTGAGAGAAACCTTGCCTCCACCCCTTAGAACCCTTAGTTTCTTTCAAAGCTCAGCTCAAACACTATCTTTGTACATGAAAACTTTCTTAATCCCCCCCAGCTGCTACTGCTCCCCCATCAAATATTATATTTTTTTTTGGAGGCAACTGAGGTTAAGTGACTTGCTCAGGGTCACACAGCTAGTAAGTGCCTGAAGCTACATTTGAACTCAGGTCTTTCTGATTCCTGGACCTGTTCTATTCATTGCACTACCTAGCTGCCCCTTGTATTTATTTTAGAAATTGAAAATTTTCCTCTAAGGACTACTTTTATGAATTCCAAAATTTGGGGTAGGTTTTATTCTGTATATATTTATATATTTACATGTTATCTTCTCTGAAAGAATGTAAGTTTCTTGAGGACAGGTACCGATTCACATTTTTTTTCTTTGTTATCCTCAATGCCTAAAACTGCATTTGATGTGTATAAGGCAACAGACAGTGCTTGTGGATTAACTGATTGATGGGGGTCGAAGGGTGAGAGGGAAAGATGGAAGAGTCTGTGGATGCTTTGGGCAGATATGGAGGTCTTCTCTGCCAGGATCTCTCTGGCCAGATTTCCAGCAGGAGCTTTTACTCATCAGTCTGGCATCCTAACCTATTCTCACCTCCCAGTTTTCAAACAAGGATGCCAAACTTGCCATCTCCTTCTCTTCACACACTGATCCTGGCTTGATATAATTTACCAAATTTCACCCAACAGAAGCCACTCCACGGCAAAGTTGAGTTGTTCCAGTTGTGTTCTACTCTTCATGATCCCTTTTGGGGTTTTTGTTTGTTTTTAGCAAAGATACTGGAGTGGTTTGTCATTTTCTTCTCCAGCTCATTTTCCAGATGAGGAAACTGAGGCAAACAGGGTTAGGTGACTTGCCCAGGGTCACTCAGCTAAAAGGTATTTGAGGTCAGATTTGAACTCAGGAAGATGAGTCTTTCAGATTCCAAGCCTAGGGCTCTATCCACTGAGCCACCCAGCTGACCTCCATAGTAAAGAAACAGGTCCTTCTCTCTGATGGCCCTTGTCAGTGCTGCTACAAAAATCCATTTCTAAGTGGAACATCATAGTTGGAAGGAACCACAAATGCCCAATCTACTCATTTTACAGATGAAAACACCAAGGACCAGAGAGTTTAGATGATTTATCCAAGATCACACAAAAAGTAAGTAGCACAACCAATATTTTTAATGCAGCGCCACCCAATAAGCATTCATTAAGCACCTTACAGTATGCCAGGAGCTGTGTTAAGTGATGGGATTGTTACAAACACAAAAGTGAAACCATCTCTAGGAGCACACAATCTAGTGGGAGAGAGATGTACATAAATAGATATTTGCAAAACAGATACAAGATAATCTGGGGAGAAAGACAGTAGCAGTTGGAGGAGGGGAGTAAGGAATGAGAATCAGGGAAAGATTCATGGAGTAGGTGGTACCTGAGCTGGCTCTTGAAAGAAAACAGAGATTCCATGAGGCAGAAGTAAAAAAAAAAAAGTGCATTCCAAGCATGGACTGACAGCAAGGGGAAAGGAGAAGAGCCAAGGGATGGAGTGATATGTACGAGGAATCCATTGCTAATAAATGTTAAAAGAAGTATCAGCTACTATATATTAAATAGTTATATACTAGTTGTATATTTATATG
>CM053583.1:257331503-257359023 GCA_028627135.1 Pseudochirops cupreus | reverse complement strand
AGTAGCCTGTTTAATATATAATATAATTATGCCATTAGTATCCTATGAAATATAATTATCTATTTGTGTAATATATATCTATTAGTATCCTATATAACATATAAAATAATTATCTATTAATATGCTATATAATTATCTATTAGTATCATGAAATATATAATTATCATATATTTCTATGTAAATATAGAACACATAACTATACCTTAGTATTCTATATTAGGGCTGGAAAGATAAAATGTGGCCAGGTTGTGAAGGGCTTTAAATACCAAACAAAGGTATTTCAGTTTGATGCCAGAGCTAGGAAGGAGCAGCACTGTTAGACCTGCTCTTTAGGCAAAGCGCTCCAGCAGCCTCCTGGAGGATGAATTTAAGGGAGAAGACACCTAAGGCAAGAAGATTAACTGGGAAGAGATTCAACAGTCTTTTGACCCAAGCTTCCCTAACCTTCCTGGCTTGGTTTTTCTGATGTTTAACATTTAGGCACCTGGCTCTTTCTTAGCTATGAGTCCTCTTGAGCTTAGAGCCCTCCTGGAGCTGAAAGCCAGAACAGTCTTAGACTTTCCCGAATTGTTTGTCCTGTACAGTAATATAGTTCATCAGCACCAGAGCCACCAGGAAGCCAAGTGCCTGGTTTTACTTGAAGACTAAGAAATCCTGAGGGGAAAAAAAAACAAACCATTTCCCACTGAGGGCTGCTTTCCAAAGGCCTTTTTCATTGCATCCAGCCTCCTGGTGCCTATTATTGAGATGCATTTGCATCTGGTTATTGATATGATTAACTACCAAAAGCAAGATAACCTCCTCTGAGTAGGTGATTCTGAAAAAGTCAAGGCACAGAGGCTGTTCAAGTGAATGCGTAAAAGCCTGTGCGGCTCCAGGCCAAGTGAAAGAATGGTTTTCATTAAAAGACTGACATTTGCCTTGTCAAGAGCCTTGACTGTTGAGCCCTTCTGGAGCTGGGAGCAGTAAGAGAATACTAAACATTATTATCTGTTTCTATTTACCAGGTTGCGGCATGTGAGCCTTGCTTGGGGCACAACATTGTTTGGTGGCTCTAACTGCTCCAGACAGACTCTGGGAGCCAGTGACGCCCTTGCCACAGTTTCAGCAGGTGGCCTTAGGCAGCTTTAACCTACAGCTTCCCTTGGAAAAACAAACAAACAAACAAACAAATCTCTTCTGTCCTAACTGTCTTGAAGGTGTTAAGACTAAGACTCTGTGTTTACAGACCTAATATAATTCTGAGAACAATGCCCTGTGGGCCCCAGTGGGTTTTCCTGGATTTCCTTCTGGGCCTCCCTTCTCTCATCCATGCCTGAGCTCCTGCAGCTGACTATTTAAACAGGTGTGCCATCGGGTGACTTGACACCCCAACCACCACCCTTGAGTTTCTGGTGGTACGTGTTTTCTTGCGTCTCTGTTTCTATTTAAATTTGCTGTTGTAGTCATTCTTCATGACCCCATTTGGGTTTTTTGGCAAAGATAATGGAATCATTTGCCATTTCCTTCTTCAGTTCATTTTACTGATTAGGAAACTAAGGCAAACATGGTTATGTGACTTGCCCAAGGTCACACAGCTAGTATGAGTCTGAGGCCAAATTTGAACTCAGGGTTTCCTGACTCCAGGCTCAGGGTTATATCTACTGCACCACCTAGCTATCCTTAAATTTGATTACTGTAAATAATTTCAAATGAAGTGATAGGGCACTATGGTTGTGGTAGAAAGGACATTGTATTTGAAGTTACAAAATCTGAATTCAAATCCTAGCTCTTCCACTTAATGTCTGTGTGACTTTGACCAAGTCACCCTTCTTTCTCTGGGCCCAAGTTTCTTCGTATATAAAAGAGGGGATTAGACTGGAAGAAGTGATTTTTTTTGAGGCAATTAGGGTTAAGTGAGTTGCTGAAGGTCACTCTCCCAGCAAGTACCTGATGTCAGATTTGAACTCAATTCCTCCTTATTCTAGGACCAGTGTTCTACCTACTATACCACCTAACTGCCCCAGAAGCAGGGATTCTTAACTTTTGTCTGGTGAAGTCTTGGGACCCCTTCTCAAAAGGATGTTTTTAAATCCATAAAATGAAATGCAAAGGATTGCAAAGAAAATCAAATATACTGAAACGTAGTTATCAAAATATGTACATATATTAATTCATGGACCCCAAGGTCCAAAGTCATCCCTGGACTTGACAATTCCTTCCAGTTCTAAATTCTGTAACACCAGCCTTTTCCCATTTAATCTTTTTAAGATTCACTTGAGGGACAGAAGAGAGGCAGTCAGCTTTATTTTAATTAATTAACCATGTCCTAAAGGTTGATGCTACACCCCAGCCACTAACTCCAAAATGAGAGGAGGGAAGGCAAAGCAATTGAGGTTAAGTGACTTGCCCAAGGTCACACAGCTAGTAAAGTGTGTTCAAATGTCTACGGCTGGATTTGAACTCAGGTCCTCCTGACTCCAGGGCCAGTGTTCTATTCACTACACCACCTAGCTGCCCCATGAGAGCAGTGTTAAGATCTAAATTCCTGGCTGAGTAACAATGGTTTGCCCATAATCTCATAAGCTTCATCAAAAGCATTTTTATAAAAAGTTCCCAAAGGAAGAACTCTGGGATTCCAACCCATGCCATACCTGAAAGCAACCACCCTGTGGCCTCCTTGCTCTATAAGGGAAGCCTAGAGTCTGAAAGAAGCACTCTGCTGCCATGGTCACAGTATTGGAATAATTGTTGTTTGGGGGGGGGGGGTGGTAGGGTGGTGGTGGTGGGGGGGAATTGCAGAACTGGAAGGGATAAGCCAGGTGGCATGGTGGATAGAGCACCAGCCCTGGAAACAGGAATACCTAAGTTCAAATCCAACCTCAGACATCAGCTGTGCGACCCTGGGCAAGTTGCTTAACCCCAACTGCCTCTTAAAAAAAAACAAAAACAAAAAACTGGAAGGAACTTTAGATCTCACTGAAAACTGAGGCTCAGAGAGGTTAAGCACTGTTCTTAAGGCCCTATTACTTGTGATAGAGCCAGGTTCATAAACTGAGAGCTTGAAAGAACCTTAGAGATCCCTGAGTCCTACCCCCTTATTTGCCAGATGAAGAAACAGCCCCAGAGAAGTCAAAGAACTTGCCCTGGGTCATATACCCATGTCACCCAGGCGCTGAAGGTAGGATTCGAACCTGGATCTTCCTAGCTCCAAGTTCAGCACACTGTACTTAATGCCACAGGTATTCAGACTCTCAACCAAGTAGTATTCTTGAAGATACATCACAGATTCCCAACAGGTGTGCTGTGTGCCTCAGGGTTATTACAAAGGGCCCACAACTTCCCATGTGCACTAAAAACTGTCATTTTTGTTTGGAGGGGGGAAGGCAGGGCAATTAGGGTTAAGTGACTTGCCCGTGGTCACACAGCTAGTTAAGTGTCAAATGTCTGAGGTCACATTTGAACTCAGATCCTCCTGACTCCAGGGCCAGTGCTCTATTCATTGCACCACCTACCTGCCCCTAAACACTGTCATTTTGATCTTTTTTTTTAGAACCACAAAGTATGCAATGTGACTCAAGATAACAAATGAATAAATATTCAGTCTGGGTCTTACTTATTTTTATATACTATATAAAATGTTATTTAAGTAATTTTAGAAATAAATTTATTTTTGTAAATTTTATAAATTTATAAATTTTATAAATTTATATTTTATAAATATAAATGTTTTATTACTGTGGTTGGTTCAGACATTTAATTTCATTTTTGTAAGGAACTCTCCGTGTGAAAAGTCTATGTACCATGCAGAAAGGT
This sequence comes from Pseudochirops cupreus, assembly GCA_028627135.1. Lineage (NCBI taxonomy): Eukaryota > Metazoa > Chordata > Mammalia > Diprotodontia > Pseudocheiridae > Pseudochirops > Pseudochirops cupreus. Next base: position 257,355,228 of record CM053583.1, on the reverse strand, counting down.
GAATCATCTGAATCTTAGAACAGTGAGGTCAAATTCAAATAGAAGTGAATCCCCTCAGGTGCATACTGACTTAGGAGATGACAAATTAACACTATCTATGTTGTACTGAGGGATATGTAGGTGTGTAGTGGATACAGTGCCAGGCCTAGAGTCAGAGTTCAAATCTGGTCTCAGATACTTACTAGGGGTGTGACCTTAGGCAAGTGACTTAACCCAGTTTGCCTCAGTTTCCTCATCTGTAAAATGAGCTGGAGAAGGAAATGGCAAACCATTCCAGTATCTTTGCCAAGAAAACCCCAAATAGGATCACAAAGAGTCAGATACAACTGAACAACAACAACAAAATGGAGTTTTTATTTCTTTTGTTAAACATTTCTCAATTACATTTTAATCTGGTTCAGGTCTCACTGAGGAGTTTTGCAGGCCTGCAGTCTGACCTCTCCATCTGAGAGGATTTCCTGGAGCTTGCCCAGGGTCACAAAATCGGTCAAGATTTGAACCCGGGACTTGGTCAGCCTTAACAACTTATGTTACAGTGTCTTTCATACCTTCTTCAGGCTGAATAATATCACACACACACACACACACACACACACACACACACACACACACACACACACACACACACACACACACACCCCCACATCACTTTTTCAAATGTAAGCAGCCACAGTCGTGATTAATAAAATACAAAATTCATTTAAAAGTGTTACTGAAGCTATATTAGCTTATAGATAATTATTTCTCGATTAATAAATACTCATAGAAAAATTGAAAGGCATCATGGTTTAGCAGATGAAGGGCTGGTTGGCCCTGGAGTCAAGATCCTGTGTTCAAGTCAGGCTTCTGCTACATAATGTCTGTGCCTCTAGGGGCAAGTCACCAACCCAGACTAAGGTTACACATTACAGAATAGTCACTAATCTTCATCACTTGTGGGAATTTCATAGAATCATAGATCTAGAGATGGAGGGGACCTCTAGTTTTTTTGTTTTTTGCTTTTTGGAGGGCAATTGGGGTTAAGTGACTTGCCCAAAGTCACATGGCTAGAAAGTATGTCAAGTGTCTGAGGCCATATTTGAACTCAGGTCCTCCTGACTTCAGGGCCAGTGCTCTATTCACTGTGCCACCTAGCCACCCTGGGACCTCTAGTTTTACAGAAAAGGAAACTGAGACCCAGATAATTGAAATGACTTGACCAATGTCACAGAGGTTAAGATTAACATCACCAAGAGTTCCCCACACAGACAAATTCTGAACAAAAAATATTCCTATTCCAAAGAACTGGAATTCCTATTGCAAAGAATAATTGAAGTAAGGGGCTCATTACATCCAAGAAGGCTGGAAAACAGAGATGCGATCTTCAAATAAAATGTAACAAAAACGAAAAAGTCTATGTCAATGCATGGTGCTTTTACCCAATGGTCTTGGGTCTTGACTCCAACTGACTCAGTTTACAGCTAATCAAAATTAAAACTCACTGGGTTTGAAAGTTCTAAGGGCATGAAATAAAATCATCCAGTTCTCAGACATGAGAAGGAAAGGCCTTTACTCCTGATGTGGAGTTACAGTATTTGACTGTTCCTAAAAGTCACATCCACCCTCAAAGGATGGAGGTTTGCCATCCCCAGGGACCCTTCTGTTCCCCTGATAAGGAAATTATTTCACTTCTTTATGATTGCTTCCTCATCTGCAAAATGAGAAGGTCTGACTTGGTCTCAAAGGTTTCTGCCAGTTTTAAACATTCTACTGATCTGATATCCTACATTCAGAGAGTGATTCCCAGGAAGGAGATGGAACTATCCAGCACTGCAAGCATCAAAGACTTTGCTTCTGCATTTTCATCTCTAGCACTTGGCACATTTTTGTTGCTGTTGCTCACTGGATTCAGTCATGTCTGACTCTTCTTGATTTCATCCGGGGTTTTCTTGGCAAAGATACTCAAGTAGTTTTGCCATTTCCTTCTCCAACTCATTTTACAGATGAGGAAACTGAGGCCAACAGGGTTAGGTGACTTGTCCAGGGTCGCACAGCTGGTAAGTTTCTGGGGCTGGATCTGAGCTCAGACTAGATGCCCAGCCTGCATTTGGGTGGCCAAACTAGGCACACATTCCTCTTCCTGAGTTCAAATCCAGCCTCAGAAACTTATCAGCTGTGTGACTCTGAGCAAGTCACTTAACCTCTTTTGCCTCCATTTTCTCATCTGTAAAATAAGCTGGAGAAGGAAACGGTAAACTACTCCAGTAACTTTGCCAAGAAAACACCAAATGGGATCACGAAGAGTCAGACACAACCAAAATAAGTGAACACCAACAACTTGCTTAATAAATGTTTTGAGGTTTTGTTGTTGTTTTTTTCATTCAAAGTCCATTACTTCTCAAGGGGGTAACTTTGATGGAGGCAACCCTTCTTTGGAAGTATAAATTCTAATATATCTAGTTTAGGGTTTTTAAAAAAATCCTCATTATTTTGTAATGACACCGCCCTTGATCAGGCTGTTTCCCAAACATCGACAGCTATGGATATCACCCTGAACACTTCTTTCTCAACCTGTTCAATGCTATTCAGTATTCAGTCCTTGGCAATAAAAGGTTTCACTTCATATAGAGTAAATCTCAGCCTAACACCATCTTATGAAACATAAATATCCGCCGGACCTACGTGCAAATATCACTTTTTAACAAAACACATTTCCTTCTGTTTGTACAAAATCTGACACTTCTCCCAATAATCTTCTAAAATCAAGCATACTGAGAATAATTTGGCTGTGTAATACAATACTGCTGGGCTCCTCTGGCTTCTCCCCAAGACAGACTAGCCTGGTTTCCATGCTGCTCACACAAGTTGTATCTTTCAGACTTTGTAGATATCAGAGTTTTCCTAGTAGAGGTTCTTAGCCCACAGTCTATGAACTTGTTATTATTTTTAATATTTAATAAAATAATAATAATAATAAGTAATAATAAAACTAAAAAATACATTTCAATATAATCAGTTTCCTTTGTAATCCTATGTATTTTACTTTATGCATTTAATTAACATTTATATAGTGCTTACTACATCTCAGGCACTTGGCTAAGCATTTTATAATTGCTATCTCATTTGATCATGTAGAAACATTATTATGAGAAATGGGCAAAAGTCTTCATCAGACTTCCAAATTAAAATCCTCCTGTCCTCAGGAGAGGGTTTCATGTTTGAGGACCAAGCCTAGACGTCAATGCCCACCCTCAGATGTTATACATTTACATAGCATTGGACCTTCATGGTGCTTTAAACACATATTTTTAAAGTGTGTTGCCACTACTATAAAGCAGGTGATAACATTATCATCATTTTATCCAGGCCACAAAGGTTAAAGGACTTGCTCGGGGTAATGCAGCAAGTCCATGGAAGAGTACCCAGCAGTCTTACAACTCAATGGCCTTTCCATCCAATTACAGATTTTATCTTTAGACATCAAATCATTGCCCTGCCTTTTAGGCAGCTTCTAGGCATTATCATTCAAGACCAATTTCCTCCAAACTCCTTAGGAAAAAAAAAAGCCTACTAACTACATCCAAGGCAGTATTATTTTTCAGCAACAAAAGACTCTGAGTCATTACAAGGCATGGATTTATTTCCATCCTTTATTGTCAGAGTCCGGTTTACCTTAATCTACCCTAATGAACAGGGTATCTTTTAATGGCTTACTTGACTTGATGTTTTTTTTAAGCCACTTTTATATATAATGTGATAAACCAGACCTGAAATCCATCCTGAAATTCAGGATATGATTTGTTGTTGAGTCACTTCAGTCATGGCCAACTCTTCATGATCTCATTTGGGGTTTTCTTGGCAAAGATACTGGAATAATTTGCCATTTCCTTTTCCAGTTCATTTTAAAGATGAGGAAACCGAGGCAGACAGGGTTAAGTGACTTGCCCAGGGTCACACAGCTAGTAAGCATGTGAGGCTGAATTTGAACTCTAGTCCTCCTGACTTCAGGGGTGGAGCTCTCTCCACTGTGCCCCTTAGCTGCCTTATGATGGTATGACAGGATCACCAAACTGGCAATGAACACTCAGTTCAGACTCCCAAACAGCACCACCCAAGATGTAATGTTAAAAAAGCAGATGGACAAGCAGGATACTATGCTGGGAGCCACAGTACGAATCTAGGCTACACCTTTAAAATATTCCTTTGATTATCCTTCCCATGGCTTTTCCATGGCAGAGAATGTAGAACAACTCTAACATCACCCTCTAAGGCCATACCCACTCAATATCCTCCAGCTTTCCATGTTTTATCCACCATCAGTTGGGCTAATTTTTTTTACCCATTACACTGATGAAATGACCGGCTCCCTGGACAATGGATTCAGAACTGGAAGGAACCTTAGAGACCATGTCAGCGAGACCCCTTCATCTTTGTTGTTGTTGTTCACTTGTTTCAGTCATGTCTGACTCTTCATGACCCCATTTGGGATTTTCTTGTCTGAGATACTGGAGTGATTTGTCATTTCCTTCTACAACTCATTTTACAGATGAGGAAACTGAGGCAAATGGGGTGAAGTGACTTGCCCAGGGTCACACAGATGATAAGTGTCTGAGGTCAGATTAAATGAGTCTTCCTGACTCTAGGGGTAACCCTCTATCCACTGCACCATCTAGCTGCCCTTTATTTCACAGAGGAAGAAACCAAGGCCCAAAGGGATTAAGTGACCCAGCCAACGTCACAAAGTAGTAAGTGGCATAATTGAGCTCTGAACTTAGATCCTCTGGTTCCAAAGCCATCGACTTTCCCACTTTGCCAAACCAAAGTAGGCCAGTGGATTCTGTTGGATAACCTGTATGGTTTCAAAGATGATTTTATTTATATTCTCTAACAAAGGCATTCCTGAAAGGGTCCTTATGCAGAACAAATATTTCCTCTACTAAATGTCACTTTGAAATCCAATTATCTGGAAGAGAAAAAAAATGCAAAATAACTGTCCTCATGGCTTCAGTTGCTCTTTCAGAATCTCTCTGTTAAAGCCCTGTGGAAAATACTTTGATGAAATGGGAGGAAAGTGATTGACACAAAATATTTGCTCCTGATCAGGATTTAAAGGTCAAACCTTAAGTGATGTGAATTAGCAACCCCCGATTTAACAACCCAAACCCCTGCAAGTGAGCAGAAGCCGTTTCACTGGTTGAAGTCTTCATGATATCTAACCTGTTGGAATCTATCAATATGGAGATTTGCTTTTATTCCAAAAATTTCACAATGGCACCAGAATTCTCATAAAACTAACAGTCTCAAGCTCAGTCTACAGACAATCCAACCTTCTGGCTAATGCAGTCATCAAAATACCATCCACACCATCAACATCAAGAATTTTAGGAGAAAGAAAAATCAACCCCAGTACTTTAATTCAACTCATAAAACGTCACATTCAGTTTATTGTTCAGATTTTCTTCCAGAAGACATGAAGTCTGAAATTATGAGAGATGTTGTCTACCTCTTGCCTTTGGAATGAACACTTGTTATTTTACTTAAATGTAACAACTACTGTCTGATCAACTTGCAAATAGTGAAAAAGAAGCTTTGATTCAGTTCCAAAAAGAAAACCCTACCAGGAAAATAATTCACTGAACTGTAAGTGGCCAAACTTCTCTACCTGTAGTATCTCTCACCTCTGAGTATCTGCTAAAACCCCTCCTGACTCCAGGAGCTGCTGATCTCCTTCACAAAACCCTCAACCAAACACAATGCCCCAGGACACAGAACAAGGACTTGCTACTCCACCAGTTCTTAACCTTTTCTGGATCATGAATCTCTTGGGTAATCTGATGACACCTAGGAACCTCCTTTTCAGAAAAGAATTTTAAATGCAAAGTCCTAGCATAAAGTAAGCATTTACTGTCGCTAGGCTAGGCAATGTGCTCAAAGCTAAGAATACAAGGAAAGGTAAAGGTCAGAGCCTGCCCTCGAGGAGCTCCATCCAAAGCAACAACGTTCAAACAGGATAAAAACAGGATAAATTGGAAGTCTTTCCAGAGGGAAGGAACCACGATTAAAGGGGACTGGGAAAAAGTTCTTGAAGAAAGTGGGATTTTAGTTGAGACTTGAAGAAAGCCAGGGAAGCCAGGAAGTGGAAGATGAGGAGGTTAAGACTTCCAGGCATTGAGGATATGGGAAACTGTCATGGATAACGAACAGCAAGGGGACCAGTGTCACTGGATTGAAGGGTATGTTTAGGAGAGTAAAGTAAGATTGGAAAGGGGTGTGTGTGTGTGTGTGTGTGACAGAGAGAGAAAGAGAGAGAGAGAAAGAGAGAGAGAGAGAGAGAGAGAGAGAGAGAGAGAGAGAGAGAGAGAGGAAAGCAATTATACTGAAATACAGCTATCAAAATATTTCTTTAAAAATTTTAAAGAATTTTTTTTGGAGGGGGGAAGGTAGGGCAATTGAGGTTAAGTGACTTGCCCAAGGTCACACAGCTAGTGTTCAGTGTCTGAGGCTGGATTTGAACTCAGGTCCTCTTGACTCCAGGACCAGTGCTCTATTCACTGTGAAAATTTTTTTAAAACAATTTATAATCAGTCCTGAGGTTAAGAACTCCTGAATTCTAACTCTACCCTCTCATTTTATAGATGAGGTAATCATGCCTCAGAGAGGACAAGTGATTAACACAAGTTCTTATAAGCAGTAAGTAGCAGAGCCAGAATTTGGACTTGGCCAGTACATCAACATCAGCAGCAGCAGCATCGATCTTGGGACAAACAACCCTTGGGATATTGGTGCTATTATTATCCCCATTCTACAAATGAGAAGACTGAGGCAAATAGAATGACTTGCCCATGGACACACAGCTAGTAAAGGTTGGAGGCTGGATTTGAACTCAGGTCTTCCTGACTCCTGGTACAATGCTCTATCTACTGCACCACCTAGCTGTTACACTATGTCAGTCAGTCATTTAGCATTTATTAAGTGCCTATTACATGAAGGGCACTGTTTTAAGTACTAGAAATACACAGAAAGGCAAAAAACCATCCCTGCTCTCAAGGAGCTTGCCATCTTCCTACATTATAAGTCCTTCCTCTGCAACTAGCATCATGTTCAGTACGCAGTAGGTGTATAATTATTGTTGCCCAAGTAAAGCACAACTAAACTCTTTGTTTCTCCCAGAAGCTTTCCCAGAATGAATAGCATCTTGTCCTTAGCTTTGTATAATGGGCCCTGGTACATCTCCACTCGTTCACTTACACTTGTGCCAATAAAGCTCTACGTGATGCCTATGGTTAAATAAGCATTTACTGTCCCTAACTAGTCTAACTGACACCAGACACTTGTTCCTTAGAGGAAAATCTGTGGGGAATGTAGACAACATACTAAAAAGCAGAGACATCACCTTGTCGACAAAGGTCTGCACAGACAAAGATGCCATTTTTCCAGTAGCAATGTATGGCTGTGAGAGCTGGACCAGAAAGAAAGCTGAGCACTGCAGAAATGACCCTTTCAAATGGTGGTTCTGGTGAAGACTTCTGAGAGCTCCTTGGACAGCAAGCACAGCAAATCAGTCAATACTTAACTTAATTCAGACTACTCACTGGAAGGACAAACACTGAAGCTTAAGCTTAAATCCTTTGGCGACATAATGAGAGGACAAGACTCATTGGAAAAGATCCTAATGTTGGGAAAGATTGAAGATAAAAAGAGACGAGGATGGCAGAGAATGAGATGGGTAGATAGTGTCATGGAAACAACGAACACAAGCTTGGACAGACTTTGGGAAACAGTGGATAACAGAAGGACCCGGTGTGCTACAGTCCGTGGGTCATCAAGAGTCAACATGACTGAATGAATGAACAACAAAACCGACACAAGTGAATGATAAAGCCCCATGGAAGCTTCCTTTTTCACTACCATCTTGGTAGCAGGCCTCGGGTTGACAGCTCTCATGAACTAACTGAGGGGAAGAAGAGGGGGTTGCAGAGAAGATAAAATATCTTGGAGCCCATACACTTTAGGCTCTAGCTAATGATAAAAAATGACAAACATATTCTGGGCTACCAACAAATTCTAAAAATGATCAGGTAATAGCAGAGGGTGAGATGAATAGATGGTGTCATGGAAGTAATGAACATGAGCTTTGACAGATTTCGAGAGACAGGAGAGAACAGAAGGGCCTGGCAAGCTACGGTCCATGGGGTCACAAAGAGGTGGACACGACTAGACAACAACGAAATTGTGTAATGGGCCTGCCAACAGTCACAGGGAAAATCTGCATCATTACTTTGCAGTCATACCTGACATTTAGACAAACAGGACTGTTCATACGTGTCTACCTCTATTACTTATAATCAGATTTTTAAATCCTGGGCTAGCCTTTCTTTCCTATTCAAAGTGAATCCAGTCAGTCATTCTATAAGTCAGTCAACGAGCACTGATTAGAGTCTACTATCACTTATGACTAATATGGAAATGTTTTGTATGACTTCACAAGTACAATCAATATCATATTGCTTGCTTTCTCAATGGGTAGGAAAGGAGTGAGGAGGGAGAGAGAATTTAGAACTCAGAATTTTCAAAAATGACAAAAAATTTTTAGATGCAATTGGGAAATATTTAATGAAATAAATGAAAAATTTTTTAAAACATAGGAAAAAAAGTGTCTTCTATTGCTAATTTCTCTCTTTCTCCTCTCTACCCTCTATAGTTAGATGGGATGGACGTACATGATGCAGTTAAAAGTTGAAGTTATCCTTAACCAAAGTAGGTTAACCTGGGGACTATGAACTTGATTTTTTTTATAGGTATATTTTGATAACTTTATTACAATATAATTGGTTTCCATTTTGTTAATGTGTATTTGATTTTATGCACTTAAAAACATTATTTTGGGAAGGGGCACTAAGTATTAGGAAGACAAAGATTTCAGAGGAAAAGAAAACCAATTATAATCACCAATGACGTAGATCATTCATGTTATTCATCCCTTCCAAGATCATCTTCCATCTATTCCAATAGACTAAAAATTTCCTAAAGGTAGGGACTCTTTTTGTATTCTCAAACTTAGCACAGTGTGTGGCACATAGGTGCTAAATTAATGTTTACTGACTGATAGGACTAATTGACTTTAAATATTTTACATGTGCCTAATTATTTCCCTGTTGTCTAACCTTTAGAATAAAATCTCCTTCAGGTTGTTTTCCTGCCTTTCTTTATATGTGCAGTAAGTGCATATTAAATGCTTATTGGCTTAGTACCTTTCGCAATGCAAACACTAAAACTGATTTCTCTTTTTAGATCTGTAAGCTTCTTGATGGTAAAGGTCAGATTTTTTTCCCTACTCCAGTGATCCAGTAGAGTCCAGTGGTTCTCAACCTTCCTAATGCCGCGACTCTTTAATGCAGTTCCTCATGTTGTGGTGACCCCCAACCATAACATTATTTTCATTGCTTCTTCATAACTGTAATTTTGCTACTGTTATGAATCGTAATGTAAATATCTGATATGCAGGATGTATTTTCATTGTTACAAATTGAACATAACCCACAGGCTGAGAACCGCTGCAGTAGAGTATAGAATATTCAATCAGTAAATGATGACCAAGAGTGACTGATGGAATCAATGAGGAAACAATGATTGGTGTGCACCATCCATTTGTGAGTGTGCTTGTGTGTGTGAGATCCAGTCTCACACTCCTGTTGTTCAGTTGTATCTGACTCTTCGTGACCTTGTTTGGGGTTTTCTTGGCAAAGATACTGAAGTGGTTTGCCAGCTCATTTAACACATGAGGAAACTGAAGCAAACAGAGTTCAGTGACTTGCCCAGGGTCACGCTTGCCCTGATTCCAAACCCAGTGCCCTAACTATGTACCACCTCACTGCCTGATTCCATACTGAATCACAGTAGATACAAATCTATGTATGGGAAGAACCTCCAGAACTTTAATCCAGGCAGGCAGAAGGCACAGTAGACACAGACTAGACCTGGAATTAGGAAGGCTTGACTTCCTATCTGTGTGAGCCTGAGCAAGTTAACTTTTCTCTCAGTCTCAGTTTCTTCATCTGTACAATGGGAATAATAATTGCACCTACCCCCCAGGGCTGCCATGAGACTCAAAGGCGATGATGTATATGAAGCACTGAGTAAACCTTAAAGTGCCATATGAATGCTACCAATTATTATCATTAGTCTCCCTCTGCCCCTCCAAAGCGTGGCACTGAGAAGCATCTCTACACTGTTTATAGAGTCAGTAAATTTGGGGGATCTTCATGTAGAAGTGTGAAGAATCATGCCTTGCTGTGAGAGGTTGCAGAAGATGGGAGATGGCAGGTCCCCGGACTCATTCGCCCAAGCTGTTAGATAATTATGCCACAGCTACATATATTCCCAAGAAAAGAACCTACAGTCAGCTTGCCTCAATTGCCCTAATAATAATCACCTAGGGAAAGACTCCCGTCAGTGTGGGTGCTTCTTAAGTAATCAGGCACCTTTCAGGGAGTCAGGGTATCAATTCTCCGGGCAACAAAGACTAAATCATCTTTTATTCTTTCCACATTCTCCAAAGCTACTTTTTTCTTTTTTTCTTTTTTAAGACAAAAGTAAATGGGGCAGCTGTGTGGTGCAGTGAATAGAGCACTGGCCTTGGAGTCAGGAGTACCTGAGTTCAAATCTGACCTCAGATGCTTAACCTTACTAGCTGCGTGACCTTGGGCAAGTCACTTAACCCCAATTGCCTTGCCTTCTCCCCTCAAAAAAAAAAAAAGTAAATGACATTTTTTTTTACCCAATATTATCTCTATTCCTCCATCAAGCATCACAAGTCAAGAATCTTTCACCCAGTTAGCAGAAGTCACAGACATGCTTCCTTACCTGAGAACTGGGAACTAGGGCTTTCCACCAGTGCCCCCCCTTCACCAGGTCTACTTCACTTAAAGGCACGGAAACTTTCCCAATGACACAGTGACGTGAGAATTTATCAAAATCCACTATACTTAAAAGCAAAGTTCTTCTTTGGGCTTCTAGAAATGGGATCTCAAAGGTGTAGCGCTCCTCAAACACTGGATTCTGGGTCTTGCGTTTGACACCTGTCTGCTTGGAATTCTTCTGGTCTGGCAAGAGGCAGATCTTCACATAAGGGTTTGAATGAGCCATATCTTGTCGGGAGCCATCGTAGGAGATGGGAGGTGGTAGGTCCCTGGCCTCAATCACCCTCACTGTTAGGTAGTTATGCAGCAGATCATATTGGGTGCTGAAATGCAGCATACCCAGCTGATACTTGGATAAGATCTCCTCATCAGTCAATGACTCCATGTCATCACTGTTAGAGTCAAGGGAGTACAGTCTGGGCTCAAACTTTCTAAAATAGTCATCGGGGGTGTAGGTCCTTCTCAGCACTGATGGTTGGATGATCTCTTTCTTGGCTCCGATAATCCCAAACTCAATGGGTTTAATATCGATTAGTGGTGAGCTGGGCCGTCTGGACTCAAGACCTAAACAGTGGTTGCACAGAACGTGGATGATTATCACTTGGTAAATATGGTTTATTTCACAGGTTCATTAATAAACATTTATTAAATGCCTACTATGTGCTAGGCACTGTGCTAAGGAGGCTGCATTGTGTATTTAGTAATAAGAATACTAGATTAAGTTCCTAGAGACCCAGGTTCTAATTCTGACTCTCAATGGGCTTTTCGTTGAGTCATTTTTCAGTCATGCCTGACTCTTCCTGACCCCCTTTGGGGTTTTCTTGGCAAAGATACTGAAATGGTTTGTCATTTCTTTCTCCAGCTCATTTTAAAGATGAGGAAACTGAGGCAAACAGGGTGAAGTGACTGGCCTAGGGTCATAAGCCAGTAAGTGTCTGAGGCTTGATTTGAACTCTGAAATCTTCTCGACTTCAATCCCCTTGGTCTATACACTGAGAACTGGAGTCTCAGGCAGCCTAAAAGAAGAGGGATGGGGGGGTGTCTGTTCCCCACCATCTACTTCCTGAAATCATATTGCATGAGACACAGTCTGCTGTGTCCCCATTCTCTACCTTCTAGGTATCTATGAGATGTGAAAATCATGAGAGGGAGCTAGGTACAGTGGAAGGATCACAGAACACCAGTGTTCAAATTACGATTCCCAACTTCAACACACTGTCACAATGTGACCAAGGGCAAGTCACATAACTTTCCTGAGTCTCAGTTTCTTCATCTGAAAATGGAATTAATAGTTACTGCACTCAACTGTCTCATGGGGTTGTTGGAGAAAAACCACTTGGTAAACCTTAAAGTGCTACATAAATGAAAGCTGCCATTATTACAACTGATAATAATAGTAATAAGTTTGGTCAATCTAATTAAACAACTGATCGATGAGGCCCAGGAAAAAGTCAAACTAATTCATTAGATTTATAGTTGTGCAGGGTCATGTATCAACACAATCCCCCACTTATTTTTTCAGATAAAACAGCTTAGACCAGAGAGGAAAGAAGGGAGGGAGGGAGGAAACAGGGCAGGAAGGAAGAGAAAGAAGGAAGGAAGAAAGGAGGGAAGGAAAGGAGAAAGGAAGGAGGGAGGGAGGACAGAAGAAAAGACAGAGGGAGGAGGGGAGGGAGGGAGGGAAGAAGGGAGAAAAAAAAGGAAGGAAGGATAAAAGGAGGAATGGAAAGAAAAAGGAAGAGAAGAGGGAGGAATGAAGGAAGGAAAGAAAAAAAGAAAGAAGGGAGAGAGGAACAGAAGAAGAAAGTAAGTAAAAAGGAGGGAGGAAAGGGGGAAAGAGAGGGGGAAGAGCAGAAGAAGGAAGGAAGGAAAGAAAAAAAGAAGGAAGGAAATAAGCACTTACTATTGCCTATTTATGAATCACCTACTATGTGCTAAGAACTTTACAAATATTCTCTTATTTGATCCTCACAACAACCCTAGAAGATAGGTATTCTTTTCACCCCCATTTTACAGACAGACAGAGTTTAAGTTACTCGCCCAGGGTCACGCAGTTCTGGCTTTTCTGACTCTAGGTGCAGTGCTCTAGCCCTTGCACCTGCCTCAGAGAAAGTGATTTGCCCGAGGTCACACAGCTAGTCAGGGCCATTAACTAAAACCAATCAACTCTCTAGACACAGCTTTAGTCCCACAATAACAAATAAACCAAAATCTATTCCCCTTCCATCAGTTGTGGTTCCCCATAATTGAGGGCACCTCGAGTGAGGCACCAACGCTCTGTCTGGTCTTTCTCTCCCCAGTCCTTCCTCCTCCAGCAGCTCTGCCTCTTTATTTCTTTGGGAACAGTGATGCTGCTGAGAGAACCTGCTCTGTCTATTCTCCTGGCAATGCATTTGATGAGATTTTAAATGGATTTACTTTGAATTTGTATACAGGCTACAAGGACAGGGATTTCTCGAGCTATAATTTGCATAGAAGGTGACTGTCTAGAAGCTTACTTGAAATCCTCCGGGTAAGGCTGTACGCAGACTTAGATGTATCTGAAGATGAGCGTCTTCGATCTGGGGAATCATCCTGTGGAGTTGGAGGAGCCTCGCTGGCTGTGTGGTCTGAGTCCCCATTCTTATCTTCATTCCGGTTGCTCATCCTGGTGAAAAAGAAGAGACTTCAGGAGTAGTCTAAGAGAAACTGATTGGGTCCTCCAGGAACTACTACCTTAATTAGTTATGACTTGAGAAATTACAACGTGGATGTGTGCTTTGCTGTGAAGAGAAAAATATGAATTGCTCCCTTCTTTTTAGAATTAGAATTCTAAGCTCAGGGGTGTCTAGGTGGCGCAGTGAGTAGAGCATCGGCCCTGGAGTCAGGAGGACTTGAGTTCAAATTTGGACTCAGACACTTAGCACAAAAACTAGCCGTGTTACCTTGGGCAAGTCACTTAACCCCAATTGCCCTCCAAAAAAAAAAAAGAATTCTAAGCTCAGAAGATGGACACATAGGGTTGGAAGCATACTGTGTTTACTTCTCCTCAAATCCCACAAGGGAAGACCTAGGAAAGCCAGAGACGGAGAAATGTGCCATATGGTCCACCTGCAGATATTCTTCCCTTCCACCCACCTACCCTCAGTTTTTTTGGATCTTCATTGGCCCTTCGGAGGTTTGCACAGAAATAAACACAATATGGATACTACCTGCAGATATTACCTTTCCCCTACACTCGGAATAGTACAGGATTTGTAGTCCAGAGACATGGGGTTAAAATCCTGACTCTGATATGTGACCATGCTGGTGACCATGAGGTCAATTCATCACTCTGAGCCTCAGTCTCCCCATTTACAAAATGGAGGTACTACTCATGCTGGCTATCACAAGGTGGGGGGAAAAGTGCTCTGCAAACCATAAATGTCTAAACATAAGCTAGTATTTCATCCAGCAGCCATTAGATTATGCCCATCTTTACCTAGAACTCTGAATTTCCAACCTATAAGACCCTATCCTTTCATGAAAGTCTAGTTTTCCCTATCCTTAATTTTAATTGTAATATGCTTATTTGTGTATATGTTGTACCTCCCCAAAACAATGTAAGTTCTTTGAGGGTAGAGACTATTTGGTTTTTTTAATTCCCAGTGCCTAGTACAGTCCCTGAGAGTAGGTGCTTAATAAATGCTTGCTAAACTATGTAAATGCTTAATAAATGCTTGTTGAATGATTAACTAAATTTCTCAAAGCTTTCGCTAATTTCCCCAATTAATCCCAAAAGATGTAATCTCAGATTCCCTCTGAACTCCCCCAGCCATTACTATAAGTTGCCTTGTATTATAATTATCTGGATACTTGTCTTATTCCTCCTATACACTATGAGTTCCTTAAAGGCAGGACTATGTCTTCCTTAAAGGCAGGACTATGTCTTCCCATAAACCATAAAGCGAGAGGGCACCTTAAAGGTCATCAAGTCCAACCCTTGTATTTTACAGATGAGGAACTGAGGTTAGAGAGATACGGTGGCTTGCTCATGGTCACATTGGTTGTAAGGATCAGAACCCAGATCTTCTTCATTCTAAGGCAGCCCTCTATCCACCATAGCACAGTGCCCTATTCATTCCTCTATTCCCCCAGAGGGCCTAACAGGGCCTTGCCTATTAGATGCCATTTGCTGAATATGAAACATAAATAAATGAAGCAGCAGTCTTTCCTAAGGTGGGAGAGGTTTCACCATATGTCTTGAGCATGTGTCACAAGCCGTATGTTAAGTTCACACTCATGAGTCTCACACACACACACACCCTGGTGCCTTGCCCTGTACAGACTGGTACTTTATGCCCACTGCTGTCATCACAGCCTCCCATGTGGTGCTGGAGGGCAGGCACGAGAAACAGCACGGTCAGGCCGGCACACTTGACATTTCCACTCCCTCCTTGTTTAAATACATACAACTGCCTACTCAGTAAATAAATCTGGGGACGCACAAACCATAAAACGTCATTTTAAAAACAACTCATACCTTTCCAGGAACATTTAAAAAAACCATCGCACATTTAGCCGTGTTGAGTGTTGACCCCAGGTGCATTTCTATCTCTTAACCATGGTTAAGCTACAGGTTATCCACCAACTGTAAAGAGGGAACAACAGATCTTCCGGGGCTAGGGAAGGTCTGGACCAAAGTCAACAACAACAAAGTCAACAGGCTCTGGGCAAAAGCAGTTTCTGCCTTCAAAGAGCGTGCATTCTAATGGGTGTGGGGAGAAGGGACAACGTGGAAGTGACTCAGTAGATAGTAGTTAGGGGAACTGGGAAAGACCTCCCTCAAAAGCTGCCTTGAAGACAATATTTACAAAGGGTTTAGTGCTGCATCTGGCATCTTGGGGGATGGGGGTGTGGGGAGGAGTCAGGAGGTGGAGGTGAGCATGGAGACCACAGAGAGTCTCATCTGCATAAAAAGCTTAGCAGACAAATGCTTCTTTATCCTGTGACTTGCCCTGGCCCCAGCTCAACTCCACTACAATCTCAGGGACATAAGCCTGAGACTGGGTCTTTCAGGCGTTCAGCATCTGGGTTTTTGTCAGATTTTTCTTTTTTCAGCAGACTTGCTATGTGCCCACACACTCAGCCTCTATTTTTCTGCTTTTACCTCAAAAAATTAAGTTTGGCTGTCCACAAAAGGGGCAGGAAAGGAGGGAAGGCCTCTGTGTAAGAGTAGGGGGCTTAGAATTTGTGAAGTTCTACTTCTGGATATATAAAATTTCAGTCTCAACTGCCCACAGAAGCAAGACTTTGAATACGGCCCTTGGGACAGATGGATGTTTAAAGAATCTGTAACGAGCTACTGAGAAGAAGGATGTCCTAGAAGACAGAGACAGCCTCAGAATCAGGAAGGCCAGGGTTCGAGGCCCCTTTTGATACCTACTGCCCTGGCCAAGTCACTTAAACTCTCAACACTTTAAGCAGACCTTTAAGACTCTCAGTTACACACACAGTTATAAGACAACTCTACAAGTGTCAGGATGGAAGGAGATATCTACATTCAGAGAAAGATCTAGAAAGAACAGTTTAAATGGAGACTGAAGCAATCTACCTGCTATCATTCTTTTCCATATTTGGTTCTCTTTCTTTTTTCCCATTGTTCACTCATTGGTTACAACCCTTCTATACAACCAGGCTAATGTCCAATGTGAAAATATTTGCAGATCCTAGACTTGATCGCATGCCCCCATGGGGGGTGGGGGCAGAGAAAATTTGAAACTCAAGAGATTGTGGAACTGAATCTTGTAAACTAAAAGTAAATAAACAAATCAATTAATAACAAAAAAAAAAGACTCTCAGTTACAGAGAAGGTGGCAAACTCCATTGGTACAGGGAGTTTCTTCACCAGAGTTTCCAAATGCTATCTGAGCCACATTTCCAGTTCCTATCCCTCCATGGGGCTGCACACCTTTAAAACCCCAGCCATGATAGACATAATGATTGCACTTTCTACCTCAGAGAGTTGTTAGAAAACACTCTGTAAACCAAAAAGCATTATATAAATGTGAGTTTTATAACTGATTACTTTTAAAAGCAGCAGATTCGTCTATACAATAACGGTTTTTTTTTTGTTGTTTACAAAGCTTTTTACATGCATTCTCTTATTGGATCCTCAAAGCAACCTGGCTACGAAGGTGTTATTGTTATTACCTCCATTCTAAAGATGAAAAATCTAGGCTCAGAGTGGTTAAGTGGTTAAGTGATGTGCCCAGAGTCCCATAACTAAGAGATTTAAACCCAGGTCTTTCTTCTTTCAAGACTGGCAATCTGTCCTATACCATGATGGCTTTCAAGTGCATGATTAAGGGATTCCTACCCCCACCTCTCCTCCCTGATCTGATGGTTGGCAGTCAAACAGAGCATCTATGAGCCCTCTAGCTTTGCTACCAGCCCACCCTAGCCCTCTGACCACATTCCTAGTCTAGCCATGGGGAGGTGGATAGACACGTGGATCAGAAAATTCAAAACCACTTTCCAAAAATATCTGAGTGGCTGACAGATGGAAATATGTTGTATGCAGGCGCAGGAGGAGAACGAATTGGAAATAAAATGAAAGACGCTGAAGAGACCATAAACAGCATTGGAGGGTAGGTTTCAGGCTGGAAGTGCTTGTCTCTGTCACCCTATCTCTGACGCAGTTAGAGCTCGGGCTGGAGAAAACGTGAGCATCCCAGGGGCTACCTGGAGTGCTTACCTGTCTAAGTAGCATTAGGACTATAAACTCATTACAGAATGTGATTGTTTATAGTCCCTTGTTGCCTGGAACTCACTTGACCAAAAATTTCTATACTTAGAGCATTAAAACCTCCTAAGAGGTCCATGCCTCTCAGGGTCTAAAATGGGCTGAGGATCACAGGTCTAGACCTAGAAGGAACCTTAGAAGCCAGCTGGGTCAACTCCCACCCCAATTTACAGATGATGAAACTAAGGCCCAGAGGGTTTAAATACCTAAGATCACACAGGTACTAAGAAAGGATCTATCTAAACTCATATCCAAAGTCAATGCTGTTTACACTCAGTCTCCCTGACATGCCAAACACCAGGAATGGTAGAATACAAGGTAACATTAGCATCATGACAAAGATTTTCATTAGTCTCTTGAACTCTAATTATTCTTCCTTTTGAGGGTCCCTGACCCTTTCAGGCAAGGGGGAACATATCCTAGGGGCTATTTCCAATAAGGCTTAAAAATATCACACACACACACACATACACACACACACACACACACACACACACACACACTCACTGTCACATACACCAAGTACTATGCCATGTGAAACAGAGAAAGCCAGGGCAACTCCACTTACAACCAGGGTGGAGTCTGGGCGGGGAAAGGTCCCAAGATTTCAACTTCATCTTCACTGGACTGGCAGCAGCTACACTCGTAACACTTTTGACAGCAGTGGCGACAGGTCCATCTACACAGCAGGAGATCAGAGATTCTAGAAAGAAAGCCCTGAGGACATATGGGAAGGGATGGGGGAAGGGGAGGAGATAAGAAAAAAACCCCACTAATATTAACACCAGTCAATCATTGATGTCGATCACTGAAGAGAAATAATGACATTTAGGAGGTCTCTCCCTGCTGCTGAACACTGAGAACAAAATGTTTTCCCATTTCTATTTACCAACTGCAGGCAGCATGACAGCAAACAGAATCTTACTGAAGCCATTAAGAGAGAGAGAGGGAGAAAAAAAAGCCATTGCAGGTTTTTGGGTTTTTTTTTGTAGTTTATTTGATTGCTTTTTTTATGTGTGGGTGGTTTACACAACATTGTGCGAAACAGACAATATGTTCCTGATGCTAAATGTATATTATTTTATCTTTAAAAAAAACATTTAAAAAAACAAACTGATTCCAATGACATGACAGTGAATAAAAAAAAGAGCATTAAATGGCAGGGGTGGGGGAAGAACCCCTTCATGGAAACTATTGACTCTGGATGGGGTCCTTTCCCTCAAGCTGCCTTTTACAGGAACATCTCTAATTGCGTAGTTATCAATGTCTGACTGTTTAATACTGTCTCTCTACCTAGTATACTAGATAAGACTCCCAAATGAAAGACAACCCCTTCTTGATTAGAAACCAGACAGAATGAATCATCCAATTAACTCACCTCATTTAATGGCTCCAACTGTCCTTTTAGGTATCCATTATGAAGCAAGGGATGGGGGTGGGGTGGGAGAAGAAAACGAAAGAGACAGACCAGTTTAGAAATGCTCAGACAACTCAAAAATCCCCACACCTTTCTACTTACCATCTCGGGGGACGGAATGGAACTTCCTAACAAGCTATATCCAGGGCTGCAGCTCCCCTCATGACAAACCACATCTAATAAATAAATGGGAAACTTTAGCCTTTCAATTGGATTTGCACCGTATGGTGTATGAATCAGAGCGGGTGGATAGATAGTTGAGCTATCCAATACAGCCACACTTTGGGGAAAATAGCAAACCTTCCTATACAGAAATATCCAAGAAGCCAACCAAAATGTATCATTAGCTCACGTAGCAGGCAAACATATCCTGGAGGCCATTTGGTGCCCCCATCCTCCCAAGAGGCCTAGCCTTCCAACTTTGGCTTCTAAGGTAGAGATGGTAGGAAGTTTAATCTTTCTGATACACTTGAAAAATAAATAGCCCAAAAGGAAACCAGCTTCTGTAGAACTCAAACTCATGCTATATTTTCCCCTCCTTTCCACCATCCTCTGCCTCAGAGATGCCCAAAGCAATACCTCTTAGCCTCTTCCTCCCCTATCCTATTGGCTTTCTAACTGTACCCATTAGACAGGGGAGGAAATAAGCAGCAGCCTAGGAATGCTTAATGGGGCCAAGTTTGGCAGGAAGGGGAAGAATGAATAAGATTTGTAACAAGTCTGCTTTCCCAGATCCAATCCAGCCTGGCTCCTAAGCTGAGCGTGGAATTTATCAGAGTTGTTAGGAGAAAGACCAAACTACATCTGAAGCTGGGTGGCAGCAAAGAGAGGGGTAGGATCAAGATATATGCATTAAAATCCTGTTACTGAAACCTACTGCCTGTATGACTGTTGTCAAGTCACTTCCAATTTCTTTAGGCCTCAGTTTCTTCATCCATAAAATGAAGGTCCTAGATGACTTCTAAAATTAGACTTATTATCATAAACAGAAATAGGACTCTGAGTGAGTTTAACAGACATCACTGTGTTTAAGAGATGGGCAGCAGGGACAGACTTCTTGAATGTCAGTATTTCTCATCAATGACTGACACCAGCGATTGACTGATGGTAATGGGGGGAGGGCGAGCTCTGCCTCTCTAGCTAAGAAATATGAGTGAGGATAGGGAATATTTAGAAGGGTATACTTTCTAAATACTTCATGAGGTTGTTGTGAGGATCAAATGAAATAAAGTACGTGAAAGCACTTTGAAAAACATAAGGCACTGGACAAAAAGTAAGCTACTATGTCCTATCCTTATTTTTAACAAATATCAGGGGAAAACTTCCCTATTGATGCTACAGTCTTCAGGGAAACAATGAGACAAAAAGACACATATAAATCTATGGGGAATACACATCTGTAAACAGAAGTTTGTTTTCCTAAATTCCTCACAATGAAACACCTTCCCCTGGCCATGTATTCTAGGTACAAAATGAATGCTTTGGAAGGCAAAGATGATGAATGAAATTTATGAGGAGGGGTTCCAACCAAACTTCAAATATATTTGTTATGGGTTTCTCCAAGGAGAACCTACAGTTCTTATCTATGTGTGGTCAAAGAAAGAAGATTCATTCAAAGCCAGAAAATGCTGCCTGAGGCGGGGTATGGAACCTATGGAAAAGGGAGGGGATAAAGAAATGTTCTGAAGGGAAACTAGACATTTTAAAGGAAAAGCAGCAGCCTGGGGCCTTCCAAAGACCCTAAAGATGCTTAATAAATGTTCATTGTTGTTAATTATGATAATGGAGATGAGGAGACTGAATTGAAAAGGGACCTGAGACATTGTAAATGTGAAGAAGCTTAGGCTGGGAGGAAGGAAAAAAGACTGACCACAGATATGAAATCTGTGAAATAAGGTCAAATGTCAAGGACAGTACCTCAGCAGGAAAAATCTACGGTTGAACCCCAATGGGTTCATGGCCAGGGAGAGGAGAACTGGGCACAGAACAAATGATGGATGTGAAGATTTTATGCGAACTTTAAAATGCCATTGTTAGAGATGATACAGAAAAAAAGAGAACTAGACTAGGAATCAAGAAAACTGTTAAGAGTCTTAACTCCAAAAACCTGATTCTATGACCTTGGGAAAGTGGCTCAGCCTCTCTGGGTCTCAGTTTCCTCTACCGTAGTTCTGCACTGTAACATTCTATAGTTCTCTGCATTCGTCAGAATGCCAGAAAGCTTTAGGCACCCTCATGACCTTGGCGCTTACCTGAAGCCCTAATTCAGCGCTCTTGGGGATAAAGGCGCCTGAATCAAGCATGGGCCCTTTAAAAGGCCTGATTTGAAATCATCTCACTCAAAGGCCATCTGCCAGGTCTCCTAACCTTCTTACCTCATGTAACCTCCTTTCTTAAGACTTCCCTGATAGCTCTCCCTTTGATTATTACTACCACAAAATGCGCTGTCCTTCCTCACCACCCTACATTTCACGTCCAACCAGCAAATCATTTTCGTCCCTCCAGCCCTTCTTCTCTAGTAGTCAAGCCTAGAGGGGAAGGAGATGTCCTTGTCCCTCTCGCCAAACAGCTGCATGTCTCCGTTCAGGCGGCCAATTAGCCAGAGCCGTAACCACGGTTACTGCAGCTGGCGGACCCGCCGGCTTGCCCCAGGCCGTTCTCCTTCGGAGCCCCACCCCTTCCTCCCCTTTCTCCCCTGTCCCCCACCCCACCCCCATCCCCAGGCTCCTGTTGAGGCCTCGGGGAAAGGATACCCCTTCCCCACTGCTCCACAGCTGGAGCTCAGAACTCGCAGCTGCTCCCACTGCTGGAGGCTTAAGACAAGGCATAGCAGATACACGAGTGGTCCTGTGGGTGCCAGGAGCTTTCCTGCCCCGCCCATATCGCCCCACGCCCCACCCCAGGCCAGTCTCACCCAGACTGGACAGTCTCCTTGCAATAACTAGGGCCTCTCACTCTCAACTATCCTTATCCTTCTCATCCCTACATTATTCCGCATCCCCCCTCCACCCAGTCCTGCGCTCCTACTGCCCTTCCACGTCTGCTTTGCCCCAGCCTCAATAGCCGCTGTAAGGTCTT
The DNA here is from genome assembly GCA_028627135.1 of Pseudochirops cupreus. Taxonomy (NCBI): domain Eukaryota; kingdom Metazoa; phylum Chordata; class Mammalia; order Diprotodontia; family Pseudocheiridae; genus Pseudochirops; species Pseudochirops cupreus. Next base: position 257,333,072 of record CM053583.1, on the reverse strand, counting down.
AATCGCAGCGCTCCTGGGCAGCTCAAGAGCCCGCGCGAACAGGTTGCCTCTTTGAAACCTTTTTATCCCCAAACTGCCACTGTCTCTCCTTTTTCCCTCCTCCCCCGTTCTTTTGGCAAGTTTCTTGCGCGTGGGTCTGAGCGCCAGCCCCACAGCAACAGATAAGCCAGCAGGGTGCAGCTGGCCAGCTCAGGGTTAGCGGTCCTGGTTCTCATCGAATCGACCCCGTGCTTCCTCCGCTGCTGCCAGCGCCATCCCCACCCCAGCCCTGGCCCCGGCCCGGACACGTCCCTTCTGCCACAGCCCTACCTGTATATACGCCATTTTCACTCGCTCTCACTCCAGCCCCGGCATGGCGCTGCTACATCCACTTTGCCCTCCACAACAGGGGAGGTGAAGAAAGGAAAAGCGGGGAGGAAAAAACCCAACCCAATCGCCCCAGACGTGACTTGCTTGGCTGATCAGTGGCGCCCATGCCCTCCGCTCATCTGGCCGCCCCGTCTCTTCCTCTTCATGGTCCTGCCCCCGGGCTCTCGGACCTGGGTGGGCGCCTTATAGGCGGAGAGAGAGCCAGAGGAGGGGGCCCGCCTGACCTGCGCCCCAGCGGCACCCTACTCCCTCCTCTCTTTCCCCCGCCCCCCAGGCGCTTCTGCCTTCTTCCTTTCCCTGCGTTCTGGTCTCGGCCGCCAGCGGCGCCAGGAGCATGAGGCGCCTTCTAGCCTCTGGTTGCCGCCTCACCCCGGCTCCGAGATGCTCCCAGCCAGCCAGCGCAGAGGCCCCTGAGCTTGGGCACACTGCTGGCACCTGGTAACTGAGCCCAGGGCAGCCCTGGTGTCGGGAAGGACCCGAGCTCAAGGGTCCACAGCCGGTCTCGTCTGAAGACACAAGGAGCAGAACTTCGGGGTGGGGATAGAGAAAGAGGACGGAAAGGGAATAGCTGGAGCGGGGGCCCGAGGGGGAGGGTTAGTGATGCGCAGGGTAGTGTCGGTCTGTCCTGGGAGCCTGCACCTGTCGTGGAGCGTAACGGAAACCCAGCCTCGAAGTTGCTGCCTAAGAATTGTCTAAGTGACATTTAGGGGTTGTGGCCCAAGATGATGAATTCGCTTAGTCCCCTTTCCCTGACATAGGGATAAAAAGTTTCATCCCCTCTGTATTCATCTGAAACCTCTCAGTGTCTGGAGGACCCAAGAGGGTTGACATAGGGACTGCGAGGCGCTAATGTGCCAGGTGGTGTGGAGAAGGCACGGAGAGGAAAGCCTCAGAACAGGAGTGAAGGGAGGGACCAAAAGTCAAAAGAAGAGAGGAAAGGCTGTGGGCCACGCAGGGGCCCCAAAGTGACTGGCGCTCCCCAAGTCCTCAAAAGAGTTGGTGTTCCCAGGGCGCAACAGGTTGGGCGCAAAGAGGTCCAACAGCTCCACCCAGCGGGCGCAACGCTACACTGCTTCAGAAAGGAGCGGCCAACCTTTAAGCCTGAGCCGCCACAGTGCGAATGATTTGAAGTTACAAAGTAGCCTGGGCAGATTGTGCCTCGGAGGAACCATAGGAAAAGATGGTGAGGGCTGGTAGGTA
>CM053583.1:257308996-257331403 GCA_028627135.1 Pseudochirops cupreus | reverse complement strand
TATATATATATATATATATATATATATATATATATATATATATATATATATATATATATATATATATATATACATATATATATATATACATATATATGTACGTGTGTGTATCCCAGCCAGATGTCACAGTGTCTGAAATCTCATCATTAGCAATTTAGTTTGCTGATTTATTTTGGATTCAAGATTGGTCTCACCCAATAGCTCTTTTAAACTACACCTAGTGCAAAGCCATTAACATCTTAAATTAGCTTTCCCAAACTAATTTCTTCACAAACCTCTTTGGTGCTTGAAATATATTGATGAAACCCATAAATGCTGTTCCAGAAGTTCTGGGGGGCATGGAATTCCCTCCCTCTCTCCCTGTAAAGTGGATGGGCATAGAGAAAATTGAGTCTGTTTTTATTCTCCCAAACTACTGCAGATAATGCATATTTCTAATATATACATTATTTCACAGTTTAGAGGGGAAAATTTCATTAGTATTGAAGTTTTCTCAGAGAAACCTTATTAGTGTCCTGTGAAACAACTAGGATTCTGTGAAAAACAATTTTGGAAATGCTGCCATTATTAAGAAAATTGGTTTAGCATCTCAGGCACTGGAGGAGCCTGGGGAAGGGGGAAGGGCGAATATAAGAATCCCTGGTGCTTGCTCATGAGGGTGCTTGAAAGTTAAGAAAGTACTGAAGAAAAATGCCCAATTCACAGTTTTGGTTAGGGGTTATTTTCTAGGTACTTGGAATGAGGAGTTAGGAATATGTCTGCACCCTGGAGTTCTTCATAGGATAAAAGTGAGGCTAATAATGTTTGTCTTTGGGATTGCCCAGGCTTCTGTCTGTCCCCTGGAGCATCCTCATCAGGCCATGCGGCACTCTCCACTTTTGATTCTGTGTGAGAGTATCTCTCTAAGCAGAGTATACCAGATTCATAGACTCTAGGAGGTAGAAGGGACATTCTCCACTTCAGCCTGATTGTGATTGTATGTCTCCCTTGGGATGACTCAACTCTCTGTCATTTCAGTGATTGCTGGGTCCCTGCCTGAACCCAATATATCATCCTAAGATCCAGTCATTATGCACACTCTTCACTTCCAGTTAGCTCTCTGTCCTGCTCCTGGCTACCTACCTCTTCCTCACCCCCCCTCCATTTGGATACTTTCCTCTCACTCTCCCTTTTCAGCTCCCCTTTATGTTTTGTCTCCCCCAATTAGAATGTAGGCTTCATAAGAATAGGGACCATAGAAAAGGACCTACATGTTAAATAAATATTTATGGCAGCTCTTTTTGTGACGGCAAAGAATTAGAAATTGAGGGGACGCCCATCAATTGGAGAATGGCTGGAAAAGTTGTGTCATAAGAATGTGATGGAATATGTCAAGATACAATTAGGAGACACCCTGTTTTCCAGAGCTAAGTCCAATAAGCAAGCTGTGTCCTGAGCTTGGTATAGCAACAATCCTTTGCACTCACCCTCTGCAACTCATGGTGTCCGAGCTTGGGCGAGCACCAACAGAACCAGACATGAAGCCCTGCTATGAATAGACTTTGTCACTAGACAAACTTGCCTCACTGTTGCTGTTGTGCCTCCTTATCTCCTTGTTGTTGTTGTGTCTCAACACTGTTGCTGCTACATCATGTGATTCTTTATCTAGCCACAAGTATATAAATCAAGGTTCAGCCCCACTGCCTTGGGTCCCTCCCCCCCAGTAGGGTTGGGGCCCCAGCACATGTGTCCTTGCTTGCAAGCTATTTTCCTCACTTTGAAATTAAACTTCTGTTTGATTCCTGACTCTCCTGTCTCTAGCCTGATCTGTTTGGCTCCAGTTATCCAGAGGTTAGATTTTGGTTCAGTCCAGTTTACGTTAATTGGTGTCAGAAGTGGGACTGGACACAGAACCAGGCCATTGGACTCTCTAGTACCAGCAGGAATGGACTAGGCACCACAGAAGATTTATTTCTTCAGTGTCCAACAACCCCCTGCCCTCCAATCTGGTGAGTCCTGTGCCCTTCTCCTTGCTCCAATAACCCGAACTCCCACCTTGGTCCAGTTCACCATTTTTTGTGAGGAAAACTCCAGGGCCTCTTCAGTGACCTGAGTCATCTCAGATCACTCTGGTAAAGATATTCTTTCTTAAACTGTAACTGCATGCCTCTGTTTTTAAACTGCACTTTTTGGAAATGTGTACCTCTGCCTAACCAGTTAAAATTAGAATTTTAATTGCACACTTTGTTAAAACTGTTTGTATCTGTCTTGTCATTTTGTCTGTGTTTGTCTTTGTAAAATGTAAAATGTCTGTGTTGTGCTTGTGTTGTGAACTAGATTCTGTTACCTTGAAAGATTTAAAATTCAGCCAGTCAGAAAAGCTTCTAAGGGCTATAGCCAAAGAGTTTAGAACACTGGGAAAGATTAATGAACTTTTATACTTGAAGCAATTGTCCCAGTAAGGAGGACTAACTCCAACTTTAGGCTTTCTGCAGGAGATTAGGTTATAAGAAAAAAAAATGCAGGACAATTTTTTTCTGTCATTTTGGTTTTGGTTATACTGGAATTGTAGAAATAAAGTCAGATAACCAAAATTTGTAGGACTGCTAAAAACATCTTGGTAAATTAAGAAGGTTGGAGATTAATCGTTTTAAGATTACAGAGCAGAACTCCTGGGAATTGGGGCAATTCCAGGAACTCACTCCTTTCTAATATATCTTGGTAAGTTTTGGAGTACAAAATAAGGATTAGATTTTATAAAAATTTTAAAAGTAAATGACATGGTTAATAGCTTCACTGTTCTTAGGCAATGAAGGAAGACAGGTAGTTTGGAAGCAATCTCAGAGTGAAGAAAGGAAAAAAAATAGGTAAACAGTTTGCAGTTTATAGCAACCTCTTGTTAACCCTTCCTTCACCATGCTTGTGACTTCCTCAGGTCAGAGACCCCCTCTTATTCTGTTAACCCTTCTTATCTCAGATAAAATTCCCAAATAAAGGTGTTGAAAAAATGCTGTGGATGCAGGGAAACTTGAATTACATCCTGGTTGCAGAAATTTATTAGTTGTGTAATCTCAGGCAAGTTATCTTATCTCTGTTTGCCCCAGTTGCCTGGTCTATAATGAGAAAAATAACAATGGTACCAACCTCCCAGTGTTGTGAGATCAAAACAATATGATGATTGTAAAGTACTTAACACAGTGATTGATATTATTTCTTTAATTGAATATAATTGTTATATACCTGATAACTCCAAAGTTGTACTAAAATGACAAAGGCAATAAGATTAATGATTTTTATATGAGATAATTTGAAAATGCAATTTATGGCAACTGAAGTTTGTTTCATGTTTTAAATACACGATATTGGTTATGTTATTATTGCATTTCTAAATTCTTTTCTATTGGGAAATTTGAGAGACCATTATAACAGAAATGCTATTAGACAAAACAACTTTTTAATTTGGATGCTGTTTCACATGAATTGGCTTTTAAAAGGATGTGATAAAAATAGATATTTGAAAACTTAAATATTTAATAAGGTATATTTTGTTATAAAACAGATAATAATGTTTGCTATAATGGCAAATTTTCATTTGAAAATCTTGGCTATCATGAAAGTATATATGGTAGTTTAAAAATGTAGCTTCAACATATTACTGATGGGTCAAGTATCACTCATCTGCTTATGTCTGAAGCCCCAGAATATGGGTAGCTTTAATTCATAAGTAAAGGTTAGTGAAATATTGCTATTTAAGGTGAAAATTCTTGGGACTGTAATTTACTATTTTTTTGAGCTTTGATTACAGGGATAGTTGTCTGAATTATCAAGAAATCAACAGTAGAAAATGGCATGTGAAGCAGTCTAGGAACTGCTTAAGGAAGTTGTCTGTGCCTGAGAAAAGTTTTGGGGGTGACTTTGGCATGGTCTAAAGTAGGATCCTCCTGATTCTATCTCCCCATTGTGCTATTTCCTTTCTGAAAAGGAAATTTCACCACCTGGTTAATTCTGAGCCTTGCTTTTGATACCCTTTGACTACATGATTGGCTCTGAAATATGACTTATGCCTAGAATCAGACAGAGCGAAGGGAGTTTTCCCCTCTGTTATGATATATGACATTGTTATAACTCTATCCCTCTTTTTCCTTTTATAGAAAATTTCTATAACCAGGAAGTTTTGTAAGCACAATACTAAATCTATTAAATAATAGACTGACACTGAAACATCTTTGAGTTACTATAATAAGGTGCAAGTATGAACATCTTGCAATTTTAACCTGTATTTGTGGTCAACTTATAACATAGGGATGATATTCCCCTAAGTGGGAAATGATTAGGTAAAGTAATAAGACAAAGCTGTAATGTAAAAGTTTCCTAAATAAATGGAATAGTAAAGTTTGAGAAAGCAACAGTATTATATGATTGGCTTTCAAATTCATCTGTCATGGAAATTCAGGCTTCAGGTATAAGTTCTTGAAATTGAATTAAGGATTTTACACTTAAATTTTGTTGATAATAGTAAAGAAAGTGAAATTATTTTCCCATCTTAAAGTGTCTGATAATTTTAAAAGGCAGAAGAATTTATTTTACAGTTGGACCCTCACGAATTTTTAAAAGATTCTTATATGGGGTATAGGATTTAGGTAAAGATAGAAACAACAAATGGTATATAAGCTGATAATTCTCAAAAGTTTCAAGATCGAAGGACCAAATTTAAGTGATTATATTTAATTATACTAGTCAGAATTATTTAGGAACCTCTAGATTGGAACCAGAGAAGCAGAATCCCTTCAGAGCTGTCCTGAAAATAAAGCATACTGTCCAAGAAGAGATATCTCGAGAGCACATATGAGAAATCTGGGACTCAATGTGCTGGACATTGAGAATGGGCTACTAGGTTACAAGGAGACTTAATGTTAAGTAATATAGTAATAACTCTTATATTGCTTTGCATGGTTTATGTTTAAGTTTTCTTGGTTACCATTCTGACATGTAAATCTCCCCCTCTCAAAACTAGTCCATTATGAGCCCTCTAAGTAGTTTTATCCATACCTGACTTAATGTAATTATGCAATTATGGCAACTGTGAGAAAATTTTATTAAACTGCTTGAACCTAGCCCTGCGTGGCTGGGAAACTGGACCATCTCTATGTGCTGTTTAGAGACCCTTAACTAAGCACCTATATTATGCTGACCAGAAACTTAGATCCAAAGATTGATGCAAGGAATTTGATCACAATTGTCAACCCATATGTTTTCTAAGGGCCCCTACCAGGTTCTTCTGACTATTCCCACAACTGTCAAATTTGTGGGTGTATACTGGTAGATCATCCAAAGAAAGCCCTTGCTCATGAGTAGACAAGAACCCTCCAGGGACCTCAAGATTTATCTAGTATGGACCCAGAAGCAGCCAACACCCAGAGGAAAAACCTATCCCAAGACTGTGGACAAGAGCTGAGTATACTGTCCTAGTTTTTTTTTCCTCTTCCTTCTACATTCTTCCCCCACCCTCCCCCCATTTTCTTCTTTCAAGCAAACAAATGGCTAGACAAGACCTATTCAACTCAGCATCTCTAACTGGCCCAACTTGTCTCTTGTGATATCTTGGCTTATACCTGCCTCTGAAAGGTAGCAGTTCTTTCAGACCTCCTCCCTTTGGCCGAAAGGGGGAAATGTCAAGATACTATTAGGAAACACCCTGTTTTCCAGAGCTAAGGTCCAGTAAGCAAGCTGTGTCCTGAGTTTGGCATAGCAGCAATGCTTTGCACTCACCTTCTGGAACTGATGGTCCCTGAGCTTGGGCAAGCACCAACAGGTCCAGACATGAAGCCCTGCTGTGAATAGACTTTTTGTCACTAGACAAACTTGCCTCACTGTTGCTGTTATGCCTCACCACTGTTGCTATACTTCATTGTGTGATTCTTTTTCTAGCCACAAGTATATAAATCAAGGTTCAGCCCCAATACTTTGGGTCTCTCGCACTAGGGGTGGGGCCCCAGCACATGTGTCGTTGCTCACAGGTCAATTCCCTCATTTTGAAATTAAACTTCTGTTTGATTCCTGACTCTCTTGTCTCTGGATTGCTCTTCTTGCCTCCAGCCATCCACAGTCTAGAGGCAAGTTCAGCCCAGTGGACAAATACTATTGTACTATAAAAAATAATGAGTACACAGATTTCAGAAAAACCTGGAAAGGCGTATGTGAACTGATGCAAAATGAAGTGAGCAGAACCGGGAGAACATTGTACACAGTAGCAGCAATAGAGTGATGATCGACTATGAATGAGAAAGAACCAATGGAGTCTGAATGTAGTGCAAAGCATACTCTTTTTACTTTTGTTATTTTTTTTATAGTTCTTTTCCTTTGGCCTGTTTCTTCTTTTAAAACATGACTAATATGGATATATGTTTTACATGATTGCACATACATAATCTATATTAAATTGCTAAACTTCTTAGGAAGGGAGGAGGTGAGGGAAGGCGAGAAATAATTTGGAACTCAAAATTTTTTAAATATAAACGTTAAGAATTGTCTTTACCTGTAATTGGAAAAAAAATTACTATTTTAAGATAAATAAACTACATGGTTAAAAAAATAATAGGGACCATCTTGTTTTCTTGTTTTTATATCCTCAGTACTTGGCACAGGAAGTATCCCCAGCCTGGTACATAGCAAGCACTTAATATTTGCCCTATCCATCCATTTATCTATTCCCCTTTTTCTCTATCTATCCCTCTCCCTACATCTCTATCCATTGAGCTCCCTATCTATCCATCTAGCTCTATCAATCTCTCTGCTTATTTCTCCTCCATTCATCCAATTGTGTGTCTGTCCGTCTATCTGTTATCTACCCATCCATCCAACTATCTATCCATCTATGCATCCATCCATTCATTTCTTCTCTCTCTCTCTTCCTTTCTCTCTCTTCCTCTTTCTCCTTCTCTCTCTTCTTCTTCCTCTCTCTCTCTTTTTCTCTCTCCACCTGCCATCTTTTCCAAACTGAACAGAAACACCCTCTGCAATATCTCCAAGTGGTTATCCAGCTTTTCTTTGGAGACCGAGCAAGGAGGAAGCCACAATTTCCTAAAACAGCTTAGTCTACCTTTGGACAGCTCTAATTGTTAGGAAGTATTTTTCCTCATATCAAATCTCAATCTGCATGTTCGTAACTTCCACCCATCACCCCCGCTTTACCCTCTGAGGCCAAGCAGAACTAATAAAATCACTCTTCCTAATCTGGGCACTCTGGAGCAGATTCTTCCTAAAGTAAATGTTCTGACCCCATTTCAGTCAAGTCCTTTTATTTTCCCCTCCACCAAGAAGAGCCCTGACTGTGAGCCCTAAACAGCAAAACTAGTTTGTGTTTCTAAGAGACAAATAATCTCTCCATCTTTCAGAGGTCTATAAAGTCAAGTTCTGCTTGACCTTGCCACACAATTAAGGCAGAAAGAGAGATAGATACATTTCCTTAAAGTGGGTCAGCTACATCCTCATGATGCCAGGTCCCTAGGAAGAGAATCCAGAGGTTCAGTCCCTCTCAATTCCTGGAAAAGCATCAATAATGCCACTATACCCTTAGGCTGAAGAGCTTCTTAGGGAATTTAAAATTTGAAAACTGGGAGTACAATGAACTCAATACTCATCAGTGACCACAAGTAGTCTCCAGTCTTGGTACCAAGCCAGAGAGGCTTTCGAAGGAAAATAAAACAATCTACTGTTAATGCTGAGTTGGTCCTAATGGTCATAGGGAATTAGTAAAGCCTGATAATAGATACTAGGCACGTAGGTGGCACAGTAGATGCAGACAGGATCTGTAGTCAGGAAGATCTGAGTTCAAATCCAGCCTCAAACACTTGCTAGCTATGTAAGCCTGGGCAAGTCCTTTAACTTCTATTTGTCTCAGTTTTTCCATCTTTAAAAAAGGGATAATAATAGCACCTACCTCCCAGGGTTGATGTGAAGATCAAATGAGATAATATTTGTGAAATACTTAGCACAGTGCTATATAAGAAATATTAGATATGTAATATGTGCTATATAAGAAATATTAGCTCTATTTGCCACTGAAGTTACTGAATAGAACTCATATTGGCTAACCACCCGAGAGAGCCTATTAAATAGCTAAGAAACTAGAACAGAACCAAAAGGCCTCCCATGGGCGATATCCACAGAAACTCATTTAACAATATGTGGGCAATCAGGTGTCTAACAGATGACGGATTAAAACTGGAACATATACAGAAACAGAGAGGTTCATGTTTGTGATATGAGGCATTGCTATTAAAATCTATAGAAAGCTCAGGTTTATTAACTGATAAGGACTTTGCAAGAAAAAAAAACATACACTATATCACAGCAGTTTGTAAAAATTTAACATTTTCTAAACCCCTAGAAAGATGATCAAATGGCCAGAATTTCACACAAAAGTAATTACTAACTCGTCATAAACTAATAGATGACAAATCCTCATTCTAGAAACACAAACCTCAAAATATCCTTGAGAATTGAGCTAAGTGACCCAGATTTCTGAACTTGGAGTCAGAACACCTGAGTTCAAATCCCATCTTAGACATTTACCAGCTGTGTGACCCTAAGCAAGTCACTTAACTTCCCTTAGTCTCAGTTTTCTCACCTGCAAAATGGAGATGATAATAGCACCTACTTCACAGAGTTGTTGTGAGGATCAAATAATATAGCATATGGAAAGTTTGTGAGCTTTAAAGCATTTACATAAATATAAGCTTTTGTAATTATTAACAAATAAATCAATTGGAATATTATCACATATGAAGTTGCTACTTATAATCTCCCAGAAGTGAGCAGTGAGCAACAAAAATTAAAAAGCATTTTAATAGATGTTTTCACACCAAACATTCACAACCTTTAAACTATATGGAATGAAAAACTCAATGTATCGAGACCTAGGGGAAGAAATTAAAACCAGCTGGCAATAGGAAGAAGTACATGTCATCCCTGTCAGTCTGTCAACAAGTCAGTTAATAAGTATTTATTATTTACTCTTGTGCCAGAGACTAGGCTAAGCACTGGGGATACAAAGAAATGATGCTTCCAGTAAGCCTACAGAAGATAAGTCTGTGTCCCAATATTTTCATTCAGTTACAGAACTCAATCTTTTATCTACCTATGGAGTAGTTTGCCTAACACCAAACATCAAAGAGTAGCAAGACAGCAACTTGATCCAGGACTGTTTCTATGTGAGTTCCATCAAACATAAATCTGAGAAGAATTAAATAATAACAACAGAAGTTAACATTTACACAGAACACTGAAGTTTCTATAGGGAGACAGCAAAGTTTTTCCACTGGTCAAAATAGATCACCAAAGTTAGAGGGCTTTGCTGTACATAATTAATGTAGGAGCGTGGGCCTGGTTCTCAATGAAAATGACCTCACCTCCTTCCTTTACTTTCTGTTCTGATCAAATTATTTGCATACCAAGGCAGAGAAGATCTTGGGAATTTCAAACCCCAAGTCAGATGATAGATTTTTTTTTAGTTGTCTGGGACAAAGAACAATGAGCTCATCTCCAGAAGCAGGTGTTACATGAGAATATTTAACCTTGACCTGGCAATATCCCTAAGTTTTTGTTAAAAGTCTACAGTAGTTTAAAGCCTCTATGATGACAGAGCTTTCATTTTGCAATTATTAGGGAGAGGCTTTCTAGTCACTGCACCACCTGACTATAGCTGATGGGGCTATCAGATACACCTGAAAAGATAAAGCCCAGAAGCCAGTAGGAGGAACCAATGGTGTCCAGCAACAACCACAAGTTCTAGCAAAGTAACAAGCACATTAAAGAACAAAGAAATCAGATTAAGAAAGAGAATAACAGAGATAGGATGCCCAGAATGGAGCAACAGTAGCAGTCTATAACAACCAATTGCTAGCCCCAAAGGGAGCATCACTCAGCATGGAACAGGCCCAGAAAGAGCAATTTAATGAGATTGCCAGAAAACGTTGGTGGCCCTGTGAGAGAGAGAAGTGAGTTGTCCTTCCACCCATATGTCCCAATTGCATGAATTTATTCCACATGTGCCTCTCTGTATGTTTGCCCTAGCCACATGTATTCTCTACATGTATGGCCTCCATTATGTATGCATTGTCTCTATATTTCTACCTACTCTATAGTATTTGTGAGGGCAATATGACCCAGATTTTGAGGTGATTTTCCAGGGCTATTTTCCTTACTATGCAATTTCATTAAATTCCTTTGCTTTGAACTAGTTGTATTCTTTCAGCGCTTGGTAAAGTAAACATATTGGTGGGAGGTCATAAGCCACAGTTTTGAGTGAGTGCAAATCCACAGAGCAGTGTCAACTTGTATAGCTTTTCTGTCTTTTTTAAGTATTAAGGAATGGCTTAGGTGCTTCATTTACAAAGCACTTTATATAGATTTTCTCATTGGAGCCTTGCAACAACCTTGTGAGGTGAATACTACAGTCATTCTTATTCCCTTTTAGGAGATGACCTTTTGCTGGGATGCAAAGACATTAACTTACTTGCTCACGGTCACATGTAAGTGTTAAAGTCAAAATTGGAACCTAAGTCTTCTGAACTTCAAGTCTATCACACTTGATGTTGCTGTCCTTGGGCCATAGTCTTCAAAGAATGTAAGTTGAAGTTCACCCAAAGATCAATAGAGAGAGTAAGAGACATATGGTGGGCATAAGTAGCTTCCAGCATATTACAAAAGAAAAATGGTAAGGAGAACAAGCATCAGGGACATTATCAGAATAGTGTACACCCAGAAAAGGAAGTGAGCTAATAATTCAGGGAGAGTAAGGAAAAACCAATTGATAGTCCACATGCTCCACTGGTACACACACAATGTGAAGAGACCAGAGGAAGCCCCCAGAACACTGGGTGGATCCTCTTGTGGAAGATTTGTGAGAAGACACAGATAAGAGTCACATCGGATAAGATGATGTAAATGGTTTCTGACCTCTACAGTTGGATAGAGTACCCACGAATCAACTCCATCAAAGTAAGAAGTTTCTAAAGGCACTAAAGTCATGGTGACTCATTCCCCTCCCCTGGCACCAGCCAAAGACTTACCTCTGACCCTACCCTTTGCAAGCCCACCACAGAATATTCTTAAGACATAACCAGCCTTCATTCTTAGGACTAAAGCCCAACTGGGGAGAGCAGAGAGACGTAATAGTAGTTTTCTCTTTGAGTACATTAGAAACATAGTTAAAAGTGGTCATGCAAACCACAGTCCTTAAATTACTAATTTTAATTAACAAGAATTCAAACATCAAATGCAATTTCTGACATCCACATGGTGTGTCCGGCTCCTTGCTGGGCATGCTATTTCAGCACTAAACAGTCTGACAACACTTGTCTCCTAAGTCAATTTAATTATATCACTTCCCCAGCATGCCATGCAGATCCAGTTTTAAATGACCCTTTAACCCTATGCAGCATAACAGAACACACAGGAAGGCAATGGCTCTGTACTGATTACTTAAGGCTTTTAGAACTAGTAAAGGCCACTCCCTATTGAGAACAATACTAACAAATGATAATATTGAACAATATATCCCAAGCCTTCTTAATTTCACGTTATTCCTGGGTTATATTTCTGATAGTTCAATCTCCTTCTGATTTCCCAAACTCAGCATTTCATCATGTCTGGAATGTACTCTCAGAATCTTTCCTTCCTGAGCCTATGTACCACTTCTTATAGGAAGGCATTCCTGATGCCCTTACAGTTAATGCTCTTTCATTTGTCAAATAATTGTGTATGTACTTATCTGTGTGTATATTGTATTCCTTTCCCAATAGAACATAAGCTTCTTGAAGGCAAGGACTACTTTTCATTTTATCTATTTTCAGAGACTACCTAGGACAGTGCCTGGCATATAGCTAGAACCCAACGAACGTTTTTCAGGTGGGAGTAGATTTCTGCCCACCTTCCATAAGATAGGGATTGAATGCACACCTTCCTTTTTGCCTGCTAGCCAAAACTAAAAATATTCAGCAGATTCCAGACCGGCTGAGATTGGACACAAGGTTATCATCATCATTGGTAAAATGACTTTGTTAAATACCTTATTTCAGATGGGATTATGCTAAAATGCTATATTTAAGAGACTTTTATAGGTCCAGGCTCTACTCCCTAAGTGCTTACACCACTCTATCAAACTGGAAGAACTGAATATCAATAGCAAAAATTACCCTAGATTAGATTATGGAATTTCTTGTCCCAGAGATCTTTAATGCACAGTATTCCTTAGGCTAGAAGGACTGGGAATGGGAAAGCAAGAAGAAGGTCTCCTGGAGGCAGGAAGATGAACAATATGACCTCAAGGGGTCTCTGGCAAGTAAAAGATGCAAATCTTAATAAAGAGCTTGACTCACCCCTGGAATATTGACTCGTGCAGGTCTTTGAGTCCCAGAGATCTGTCCACCTGGCATATCTGAATGATGACCGCACTATTTTGAGTCTTGAAGAGATATAGGGGAATACGCTGGTCCACCCTGTGAAACCTGAGCAATCTCCCCTAGCCCTCTGTGTTTCCTTTCTGGAACTCCTGGGCTTAAGAATTGACAAAGAGAGTGCTTAACTAAGTCTTCTCCAGTCAGTGAATCAGTGCAGGGGAGCAGAAAAGAGTAACTATTTATTTAGTTTAGAGAAGGAAAAGCTGAGGATGAGTTAATAACAGTCTTCAAGAATATGAAGGGTGATTATGAGGAGGCTGGTGACCAGCTGTTTTCTGTCTTCACTGAGGCTAGAAAAAAGAGAATGGGAGTTATTTGCAGAAAGAGGCGTCTGAGGAAACATGAAGGGGAATCTCTCCTCCTGTTAAATGTCATAAGATCATAGGATTTTGAGATGAAAGGGGCCTTAAAGATCAGCTAGTCCAACTCCCACACTCTACTGATTAGGAAACTGAGGCCCTGAGGAATTTATACAACTAGCAAAAGTGGCAGGGCTGTGAGCTTCAACCCAGGTCAACCAATCTCAAATTCAGTGCTGTTCCGTCATGCTACATTTAGATAGTAATGCAGTTTTCCAAGGGAGAAAAAATTGACCAAGGTGGTCAATCCAGAGATCCAGATCCAGATCCAGAGATCCAGAGATCTCTAAGATGAGTAAAGACAATTATTGATAATTTGGGATCTTTTAATCAATCTTCTCTGGAAGAAGAAGGAGGTCCTTTAACACTCTGAAACAGTGGTCTCCAAAATGAGTACTGTGGCCTAACTCCAAGGGTTGTCTGATCAGCGGGGCGAGAAGGGTGAGAAGATGATTTGCATCCCATCCTCCCTGTGAAAGCCAATCATGGGGCATTCTCCCTTTCTGCATCCTCCATATATAAGTTCCCAACCTTTCCTTTTCAGAGCAGAGCTAAAAAGTTATAATCTAACCATTACCCAGACACCCACAGTAGTCTACCCTAGTACTTTTGGGAAAATAGACATACCCCCAACACAGCATACTTACTCCCTGTCTCCAACACTGCTGGGCCTTTGGCAGGCTGTCCTCAGAGGGCAGATTCTTCCCTCTGGGACAGTGACCAGTAAGTAAGAGAGCTCTCTGTCTTTCATTTTAGATGGGATAGAGTGAGTCTTGCAGGATGAACTGGCATAGATAAATTATCATCTGTATAAGTGATTTTATTACTTTATCTTTACCCCTCACCAAAACCCAGCCCTTTTCTCTATAATAACCCTATGCTCTTCCTAACCCACTCCTCATATACAGCCAGTTGCCAAATTGTTATTTCTACCTCAACAATATCTCTCACTTTTATTCTGTTCTCCACTCAGACTGCCACTATACTAATTCAGCCCCTTTTAGCCTCCCCTCTGAACTCTTACAATAAACTCCTGAATGGTCTCACTCCCTAAAGTCTTGCCCTTCTCAAATCCACACTCCACACATTTGCCAAAGTGACTTTGCTGAAGCACAGGTCTGACCGAGTCATTCCCCTATTCAATAAACTCCAGTAGCTCCTAGTGACTGTAAGACCAAATATTATTTATCGTTATCTTCTCTTTTTGAAATTCTTACCTTTGTATATATTCTATAATATACATATGATTAGTACTTTAGTACATATGTACTAAATACATATGTATATTCCAAAAATATACTCAAATGAATCTGTGATAATTGTAAATGTGGATATTCCTTCTAACAATGCAGAACACAATTTATCCATCTTCTGAGACTATTGTCCATTTTCTCCCAAAAGTTCACCACAGGGAGCTCACCCATAGACATATAAATGATTTATAAGTGAATACATACAGATTGGAAGTGCATGCTCAAAACATTTTTACTGGTATGGATGTGTGATCACACAAGTTTGGAGATCATTGCCACAGAGAACACTTCATATTCCACAATTGTGCAGGTTTTGTCCTCTTCCCCAAATATTGTTCCTGAGGTGTAGAAACAGGGGAAGCTTTAGAGCCATAGACTCAGGCAAAAGCCAAGTTCACCCCATCTGGGATTAGTTTTCATCAGGGGCTGTCACCATTAGCAATTTGATAGGCTCAGGACAGTGCCTCATCTGTAAAGTGAGGGGTGAGCATGGTTTTTTCTTTTAATTAAAAAAAAAAACTTTTTAAACTCACAAATTAGCACACTGTTGGAGCTCCCTTTCCCAATGTTCCCCAATCCCCTAGAAACACAAAGATATACCTCCCTGGATCAATTTAGAATCGGTGGACCCCAAGGGAGACACACAAAATCACACATGAGGGAAGAACGAAGGAGGATCCCAGGAAAATGCAAGCCTAGCATTCACTGGTTCACACAATTCTGCTCAAGCTTACTGCCTACAAACCATATAGTCTCTCAGCAAAGCTGACATGAGCTGCCAGAATTAGCTTACAGAAATCAGAGGGGTTCCTAATGGCTCTTATCAATTTGAATAGATGTCTTTAATATTACCTTTAGGTGATGACAACACATTGGAGTATGTAGCTATTGCTACTCATTGGTCCTATTCGCCACCACCTGCCAGGACCCCATCCAAGAAGTCTGGCGGAAGCAATCAGTAACTATTCATGACTATGGCTCTTTTGGGAAATCCAGGGGGGAAGGACTAGCCCTAAATGGTCCCAATCAATCAACTAATCACTATTTGCTATTGCCATGATTACAGTTCTAGACAGTAAAACTCCAGGAAGACAGGGAATATGCCTTCTCTTCCATCTCCTTCCCATGCCACCACAGTATTCTGCACCGAGTAGGTACTTAATAAAGGTTTACTGTATTGAAAGCACTAATGTTCTAACCCAAATATTGGACATAACAAGAAGAAACTGACATGACCAGACACAAACTTTTCCAGCATCTCCTTGACTAATTATAGTCAATTCAATTATCCAGATTAGTGATGTGAGATGAGCCATAGCTGATACAAAGCAGAAAAAAATTTAAAATTGTGATCATGGAATTATAGAAGTTATACCTAGAAGAGACATTTGAGATCATCTGATCCAACCCTTCTCATTTCATAGAAGAGGAAATTGAAGCCCAGGAGAATTAAGCAACTTGCCTAAGGCCACACAGGCAGAAAGTAACTGAGCCAGGGATCACAGGCTCCCAGACTCCAAATCCATTGCTCTGTCCACTAGGTAATTCGTGTTTGGCTTTGAGATAAATATTTTTGTATTTCGTTATCTGTATATTTATTCCACGAGATTAACTTTGGTCATTTTTTTTGCCACAAGTCAATATTAAATGTAATTTGGAGTAATTCACTACTCACCATGGAAGGTGGGGATAGGCAGTTAATAAATGTATTAGGAGAGGAAAGTTTGAGCGGGGGAGAAACAAGTATTTATTACCTATGAGCCAGGTACTCTGCTAAGCACTTTCAGATATTGCCTCACTTGATTCTCACTACAACGCTGTGAAATAAGTGCTATTATTTTCATTTTGCTGTTGAGGAAACTGAGGCAGAGGTTGTGCCAATTAACTTAATAATGTGGAAAAAGATTGGGAAGGAAGGTTGGAGCTTTAATTTCAAATTATGGTTGAGTCTGAAACATCTTGAAACGAAATAATGGCCAATAAAAGTTTCCAAATGAGTCTATTTTTCTGTAATGTTTAATAGATTTCTTTGAAGTGTGGCCTATAGCTTGAGTTTACAAGGAATTTTCTATGGTTGCAGGTGGGAAGTGTCTGGGGCTGGATTTAAAATCAGGCCTTCCTGACTACAGGCTGTGTGTTCTCCACACTAGACCACCTAAACAATCTATAATGCGGATAATTCCTGCAAGGATAATCAAGTGTTTACTATGCATCCATATTATCTAATAAAAATCAAGAAATGCTCCCGTTCCCACATTGCTTCACTATACCTGGATTGAAGAACAATGTCAACAAAAGGTCAGACAAAAGGTGACTATAATCCATCTATCTTGTCATCAGATAGTTTTTTATTATTATTTCATTGTCATCAAAAAAGTACCAGCTAGATGGTACAGTGAATACAGTACCATCCCTATAAAGAGAAGGACCCGAGTTCAAATCCACCCTCAGACACTTAACACAAAACTAGCTGTGTGACCTTGGGCAAGTCACTTAACCCCAATTGCCCTACCTCCCTTCCCCCAAAAAAGCAAAAAACAATACATTAGTGTTCAAATTTCGGGGTGGCACAGTGAGTAGAGCCCCGGTCCTAGAGTCAGGAGGACCTGAGTTCAAATCCAGCCTCAGACACCTAACACAAATAAACTAGCCGTGTGACCTTGAACAAGTCACTTAACCCCAATTGCCCTGCATTCCCCCCTCCAAAAAAAAGGTACCCCAGAATAACTACCTACAGTGGGAGCAGAAGAAAAGGTAAAGGAGGGGAGAGACCAGAACGAAGGTACAGAAAAATACCTCCCCTACCCATGAATTCTTAGATTGTCTTATCACAAATCTCCCACTGTTATTCACAGTTTATTAACATGTACTTATTAGGCAAGATGATATAAAAGTTCCAGCTCCAGGCATTTTCACCGGTTGTCCCCCATAACTGGAATGGTCTCTCTCCTCATCCCCACCTCTTGGCTTCCCTGGCTTCCTTCAAGTCCCAGCTAAAATCCCACTTTCCACAGGAAGCCTTTGCCAATCCTCCTTAATTTTGGTGCCCTCTGCTCTCTTGCTAATCTTCGGTTTATCCTGACTATAGATTGCTTGTACATAATTGTCTCCATGTTGTCTCCCCCATTAGACTCTATACTCCTGGAAGGCAGGGACTGCCTTCTGCATTGTTTTAGAAGAGTTCCTGCCACATAGTAGAGACTGACTAACTGACTAAAGAGAAGAAGACCTAGGTTCAAATCCTGCCTCTAACAATACTTAAAATAACAATAAACGTTTATATAGTCTTTTAAGATTTGCAAAGCACATTACATATATGACCTCATTGATCCTCACAACAAACTGTGAAGTGGATGCTATTATTACCCCCATTTACAGTTGAGGAAACTAAGACACACAGAGATCAAATGACTAGGCCAGGGTCACACAGTTAGTACATGACTGAAACTGGATTTGAATTCAGGTCTTCCCGATTCTAAATCCAGCACTCTGTGTACTTTGCACTACTTACCATGCTGTGACCTTCACGAGATTTCTCGGAGCTTCAGTTTCCTCATCCCTAAAATAGGGTTAAGAAATATACTTCAGAAATTATGGAGAGGCTTAAATTAGCTAATGTGTTAATGTGCTTTATAAACTTTCAAATGCTAGCTACATGTCAGTTATATTATTATTAATAATATCAACACTACCTAGAAATATTGCATTCCTGCCCCATGGAATGTGCTATAATAATTTTAGAACTAGTGAAATACGGGCATAAATGACATCATTCCCAAAATTCACAACTGCTCCCATCCTCTCTATGGCTTGCCCTGCCCTCCTTTAAAAAAAAAAAAAGGTTACATTGAAGGTGGCAAGAGAGATAAGAATAAACAGGAAGGGAGGGGGAGGCAACCGCTTAGATTTTTGGTAAAGTGAAAAAAAAATTTATCTTTTGACTTGCGTTAAAATGGTAGAGTCAGCCAGACAATGAATTTCATGTTCTCTGACCTGCACGTCTTGCTCACTGCAAGCATAGTAAATTCCTTGTAAACTCAAGTCACAGGCCACACTTCAAAGAAATCCATTAAACATTACAGAAAAATAGGCCCATTTGGAAACTTTTATTGGCCATTATTTTGTTTCAAGATGCTTTAAACTCAACCATAATTTGAAATTAAAGCTCCAACCTTCCTTCCCAATCTTTCTCCAAGTTATTTGCCTTGACATACTCTAGGTCCCAGCTAAACCGATATTTAACTCTGCCTTAAATTTGACATTCCACATCCTGCCACCCAGCATTCACATAGGTCTACAGACCCCCGTCTCCTCCATGACTTTATCTCCATCTTTTAGAATCCTTCTTTCTTTAGAAGGCTTAGCTCAAGTGTTACTTCCTCTATGAAGCCTTCCCTGATCCTTCACATTTTTCTAGAGTACTTGGTCTAGATCTCTTATGCTCCCTAATAGGTAAGCATTTCTATATCGCTTAGAGGTTTGCAAAGTGCTTTATAAACATCACCTCATTTTATCTTTACAACACTTACTCCTGCAGTAAATGCTATTAATTAGTCCCATTTTGTAGATGGGGAAATTGAGGCAGGTTTAAGTGACTTACGCAGGATCATTCAGCTAGTACTGAGGCTGATTTGGGACTTGAGTCTCTCCCTTCTCATCTCTGCGTACTGTCTTCCCTGGCTTCCTTTAAGTCCCAACTAAAATCCCATATTCTATAGAAAATCTTTCCCAACCCATCTTAATTCTAGTGCCTTCCCTCTCTTAATTATTTCCTAATTATGTTATATGTCACATGTCTGTATTTAATTCTTTGCTTGTTGTCTACCCTCATAGATTGTAAGTTCCTTGAGGCAGCGACTGCCCTTTTCCACTTTTTGTATCCTCAGTGTTTAGCACAATGCCTGATATATAGTAGGCACTTAATAAATGTTGTTGGTTTTTTTGGCTGCTTTACCCATAAAGCAGGTCCACTGCTTTACCCAAAATTACCCATAAAAAAAAAACCCACCTATTATCAGCATAAGTACTTATGTGAGGAACTAACTGCCACTCCAGAGGACCTGTGATGAAGTATGAGACGCACCCTCTGACAGAGGCATGATGGAATACACATAGGATGAAACACAGGTTTTTGGACTTTGACTAATTTGGGCATTTGTTATCCCAAAATTGGTAAATATATACTTATTGCAAGCTTCTTGGGTGCAGGAACTATGTATCATTTAAAAAATGTACTCCATATACAATAACTTGCATACTTTGAACATTAAATAAAAGTCTATTGAATCAAGGTTTAATTAGGTACTCTTGGCTGATGATCAAGATTTTGTTACAACCAGTGAAGCTAGACTATAGAATAAAACAAACAGCGACTGGCAGTCAAACAGGAATGTCTAGTGGTCAAGTAAAAACAGAGACAGTCATTCAATAACTATTTTTGAAGTATCTACTATGCTCCTTAATACAAAAGCAAAAGAGTCCCTCCTCTCAAGGAGTTCACAATCCATTAGGGGAGAAAACAACTATGGACAAACAGGAAAAATGGAAGATAATCAGCAGAGGGAAGAAATGACATTAAGGGGAATAAAGGAGAGATAAAGGATCCTAGACTTAAAGCTGATGAGGTTGACTAACCCAACCTTCTCATTTTATAGAGGAGGAAGTCAAGGCCTAGAAAGCTTAAATGAATTGCCCAAGAACACACAAATGGTAAGTAGCCTACATCAACTTTGAACCCAGGGATGCCTCTAAAGTGCTCTTTTCACTGCTTTGGTCAATGAAACATCCAAGAGACATAGAATTCTCAGCATTTGGGGTACAGAGATTAGATTAGATGGTTCCCTTTCAGCTCTTAAATTCTCATTTTACAGATATGGAAGCTAAGATCCACAGTGGTTAAGGAACTTATTGAAGTTCACCCAGGCAGATAATGGCAGAGCCAGGTCTAGAAACTAGATCTTGTGACTCCCAATTCAACAGTTTTTTTGGTACACTGTGCTGCTGTTTTCTTAATGGAGTCCCCTGACATTTCTCAGGTTCTCTTCCAAATCATCATTCTCTGATTTTGGTCAGTCTGGGCTGGGATTGAATGAGAGGAACTGCCACGATCATGTCATACTCCCCTCAGCCATACTGGTTTGCCATACTGGGGATCTCAGCAAACATGCACTATCTGCAAAGCGCCTAAACAAAAGGCATTATCAGGAGGACCTTGTGATTCCTTCTCTGTCCCTTAAAGACCTGATTCTGCTAATACTATTAGCTGAACCCCAACAAGCTGGCCCTTCTGTTTGTTAGAGGAAGCCAGGGTTGAGCACATATGTAAATGGCATTTTCCCATTTAATCCATTTGTAGGCTCCAATTGTTTTCCCTAGTTAAGCATCTGTCAATGGAAAAGGGGTTTTCTAATGGACAAGGCTGCCATGGAAGGCTATGAGGTAAGGGGCCCACATGTTTCTTCAGAACTCCCTGCTTTAGTTTTTATGGCCTCCCAATAACCCTGCTCACAGTAAATGAGCATGCAAGCTTTTTCTATGTTATTATGCACTAAATGAGGCCTTCATCTTCGAAAACACATCTTTCAAGTCATTAAACTAATGTCTGAGTCATGTATGCCTATGTCCCTTGGAGGGTGTATGTTTGAAAGACAATAAATGTAGTTGAGGATCCTAAAATGTAAGAGCATTTTTTAAAAAGTCATCAGGATTCCATTATGTAAATTCCCTTGGGGACAATGTTTAAAACCTTGAAATTCAGTAAGTAATTCCTTAAGTGAGGAATTGCTTAAAGGGTTGACATTTCCTGCAGCCTGTTACTGTCTCACTATTTTACATGTATGAATTTGTGTGTGCAGTTTTTTGAGGTTCTAGAAGAAATCTTATCCATCCTGTAGAAACATCTCCTAGATCCCCAAGAGGAAGCCACTTATGGAACTATGGTCTGACTGGCAATAGCGGATGATAGCCACTCCTCTACTTATCCCTACAATTTCTATTTCTTTCTCTTCTTTTCCCTCTCTCCTGCTCTATTCACTTTCACGTTCCCTTTTCACACTTTCCTTTTCATATGCCCCAATCTACCTTTTCCATCCATGCCCTTGGCCTGCCAGTAGTTGACTTGATCATTTCTTAGTCCCACTGGTGACTTCAGAGTTGATGAAGTTCCTGACCCCAAATGATGTAGAAAAGAACTCCTATGAAGAGTCCCTTGATGGAATTAGAAGGCAGCTAGCTATTGGTTAACCAAGGCTCATCTCCAAGTGGCCCTTTAAAAAGTCAGATTGTAATCTCTAAAGAGTCAATGATGCATCAATATTGTAGGGTTGAAGAACTGTGAAAGATTTAGCTACTTTGATAAAGACAATGATTCAAGACAATTCCAAAGGATCCACGATGAAAAATGCTATTTACCTCCAGAGAGAGAACTAATGAACTCTGAACGCATATCAAAGCATACTTTTTTACTTTATTTTTCTTGGAGTCTTTTTTTGGTTTGTGTTTTCTTTTGTTACATGGCTTATATGGAAATACGTCTTGCATGACTTCACATGTATAATAAATATTAAATTTCTTGCATTCTCAAGGAGAGGGATGGGAATAAAGAAACTGAGCGTTCTATCCAGACAGCAATTTATATAGCAATGCATGAAGTTTCACAAACAAACCAGGTCTAAGGCTCTAGGTAGCCAAGGACCTAAAACCTTGATTTCTACACAGTTAATATACAATTTGGAGGGAATAAAAAGCAGAATTATAGGTACCGAGGCACCTAGTTTCTTACTGGTGGAGGGGATGAGGAGAAACTGAGGTTAAGAGGGAGAGGGGTAGTCTTGTGACATTCCTTAAGTCTGGGGACCTTTGTGACTTATCCAAAATCAGGCAACTTACAAGCAGCTAAAACTAAGCTTCAACAAAATGGTGGCTAACGGCAAAATGGAGCCTCTAATGCTCTTCTTAGTGTAACAGGTGGGAGGAAAGGAGAGAAATTTAGAACTCAAATTTTAAAAAAATGAATATTAAAAAATTTAATTAGGAAATATTTAATCAAATAAAAAATTACTTTTAAAAGAGTCAGTTATGAGGTGTGAGCAGGACGCAGCTTTGAGAAATGCACAATTTGGCAGCAGAGAATAGAGCCAGCTCTAGAAGAACACAACTCTTAAGAGAGAATCCATCTTCGCCTTGGGGTGATAAGGGAAAGGGAAAGGGTCTTTGTCTTCTTCCCCAAATTGACCATCATGTCTTTCTTTTTTTTTTTAATTTTTTTTTATTTATTCATTTACTTTTAATTTACAAGATTCAGTTCCACAATCACTTGAGTTTCAGATTTTTGCCCCTCCCTTCCCCCCCCCCCCC
>CM053583.1:257281711-257308496 GCA_028627135.1 Pseudochirops cupreus | reverse complement strand
CTGACTTTAGTGGGAAGTATCTTTGTGTGCGTTTTGGAGTTCCAGGATTGGTTTAGAGTCCTATTTTATGGGTATTTTGGGGTGGCTATGTGAGAGCTGCGATATGTTGCTGCTTCTACGCCGCCATCTTGGCTCCGCCCCCCAGGGATAGAGTACTAATATAGAGGAGTGAAAGGGGTGGAGGAGAGATCAGGAAAGGCCTTATACAGGAAGTAGTGGCAGAACTGTGCTTTGAAGGAGGCTATGAATTCCCAGACTCATAGATAAGGATCGAGTACAATCCAGAAATGGGGACCAATGGTGCAAAGACACAGATAGAATGTTCTGCAAGAGGGAATTGCCAATAGGACAGTTTGGCTAGAAGTTCAGTCATGCTTCTGACTTTACCCTCAGTCCTGTGGCTCCCAAGAATCCAGCATTCTGGCCCTTTACTCCAAGGAGAGTCAAAGATCCCTTTCCACCCAGATTTTGAAAGTCAGTCAATGCACTACAGAAGCCCAGAGGTCGGAACTGGGTCAACACTTTGAAAGCTTGCCAACCCTGACTTTATCATGAAGTATAATTATAAATCTATGATCTGTTGATAAGATAAGCTCAGTTCTTACCAGTGAAATAAACAAATTTCACTGGACAATATGACATCATTTTCAACATCCTGTACCAGGGCTTTCTAAATGTCTCCTGGGAGGAAAGGAGATTCGTGCAAGAAGTTAATAATGCACAGGACATGCCCTAGAAAAGTATAGGGAAATGCCTTCTGAATGTAGTATATGTGGGCACCCTTCACCCAATTCACAGGGTGGATCAGCTAGTCAGATAAGAAAGATGTAAGTTACACACCCACTCAAAACAAAGACTCACCCCTACAGAACTGTTTACCTTTAACAGTCAGAGAAAGAGAAAGGGAAAGGCAGAGGAGAGGAACAAACATTTATTAAGCATCTACTAAATGCCAAGTATTGTGTTAATAATATAAATATTACCTCATTTGAACAACACTGAGAAGCAGGTGCTATTATTATCCTAATATTACAGTTAAGAAAACTGAGGCAAACACAGGTTAAATGACTTACCCAGGGTCACATAGCCACTAAGTGTCCAACGCTGGATTTGAATATAGGTCTTCCTGACTCTAGGCCCAAAGCTCTATCCCCAGCACAACCCAAGCAAAAGCATTTTATGAAATTCTCCCCATAAAAATGGGACACATCTTCCTATAAATACACACTCTCTTTGTAGGAAGAACTGATACACAGAGAGAATAGGCATGGAGAGGCCCAAATATAGGGAATATCTATTTCCAGGGTAAAAGTACAGATGGGGCAACTCATGCCTCCCATGCTGCATGCAGAGCACTGATGTGTTCTGGTAATCATGCTGCTTCTGTCTGGCTTGTTCCCACCTGGTCTCAATGGACACACAGGCTCCTCCAAATACTACTCAGCTGTTCATTACTATGGTGGACATGTTCCCACTGGATACATCTCCACTTTATGCAAAATCTCTGCCATCCAAGGTTCTGCAATCTGGGACACAGTCTCCACCATGCACTGCCTGCCCATTCATGCTCCTACTTGGCAGGCGGTGATTGCACAAATTTTCTCTGCTTCTAGACTCTGGCTTCAGCTGCTCTACTCTCTTCAAAGCTACAGATATACATACATACATATATATAAGTGCCTGTGTGTGTGTGTATGTGTGTGTATATATGTATATATACATAGAGATAAAACATTTACACACATACACACACACATACATATATATATATATATATATATATATATATATGTAGTTATATCTATGTTTATATATTTATATAATGGACTATTTTCCTAAAGAAAGCATCAATACAGATAGGCCACTGCCTCAGTTTGAAGACCAGAATCAGTCCTTGTCAAATGTCTTTCTTGTCTTTTTTCCTTATGGAATTGCCCATTTATTCCTTTCCACAGAGTCTTGGCTAGGAAAAATGTTGTCTCCAGTAGGAGACAGTTTGTCCCACATAAAAAGTCCTTGAGAACACTGACCAGTGTTTTCTCCCAGCTAGCTAATGCTTTCAGGTTAAATCTTTTTTGGTGGGACCCCACTTCCTGGTCCAGGGGTTTGAGTGTTTCTTATATTTCACCCTAGATTATGATAGATATTCTCTATGGCTCCTGATTTTAATCTCTGAAGTCTGGATGTTATATCTGGACATTATCCATATAAGGTTCATTTACCCAATTAAAAAAAATATCAGATCATCAGTTCAGGGGTTCCTGTTTCCCAGTCCAAAACACTGTCATTCTTCCATGTAAATAAGTTTTTAAAAAAACAGAGACAAAGCTCAACCCCAAGGGACAAGGTCTCTTAAACATTCTTGGTCTCATTCCTGGTGTTTCCTATGCAGACACAGTCCGATAAAGAAAGCCTAAGGCAGCTCACCCTTAGACTACTTCTTGTCCACAACCCCTGAAACACTTCAGCTCTAAGCAAAAGTGCTTAGTAAACACATATTTAGTAAGGCTGGCGTATAATAGGTGTTTAGTAATTGCTTATTGATTGATTGGTTAAAACCATTATGATTCTTTTTTAGGAGTATTTCCCAGAAGTCCAGTTGATAAAAACGTTCTTCCTCATTTTTCCTGCTGATATTTACACTAACAGTCTCCTCCCCCTTCCTCTTTTCTCTCATTTAAAACTCTGCCTCATTGCAGACATGGCAAAGGAACATTATGAAACACTTGCTTCCTTTCTCAAAGGACAACAGCACACTCCTCTTGTGAAAAGGTAGTTCATGTGACAATTGACTGAAGTCTGTGATTGACAAGATGAAACGCTGCAAGAGAAGTCTTCATACTCAGAGGCTGGTCGGAGCCTCTGCTAGTTAGTAGCCTGGCAATACCAGTTTAGATTTTTTCAGGATCGATCAGGATATTTTCTTTTCATCTATAGCTAGATGTCCAGGTAGTTGAGGCACAGTGTCAACTTTAGATAAGAATGTCTGAAATGAATAAAAATAGGAAGGAACTATGAATTTTGAGACTACTGAACACTGCAGGCAAAGTTCCATTTGTTTTTCTCCAAGAAAACCACCTATGTTCAATTTATAGCTGTAAAAAAAAGAGTAAAAATAAACTGTGAATCCGCTGGAAATGGGGAGAAAGTTGTACAAAAACAGTGAATGATTCTTAGACGTGAAACAAATTTAGCTTTAAGTGATCAGATTACACTATCATGATTTACCATTGAGTTCATCTCAGTTATTTCCTACTTATATGTGCTTAAAACATGTATTCTTTGGTGTGTTCTACACAACCAGAAAGAACAATTAGAAAATCCATTAGTATGTCTGTTTTACACTTTCATTGTCAAGATTTATCTTTTTCAAAGAGACTCTTCCATGATTTAAGAGATTCGGTGCTTGTAGAAGACTTAATTACACTGGATGAAAAGGAATGTCTGGGTGGTAATCTGTACCATTGAAGAGAGTGTCCACATCAGTAAGAAAACAGATTTATTGGGAAGAGAATGGTGCCCAGTAATTCTTCAGCACCTGTTATTTTCCTCCAGGAGCTTCCAAGCTAGGAGGAGACAAGATATCACCATACGAAATAATTAGTAAATTAACCCACGTCAGAGCCCACTGCTGCCCAGGCACCTCTTCCTACTCAAGAATAAGGCAAGTCAAAACCAGGAATTTGAAGTTCACAGTTAGGGTCTTCAGATTCAAACTTCCCAAATGGCTGCAAGCATGTCCAAGAAAACCCCTAAAATTAAGGAGAACCATTAGAGTGCTCATATTTAAACCTTTCCTCTATGTGTAGAGAAGCTTGAAGGCATCCCAGGCATTGAGGTAAGAATGTCTGTCCCAACAGTCACTACTGGTTTTCCATTCAGGAGAACAGATAGCAGACTCTGAAGTACTTGTCTTACCTATTCACTCTCCAAGAGAGTTTATGTTAAATCTCAAGTTTTCCTGTTCTTTCAAGTTTTGTCAGATATTCTGTTTAATTAGTACCAATGATGGCTTAGATAAAGATTTGATTAATCATACGTACTCTGACTTGCATGCTTAATTTTTTATGGATAAAGAAATGTAAAAGAGGTGTTTTCCTGACCTGCAGCTCAGTATATGTAATGGGAATAGGAATTTGAAGATCTTCCCTGCTCCTTAATAGACCTAGGGTGGAATTTGAAGACCTCCCCTGCTTTGAAAGTAAATTGCTCCCTAATAGGCTGAATGGAGCCTGTGATGGAGGGAATTTGCTGAAGGGTGCAGCAGAGCCCACAGGAAGCTTCCCTGCTGTGAAGATAAACTCTGCCCCCTGATAGGTGAATGTAGTTACACGGAACCTGTAATGGGAGGAGTTTGCTGAAGGGAAGCAGAGCCCACAGGAAGCTGGGAGTCAGAGCTAGACATACAGTGGGAGAGAGAGATGCTCAGGCAAAGAGAGAGAGAGGTTTGTGAGTAAATATTGATGTTGTATTGGTTTGTGGGAAGGCTAAAGGATGCTGTGGCTCTGTGTTATTATAGCTTCTTAATATCTTTGATACTATGAAGGAACCAGATTACTGGTTTTGGGATTGGGTTTTCTGGTGTCTAAATAAATGTTTCAGTTCTGTCCTCTATATGGAGAGTTTGGTATATTTTGCGATAGAACATCATGCGATATTTATAGTCACGGTCTTTATCATGATCGTGGATGCTATAAATATTGCATTGGCACTATAGTATACTATCAGTACATTAATACACCAGGCTCAGTGTACCATCACTGAACTGATACACCAGGCTCAGTGCACCATCATTATAGTGATACACCAGGCTCAATGTACTATCACTACACTAATATACCAGGCTCAGTATACTATCCTCTATGTCACCTGGCAGTCTCTAATTAGGCAAAACAACACGCATATAGGGAACATTTACCATATGCCAGGCACTCTGCTATGCACTGGCTAAAGAAAAATAGTCCTGACCTTCAATGAGATTTCATTCCAATGGAGGAAGACAACACACAAAAAAAGGAGTTTAAAAGTGTGGATGGTAGAAAGATACCCATATGAGGGAATGGTGTCAAAGTCTGAGAAGTCAGAAGCTGAGCAAAAAAGGGAATGAGGACTGGCTGGCTTGGGCCCCTCCCCAAAATAAAAAGGGGAGGGGGAAGAACTCCCCAGTTGGAAAAGAGAGCCAGCTGGAGTGTTCCTAGGACGAAGAGGCCTCAGGTGCTAAGGGAATTTCCAGAATGATGTAGCAGCTCTGAGGCATGGTGGCAAAGTCCAGCATGTGAGCCTTCTCTTCTTAGATAAACAACCAATACCATCATACACGCTATACAACAAATGATCATCCTTTACCATTCATTCCACGTGTGTTTATTAAGTGTCAGGGCCTATTAAAGTGCTGGGTCCTCAGGGAACCTATATTGTACTAGAGGAAACAACAGATAGATAGATAGACAGATAGATAGATAGATAGACAAATACAAGATAAATGCAAAATAATGGGGGGGAGGGGGATGTTGGCACTAGAAAATGGAAGAATCAGGAAAAGCCTGAAGCAAGAGAAGCCATTCTTAGAAGGAAATTAGGGAATCTGAGAGCAAAGGTAGGGAGGAATAATGTTCCAGACCTGGTAGATGACCTCTGCAAAAGAGACTGGAGTTCATTCATTCAACAAAAAGGTACTGTGCTAAGTGGTTGGAAAACAAAAAGAGGCAAAAGGTACTCTCTGCCCTAGAGGAGCTGACAATCTAATGGCGGAAACAACATGCCAACAAACACGTACAAAACAAGGTAAACAGCAGATAATTAAAGGAAAGAAAGCACTGGGATTAGGAGGGGTTAGGCAAGGCTTCCTGTAGAAAGTGAGGTCTTAGCTGGAACTTAAATATTTCATAGACCCTTCCCAGTATGCCTCATGGTGATTTTTTTCATTGTCACTCTTGCAGTTAATTACAGGGGCTGAAGAGCAGAACCAGAAATGGTAACAGATCATGACTACTGACTGGCTTATAAAAACCCCTCATTGATATGAAACTGCCTAGAGTTTCTAAAATTTCACCCAGAATAACATATGCCTATATAATGACATCACCGTCTAGAGATAGTGCAGAGGTGAAATTGACAGGCTTTGGCAACAGACTAGATGCGGCTGGGATGAGAGATAGTGAGGAGCCCAGGATAACTGCTAGGTTTTGAGTCTGCGGGACCGGGAGGATGGTGTTTCCACTCTAGTAGTAGACAAAAATAATGAATTCTGTTTTTAACGTATTCAGTTTAAAATATCTACTAGGCATCTAGTTTAAGATGTCTGAAAGGAGATGGGAGATTGCTGGTGAGCAGAGAGATTGGGACAGGAAAGGTGTATTTGAGAATCACCAGCATAGAGGTGATAGTTAAATCCACTGGAACTGAGCAGTCACCAAGTGAAGTAGTATTGAGGGAGAAGAGAAAAGGGCCCAGGACAGAACCCTGAACAACACCTACAATGGGAGGCTGTGATCTGGAAGGGGATCCAGGAAGAGAGATGGAGAATGAATGGTCAGTTAGACAGGAGGAGAACCAGGAGAGAGTGGTGACCCAAAAACCCGGAGAGAAAAGAGAATGAAGGAGGAAAGAGTGATCAACAAGGTTAAAAACTCCAGAGAGATCAGAAAGTGAGGGCTGAGAAAAGGCCATTGGACTACTAGTCATTTTGGAGAGAGCAGATTTGGTGGAATGATAAGGTCAGAAGCCAGGCTGTAAGGGGTTAAGAGGAAGCAAGTGGCAATACCTATGGTAAATGAGCTTTTCAAGGAGTTTAGCTACCAAGGGCAGAAGAGATAGAAGGATCAAGAGATGATTTTTTTCAGAATCCAGGAGACATGAGCACATTTGTAGGCAGTAGGAAATGAGCCAATAGAGAGTAGTAGAGAGGAAGAGATTTAGTAAAAGAGGGGTCAGTCTGTTCTAGAGGGATGGAATGGGTTACTTGAACAAGTGGAGGGGTTAGCCTTGGTAAGGAGTAAGCCCACTTCATCATGTGATACAGGAGTGAAGAAGGAGAATGTGGCAGAAGGCACTTGAGTGGTAGGAGACTAGGAAGAAGGGAGAAGAGGGAAATATAATATGAGACAAGGTTCTCAGCTAAGAGAATGGGAGGATGGGGAGCCATGGAAGGTTTGAGGAAGGATGGAAAGGTTTGGAAGAGTCACTGTGGAGAGTGGGATAGTGGGTTGATAAGGGAAGGCCTAGCAGCAGTGAGGGCCCAATTGAGATTATGTTACATAAATTTGTAGTGGACCCACTCAAAACGGTTATGTGATTTTCTTTGTTCAGGTTGTTCTCCACCTGTTGCTAGGTGTGTAGGCACAAATACAATGAATAGTGGGAGTGAACCAAAGCTGAGAATGACAAAAAGAAAATAGGCCAGTTTGATTGGACCATGGAGTTTGTGAAGGGAAGTAATGTAAAGTAATCAATCAATCAATCAATCAACATTTATTAAGAGCTTACTATGTACCAAGCATTGTGCTAAGGGCTAGAGATACAAAAAGAGGAAAACATAGTCCCTGCCCTCAAGGAGCTTACAATCAAATTCGGGAGTAAACATCCAGACAAATACGTACAAAACAAGCTATGTATTGGATAAATTGAAAACAATTGAAAGAGGGAAGGCACTGGAACTAAGAGGGGTAACAGAAGGCTTCCAGGGAAAGAAATGATTTTAGGTGGAACTTAAAGGAAGCTGGGGAGGTCAGTAGGTAGAGAAGAGGAATAGACTTGAAAGGTTTTGAAATTCTTTAAAGGCTGAACAGGAGAGCTTGTATTAGTGACCCTGATTCTTTAATTTGATGATTGGGTTTTTCCTGCTGTAGATCCTTGGCTCATGTTAGCCCTAAATATATACATCCTGCACACAGATTCCTGACATCTATGCGCTTGCAACACACACACACACACACACACACACACACACACACACACACACACACACGATTTTTCTCAAGAGAAAACGAGCAGGTGGTCTCCTGAAAGACCTTCTCCACAATGAAAATGCAACCCTGTAAATATTTCATAGACCCTTCCCAGTATGCTTCACGGTGATTTTTCTCATTGTCACTCTTGTGGTTAATTACAGGCGCTAAAGGGCAGAACCAGAAATGGGAATAGATCAAGACTACTGGCTGGCTTATAAAAATCCCTCATTGATCTGAAACTGCCTCGAGTTTTTAAAATTTCATCCAGAATAACATATGCCTATATAATGACATCAAAATGTTTCCTCTTCTTTGTCTTGTTGGCATTCCTCATCAGAATGAAACATTGCAGTGCTCCAATCCTCAAATGACAAGATTTATAGACCTATGAATTTACATGATTCCCCTCGCCCAATTTCTATGTTCCCCAAAGGAATAATAGGCCCATCTTATTACATTGTCCCAGCCAGCAGCTTAGCTCTGAGGACAGCCTCCCCTATTTTGTTTTTCTAATGGGCATTCTCTCCTACGAATCTAATAAAAGCCTTCTGCAGCATGCAGAGTGGGGAGAGGAAAGGAGTCGGACTGAGAATGTGTTGCTCTTTCAAAAGCAGAGGTGGCTAGAGGATGATTAATCATTTATTCATTCATTCAACAAGCACTGATTGAACACAGTTTATGCATAGAATTGAACTAGTCGCTGACTAGGAGTGAAGGGAGGTTAGATTTTAAAGAAATAGAAGAAATGGTTTCTGCCTCAGAAAAACTTAGAATCGTATCATGGATGTACTTTTATTAAAGAAAACCCATTATATAAAAATCCAAACTACAAAGTGGATAAATTAGGAGGTAATCATTTGCTATGTGAAAAGAGAATTCACTTTACAAAAGGATTTGGCACAGAATTCCTTTAACTAATGTGATCCACTTAATGTGATGCATTTATAATGAAAATTGATTAACAAAAACTCTACTTACACATATATTTTTTTCAGTAAATTATCAAATGTGTTAAGTAGATACTGCTTGACCTATATCGATAGGCATTATTATTATATCATATCCCTATATTGTTGTTGTTGTTCAGTTGTTTCACTTATGTCTGACAACTCTTCATGATCCTTCTTTTTGGGTTCTTCTTGGCAAAGATACTGGAGCGGCTTGCTATTTCCTTCTTCAGCTCATTTTACAGATGAGGAAACTGAGGCAAACAGGGTTATGTTACTTGCCCCGGGGTGACACTGCTAGTAAGTCACTAAGACCAGATTTGAATTCAAGAAGATGTGTCTTCTTGACTGCAGGGCTGGCACCTAGCTGCTCATTATTTGCCTATATTGGGCATATTATTATCCCCATTCTATAGTTGAAGAAATTGAGGCAATACCACATAGCTAGGAAGTATCTGAGGTCACATTTGAACTCAGAGACCTTCCTGACTCTCGGCCTATCCACTGCACCATCAAGGTTTTCTCTAAGTTCCCTCTGGGATCAACAGAGTATATTAGTCAATTTTATTTGCAGTTTTTAAAGTTGCCTCCAGGTCTCAAGTTCCTTCTTCCCTCAAATAATGGGGCATTCACCTGACCTTCTGAGATAGGAGAGGAATACAAGTATAATTAGCTGTTTTCACAGAGAAGGACACTGAGCAGTCAGGTGCTCAGATCGCGTCATATAGCTGGTTGAGGTCAGTGCCAGTCTTTTAATTATGGTTCATGTTAAGCTCTTTCCACCCCCCCTCTGCAGCGGTAACACCTTAAGCTTTATCAGTCATTCACATGAAATAAGATTATGAGGATTTTTCCAGGGAGCAGATTTTTATCACGAAGATAGAAAAGGCATACGGACAGTGAATTCTTGGGGAATATGGGAGGATGGAAAGCAAGGACTTATGAAAAGTTATGAATAGGAAGTTTTCAGAAGAGTAAGCAAGTTGCTAATAATCACTTGGAAAAATGCTCAGTCTTCATAGTAATCTACGAAATTCAAATAAAAACAGCCTTGAGCAAAATAATGAAATGTAATGCTGGTGGGATTGTAGAGAAGCCTTGTATACACACAGGTTCATTCCTGGTAGAAATAATTTAAGAGAGCAGTCTGGTTATACACAGCAAAAATCCCCCCAAATAATCATGCCCTTTGACCCAATAATTTCATTGCTGAGAATATAATATAAAAGTTTTATCAAAAACAAACAAAAAAGAGCTATCAATTCAAAGATATTCATAGCAGCAACATATGTGTAATGAGAGACCTGGATGATGGGATGCCAGGCCTTAGAGCATGCACAGATTTGCCCTTCCTAGAGAGTCATACGAAGCATGTGCAGATTTCCAGATATTCCTTGACTAGTTCCAATCCAACATTGAAACTTTGGAAAACTATATTTCTAATCATGTGTGACTAAGGGGCTGCTACTGTGTGATATTGAAAGGTCTTCTAATTGGCTGCTCGTTGCTCAGTCAGCCAGTGGGGCAAGAACTGCTGTGAGTCCTAGGGTGAGGGGAAGGGCAGCTGCCCCATCTTCCACCTAGCTGCCATGTTTTTGTGAATGAATGGGACCTCTTTCCTTTTTTGTTTATTCTGTACTGATCTGAGGTGAATGTGTTTTCCCAAGAGGTGAGTATCCAGGTGACCTGATTAATCCAGGAGAGTGAGTCCTATCAGAAGAGCCCACCAGTGTCCTGAGGCAGTAGCAATGGCTGCTGAAGTGATAGTGGCCAAAGAAAGAGTACAGAGTCGTAGATGGTTGTGGAAAGTCACCCACATATAGTGGTGGCTTCAGGGATTGTGAGCCCAAATGAAACACGCCAGATGTGGACCCCAAAAATCACCAGTCCCTGAGGCCCAACACCTAACGGGAACTTCATGAGGCCTCCACAAAGAGAGGCAAGGGCTTCCAGGCACAGGAGTTGGGAAGTGCCCCTTGGCCACAAACATTCTCTGTATGAGAGTAGACTCAAGTTTGAGTCCCCAGTAAAATCTCTTTTATAAAAGCTAATGGAGTCTAACTGATTCTAATTTACCATGGAGGGCAGAGTGGTGAGGGCTTCGGAACTCCAGGGTTAGAAGGCACAATCTCTCAGCATTATGGCTACAACTATGCGGGGAGTGGCAGCCACCATGTAGGGACCAGGCCAATCAATGCAAGTAGGAGATGGGAGAAAGTGGGCCAGAGGGAGATGCTACATATGTAATTTTTTTTTTAATGAAGGCAACTTAAATAGCCAACATAAAGGAAAGGTAAAATACTGCGAGCAGCTAGGTGGCAAAACGAATGGGGTGCTAGACCAGACCTAACCTCAAATCTGACCTCAGACACTTACTAGCTGTGTGACCTTGGCCAAGTCACTTAACCGCTGTCTGCCTCAGTTTCCTCATCTGTAAGATGGAGATAATACTAGCACCTACCTCCCCAGGGTTGTTGTGAGCATCAAATGAGGTGACATTGGAAAGCGCTTATATAAATGTTAGTTTTTATTAACATTAACATAATGAGACATTAAAATGTCATTAAGACTGACAAATATAAGAAATATGAAGAAATCCAGAAAGATCTTTATTGTGCTTCACAGATGCTGTGTTGTTGTTGTTGTTGTTGTTTTTACAAATTAAAGGTTTGGGGCAACCCAGCCTCAAGCAAGTCTATTGGCACTATTTTTCTGACAGTATGTGCTCACATCATGTCTCTGTATCACATTTTGGTAATTCTTACAATATTTTAAATTTTTAAATTATTATCATATATGTTATGATTATCTGTAATCACTGATCTTTGAGGTTACTATTATAATTGTATGAGGTGCCACAAAGCACATCCATGTAAGATGGTGAATTAATAAATATCGTGTGTGTTCTGGCTATTCCATTGACCTGTCTCTGTTCCTGAATCTCTCCCTCTCCTCATGTCTCCTCATTCCCTGAGACACAACAATATTGAAATTAGGCCAGTTAATAACCCTGCAATGGCCTCTAAGTGTTCAAGTGAAAGGAAGAGGCCATCGATGAAGCAAACTTCATTGTATTATTTTAAGACATTGTCACAGCCCAACCTTCAGCAGCTCCCACCCTGATCAGTCAGCAGCCATCAACATCAAGGCAAGACCCTCCACCAGCAAAAAAAATTACGATTTGCTTAAGGTTCAGATGATGGTTAGCATTTTTAGCAATAAAGTATTTTTAAATTAAGGCATGTACATTTTAAAGATAAAATACTATTGCATACTAATAGACTACAGTAAAGTGTAAACATAACTTTTATATGTACTGGGAAACCAAAACATTCATGAGACTCATTCTATTGCATTATTTACTTGATGGTGGTAGCCTGAAATCAAACCCACAATATCTTCCAGGTGTGCCTCTAATGTTACGCTTGAGCCCACTTCCCCCAAGGACCTTGTCCATGCAAGTTGAGGGTGTTGTCCTAGTTTGGGGAAAGGGAGTCATTTTATAACAACTTTTCTTGCTATTCTTTTTCAGTAAATCCCTTTTACAGAGGCTAATGGAGTTCAACTAGTTGATTGATAATGGGGAATATATTTGCAGGGGCTCAGAAGCTATAGTGTTAGAAGCTGTAACCTCTCAAGAGTTATTTGCAGGAGGAGGTTGGAAGGTGTGTGCCCAGAACAGGGTGCTACACTGCTCTTCTTTCAACTGCAGTGGTTCTCAACCTATGGGTTGCGACCCCTTTGGGGGTCAAACGACCCTTTCACAGGAGTCACCTAAGACCATAGGAAAACACATATTTCCGATGGTCTTAGGAACCGAGACACCGCTCCTCTATCCATCTCCAGGTGGGTCCACCCACATGCAGATACGCCCACATATGAGTATTAAAGGGTTGAGGCATTAGGAAGGTTGAGAACCACTGAACTAAGGGCACTGGTACAGGACAGCAAAGCTATCAATCAGGATCATGAAAGGCAGGCAGGCCAGCCAAGCAACAACAAGGTCCTGAGGAAGAAAGAGAAGGTGGCATGTAACCAAGCAGGTCAAATACTGCCACCCCTTGAACTGCTGCCTCCTCAGTTTCCAACAAAGGCAACCTAAAACCCTTGTGACCAAGAGCCCTGGGAAAAGTTACTCATCATCAAGTTCACCAGCTCTGCTTCCCAACCTACCTTCCCTGAGGTGAAACCCTCAGCCATTGCTTAGGAGAGTAGCCCCTCTAGAAAAGAAAGGAAGGAAGGAAGTAAAGAAGGAAGGGAGGGAGGGAGAGAGGGAGGGAAGGGGAAAGAGGGGGGGGGGAGAGAGAGAGAGTTTCTGGCAATCAAAATTTACGTCCCTTTGAAGAGAAGAGGGAGAGGGAGAGGATGAGCTGAGTTACCCAACTGGCTTGGTCCATATTCAGGCAACTCAGACTGCTCACAGGTTGTGTTTCTCCTTCATTTTCGAAGAGGACCATGACATCAGGAAAAAGATAACATGATTTGCAGTTGACTTTGCTTTGAGTGAG
Organism: Pseudochirops cupreus; assembly: GCA_028627135.1. Taxonomy (NCBI): domain Eukaryota; kingdom Metazoa; phylum Chordata; class Mammalia; order Diprotodontia; family Pseudocheiridae; genus Pseudochirops; species Pseudochirops cupreus. The sequence goes on along the minus strand of CM053583.1, from coordinate 257,295,092 downwards.
AGAGGGCTGCTCAAGGTCACCAGCCTCACTTTCTCCTTTAAAGCCATCTGAGCCCAGCGGCCCGATATTCATCAGGATGACTGCGGATGACCCAGGATGCCATCCTTGCCATTCCTTCCTTCCTTTCTTCTTTCTATTTCCTTCCTTCCTTCCTTCATTTCTTCCTTCCTTCTCTCACAGACTAAACCTTAAGCTCATTTCACTTTGAAGCTCATCCAAGCTCCACTTAATGGCTATATTTTGGGCCCTCCTGGCTCAGAGTGAATGTCTTTTGACCAGCAACCCTGAAGTTTGATTTTTTTTTCCATTTTTTCCATTTTTTTCTAATTAAAGGGGCCATCCTTTGACTCACTTCTTAAAGAGGTCTTTTCACTGAATGGGTATTACCTCACTCAAAGTGAGAACCTGAAACGGCCTTAGCCTACAAGGGCCAGGGTCTCCCATTGTATCCTGGGCCATCTCCAGTCGTCCTGATGAATATCAGGCCACTGGACCTAGATGGCTCTGGAGGAGAAAGTGAGGCTGGTGACCTTGTACAGCCCTTCTTTACTCAAATCAAAGTCAACTGCAAGTCCTGTCATCATTTTCCTGACATCACGGTCCTCTTTAAGAATGAAGCACAAACACAACAACAACAACCCTGTAGAGATCCTTCCCAGTCAATCCTTTCTCTGGGTGCTATAGTACCCACCTTCTTAGCAGACTCAGCTACTAGAGAGACCCCAGAAAAGGAAGTCCTTGGCACCTCCCTCCCCACCTTCATTGAGAAGACAATTTGATAGAGTTTATATATGTGCACTCATGAAAAACACTTCCATAACAGTCATATTGTTTCATTTCACCCTGACCTTCCTCAAAAATGTTTGCTTCTGATTAACCCTTCCCCCAACCTGCCCTCCCTTCTCTCACCCCCCATTATCTCCTTCCCCCCTACTTTCATGTAGAGTAAGATAGAGATAATTTACTCCATTCTAACCTTTTCTTTTCTCCTTCTCTCATCCCTTAATTTCATTTTTTAGATATCATCCCTTCATAATCAATTTACCCTGTGCCCTCTATCTATATATATTCCCTCCAACTACCCTAACAATGAGAAAAGTCCCATTAGAGTTACAAATAACATCTTTCCATGTAAGGATGTAAACAGTTCAACTCTAATAAATCACTTATGATTTCTCTTTCCTGTTTACCTTTTCGTGCTTCTCTTGAGTCTTGTATTTGAAAGTCAAATTTTCTATTTAGCTCTGTTTTTTTTCTTAAGAATGCATTAAATTCCTCTACATCACTGAATGTCAATTGATTACACTCAGCTTTGCTGAGCAAGTGATTCTTGGTTTTAATCGTAGCTTCTTTGACCTCTGGAATGTCATATTCTAAGCCCTCTGATCCCTTAATGTAGAAGCTGCTAAATCTTGTGTTATCCTGATTGTGGTTCCATAATATTTGACTAGCTTCTTTTTGGCTGTTTGCAATGTTTTTGCCTTGACCTGAAAACTCTGGAATTTGGCTATAATATTACTGGGAGTTATCCATTTGGGATCTCTTACAGGAGGTGATTGGTGGATTCTTAAATTTCTATTTTCCCTTCTGATTGTAGAATATCAGTGCAGTTTTCCTTGATAATTTCTTAAAAGATGATGTCTAGGTTCTTTTTTTGATCATGGCCTTCAGATAGTCCAATAATTTTTAAATCATCTCTCCTTGTTGCCAAAATAAGATTCTATAGTCTGAGTTTTTTTCCATTGTTTGTTCATTTTCCCAGTCTATTTCTTGACTTTTTGACTCTTTGTTAAGGTAGGGTTCTGCTTCCAGGGTGGAGGGGTGCTGTCCCAAGCTTCAGGGGTTTTGTGCAGCTATTTTCATAGATACTTCTAGGGATCTGTAAGTTTTCAGTTTTTCTAAGGTGGTATGATCAAAGGAGGGGTGTTTACTCCTCTCTTGGCCTGTGCTCTGGTCTGTGAGTGGCCACATGAACTCTTTTCTGCCCTGGAACTGTGAGGAGGGTCCCCTCCCCACTGCTGCCACAAGTTCTGCTATGCTAGTGGCTCTTCCTCACTCCAGCACTGCCACCTAGGACTGAGACCCAGATCCAAGTATGAGCAAAGCAATAGCATCCTGCTTTAGTGCCAGCAAAGAGACCCCTGTAATCTCCTTCTGACCAGTTGTTTGATCCTCTTACTGTCTGTGGGCTGATACTCCAGAAACAGCCATGCCACTGCCACTACCAACACTGCCTCCAATGCTCCCAAGGCCTGATCCTGATTTGCTGGGGCTGAGCAGTGTTGGGGCCAGAGCTGGACTGCATTCCTCTCTCACCCAGGTCCAACAGCCCTTTCCTACAGACCTTCTAAATTGCCTTTGTCGTTTTGGGGCCAGATTTTAAGAATGTAAGCTATTTGTGACTCCAATATAAATAGGCTATATTTTAAGAATCTGACCAATTTAATGGGGAAAAGATGGACATTTTTTAATAGAAAGACTGTGGGAAGATCTGGATGAGATTAAGGATTCTGGGGTGGGGCCAGGTGCAGACAATGACGGCCACAATGAAAGGGACTGGGATGGGCAATGCCTCAAGTGAATGCCAGGGACTAGGCCATGTAAGAAAGTCCAGGAGCGCTTTTTTTTGTGGGTGTCCAGATACCAAAGATATGGTCTTTTCCTTTCAGTGGTTCAGATCCCATCCCTATCAGTTTCATTTGTTTCTGACTCTTCGTGCCCCCATTTGGAGATTTCTTAGCAAAGATACTGGAGTGGTTTGCCATTTCCTTCTCCATTTCATTTTACAGATGGGGAAACTGAGGCAAACAGGGTTAAGTGACTTACCCAGGGTCACATAGATAGTAAGCGCCTGAGGTTAGATTTAAACTCAGGATGATGGATCTTCATGACTCTAAGACCAGCAGCCTATCCACTGTGCCAACAAAGCTGCCCAAGCTAGTAGGGAAAACAGGAATATCCTCCTTGGTTTCCTCCCTTCTCATGATTCAATACAAAAGAAGGAACTGGGTAGGCCTGTGGACAGAAAGTCAAGATGCTACTCCAGAAAAAAAATGGGCTCAAACACAGACATTTCTGGACCCTCAGACTGCTTCTTAGTGGCTCCCAAACCACCTTGTAAATAACTGGGAGTTCTTGGGTTTAGGGGTGGAGGGGGGAGACAATTAATCAGGGTAGGTGTCTTGCAGATGAATTTCAAACTTGACTGACTAGACATGCCCCAAGAATGCAGAAACTACTGGAGAGAAAAGGAAGCTTGATGCCACAAGGCTTTTTAGGCAGGAAAATAGAGAAGACTCAAGAAATGAAGGTCTAGGAGAGGGTAGAATGATTTCAGGAGTGCCTTAAAATGACAGCTAAAAGAACCACACATTATGTAAGCAGTGATATCTACCAGAAAAATCCCTAATTGGCTATTTGGTTGCTATTTCATATGTCCTTCTAAAAATCCCTTTTGGTTCATCCAAAATTTGTTTTTCCTTTGACACCTAATCATTCCCAGAGCTGTTTTTATTAGCTGCCCAACTGTATTTCCTGTTACTGTCTTAACATAGAGATCACTAACTGGAAGTTAGGTTCCCCCATCCCGAGGGACTATATTTCTTTAAAACACCAAACCCTCTACTCCTTACCCCACTCAGTTGGCTCCTTCCTTTCAGTCACTTAGGGCTGCTTCCGAAGAGCTTCCCTACAAGCAGCTGGGATGGATTGTAGCCACCTGGAACTCCCAGGGAAATCTCGTACTCTGTGTTTGGAGAACATGGTCCTGAGATCCCTAAAGTAGTGAATAGCAAAAAGCCTGAGGGTGGATGGAATCATTCAACTTGGCCTGGAGCCTGGAACCTTTGGCCTAGTTAAAGGAAGTACTAATGTTTTGCCAGAACTAATTAAAAGGAGGAGAAGGAGCTGTAGGAAGATGAAATTATTTGGTTTCAGGGTATGAGAAAAAAGAACTGCCCCAAGAAGGATTATTGCTGAGTCACTGCTCTGATGTATTGGTCCTTTTCCCCTCCCTTCCTGGGATCAGTGTAATAGGGGTCTAGACAATAAGGATCCAGTCCTGGGAACCTTTGAAATAGATTCTGCCTGCGATTGATCTGCAAAGGTAGTTTGGTGAGCTGGCTTCTGAAATACAGGGTGATGTGGAATGGAGAGCTCCTCTTGGTTCAGAGCATGTAAGGGTGTTCTATCACCTCTTTGCTCATTTACTTAATGGTAAAGAAAAGGGTTTTGATTGGGTTCTGAGCTGGAACCCAGTCTACAAACAAAGGGTATTAATTGTCTAAATCAATCTCTCTTTCCTGGTGGCAACTGAGGGAAGAAATGCTAGAAGCCTTTTGGAGGAGAGAGAAATCTATTTTGTATAAATGCTCAGTCCCAGCTCAGCAGCCAATCAAAAGAATACATTTCTTCATCACTCAGAGAGGAAGAAATAGTCACAGAACCCCTTTGTATCCTCTAAACTGGGGAGCAGGGCTACTCCATTAGGAGTTAAGCACTGGGTTCAACAAAAGGTAAAAGATAGTTTCTGCCCTCTAGAAGCTTACAATCTAAGGTGGGAGACAATATGAAAATCACAATGTAGGAACAAACTATATACAGGATAGATTGGAAATAATCACCAAAGGGAAGGCATCAGAATTAAGAAGGATTATGAAAGGCTTCTTGTAGAAGGTGAGCCTTTAGCTGTGACTTGAAGAAGGACAGGGAAACCAGGAGACAAAGATGAAGAGGGGGATGGCGCTATGCATGGGCAAAAGCCAATTAAAATACCTGCAGGCAGGAGATGTGTTTCTTGTTCAAGAAACAGAAAGAATGTCTGAGTCAATGGATCCCAGAGTATATGAAGGGGAGCAGAGTATAAAGTGTAAAAAGGTTGGAAAGGGGGAATAGGGTATGAATACCAAAGAGAGCAGTGGTACTCAACCTTCCTAATGCTGGAACCCTTTAATATTCATATGTGAGCATATCTGCATGTGGGAGGACCTGCCTGGAGACAGAGGAGCGGTGTCTCAGTTCCTAAGACCATTGGAAATATGTGTTTTCTGATGGTCTTAGGTGACCCCTGTGAAAGGGTCATTCGACCCCCAAAGGAGTCGTGACCCACAGGTTGAGAACCACTAAAATAGAGGGTTTGATATTTGATTTCCGGAAATGATAAGGTTTACTGTGTAGGAGGGTAACATGGCCAGAACTTTGCTTTAAGATCCACTTTGACAGTTGATTGGAGAATGGGCTGGAGTGGGTAGACCAAAGGAAGAGAGACCCACCTGCAGGCTGTAATGGTAATTGGATTTGAAGATCTCCCATGCCCCTTGTATTGGCAAGCAAACAGGTACTCAGCACTTAGTTTCAAGTTCATAATTGTGTCAAGTATTAAGACCCAGAACTTGTGAATCCCACAGTGGGATGAACTTGCTTACATTACAGGAAGGAGTGGGGCAAGGAGGAGCTAATATCATTTATAAGGAAAGGCCCAGGCTGGAGAGAGTAGAGATTTGGAGAACAGAACTTGTAGTGGCAGAACTTCTTCTGAGAGCCAACCAGAACTTCTGCTGAGATTTTTCTGCTGAGGACTTCTGAGTGCCAGCCAGAACTTCTGCTGAGAGCTTCTGAGAGTCAGCCCCATGAGTGAGGAGAGGAGGATCCTTGCTTGAGGGAACCTGTTTTGTTGTGAAGCCTTGGGAAAGTGGGTGTTCAGTGCATTAACTATGTGTACCAACTTTGTGGTTACTGTAATGACTTTGACTTTCTGGTTCTGGGACTTGGTTTTCTGGTATTTAAATAAGTGCTTTGGTTCTGCCCTCCATGTGAAGAGCCTGTTACATTTTGTGATTCACAACTATGCCAGCATATTTGTAGTCCCTGTAGGTGCTGTAAATATTGCATTGGTGTTACACAGGCTATTGCAACAGTCTAGGCATGAGATGAAGAGGGCCTTCACCAAGGTGGTATGATCACAGAGCTGGAAGAAAAGTGCCAGAAACCAGATGCAGAGCTAATGCAGGTTGTAAAAGGCTCTTGGAGCAGGAGTGAGTCTCTGCTGCTCCAGTGGCCTAACTAAGTCTGTCATGGCCATCCCAGAGCTGTGACAGTGTAGCATCACTGGCATGAAGGAAATGCTGCATATGTTCCAAGCAAACCATTACCCTGGATGCTGAAATAGCCAATCCTTATCTCATCATCTCTGAAGATCTGAAGAGTGTGACAAGTGGAGAATCACTACAGAATGTGCACAACAGTCCTGAGAGATTTTCTTTCAATATATGAATGGGTATGCAAGCCTTCCATTCAGGCAAATACTACTGGGAAATGAAGAACTGAAAGGATGGAGCGAGTCACCATGGGTGTCTGTAAGGAATCCCTGAACAGGAGGAATAATGACCATGACTCCCTTCAAGACAAACTCCTGCTCAGCTGCTATCAAGGAACAAATGCTTCTCGTGTTTTAACCAGCTTGCCATTTTCAAGACAGCAAGTAAAGGTGCCTGTGCACCAGCTAGGAGTGTTTTTAACTGTGATTCTCAAATGTTCCTATTTTGCAATATTCTCAAAGGCATTATCATATTTTCTTCCCCTTCTCTACACTTTTCGGAGCCTTTCAGGCACAATTTTCTTTTTTGCTTGGCCACCCAGGGCAAGGTACAAATGCATAATCCATGACCATCCGTCCTCTGTGAGAGAGGAGATGCTGCCCCAAGCCTACTCTCATGAAAAAGTTCATAGAAAAATAGACATCCTTTTGTACTAGAAATGTTAGCTTTACTAATAAGCGAAGAAAAAGTAATCGAAGGAATTAGAATAGGCAAAGAAGACACAAAGCTATCACTCTTTGCAGATGGTATACTTAGAGAATCCAGTAAAAAATTACTTGAAATAATAAACAAATTTAGCAAAGTTACAGGATATAAAATAAATGCACATAAATCATTGGCATCTTTATATATTACTAACAAAGTCCAACAGCAAGAGATAGAAAGAAAAATTCCATTTAAAATTATTGTAGACATTATAAAATATTTGGGAGTCCAAATGCAGGAACTATATGAACACAATTTTAAAAAACACTTTTCACACGAATAAAGTCAGATCTAAATAATCAGAAAAATATGGGTTGCTCATGGGTAGGCCTAGCTAATATAATAAAAATGACAATTTAACCCAAATTGATTTACTTATTTCATGCCATACCAATCAACTACCAAAACATTATTTTATAGAGCTAGAAAAATGATAAGAAAATTCATTTGGAAGAACAAAAGGTCCAGAATATCAATGGAATAAATGAAAAGAAATGCTAGGAAAGGTGGCCTAAACCTACCAGATCTTAAATAAAGCAGAAGTCATCAAACCACTTGGTACTGGCTAAGAAATAAGAGTGGTGAATCAGTGGAATAGATTAGGTACACGAGACACAGTAGTTGATGACTACAGTAATCTACTGTTTGATAAACCCAAAGACTCCAGCTTCTGGAATAAGAACTCACTTAACAAACTCACTTAACTCATTTAACAAAAACTGCTGGGAAAGCTGGAAAATAGTATGGTAGAAACTAGGCATAGGACACTCTTACACCCTACACCAAGACAAAGCCAAAATGAGTACATAATTTAGAAATAAAGGCTGATACTATAAGTAAACTAGAAGAGTAAGCAATAGTTTACCTGTCAGATTTATGGAGAAGGGAAGAATTTATAACCAAACAAGAGATAGAGAACATTATGAAATGCAAAATGGATAATTTTGATTACATTAAATTGAAAAGTTTTTGCACAAACAAAGCCAATGCAACCAAGATTGGAAGAGAAGGAGAAAGCTGAGAAACAATTTTTTCAGTCAATATCTCTAATAAAGGCCTCATTTCTAAGATAAATAATTGAAATAATAACAAATAATAAATAAAATAATTTCTAAATCAAATTTATAAGAATATAAGTCATTTTCCAATTGATAAATGATCAAAGGATATGAACAGGCAGTTTTCAGATGAAGAAATTAAAGCTATCTATAGGCATGTAAAAAAATTCTCTAAATCAATATTGATTAGAGAAATGCAAATCAAAACAACTCGGAGGTACCAAATCATACCTATCAGATTGGCTAACATGACAAAATAGGAAAATTATAAATGCTGTAGAAGATATTGGAAAATTGGGACACTAATGCATTATTAGAGGAGTTATGAACTGATCCAACCATTCTGAAGAGCAATATGGAACTATGCCCAAAGGGCTACCAAATTGTGCATACCCTTTGACCCAACAATACCATTTCTAGGTCTGTATCCCAAAGAGATTATAAAAATGGGGAAAGGACCCATATATACAAAAATATTCATAGCAGCTCTTTTTGTGGTGACCAAGAATTGAAAATTGAGGAGATGCCCTTCAATTGGGGAATGGCTGAACAAGTTGTGGTATATAAATATGATGGAATACTATTGTGCTATAAGAAATGATGAGCAGGTGAACTTCAGAAAACCTGGAAAGACTTATATGAACTGATGTTGAGTGAAGTGAGAAGAACCAGGAGAACACTGTACACGATAACAGCCACATTGTGCAATGACTAACTTTCACAGACTTGGCTCTTCTCAGCAATGCAAGGATCTAAGACAGTTCCAATAGATCCATGATGGAAAATGCCAGCCACATCCAGAGAAAGAACTATGGAGTCTGAATGCAGACTATTTGCACCCTTTTATTGTTGTTATTCCGTTTTGTTTCTTCTTTCTGGTGGTTCCTCCTTTTGCTCCTAAATCTTCTTTAGAACATGACTAATGTGAAAATATGTTTAATATGAATGTATATGTACAGCCTATATCAGATTACATGCTGTCTTGGGAAGGGAAAGAAGGAGGGAGGGGAAAAAATTTAAAACTCAAAAGCTTATGGAAGTGAATGTTGAAAACTAAAAATTCATTCATTCATTAATTTTTTAAAAAAGAATAGACACCCTAAATACTGTTCAGGATGGTTTACATGGAAGGCAACAAAGCTTTAAAAGTCGAGGAAGAACTGCTCAGCCAATTAATATAATTAATATTTTCGTTGCACAATGAAACTTAAAGATAATTCCCCAATGGTTACTTTCCTTGCCCACCAAAGGATGTAATTTGTCTGTAGTTCAAAATTCTGTAGAATAAAATAATTCAATAACTTATTGATAATGCAGTATGTGGAATAAATATTGTTAATCTGAAAGTTTGATTAAAGGAGGCAAACAGGCTAGGTAAAATGCATTATATCATTTATTCCCTTAAAGCTAGCAGATAGATGATCATGGAGCCAGAAGGAAACTTCTGACTGCCTGAAAAAAGAATGAGAAGGTTTAAATACACTTTACAACAATCCAAACTTAAATTTATGGTCTCCATATGTTTTCTATCCATACCATGAGAAAGGAGGTTTCTTAGTTGAATAAGCTGTAAATACAGTAAGACAAGACAATTGACAAAGTAGTGTCAGCTGGAAATTACAATCCCAGGACATGGCATATGTCCCCAAGATAAGAGAAGTCCCACTATTCTGATTTCAGGCATCCTGTCACAAACAGAAAGAATACTCATTGTCGATCTTATCTAGTCTTTCAAGTTACTGATACAGGAAAGAGCAATTTAGAGCAAAGCAAAGCAGTCTGATTGATTAGTTCAGGCTTTGGATCTTATTGGGTATTGTCAATGTGTATTAGGTACATTTAAGAAAATGTTGTTTTTTCCTAAGCCCAGGCTATTAAGACAGATAGACAAACAGACAGATACAGACAAAGAGAGAGACAGAGAGATATAGAAAGAGGCAGAAATAGAGAAGGAAGGAAGGAAGGAAGAAAGAAAGGAAGGAAAGAAGAAAGGAAGGAAGGAGGGAGGGAGGGAGGGAAAGAGAGAGACAGAGAGAGAGAGGAAGGAAGGAAGGAGAGAAAGAAAGAGAAAGAAAGAAAGAAAGAAAGAAAGAAAGAAAGAAAAGAGGAAGGAAGGAAGGAAGGAAAGAAATAGTGACCAAAATAGAGACAGAGACAAAAAAAATGATATTGACGTGAAAAGATGCCCACCCAAATTGTGTGTCACAAGCGGTAGAAGCTACTTAATAGAATAAAAGGATAGGATCTAGGGGTAGCTAGGTGGTACAGTGAATAAAGCACTGGCCCTGGAGTCAGGAGGACCTGAATTCAAATCTGGCCTCAGGCACTTAACAGTTACTAGCCATGTGACCTTGGGCAAGTCATTTAGTCTCAACTGTCCCTCCAAAAAGAAAAAAAAAAAGGATAGTATCTACATTTTGAATTAATTTGCTTTTTTATTCTTGTTTCCTCCCTATGATCCTGCAATTCAATACACTGGAGAAGCCTAGGGACCAAATGGAGAGGTGAGGAACACCCCAGACCTTATATTCTAACCAGAAAGTCACATGTACCTATACAACTATACACAGAACATGAACAAAATTAATTTAGTGTAGTTTGGGGAAGGAGGCCACTGGTATCTGGAGGTATCAGAAAAGCTGCGGCAATCTGGTGAAGTCTACTGAGCCCTTCTCACAATTATGTTTGTAATTGTATAAAATAAAATACATAGCATTACAAAGAAACCAAAGGTTAATGAAATTAAAGGTACAGTTTTACTTTTTAAATACTTTTTAAAACTTTCTTATTATTCTTGGGTTTTTTTACTCTGTCTTTTCTTTTGCAACATGGTTAATATGGAAATGTTTTGCATGACTACACATGTATAATCTACAATCTACGCTTACCTTCTCAAGGAAGGGGGAGAGGAAGGAAGGAGAGAATTTGAAAAATCAAATTTATTTATTTATTTATTTTAAATGTATGGAATAAAGCAAGCATTTCCATAGCGTAGTACAATAAAAAAAAATGATAGTACATGAAACTGCAAAAAAAATAACATTAGTAAATTTTATATTCCTTTCCACTATACACACAATAAAATTATCTTGTAAATTTCTTTTTTTCTTCCTTCCCCCACCCCTGCCCTAGAGATGGCGACTATTACACATGAATAAGTACATACATATATGTTAAATTATTCTATACATACTTATATTTATCAGTTCTTTCTCTGGATGCAGATAGAGTATTTTTTCATAGTCCTTTATAGTTAATTTGGGTATTTATATAGTCAAAATGACTGGTCACTCAAAGTTGTTCTTAAGACAATACTGCCATTGTATACAATATTCTCTTGGTTCTATTCATTTTGCCCTTCATTATTTTGTGCAAGTCTTTCTTTTTCTAAACTTATTGAGCTAGTATTGAGTAGTATTCCATCACAGTCATATACCACAATTTGTTCAGCCATTCCCCAATTTTAAAATGTTTGTTACATATAACTGAGAAAAATAAAAATAAATATTTTTAAAAGGTATAATTTTTTCTTCTTCAAGTTTGTGGACCCCTTGAAATCTATCCATGGTCCCTTTGGGGATCCCTGGTTAAAAGTCAGGAAACAAGGGTGTCCTGAAATCAGTTGAAATGGCACCAGAGAGTTGATTGTTAAAATTTCATTGTGAGCATTTATGCTCTGGAAAGGAGGACTGTTTTGTAAGAATGAGATGGAGAAAATGTTACATATGCAAATTAGGCATAAAAAGGGGACCAGAGTTCAAATCCAGCTTCAGGCATTTATTGGCTGTATAACCCTGGGCAAGTCACTTCATCCTGTTTGCCTCAGCTCCTCATCATTAAAATGAAGTGGAGAAGGAAATGGAAAACCACTCCAATATCTTTGCCAAGAAAACCCCAAATGAAGTCACAGAGTTGGATGTGACTGAACAACAACAACAGAAGTGTAAAGTTGGACTCATTGACTAAAGGATTGAGATTGGAAAGGAAGGAAACCATAGCCATACCAGGAATGATGGCCAACCAGCTAAAATTCAGGGCGTGTCCTGCAGATGGCCATACATCTGACTCACTCTGATTCCCCAATGCTTCAGACCTTCATATTGTGGTTGCCTCTATCCCTTGCCTCCATCCAACTTCAGTGTGTCAGCATGATCATGATCAAGGGCCACCAAACCTCCCATTGACTTAGCCATACTCCTCTTATTCAACGCCTAGCACAGGACTTTACATACAGTGGACATAGAGTAATAAATTTATGTTGAATGAATTAGTGCTCTCATCTATCAATGACTGGTACATTTACACCAAAATCAAGCTTGAAGTGAGAAGAAATATGAACTTTAAGTTCAAACACACACCCTTCCTTCCTTGACCTTGTTACAAAAGGTCTCTCATACCCTTCCCTACTAACCATTTCTTTCAGCAGTGAGCAGGTACCAGTTTGAGTTCAATCATGTGATCAATTTGTGCTTCGAGTTGGATTGTTTCATATTTTACTAAGTGTCAGGTAAATAACCATCATGAGTCATGAGCAAAACATTTTTGCTGATATTCCTAGGCTCCCAAAATAATCTAAAATAAATTACTCTATAAATTTCAAAACCGATTATTTTTGTTTTTTTTTTCTCTTAAATTCACATCCTGGCAAATGTTATCTGAGGATGAAAAAGTCCTGTGTTGAAGTATTCTTCAGATTTTTGCTTGCCAGAGATATATTCTTATTGCCATTAACAGTACTGAGGTTATTACTAATGATGAAAGCAGTGCTTCGAGAAGCCAAGGACCCGAGATTGCAGTTGAGTGAATTCCAGCCAGGGAGCTCAATAGGAACAAGGATTAAAAAAGAGAATAAGAAAAAAACATTGGAAATCCTGTTGAGGCCTCTTAACCAAGAGGCGGGACCAGAAGCATGAAATGTGACACAATGGCCATGCGGTGCTTTGTTTCACTATGTTTATTTGGTACAAGGGAGGACTTTTTTGCTGAACGGAGAAGGGAGATAAGTTAGTGGGTAATGACGGAAATGCAAAAGAAAAGACAAAAGTAACATTAGTAAAATGTTTAAAAGCACAAAGTTCAGGAGGTGACACATTTTTAAAAGTTAAATGTAACAGACTTGCATCACATAATGAAGAGCAAAATGGGCAGAACCAAAAGAATGGTGTATAAAGGAACAACAGTATTGTTTTAAGAACAACTTTGAGCCAACAGTCATTTTGACTCTTATACTCAAATTAACTACAAGGGTCCTATGAAGGGAGATGCTATCTGCTTCCAAAGAAAGAACCGAAAAATACAAGTATTTATAGTAAGGTTTTACATATACATATGTGTGTATATATGTATGTGTATGTGTGTATATATAGTAAGGTTTTACATATACATATGTGTGTATACATATATGTGTGTATATATGTATATGTGTGTATATATAGAGTAAGGTTTTACATATACATATGTGTATACATATATGTGTGTATATATGTATGTGTATGTGTGTATATATAGTAAGGTTTTACATAT
>CM053583.1:257257162-257281211 GCA_028627135.1 Pseudochirops cupreus | reverse complement strand
ACACACACAGACGTATTTGTATCTAATAATGGCCATGGCAGGAAGAAAGTGGGGAAAAAAAAAGAAAGTTACATGATAACTTTATTATATATTTGAAAGAAAAAGCAAGTTGTACATAATGGATCTGCAGTTTCACATTCAATCCTTTTTTTTTCTATTCTATTGTGTTATGGAAATGCTTGTTTTATTTCTCAAGTTCAGAATTTTAAAATGTAGCTGAAAGAAAAAAAAGTTAAATTTAATGTATTCTTTTTAAAAAATTTAGTTTCACATAAAATCCCCGTTTCGTTCTTTGAAAACACAGATGTGTTTATTGACGAAGGTTAAGTTCACAGCTCGGAGACACATTTCAAAGACAGAGAGGCCCGTCAACATAATTCCTAAATCCTTTCTTTTTTCTGAGTCTCCAGTTCCCTAAAGCACAGTGACCAGATATATTTTCCCACACGGGAAGGTATTTCCTGTTTATTTTTCCAGCTCACGGACGTTCATATATTTGAGCTGGGAATCTGTGGTCAAACTGCAATGGGCTGTCTTGGGAAACCAGAAAGACTTGAAGCATGCGCTGTGGTTTGTGTCTGCCTTTAAATTAAACCTGTATTTAACGTTACCATTGTCTAGGATTTTCAGAAAATGGTTTTATCTCAGACAATACCCATGTGAGTTTGTATGTAAATCTAAATGTACATTTGTTCTCCATGTATTTTATTCTGTACTGCACAAAGATGTTACATACCATGTATTTTATACATACAAAGACATACAATATATTATATATACAATACACCATGTGATTTATATACCCTAAATTATTATGATTTTGAAATAAATATATAATTTGAAATAGTTGAAACAGTTGAAATAAATATATAATCCCTTTATATTTTTCAAAGTATTTTCCTTACTAAAATCCACCTTAAGGCCATAGGACCACAGATTTAGAGCTGGCAGAGACCTCTGAGGCCTCTTCATTTTACAGAAGAGGAAACTATCATAGGATCAAATATAAACTTCCTTGTTCAGCAGTGAAAACCCTTTTCAACCTGTTCCCTTCCTACCTTTCCAGTTTTCTTACACTTTATTCTCTTCCACATACCCAATGATCCAGACGCTTTGGTCTTCTGGCTGATCCTCAAAGACCGACACTCCATCTTCTGATCTCAAATATTTGCAATGACAGTCCCCATTTCCTGGACTGCTCCACGACCTCCTCATTTACTTCATCTAACTTCCCTGACTTCCTTCAAGGCTTAGCTCAAATCCCACCTTCTGTAGAAAGCCTTTCCTGGTATTACCTCTACCTCCACCCTCTTTATTACTAATGCCTTCTCTCTGCAATTACCTTTCTTCTACCTGGTATACAGGGTGTTTCAAAAGTCTTAAAGCAGTTTTGAGCTTAAAGCTTTTGAGATATATAGGCTGAAGACTTTTTGGAAATTCTACAGTTATTGGGGGTTAGGGAACAGATCACCAGACAATTTGGAAAATTCATGTAAAAATTTTTGGCCCTCCCTTCATATGAGAGAAGAAGTTTGAATTATTATGGTAACAAAAGATAAAATATGTTGATATCATACAATACATATCTTATATGCATTTCTGAGTTTCTAAACTTTTTCTGTGTAGTCTGCTGGCCTGCAGCTTCCACAAAACTCCAAAAAAAATTCCTCATTTAATTTCTTATGCCAACCCACAATATACTGAAACCATGATGGGGAAAGTTGTGATGTAGAAGGGATAACTGTATACATCTCATAATGGGCAGCTTGGTGGCAATTGGCAACTAGGTGGTACAGCAGATAGAGTGCCAAGTCTGAAGTCAGGAAGACTCATCTTCCTGAGCTCAAATCCGACCTCAGAACTAGTTCTTTTATTTTTTTTTATTTACTTATTTACTTTTAATTTACAAGATTCAGTTCCACAATCACTTGAGTTTCAGATTTTCTCCCCTCCCTTCCCCCCCACCCCATGGTAGCATGCAATCATGTATAGGATGTGCAAATACTTTCACATTGTACAATAGTTTGGTCATATAGAAGGGTTGTAACCAATGAGTGATGACTGGGAAAAGAAAAAAAAAAAGCAAAACCAGACATGAAAGAGAATGATAACGTGTTTTGCTTCAATCTCCATTTAAACTATATCTTTCTCTGAGTTTAGGTATCTCCTTCCATCCTGAGGCTTGTAGAGTTGTCTTTAGCTGTGCGTTGTTGATCTCAGAACTAGTTCTGTGACCCTGGGCAAGTCACTTAACCCTCTTTGTTTCAGTTTCCTCATCTATATAATGGGCTGGAGAAAGAAATGGCAAACCGCTCCAGTATCTTTGCCAAGAAAACCCCAAATGGGGTCATGAAGTGTTGAACACAACTCAACAACAACAACCATACCTTGTATGCACATAGTTATTTCTATATGACCCTCTTCCCCCTTAGAATTTTAGATCCAGAGCCATGTTTTTCCCTTTCTTTGTAACCCCAGCACTTGTATACCATCTCTAGTCATCCTGATCGATATCTTGTCACTGGACCCAGATGGCTCTGGAGGAGACAGTGAGGCTGGTGACTCTGCACAGCCCTCCCCCACTTAAATCCAATTCACTTGCAAGTCATGACATCACTTTCCTGATGCCAGAGTCCTCTTTGAGAACAAAGGACAAACAACAACCCTGCACAGATTAAGTGCATAATAAATGCTTTTTGAAACCCCAAGTTTTCACCTCACTTCTGGTAAACTGAAAAAGACAACTAAAGATGGGAATAGTTGATGTTAGAAGGGTTGGGGGAAGACACACACACACTGGTGCATTGTTGGTGGAACTGCAGATTATATAGCTATTTTGAAAAGCAATTTGGAATTATGCAAATAAAATGACTAAAATGTTCATACCCTTTGACCCAGAGAATCCATTACTAGAAGGCCATGATGAGAAGACAGCCCCCACATACACCAAAATATTAATTACAGAAACAAAGAAGATGCCTATTGATTGGAAAATGACTAAACATGAATGTAAAGGAACATTACTGTTGTTAGTCTATTTTTAAGGAGTTATTTTCTTCAATTTTTTTTGGTTCTCATTTAGCAGGCTGTTGACTTGTTTTTCATGATTTTCTTGCATCATTCTGATTTCTCTTCCCAATTTTTTCTCTACTTCTCTTACCTGATTTTCAAAATCCTTCTTGAGCTCCTCCATGGCCTGCGACCAATTCATATTTTTTTTTGGAGGCTTTTGATGCAGGAGTTTTGACTTTGTTGTCTTCTTCTGGTTCTATGTTTTGATCATCTCTGTCACCAAAAATGATTCTGTAGTTTGATTTCACTTCCTCTGTTTGCTCATCTTGCTAGCCAAATACTTGACTTTTGAGCTCTTTGCCATGATAGAACTCTGCTTCCAGAGTGGAGAGTGCTGTGTCCCAAATTGGTGGGGTTTTTCCCAGCTGTTGTCAGAGCTTTTTCTAGGCACCTGCCTCAGGACTGTGAGGAGGATTGCCTCCCCACAGCTTCAACAATCTCTGCCACGCCAGTGCTCCTCATCCCAGGACCACCACCTAAGACTGCAACCCAGAACCAAGCAGGGCAAAGCAAGAAAATCCTGCCTCCGTGCCAGCAAAGAGAGTTCTGCAATTACCCTCTGGAGTGTCACTTGGTCCCCCCACAATCTGTGGGCCTGGAGCTCAGGAGGCAGCTGCCATGGCAGCAGCTGCAGACTCTACCACCTCCACCACCCTGGGGACAGGGGCCAGACTGTGCTCTTCTCTCACCCAGTTTCAACAGAGTTCCCCCACTGACCTTTTACTTTCTCTTTGGCATTTATGGGTTGAGAAGTCTGGAAATCACCACAGCTATCAGTGATTCAGTCCCCTGAGATCTACTCTGGCTGGTCTGTGCCTCTGGTTTGTGCTGGTGTGGCCCACGCAGGACTGCACTCTGCTCCCAGCCCAGTGTGATAGACCCTTCCTGTTGGCCTGCCAGGCTGCTTTCAGAGGGAGATTTGTTTCTCTCTGTCACTTTGCAGGTTCTGTAGCTCTAAAATTTATATAGAGTAATTTTTTTACAGGTATTGTAGGTGGTTGGAGCACAAGCTCAAGCAAGTTCTTGCTTTTACTCCACCATCTTGGCTTGGCCCCCCAATATTATATTCTGTAAGGAATAATGTATGTGATAAAGACAGAGAAGCTTGGAAAGATCTATATTGAACTGATGTAAAATGAAATAAACAGAACCAAGAAAACAACATATACAAAGATTACAACCATATGGCAAGAACACCTCATACACACACACACGCCAAAAAAAAATATCAAAAGTGAATGTCGCAAAATCATAAAGAACAAACTTGGCTTGAAAGAAGAACCACAAAAAGACATTCTTAACACACCCCTCCTGAGGTGGGAGGTCTACATGTTGCACATCAAACACATCTGCAGACTTTTTGATGTATGAATGAGTTATGCTGATTTGTATCCCTCTTCCTTCTTCTTTTATTTTTAAAAATACTATTTATTATATGAGATGACTCTCTGGGAGCGGGGAGCAGAGGGATATTGGGAAAAACTATGGCATTATAAAAAACAAGACATCAATAAAAATTTACTTAAAAAAATAAAGGTTTAATGACTGATTGAAGACCAGAGAAGTTAAATGATTTGCCTAAGGTTACAAAGACAATGACTAGCAAAATTAGTATTTGAACCAGAATCCCTGACTCCAGATCCAGGGCTGCAGTGGGAACGTTATAAATGCCTTTTCACTGATCAAAGATCCTAGGATTCAGAGCTGGAAAGATTCTTGGAGACCATCTAGTCTTCCCTTTCCTTTTCCTGTTGATGAAGCTGAAACTCAGAGAGGTTCATTGATCTGCCCAACATCACATAACAAATAAATGTCAGAACAAGAACTCTAACCCAGGCCTTTTGACTCTATGTCTAAGCCTCCTTTTCAAATAAACACAAGATCTCGGGCTACCAGCTCCACTGAGCTTAGATTACCAGCTACATTCAAAATTCCTCTGACTCTACGACTCCAAGTTGGTCCCACCCTTTCCTGCCTTTGTCACATGTGTTTATATCATCTTATGTACATGAAATGCACTCTCCCACTCTCACCCCTCACTACCGTTCCACCCATGGAGAATGGATCTGACTGTAAAATTCTATTTCCATCTTCCTAGGGAGACTTTTCCCTGATTCCTTCCAACTGACTGTGATCTTTCCCTCTTCTCCTCTCCTTTTGTTATACTTTGTACTTGTGCAATCTACTGGCTATATTTCCTTTTACATTATGGCATTCCTATACATTTAAAAAAAATCAACTCTTACTAGTCTATAAGGTCCTTGAGGGAAGAATTCATCTTTCTATCTCCAAGTGCCCCTCACAGGGTCTTCCACACAGTAGGCGTTTAATAAATGCTTGTTGAAGAGAAATGGGAGAAATGATTATTAAATAACCAATTATTGGGGAGATCCAGGTTTTTTTTTCCCCTTCATAGTCCCTCATCTTCTACTAGGCCAAGCCAGCATCTGAAGGACATTGTTGATAGATGAGACTGCCCAAATCCCACAAAGCCACCTTCCAGGAAATACCAGCTGATAATTAACATTTATATCTCTATGCACCAGGTACTGTGAGAAGCATTTTTCAGTTATTTCATCTGATCTTCACAACAGTCCTGGGAGCAAGGTGTTACTATTATCCCCACTTTACAGTTGAGAAAATGCAGGTAGAAAGTGGTTAAGGGAATAACCCTGGGGCACACTGCTGATAAGTGTCTGAAGCCTCTTTTGAACTCAGGTCTTCCTGACTTTAGGCTCTATCCATGTTACCACCAACTGCCCAGAAAAGCCCAGGACTTCTCAGGTCCTGAGGAAACCACTGTATTAGTAAGGCGACACACTATCACAGATCCAGGGCTCAAAGTGACCTCAGAGTACATCTAATGCAATACTCTTCTTTCTACAGAGTAGGAAACTGAGGTCTCAGAAGGCTATAAAACAATATGGTACAGTGGATAGAGCACTGGACCCAGATAGTGCACAGAGACCTTGGTTCAAATTCTGCCTCAGATACTCACTAGCTATATGACCCTGAAAAAGTCATTGCCTCAGTCTCTTCAGCTGTAAAATAAGTGGGATTTGAATCTGAGACCTCTGACTCCAGGAATAATGTTCTTTTCATTGTAAGTACTACCCTGCCTCCAGCTTGTGGCAAAGGAGGGGCTGACTGCACAGCAGGTCATAGTGGCATCATTTTATTCTCTCTTCTCCCTGAGTCCATGTCACCCTGCCAGGTTTCTCTGACAAGGAGACCATTGCTTCTCTGAGCATTCTCAAGTTGGCACAGTGACAGGTCATTGTCGTGAGGTCATCTGTTGTGAAGGAAAGATGAAAAGAAAGCAATTCAGGGCATAAAACGTACTGAAATTCAGGACTTCTACTCCTAGAGGGCAGTAGAAGTGATAAGGGAACCAAAAAGCCTGATGGAGGAATTTTATCCCACTCAGAATTTCATAAGAATCTACTCTCAGGAGAAGGTACTTGCCAGGCAGTCTTTCCTATCCTCCTAAAAGGTGCCTCAAGCTCTTAAGGTCCACACTTCTCCCACAGCAGACGGGCCTAGGCATGAGCACTAAGCTATTTCTTGTGCCATAGGAGGGAGTGAGACTAAGAGTGTCTTTGCTTTTGGGGCCTGGCAATGAAAAATGTGATTAGCTTGTTTAAAGTAAGCAAAAGCAGCCCCATCCTTTTAATAAGCAATTAAATGAAAATCCCTTAAAACGAAGCAAACATTTGGAGAGACAGCCTTAGAGTATGTTGACACTTAATAAGAAGGCTTTAAACTCAAAGGTAAGGCATGAATACACTCACCAGAAATCACAGAAAAATCTTGTTTTTTTTTTCTTTTCAGTTTTTTTAAAGGTATTGGTTTCCAAGTGTAGTGATAGTTTGACCTCACTGTCCCAGAGCCTGGCCAGCTACTTCTCCCCCACCATCCCTTAGGCTAAGGGTACCCATAAGGGTTCAAAGATGTCTTTCTCTAATGCTTTCAGCTCTACTAGCCCCAATTCTGATGTGTTCCTTCCACTGTTATGTGTCAATGATCAATGCCCAGTTCCATTTAACCAATTAACATCAATTAGCTTTTATTTTGACAACACAGCAAGAACAGAAGTACATACACATTCTTTCTTATATCACCCCAGTCCCTAGGCAGAGTGGGCTCAGACTTAGAAGTTTCTATATAGCATTCACCCCCCACCAAATTCACTTCTAGTTGTGGCATGGATAATAGCTGGAGAAGTCTTCATCTCCGCTACTGCTGGACTAGGTTGGTCAATTGGGACTTCAGGTCTCAGGGTTTAGCTCCTGGAAAATCCTGACATGGACTTTAGCTCCCAGACTCTGATGGCGTGCTCTCCTGAATTTTCTTTCTTTAAAATAAATAAGAAGCATTTATTTTCTCTCCCTTCCTCTTCTTCCCCCCTATCCCCTGAGGAAAGAAAAAAAAGAAATAGAAAACCCATGTAATATATATACATATTCAAGCAAAATAAATGACCATATTGGCCATGTCCAAAAATATGTGTTTTGGGCGGTTAGGTGGTGCGATGAATAGAAGCACTGGCCCTGGAGTCAGGAGGACCTGAGTTCAAATCCAGCCTCAGACTTACTAGCTGTGTGACTTTGGGCAAGTCACTTAACCCCAACTGCCCTGCCTACCCCCCTCCAAAAAGCAAAAAACAAAATGTGTCTCTTCTGCATATTTAGCCCATCACCTCTCTGTCACCTCCTGATCTTTCAGAGTTCCCAAAGTCATAACCATATCCAATATCCTTCACCTAAAAGAGCAGGGGGAAAGTGCAGAGGCAAAGAAGAAATGTCTGTGTTCACAGAGCACATGTCAGCCTTGGAGAAAGCCCAAGGCCTGTCTCCTTATAGCACTTCTCTCTGATCAGCACTCAAGACATGGAGGGGAAAAAAAAATAGCAACCATGACCTGGTTGCTTAGTATCTATTGAATGAGCTTCTGTTTCACTCATGAAGCCAATCCATATGAAGTCAATTCTATATATTGAATGAGCTTCTGTTTCATTCATGAAGCCAATCCATATGAAGCCAATTCTATATCATGCTGTTAGTAGATTGGAACAGGCACCATCATGTGGGGGAAAAAATCACAACCCCATAGGTATCTACCTCTTTTTTTTTTTCCATCAGCTATTAATGGCAAGTGGGCTGATGGTGGCAGTAGGGGGAAGTGTGCAAGAGAATACCATAGGCTGTATATATAGAGAGAGAGTGCAGATGACTTGTCATCTGTGGCCTGAAGCTGATGCTTGAAGAAAATTATGGGTGCCCCTAATCCCAGATACCAGGCTCTGGATGGTCTATCCATCAAGGATTTTGGGTCCTCACTGAAATTTTCTGAAATGTGCACATACAATTACCACCTAATTCTCAGAGAACCATGCTGGAGAGATTCTTTCAGAAATAGTCAAGGCACCTAGAAAAATAATTTGTTGGTGGAGAATGTGGAAGGAAATTACCAAGGTAGCTGGAGAACAGTTCTAGTAAAACCTTCCCTCTGGGTCCCTTGAAGAAAATGGTAATATATTTTATGTACAACTTATATCTCAGTTATTCATTCTAGAAAAAATGGGTAGACTGGTGATATAACAGGTATGGTAGACCAGGCCTGACTCAGGTCTGTCTAGTAGTTCACGTTCAAGACTGAAACAAAATAAGATACTCATAAATCTAACAGTAAACAAAAGGAGACTGATTTAGTCATGGAGAAAAGATACTCATTGAAGACACATGCTCCTGCCATTGGTCACGCCGATCTACTATCTGGAAGACTGAGAGAAGAGCACACACTCTTTTGTCCTGGTATTTTGGGGAGTTTTTTTGTACTTAGGCTATCAGGAAGTGACTCCTTAGTCTTCTGAGTCAATTAAATCTCAAAAAAAAAGGGGGTTTTAAAACGGGAGAAACTAGCCTAAATTGCATGGGGTAGATCCTAGCCTACTGCCACCCTATAACTCAGTGGCAAGGTCTTCTGGAGGACTTGACATCACTTAAATGGAGTAGAGTTTTAAAATATTGTTCCTACTATAGCAATGGGCCTCAATTGTCTTATTTGTAAATTAAGTAAGTTAGAGTAGATGGCTTAAAACGTCTTTTTGAGCTCTGAGTAAATGACAAGATGATGGGCAATAGGTACATAGAAAAAATCTTCAGTGGAGAAGCCAAGTGCACTAGTAAGCCATAGCGAGTCCCTATATAGTACCAAAATCATAGGCCAAAATTAAAACTCCTTGTCCCCAGGAAACCCCAGGCAATATAAAGAACTCAGACAGGTCATCTGTAGCTCTAACCTGAACTCAGTTTGTACTAACCCAGTCCTTTCCAATGTCGGTGATGGAAAAATTCCAACTAGAATTTTATGTCCTACCATTGTCTCTAGCTTCAGCAGGCCCTTAAGTGGGGAGGAGAGGAGCACTGAAATTGATAGTCAGGCTTCTGTGTTTATGCCAAACACTTCTGGAGTCTGTGTTAGGGGGTAGATGCGGAATAGTATCAGAGTATGCTAAAGATCCTCTCACCTTCTAAATCTGATTCTCTGTAGAGTGGGAGCCCCAAAGAATCCAAGGCATGGTCAGGTTGAGACATCTTGAAGGTTGTCTGGGGCCATGACCACCTTGGGACATTGTCCATTTGGGAGACTCTATGTTCAATCTCTCTCTCTCTTTCCCTCTCCAAATACTTAAAGGATGGCAAGGGACACTAAACAAGTCTGAAAATCTGGTATCATCTGATTTTGCTCTGATATTTTCAAAGTAGTAGGAGAAATTAGAACCTTAGACTCCTGCCTAGAACCACCTTCTTATGTTAAAGCTACGAAGAGGAAAGAAGATATAATCAGTATTTCTATTCATCAATACAGCATATAATAAGAACCACTCCTTAATTTACTTGCCTGGTGCTAATCAATAATTTGCCTTACCAATAACTTTGGTGGGAAGGAAGTGATAAAATCTCTTCCCTTTATAGTAAATTCCAGTTTGGGGTGGGGGTGGGGGCATTTTACCTGCCATTGACTTGTTTATTGGATCTTATTAACACAAAGTCCCTATACAAAATCCTAAGGGTGTAAAAAACAAATCATCCTATCTTTATTATGTTTCCATTTCATAGCTCCAGATAGATGCTATCAAATTTGCTCTCAGCCCTTTCCATTCCCTAAATCTTTCATCTGAGAGAAGGAGATAAATTCTCATACTCCAGGAGAGTCCCCCAAAGTCTTAGGAGCTTCCCTTTCTCACCTTTCTTTGTATTCATGAGATTAGTTCTCTTGTCATTCTCTGCCATGTATCTGGTTTTACCAGGGAAAATATACCAGAATGGAGTCCCTCCACCTTGTTCCCCTAACCACAGCCTGTCCTAATTCACTGGAAAAGTATAACCCTCCATAACTTCCCCTTCACCTACCTTCCCACTATGTGCTCTCCCTCCTGCCTACAAGCAATGTAAACATGTCTCCAGTTAGTGCAGTTCATGTCCACTTTTCTCACTGTGTCAATGTTGACTGAGACTGAACACAGCTGGAAGAGTACTTATCAGTCATCTTGGCTAACTCTTTTCTTTTCTTTTCTGAAGATTAGGAAACTGAGACCCAGAGGGGGTGAGAAATTTGTCAAAAGTAAAATGGCAGCAATTGTAGAAATTTAAACATGGATACTGACTCCAAAGTCAATGATCTCTTTACTTCAAATAAAAGGAAATAAAGCAAATAAAGTACCAACTGAAACTAAGACTGACTAAATATTTTCTACAATTCAGTCCAGTTCCATAAGTGATTTGTTGAGCATAACTTTCTGGAGGATTAGAGCCCTGTCCCTCAGAGAAAGGGAAGAATTTGGCTCCTAGTCTTAGCTCTGATTTGCTGTTGATCTTGGGCAAAGTGTTGATTTAACCTTTCTATTCCTTCCCATCTCCAATCAACTGGCTATTGATAGTGTCCAGGAGGACACAGTCATAGAGTTTTTCAAAGCAAGTATTGCCACTGCAGATGATGTTGTGAGTACCAACTCATTTTAAATGCAGTTGAGAAGGCCATTTGTGAAAGCTCTGATTGGGAGCAGCTGTATGAGGGTGGTATTCTCTGGCTCCTGGAAAACACCCCACATGCGGGGGAAGCAAGCGGGGGAAGCAAGCAGGGGTGCGTGTGCTCTGAGTCACTAAGGAAACTGGTGCAGTAAATTGGTGGAGAAAA
Organism: Pseudochirops cupreus; assembly: GCA_028627135.1. Lineage (NCBI taxonomy): Eukaryota > Metazoa > Chordata > Mammalia > Diprotodontia > Pseudocheiridae > Pseudochirops > Pseudochirops cupreus. The sequence goes on along the minus strand of CM053583.1, from coordinate 257,269,940 downwards.
AAGTGTATATGAGCATGTATGTATACACACATGTGTACACATATGTGGCATCTACAATGTAGGGGGCGGTAAAAAAAACATAGGAATAATCTATTTCAAGAGGCAACCTTTCCCCTCGGGAAGGGAAAAAGCTCTAAAAACCATGAAAAGAAAATCATGTGTGCCTCAGGCATTTTAATCCCTGTGAAGTTTGGAGAAAATAGCTGCTTCCTCTTTTCCCTTCCCCGCAGCTGCCACTTCTTCCCAATTCCTAATTGCAGAAGGCAGTATGAAGTCAGTCATTTGTGAAATGGGGTTTTTGCAAAAATGAAAGAGGATCCCTTTGGTTACCCTTGCTTTCAAAAGAAAAAATAAAAATAAACACGCAAGTGAAAGACACCCTGATCAATCCACGGCGTATAAAAAACTCAGCTGGAGCCTGGACCCTGCGGCTCTTCCAGACAACTTGTAAACGTCTCCACTGCTGATCCATTTTGGACCCCAGCTGTTGGACTGACAGAGTCACTTCCTGTATAAGTAATCTCCATTGGGGAAGTGGAGTGGGGGTGGGGGGAGAGGCAGGGAAATGAATCACCCTTTTATTTTGGGGGTGGGGCAAAGAACAGGCAAGGTCCAAGCAACGGATGCTTCAGTTCTGCTGGTCATCTTGTCATAGACTCCCTTTTCATACAGATTTCCAAAGAGATCCTTGGCAAGGGCACCTCCTCCCCTAATAGACACACACTCAAAAGACCCTCCCTGCAGTGGTTTTGGAAACGGGCTACGGAAACTTAAAAGCAGACGTTTTCCTCCAAGCCAGCAGCAATTCAGTTTTGTTTGAATAATTGGAGTTCTTCCGGGCAAAGCTCTTCTGCCAGTAGCTGGCCCTCACTGCTATGGATTTTGCAAGAGTAAACCCCAGTACATTTTAAGTACTTTATCTGATGGTGTGGAAAGAGGCAGCTCATACCAATCAGTTTCTGAATCCTAGGCATTTATTAAAAAAAAAAAATTTTAAACCATTGAAAAAATGACAAATCCTTTCTCTTAGCATCTTTTCCTAACTGCAGAATGAGGCAAGAGCTAAGATTCTCCCTCTCTAAAACTTATAGTTAAATATACTGTACATGCACCACATTTGAAAGGCATCTTTTCATTTTCATACTTAGTTCATTTTGATAATCAACCAGGGACAATCATTCTTTCATATGGCTCTGCTTAACAATTAGGAGAGAATGTATTTTATGGGAGGTTTACAAATTTGTTTGGGTTTGTCTGCTGTGTCATAACAAAAATTTATCCATTAAAAAGATAAACAAGAGGCACATCTTCTAATTCTAATTATTTAATAAGTGAGCTTTTTTTGTGAAGATAAAATTGCTTGGATCATGAGTGTTCCTAGACGTTACACTGATTGTTGTTGTTTTCCAGTCACGTCCAGCTCTTTGTGACCCCCATTTGGGGTTTTCTTGGCAAGGATACTTGAATAGCTTGCCATTTACTTCTCCAGCTCATTTTATCAATGAGGAAACTGAGGCAAATAGACTTAAGTGACTTGTCTAGGGTCACACAGCAAATAAAAGTGTCTGAGAACCTATTTGAACTCAGGAAGAGGAGTTTTCCAGACTCCTAGATCAGCACTATATCCACTGCAGGGCCTTGTTTTTTTTAAGAAGTAGCAGTCTAGGCGGCAGCTAGGTGGTGCAGTGAATAGAGCACTGGCCCCAGAGTCAGGAGGACCTGAGTTCAAATCTGGCCTCAGACACTCTACACACTTAATAGCTGTGTGACCTTGGGCAAGTCACTTAATCTCAATTGCCTTGCCTTCCCCCCTCCAAAAAAAAAAAAAGAAATAGCAGTCTGGAGGTGGAGCCAAGATGGCAGAGTAAAGGCAGGGACTCACTTGAGCTCTCCCCCAAACTCTTCCAAATACCTTTTTAAAATGGCTCTAGACAAATTCTAGAATAGCAGAACCCACAAAAAGATGGAGTGAAACAAATTTCTAGCCCAAGACTAGAAGGTTGGCAAGGAAACATCTATTGCACTGGGGTAAGAGAGGAGTGAAGTCCTCCAATGCAGGCTGAGCCAGCACAGACTGGGCCCCTGGAAACCCAGGGCATGCCTTGGGAGTGACTGAATCAGCTTTGGCAGTGGCAGCAGCAGCTCCTGCTTCTAGAGCTCTCAGCCCACAGCTGATAAGCAGAAGCTTACAGGGGTCGCCTTGCTAGCACTGAGGCAGGACTCTGTTGCTTTGCCCAAACTTGGATCCAGGTTGTAGAGCTGGATGGCGACCCTGGGATGAGAAGGAGCACTAACACAGCAGAGCTTGGGGACACAGTGAAGAGGGGACCCTCCTCACAGTTCCAGGACAGAAATGAATGCTTGTGGTCACTCACAGACCAGAGCACAAGCCAGGAGAGTTATAAACACCTCTCCTTAGATCATACTGATGGAATCCTAAAGCATCTTAGAAGAACTGAAAACTTACAGGTCCCTGAAAGTATCTCTGAAAACAGCTGCACAAAACCCCTGAAGCTTGGGACAGTGCACTCTCCACATTGGAAGCAGAGCCCAATTTTAACAAAGAGCTAAAAGTCAACTAATAGACTGGAGAAATGAGTAAGCAATGGAAAAAAATAAACCCTGACTATAAAAAGTGACTATGGTGACAAGAAAAATCAAAACACACACCCAAAAGACAACAAAGCCAAAGCTACTACATCCAAAGCCTCCAAGAATAATATGAATTGGTCTCAGGCCACGGAAGAGTTAAAAAAGGATTTTGGAAATCAAGTAAGAGAGGTAGGCAAAAAATTGGGAAGAGAAATTAGAGTGATATAAGAAAATCATGAAAATGAAGCCTGCCAGGAATGTTATAACTAAATTGCAGAGTTCCCAGGTCAAGGAGAAAATATTGCAAGCAGTCAGAAAGAAACAATTCAAGTATCAAGGAGTCACAACCAGGATAACACAAAACTTAGCAGCTTCTACATTAAAGGACTGGAGGACTTGGAATGTGATATTCTGGAGGGCAAAGGAGCTAGGATTACAATCAAGAATCACCTACCTAGCAAAAGTGAGAATAATCCTACGGGGGGAAAATGGACATTCAATGAGATATAGGATTTCAAGCATTCTTGATGAAAAGACTAGAGCTGAATAGAAAATTTGACTCAAGAAGAGCATTAAAAGGTAAACAGGAAAGGGAAACCATAAGGGACTTAATAACTTTAAACTGTTTACATTCCCACATGGGAAGATAATATTTTTAATTCATAAGACCTTTATCATTATTAGGGTAGTTAGAAGGAGTACATATAGATAGAGGGGACAGGTATGAGTGGAATATGAAGGGATGATATGTAAAAAAATACAATTAAGGGGAGAGAGAGGAATGTACTGGGAGAAAGAGAAAGGGAAAGGCAGAATGGGAGAGGTACAGTCAAGAGGCAAGAAAAGGCTTTTGCATTGGAGGGGAAGATGGGGGAAGTGAGAGGGAGTGAGTGAACCTTACTCACATCAGAAATGGCCCAAAGAGGGAAAAATATACACACTTAATTGGGTTCATCTATCTTACCCTATAGGAAAGTAAGAGGGGAAGGTGATAAGCCAGGGGCAGGGGTGGGGTGAGAGAAGGGAAGGCAGATTGGGGAAGGAGGTAGTCAGAAGCAAAACACTTTTGAGGAAGGACGGAGTGAGAGAGAGAAAATAGAATAAACGAGGTAGGGGGGGAGAAGATGGATGGAGGGAAATAACACTAAGCAATGGTAACTATGAAAAAATTGAAGTTTCTCCGATAAAGGCCTCATTTCTCAAACATATAGAGAACTGAGTCAAATTCATAAAAATAAAAGCCATTCCTCAATTGATAAATGATTGAAAGATATGAACAGTTTTCAGATGAAGTAATCAAAGCTATTTATAGCCATGTAAAAAAACAAAATGCTCTAACTCACTATTGATTGGAGTCAAGAGTAGAGAAGACACAAAAAAATACTGAGGAAAATAACACCTTAAAAAACAGACCAGGCCAAATGGTAAAAGAGGTCCAAAAAGTCAATGAGGAGAAAAATACCGTAAAAAGCAGAATTGGCCAAATGGAAAAGGAGATCCAAAAGTTCACTGAATAAAACAAATTCTTAAAAATTAGAATGGAGCAAATGGATGCTAATAATTTTATGAAAAAGTCCAAAAGGCTATAAAACCATGCATACCCTTTGATCTAGCAATACTACTACTAGGTCTACATCCAAAAAGATATAAAAAACAAAAAGGAAAAGAATCTACACGAACAAAAATATCTACAGCAGCTCTTTTCTGGTGGCAAAGAATTGGGAATTTAGGGGATGCCCATAAATTGGCGAATGGCTGAACACACTGGTATGTGACTATGACAGAACGCTGTTGTGCTATAAGAAATGATGAGCAGGATGCACTCAGAAAAGCCTGGAAAGAACTACATAAGTTGATGCAAAGTGAAATGTACTGTGCACAAAGTAACCTAAATATTGTAAGATGATCAGCTGTGACTGACTTAGCCATTCTCAGCAATACAATGATCCAAGACAGCTCTGAAGGACTTATGATGAAAAATGCTCTCCATCCCCAGAGAAAGAATTGATGGTGTCTGAATATTGATTGAACCGTAGGTTTTTTTTTTAATTTTGTTTTGCTTGCGGCTTGTTTTTGTATTTTTGGTCCATGTTTTCTTTTACAACATGACTTATACATAAATGTTTTGCAGGACTACACATGTATAACCTAGATAGAATTGCATTGCTTGCCTTCTCAATGCAAGCGAAGGGGAAGATGTGGGGAGGGAGGAAGGGAGAGAATTTGGAACTCAAAGTTTTAAAAATGAACCTAAAAATTGTTTTTATATGTAACTGGGTAAAAATAAAATACTAAATAAATTATAAAAAAAGAAGAAATGGCAGCCCACAGACCCTTTCTCAATCCAGAGGGATGAGCTAGGTCAGGGAACAAACTGGAAGAAACACATAGGGAAGCGGGTGCATCTTGGTTGAAGAGTAAACTGTGTATATCTGGAAGGGTATAGAAGCCTTCTGAACACGTAGAGAGGTGAGAAAACTAGGGGATTGGGTGGCAGACGGACTTTTAGAGGGGTATGTAGTTTGGCATTTGGGAAGGTGGGGGGAAAGGTTAGGGGAGGGCCTTTGGAGGGGTGGGCAGATTAGGATTGGGAGGGTAGGAAGAGGGGGGACCCTTGGAGAAATGGGTGGGATGGGTAGTGAGAGAGTGGAAGGAGAAGATAAAGTAACAAGGATAGGGTAAAAAGAAAAGTGAGTAAAAATAAGATGGAGAGAGAAATTCACAAATAGTAATTAAAACTTTGAGTGTTTATAGCAGCTCTCTTTGTGGTGGCAAAGAACTGGAAATTTCAGGGATCCCCCTCAATTGGGGAATGGCTGGACAAGTTGTGGTATACAGTTGTGATGCAATACTATTGTTCTATAAGAAATGAGCTCGGTGAACTTAGAAAGGCATGGAAAGACTTACATGAAATGATAAAGAGTGAAGTGAGCAGAACCAAGAGAACATTGTATACAGTAACAGCAATACTATTTAAAAAATGACTTTGAGCGACTGTCATTTTGAGCAACTAAGTCATTTTTAATACTCAAATTAAAAATAAAGGACATATGAAGAGACACCATCTGCATGCAGAGAAAGAACTGATAAATAGAAGTATGTACAGAATAATTTTACATATATAACTATTTGTTATCCATCTCTAGGGTGGGGTATGGGAGGGGGAAGGAAGAAAAAAATAAATTGACATGATTAACTTTATTATATATTTAAAAGGAATAGCAAGTTGCACATAATAGATTTGAAGTTTCATATGCAATTATCTTTTTTATTATATTATGTTCTAAAAATGCTTTACTCTATAAGTTAAAAATTAAATAAATTTAAAAAGAAACATATTCAATATTTATGAAAGTTAATTCCTCAAAAAAAAAAAAAGGCAGACTGAAGGCTCAAAGTCAGGAAGACTTGAAAGTGTATATTATCTATTAGGATGTGAAGGGCTTTTTTGACTATTGCTATATGGGTAAGCTTCACCATGACATAATGATCTATTTTTGGTTATGTTCCTTTGGTCTGAGCTAGGAAAAAGGGAACCCATGTTGGATTAAATCTTCTTCCTGGTTCATAATGCTATTTTACATCTCCCTTTTGGAGATCTGTGGCCTTGGGCTTAATTTAATTCCAAAATCTCTCTTCAATCAACATAAATCATGTAAGCCTGCCAGTGTTATTTGCAGGAGAGACAAATGACAGCAGGAACACAGTTTATTCTACTTGGTTAACTTGGACTTCTGGGAAGGAATGGAATGATGGAGAAGACATGGATGTGGCGTGGCCACAATTACTTATCTCTCTCCTACATGTCCCCTTCCCTCTCCTCGCCATAGTTCAGGCCTTCAGAGCCTCTCCTAGATTATAATAGCCGTGTAACTGGCCTCCCTGCCTCTGGTCTCTCCCCATCCAAATCAACCTCCACACATTTGCAGAAGTGGTTTTCTTGAAGGAGTCACTCTCCTAACTCAAAAAACTCGTGAGACTCTCTATTTCCTCTAAGATCATCAGCAAACAGAAACGGATGGTATTTACATAAACTCCTTAAGGTCTGCCAAGCACTTAAGCATTTGTTATCTCCTGTGAGCTATTAGCAAGTGATCTGTTCAGCATTTAAAATTCTTCACTATTGGACCCCTTTCCTGCCTTCTCACTTTGTTTCCTTCCACACTCCTATAGCCCACCACGTCACCCTAGTCAGCAGAATCTTTCCTCTGACTCCACCTTCCTTCTACTCTCCACTTACTTGTTTCTCTCTCCCATTAGTAAGTAAACTTCTTGAGGGCAGGCAGCGTGTGGGGTTTTGTTTTGTTTTGTTTTTTACCTTTCTTTGTGTCCTTAGCACACAAGTGCTTAAAAAAATGCTTATCTGGTTGACAGTATAGGTTGGACTGGATGATTTCTAAGGTCTAAATCCACGAACCTACAAAGAAAGTCATAAATAGAAAGGAATAAAGATTATCTAGAAAAATACCTTTGTTGTGTTGTTATCGTTCTGCTATTTTTCAGTTGTATATGGCTCTTTGTGACTTCATTTGGGGTTTTCTTGGCAAAGATACTACAGTAGTTTGCCATTCTCTTCTCCAGCTCATTTTATAGATGAGGAAACTAAGGCGAACAGGTGGACTTGCCTAGGATTGTACACCTAGTGTCTGAGGCCAAATCTGAATTCAGGTCTTCCTGATTCCAGGTCCGTACTCTATCCACTGTGCCACCTAGCTTTTAATGCCTCACTAAAATCCAGTCTAGATGTCACAAGATGTCATTGGTCCTCTTCAAGAACAAAGAATGAGCAATTAGAACAAAAGGGTGCTGAAATATTGACTGTAGCCAACAGCCAGGACTCTTGATTATGTCAGTGCTCTGAATGGTGAGTATACAAAATAACTATCTTAAGCAGGAGAGGCACACAAGGCAAGCTAATTCCACTCCCAGAGTACAATGACAATACTTTTATGTCAATTTTTCAAACCCTAGAAGGAATATAGAAGGAATACAGAAGGCAGCAAGAAACAGAAATCAGTTGGTCAAGTGACATTTGTCAAGCTCCTGTTATGTGCCCAACCCCATGCTAAGAACTAGAGAAACAAAGGCAAAAAAAAACCAAACAAACCCAAAACACCCAAGAAACAGTGAAACAGTATTGTAGAGAGTTCATAGTCTAAAGGGCAGAAAAAGGTGGGGCAGGATAGCAGACAAAGGAAAAAGCAAGAGGTGAATGGTGAAGGTAGCTGGCACTAAAAGAAGCACTGATTTGGCCCAAGAAACGGGCCATGTGAAGAAGTATATTCAGTGTCTAAAAGGGTCTGGCTGGGCAGAACTTGCTTCTGTATCAAACATTCCAAGCTTTGGTCTGGCTTTACTTCTCACAGCGGATTTGGTGCCAGCTATACTGAGAATACAGAGCAGTTATGTGTGCAGTGGATAGTGTCTGGAGTTAGGAAGACTCATCTTCCTGAGTTCAAATCTGGCCTCAAACACTTACTCACTGTGTGACCCTGGGCAAGTCACTTTACCCTGTCTGCTTCAGTTTCCTCATCTATTGAATGAGCTGGAGAAGGAAATGGTAAACCACTCTAGTATCTTTGCCAAGAAAATCCCAAATGGGATCATGAAGAGTTAGATATGACTGAACAATAACAAAACAAAAAATGTACTGGGAGTACAGTATTTTATCTCTCGTCCTTGCAGAACATGGCACACACCTAGAATCCTAAGAATTAAAGGGAGGAGCAAGAGGGTCCTCCTACAATTGCAACTGGTATCTAGAATTCAGAAGTCTTTTCTTTTTTAGAAATCTACTTTTCAAATGCCCCAAATTTCTTCCAGCATCCTACTAGAGTACAAACAACACAATCCCTGTCTCACAAATGAGAGAACTATGGAAACAGAGAGGCTGAGGGATTATCTCAGTTCATCCAGCAGAAGAAAATCCAGTTCTCTTCCTATCAAACTTGTTGTGGACTTTGGACGGGAGCAGTGATTTCACAAGTATAGGGAACTCCTAAAATGTACACAGCCTTTACCAATTCAGATCAGCACTTGCTTTCCAATTTATCTCATACAGTTGTCTGGGATGCTGAGCTTAAGTGACTTGAACTATCACACAGTCAACATATGGCATAAAAGGTGGGACTGTGAGGCTAGCCCTCTATCCACTATACCACACTGCTTCCCTCAAATGGACACCAGGAACTCAAATATCCATCACTATTAACATTTCTGGAATCCAGGTAATAGGGTGTGCCATAACTGGGCATAAGGATCTAGGTTTTCCTTGGAACAAATCTAATAGGTATGACTAATGTTTTGGGGTTTTTTTTAATCAAAGATGCCCTTTATTTTATTCTTTTTTTTTCTTTTTGGAGGGGTGAGGGCATGGCAATTGGGGTTCAGTGACTTGCCCAAGGTCACACGAATAGTGTTGTGTCTGAAGCTGGATTTGAACTCAGGTCCTCTTGACTCCAGGGCCAGTGCTCTGTTCTCTGCACCACCTAGCCGCGTCAGTATGACTAATGTTTAATAGGCAGAAGGCTGCTGGCTTCACCTTGGCTGTATTTCAGATTTTAAGCTTTCCCTAGGACATGCAGGCTTTGATCTCTCTATCAGTTCTAGGCCCAAATTCCTCCTTAAGCCAGTATTCTTTCTTAGTAGTAAACATTTATCATTTAGAGAAAGCCAGAGAGCAACCTTGAACTGAAGGATCTTGGGATGTAGCAGAGGACAAGAGACTAGGAGTAGGGGACCTGAGGGATGGTCACAAGATATCTACACAGGGAAAAGGTCCATGAAAATTAGGAAATCCTTGTCTTGCCTAACTTCTGACAAGCACAAGGAGTCAAAGTACCCAGGGCTGTAACAACCCCCACACCAAGAGGTCACTTTGGCATTCTTTCTCATCCCTTTATATAACATATATATGTAAATTGTAGTCACTATATTTGCTTCATGGGAAATGACTTCCTTTTCATATGAGAAAAAATAAGATACAAGTTTGTATAAAGTATCACAAGCTAGAACAAGTTCTGTATGTACACCCACAAGAATCTTCCCATACTATAAATTCAGCCTACAGTCAGAGGTTTCAAAAAGCTTGTTTATTCATAGAATGAAATCTAGGAAAACAATTTAAATCACCCTCTTCCCAATAAAAGTGCAAATGTTTTTTGGACCTTAAAAGAGAAAGTAAATGGCACATTTTAACACTTTGCAACAGGCTGAAATCTTAAGCGCTTTTTTTCTTTTCTTTTTTTTTTTGGCAATAGCAGCAGAACAACATTCATTTAAGTCTTTGGTCTTTTTTTTTTTTTGAGACATTTTACCATGACTTTTCACTGCCAAAGGACAAGAAACATTAAACAGACTTGCTATGTAACACTTTATGCACTTTTGAAAAATAAAATTAAAATAGGCGGAATGTTTTAAGATAACTGATTAAGGCACATTAAACTTCATGAGGACAACAACTATGTCATGTTTTTCTATTCCAAGGTGCCTTGCATCTACTCAATAAATGGTGTTGATAATCAAAACATGGTAAGTTTAAGAATATGTATCATTTTCTGACACTTATAAAGGCAAAGAGATGTGTATATAACTTAGTTGGTAGATCTATAATCTCATTCTCCACAAGTGCTTTATATCTTTCAAAAATATAGGTAGAAAAATACGTAGGCATGAAATTATAAAACAGTAGTGTCTGAGTTGTAACCTTTTTAAAATAACAATAAAGATGATTTTTTTCTCTTTTCAATGTACATTGCAAACCAACATTAGCTATGCTAATCCTCATAAACCTCTCATGAGGTAGGGGTGCAATTATCCTCAGTTTACAGATGGGGAAGCTGAGGCAAACAGGCCCAAAGTCACTGGGGCACTTTCTCTAGAGAAAAGAGGGGGGGGGGAAGCTTTGGGGCCACATCTTATTAAGACAAATAATCAACCAGACAAATTTCAATCAGACTGCAAAAATGGCTCTTTGCTCTATGAGAAGGTAAACTACCTCCTTCAGACTATTAGAGGTACCAATGGATAAAGGCCTATTTCAGAGGAGTGTAATCTAATAGCCTCAAAGAGTTAATATACCTACAAAGAGGGTAGGGGGGAAGACTGAAATTAAGCTGTGGGAAAGTGAGACATGTGACCTATAGTCCTAGCAGTTTTTTTCTGAGACTCATTGCCATCAGATAAATCACTAAAAAGACACCAACCAGGAGGTTTTTAAAAATATATGGTGTGGGTTACCTGGAAAGTCTCCAAAGCTAAGTGAGGCACCTGAGAGAATGCCTAGATCACACCCAGACATCAAATCATTCCCTTGGTGGGATCTGGCTTCCTGTTTCCCAGGTAGTGCTCAACCACCACCAGAAAGCATGTGTAATCTGGGTGGCCAAGTTCAATATAACGGAAGAGTGGGAGCCCACAGTCCCAAGGAAGGCAGTGCTATGAATTGACCCACACTTCCTTTGGTAAAGAATCTTGGTTGGTTTCCTAACCACTCAACTCTCAATAGTCACATTAGATAAATTATATGAAAAGTCCTATCTGGAACTATATTAATCTACTGGTTTAGCTTTACAATAAACTTAGATAAGATAATAGCTAATACTTGGAATACTGCACCCCCCAATATATAGGTAACAAAACTACAATCTAGAACCAAAAATACCAAGTCTCATATATTCAAGGAGTAGACCATTTAACACTACTGTAGTTAAAATGAATTCCTCCTATCCAATTCTCTCATCTTCTCTTCTCCTATCTTCACATCAAATTTTCAATCTTCTGACTTTCCTTACTTCACCATCTTCTGATTCACTTCCCTGGTCCTTCCAATATTCTTTGCTCCCCTTTCTCTGGCTTAAGTTTTTATTTTACAAAAACACTTGTAGGATCCAATTCTACCGTCCCCAGAAGAATTCAGTACAGTTTCCACACGGGTCAGTGGAAGTTACCTTTGGTAACTGGGTGCCTCTGGCTACAATGATTCATCTTCCCCCAATTTTCTTCTGGCACCAGCAACTCATGTAACTATGGTGACACCAGTAGAAAAATAAAACAAGCTCATCAGAGGTTTCCACATATTTTATCTCCAGTACCAAACACACACCAAAAAAAAAAAAAACAGGTATAAATCTTAAAAAAAAAGAAAAAACCACCCGTTGGAGTGATCCACCACATAACTGATTTAAGAGAATGGTGCCATAATAAAATAAAAAAATAAACTTAAGTGCCCTAGGCAACCATCATCCCTTGCTTATATGCCATATTATTTCACGTGTACATAGTACATGTTTTGGGCTACTAAGCATTGACCAAAATTGATCTAAATCTCTAAGCTTTGGTTATCATGTACAAAGAACAATTGCTCAGCATGGCATATAAATAAGACATTTATGTTTAGAAAATAAAAATACAATGCCCCATTAATTAAAAAAAAACAATAAAATAATAATAAAACCTTGAGAATAGCCATGGCTTTAGACAGGATACCTGAAAATAAGGCTGCAGCAGCAGCACATTACCAGATTTATGTTTTTTCTAAATAACATTTAAAAAAAAACCCATCACCACAGTTAGAAATTTTGATAAATTAACCTTCCAAAGTTTTATGGTTGCTCAAATTCTTCTATTTCCCCACCTGAAAGGTCAAAACATTTTTACTAAAGATGAAAATATTTTGAGGTCAACTCTTTTAAATTGTCCCAGCTCCTGAACTGGCTAATGGGAATGCTCTCTACGTTGATTACATGAAATGCTTGTTTTTTTAAATACAGATAAAGGATATAATAACCTTAATATTGATTAAAAGAAGTCTATCTTAACAGTAAAGTTTATATTCCTTTATATCACCATGCTTATAGACAGACTGCTTTGCCAAATTCAGTACCTAATGACTAACACTGATATTAAAAAAAGAAGCTGGAATGGTTTTTGGTATAGAAATTTTTCTATATTTTTTACAAACTGAGCTGTCTACCAAAAAACTAACTCCTCCAAGACACATTTCTAACTTGTTTTCCTAATGGTCCAGCCTGTGCTTCAAAGGAAGCCAGTGTTCAGTGCAGCCCAGTGTGAGAAGTCTTCATGTGACGTTATTGCTTATAAATTATTAATCCAGAAACTTGAGAGAGGAGTCTCCCAAAGCAGCAAAGTTTGAGGAACTTCCTTAAGACCGTCCAAGCACTTGACA
>CM053583.1:257238944-257257062 GCA_028627135.1 Pseudochirops cupreus | reverse complement strand
GGAATAACCATCCTTAATGAACCTGCAGTCTATGCCCAACGTGTTATACTGTATGGAAATGCAGCTGTTTTATGGAAGCTTGGCAGTCTCTGAGAATACACAGTATTAAAATAATCCTTTTAGAACTGGCATAGCTTCCTTCAGGGCTCCTTCAGTCTCTAAGCTCAGAGGCAGCTTGGCTGGTGGCTATGCAATGAAATACGGGTCATTCCAAAGGCATCCCTTATGTACCCTGGATTTTCAAGAAGGCATTTTAAAATGGAGGGGGGAGGAGGGAAAGAAAAGAGTAGCTTCCTATCAAGTAGCAAAGATCTGATTTAATATACCAAAGGGAAGGCCTAAAACATCTCTCCCTAATCTAGGCACTGATAAGTTTTATGATCTCATCAGTGTTGCTGAAAAACATTTGTTGTTACCCATGGTCCTTTGCACTAACTAGCATTTTTCATTCCCTGGCTTCTTCAGGAATGTTAAGTAAGGATGCCAACTAATTTATATTGCTGTATAATTGGCCTGCAAAATGCAATACTTGGTAATAACAATTATTATAAAATTAAGGTGTTTATAAAAATAAAGTGCTATTTTCTCCTTAAAAGGGTTTTTTCCTAACAAATTCTCCATCACCCTTTGGCATGTTGTGAAACAGAATGCTTTGAAATCTTGTCAAACATGCTCTTAATTGCACCGCTCACAGAGCACAATAATACTAATTTGTAGAATCCATAACTAAGTTACCCAGTATATCATCCCCTCTTCCTCCAGCTAAGATCCAGATTCATTTTCATAAGGAAAGTGAACAGTGCTATAGGGCCTTGGACAAAATATGGACTCCCCCTCCCCCAGCTCCCCTTTTGACCGGATTCTCCCATTGCTTGAGTTCTTATAGGCTATTAAAAACGAATTAACATTTGAACTCCTTGCTCCTAAGGTAGTGAGTGGCAGGAATATGTGTCTCTAGTACCGGCCAAACTCTGTGGGAGCTCCAAATATATGAACCCGCCGCCAGGATTTGTCTTAACCATTCATTCTACAGACCCAAAACTTGGGACGCACCGCACCCCCCCCTCAACCCAAAAACCATAAACATCTTATGTTCATTTTCCTCCCCCATTCCCTCTCCCCAGAGGACTGAGAGAAGAGTCTTACTAAGCTAGTAACTATCCTTCAGGATCCCTTCTCGGGATTGGTGGGCAGGTAAAGGCATTTTCCCGGTTTTAGGGATCTTGCTCTGGGAAACCCTGGACCCGCTGGCTCCGGGGCTGGGGGCTCCTAGCCAAGTAGCGGGGTCCCCCGTAGGGCCGGAGAAGCTGGGGCAGCCGGCGCCACGTGGACACTAGTCGCGCTGCCACGAACTCCCGGGCACGCCCGTCGAAGGCCGCCAGGAGGTCGACTGGGGCGGCTTCGCGCAGCACTTTGGGCAGTGGGCCGATCTCAGCTGTGAGTCCAACGGCTCCATCAGAGCCTAGAAGACAGTGGAAAAGGGGCCGGTGACGAAGCAAGCAGTCCCGCAGGTAGAGCACCAGCTCCTCCAGCCTTTCTCTCAAGCGGACCTCTTCCCAACTATGCAGAGGGTCTCCTCGAAGCAGCAGAGTCAGAAGCGCGGTCTTGAGCGTGTAAGACGACAGGATGCGCCCCCACTGTGATGAGGCCACAGGGTCCAGCCCTCGTGCGCCCAGATCCCTCAGTGCCTTTAGCAATTGCAGGCATTTGAGGTGACAGGCCCCGGGTGGGGCTCGTTCTTGCAGCCAGCCCAGCAGCCGCTGCTCCTGGCGAGCCGTGTTCAATCCCCACAGTGCCTCCGCCCTCAGCCCTCCTGGGAGCTCCGAGGAGAGCCCAGGGGGAGGCAGTGGCGGTGCCACTAAGAAGACTCCATCGCCCAAGTGTACAGCAGGGATAAGGCGCACTGCCATGGAGAGCCGACAGCAGCCGTAGTCGGTGCGGCAAGGGAGGATGTACAGGGTGGGAGGCTGGTCAAGGCCCCCGGGAGATAGGCTGACCCGGCAGCGCTCCTCCAAGCTGTACCGCACCGTGGCGAGGCATCGCTGCAAATGCGCCTGGAACCAACGCGAAATAAGCGCTGCAGAGAGGTGGCGCCGACCCCGCAGGTCCACGCAGAAGCCGTCGGAGAAGGGTTTGGAGTCCCGGTGCCACTGGCTTCCAGCCCCACCAGAAGGCGAAGGAGGTGGGGCCTTGAGGGCGCAAACGAAGCAGCCACGAAGCGCCAGGGGCAACTCAGGCTCAGAGCCCAGGCCCCGAGGTTCCAGCGCCACAAGAGGCGGGAGGCGCAAGGGGACCAGCACGTCGAAGCCATCAGGTCGGCGGATCTTGTGCTGCTCGTAGGCGCTGCCCACCTGGACGAAGTCCCCCCGAAAGGCCAGAGCTAGGGCTCCTCCGGGAGAAGGACCTGGAGAACCCCTGGCTCGGCCGGCTCGGACCAGTTCGCCTACGATGCGGCTCACGTGCGCTTTGCTGTGACCCAGCACATGAGGGGACAGGCGAACTTCGTGCTCATAGTAACTCTCCAGTAAAACATTGAGGCCGGGCTCCGGGAGGAGTCTAGAAGAGGACGGGGCGAGCCCCTGGTGGGGAGGGCGAGGCAGGAAGCGCTGCCGGGCAGAGTGGCGAAAACGCTGAAGAAGGTAGCCCAGGAACAGCAAGAGAATGGCTTTGAGCAGCGGGAAGCCGGCGTCCTCCCCGTCCTGGGGCGCGGCAGAGCCGCCCCTTCCGCTCAGGATGTGGTAGAGGCAGACCAGGGCCGTGCAGAAGCCGGTCACCAGCGGCCACAAGACACGCAGATTGAGAGTGTAGTGCACCGACATGCTGGGTGCTCGGGGCGACGTCCCGTGCTGGTCAGCCCATGGTTTGGACCTCCGCGACGGCGACGGTGGCGCCTCCTTCTTCGCCCCCGCATACACGCGGCAGCTCGAGCCTTCCCCTGCCTCCGTCTCCTTCCTTGGGGCCGGCTCAGCCCTTAGCTGGTTCCTGGAAGGCAAGCCTCCCCTTTTCGATCAGCCCCGGCTTCCGCACCTTCTGGCTCCAGGGATCCTTCAGTTCCTTCTCCCAGCTTAGGTTCTCTTTCCAAGTGTGGTTGCGGCTCTGCCCCGCCCCGCCCTCCAGCGCGCGCCTCGGGTCCGGGCCTTTCTGCGGCTCTCGTCTCGTCTCGGGCTCCGGGCTTGTTCCCAGCTCAGCGGCTCTCTCGACCCTGCGTCCAGGCGCAGCCCCTCCTGCCTGCTGCTGTCTCGGCCCGTAGCTCGCTTGCTGTAGTCTAACTTTTCCAGGTCCGCGCTTCTTTCCGTTCACTGCCCTGCCGGGTTCGGAGACTTCGCCCTCCCCTTCCCGCCCCTCCCAGGGCTCCGGTCGGCCAGCTGTCGGGTCGGTCGGTCCACGTCTCAGCCTCTGGCACCGCTGAAGCTGGGTTCCCGTGTTTCAGGCCCTGGCTTCCCCGGATCCCGTTACTTGGGCCGCGAAGTCTCCTCTTCCGAAGAGAGAAGAGGCCCAGCCAGCGAGTGGAGAGGAAATGCCGATGTCTGGGAGCCGAGCGGAGAGCGGGCGGGGTCGGCCCCCTCCCCCGGGGCCGCCTTCTTAAAGCAACACGAGACCGGAGCGGACCTGGAAGTTAGGCAAAACCGGGCCAGAAACTTGGTTCTTTGCAACCAGGTGCTGCAAATACCAGAAATGCAAAACTTGGAAACATGAAAGAGGACTTGCTGGGGCAGGCGCACACTGTGCAAGCTTTGGCCCGGGGCAGTTACTGCACGAGGGGAACCGCTAATAAACAAACAGCCGAAATGAAAATTGAAGAGTAGAGGGAAATTAAAATGTTATAGGCGCTTGCTATCAGGCTGGGATGATGAGGTGCAGTTGTCATATACATATGACCTACCTTCCTATCTTCCTTCTCTCTCTTTCCCTTCCTTCCTACTGT
Source organism: Pseudochirops cupreus (assembly GCA_028627135.1). Lineage (NCBI taxonomy): Eukaryota > Metazoa > Chordata > Mammalia > Diprotodontia > Pseudocheiridae > Pseudochirops > Pseudochirops cupreus. The sequence goes on along the minus strand of CM053583.1, from coordinate 257,253,137 downwards.
TCTTACCCTTCTATTTTCTATGTATGTTTTTATATATGTATATACAAAGGGTGATATATATGTAATGGTTGAGGAGGGGGAAGGTTTCTCCTCTAGAAATAGACCTACTAGATATTCTGGAATGCAACAAATACCTCCTATTATAGATCCCTTTATTTCTTTTCTATTTTTCTTTTTTAAACCAAGAAAACCCATTTGTCCAAATCATAGCAGAACAGAAATCAGAGAAATTATTCACACCACACAGTAGAGTGAAGGAGTTCTTCCACTGGAAGAGAGGTAATTTAGTTCAACCAAGAGTGTCTTGAATCTCACTCAAGGGGGAAACTCCCTGAAGTCTCTAGAGTAGCAAGCTGGCTATGGAGGCATGACAGAAACTCTCAGCTCCTGTCATGTGTTCCCAGAATCTCTTCCTTCAAGAAACCTGAAATAGATCCCTTTATTTCTAATTTCATTCTATCTCTAGATTTGCCCCAAGGGAATAGGAAACAGCTCCAAGGTGCCAGAACCCACTCCTTTCCTCATTGACCTGGGAGTGAAGACAGAGTTCTGTCCTGGAACTGCTACCAGATGTTGGCCAGTCAGCTACTTTGAGCCTCTGTTGACTCATCTCTAAAATCAGTAAGTTGGATCCGACTTTAAGGTCCCTCAGATACTAACATTCTATTATAATGAACTCCCAGATTTTATGTTATACACTTGAGAATTAGAATTTTTAATTTAAAGAGAAACTTACTACAAATTAGCATGCAATTTTTGTATAATTATGTAGCTACAAATAAATCTGGTATTTTTAGCCAGGAAACAGGCTTGGAAAGATTAAGTAAAATACCCAGAGTTGCATGGCTTGTAAATTGCAAGGATTCAAAATCAGATCTTCCTGAATCTAAATCCAGAGAAATTCCCCAGTTTGGTCCCAGCCTCTTGGGTTTTGATTACTTTTGTTTGGTTGGTTTTGGTACCTTTTGTTGTTTTAAAGGAGTTTTTAAAAACCAAACTTTTCACATGTATTACCATCCATACATAGGCCCTACTTTAATAACCTCCCATAAAGACCTGTTGGTCCAGCCCTGTTCTGCATCAGAGAAAAGCAAGCTCATACTGGATTCCAGACTGTCACTAGAAAATGCTTCCTTTTGGTCTGCCCTCTGTCCCGAGGCCTTTATTCAGTTATAAGAGCCACACTTAATGCGGGAAAAGGAGAGCTTTGGTCTCACAGAGATGAAGCAATAGAAGGGGGCTCATGAGTATGTAATGCAATTGTATGCCTATAAAATGATAGGATATTTAACTGAAGCCCTTGAGAATTACCCTATAAACCTAACACAATTAGAGATTAATAAACTGACTTTTTTTCATCTACACTAGGTTCCACTGAGTGCTCATATTATGAAAAGTCATCATCACCAGGAAGATTGTTGAGATATTTTCCATACATGCTAGTGAATAATTCACTTTGGTTCATGGGGCCGAACTTGGGGGTTTTAGAAACCCAGGCTTGAGTTATACAGCTATCCCATATTAACAGAAAACTTTAGAGATGTGATTTTTTTCTTCTCTTCAGTTTTCTCTTCAGAGTATTTGCTTTCCCCAGCTGGGCTCTCATGGGTCTCTTAGTCAGTTGTACTTAAAATAAAGAATAGTACCTTACAGTGATCCCTGTGATTATGTATCTATAGACACAATCACGATGGGGTTATGACCAGTCAGAAAACAGTGCTGCCCAGGACCAGTTTCAGATTATAATCACACTCTGGTTTTTTCACTTTGGGGTATGGGGGAGTGGGGTAGGGGGATCAGTTCCCCTTTGTCCAAAGACAGAAATCACTAGTATCTTCATGAGACTCAAGAAGATCACTGTACGATGGGTGTTTTGATCCGAAAAGGAGGGGAGCACTTTGAGTCACTGTGATTTCCTTCTGGCCAAAGAGACTCGGATTTACTTATTTTCCTGACGGGGAAAAAAAAAAAAGAAATTTCCCAGTTAGAGTGGCCTGTTCAGCATGAGAATTCAGTAACTAGAAAAAGAGAAGAGAATGGAAAACAGTACATTATTGCTTTGAGCTGTCAAACTTCCTCCCACTCCTGCTTCTTAATGTTGTGTTCACTGGATCAGGGGAAGGATACTTAGCATAAGACAAGCTTAGCAATTTCCTCACCTGTTTTGATGATCTCATCCTGCTCAAAATTTCTACTGTCTTTTCTTTGTACCTCTCATTACAGTTGTCAGATTTTGCTTTGTTCAATATAGTTTTTTGATCCTAGAGACCAAACCTATATAAGAACCATGCAATTTCAGAGTTAGAGGGATAACAGAGGCCATCTTAGCCTGATGTGTACCTTAAAAAAAAAATCCCTGCAATATAATTAACAAGTATCATCCCTGTTTGCTTGAAGACCTCCAGTGGAGAGAAACCCACTACCCATTCCATTTTTGGAGAGCTCTGTTATCAGAGCTATTTATTTGTTGTTGTTCATTCATTTTTCAGTTGTGTCTAATTATTTGTGACACCATTGCAGGTTTTCTTGGCAAAGACACTGGAGTGGTTTGCCATTTCCTTCTCCAGCTCCTTTTACAGATGAGGTAATTAAGGCAAGGAGGGGTAAGTGACTTGCCCAGGGTCACATAGCCAGTAAGTGTCTGAGGTCAGATTTGAACTCTGGAAGAGGTGTGTTCCTGACTCTAGGCTTGTCACTCTATCCACTGTGTCACCTCTAGGCATGGTTTTTATTTACAGCATGCATAAATTTAATGCTTTCTAACTTTCACCCATAGCTCCTAGTTCTGCCATTTTGGTTTCATGATCTTTTTTTTCTTTTTGGAGGGGGGAAGGTAGGGCAATTGGGGTTAAGTGACTTGCCCAAGGTCACACAGCTAGTACATGTTAAGTATCTGAAGCCGGATTTGAACTCAGGTCTTCCTGACTCCAGGGCCAGTGCTCTATTCACTGAGCCACCTAGCCGACCCCATGATCTCTTTATAGTCTTACAATTACTGAGGACCCCAAAGAACTTTTGTTTTTGTTGATTATATCTTTGCTATTTGCCAAATTAGAAATTAAAACTGATCATTTTAAAATATATGCTAATCCATTTAAATATAATAAGAAACCTATTACATGTTAACATAAATAATGTTTATGAAAAATAACTATTTTCTTCAAAAAAATTAGAGTGGCATTGTTTATCACATTTTTGCAAGTCTCTTTAATGTCTTAATAGATAGATTCTCATACCTCTTTCTACATTTCATCTGTTGTGATATGTTGTTTTGACTAAATATATGAAGAAAAATCTGATCTTACATAGCTATGTAGTTGGAAAAGGGAGAAGTATTTTAATAGGCAAGTTATATCTTCGTATCATTATGAAAATAGTTTTGACTTCATAGACCCCCTGAAAGAGTTTTGAAGATCCCCAGAGGCCCAAGGTCCACCAGTTTTTTGTAGGCTGGTCCTGATTCAGTCTAATCTAGCACTTGGGGTTTAGAAGAGTTGACAAATGAGACACAGACTAACCTAATCACTAATAGAAGGAAACTTACTCATTTATATCATGGAAAGGATACTCAGCAAGGAGTTTGCATTCATTCATTTGAGATCACCTTCCCTGACAAGTTAGGCATGCTGGTCTGCCAGTCAGAAGGCTTCTGAGTCCTTGTGGCTGGCTGTTGGTACTTGGGTCACAAGAATGCTACATCAAAAAATTAAGCTTATCCCCCTGAGCCAATTAGGTCCTGAAGATGACTTTAAACTTTTAAGTAAAAAAAAAAAACTAGGCTATCCCACATGACATGTATTATTCCTATCACACCTCTCTTCCATGTGATAAGCTTCCAGACTTTTGTGGCAGCCATCAGACATTCCCCTAAGTCTTCTCTTCTCAAAACTGAACCTTCCAGTTCTTTCAAATCATCCTCATCTGGTATGATCTCAAGGCACTTTACCATCCAGGATGCCCTCTTCTAGAGTCTCTCCAGTTTACCATGTGTGATAGTCTTACCAAAACTTAACACAATACTCCAGATGTGATGTTTGTCTTAATGAAGCCCACGATTGCCTAGAAGGCAGCATAGAGTATTGGACAGAGAGCTGGATTTGATGATCAGACACTAGCTCACCTCCTACTTCTTATATATACTGGCTGGAACCATAGGCAAAATACTTAGCCTCTCAGTGTCCCCAAATAACTAAACTAAATTACAAATGAGACACTGAGGAGTAGATCACCCCCTTGACTCATATCGATTGTAACCCCCTTCAGAGCTTTCTTAAGTGCATTTTATATTTTTTGTTGCTGTTCAGTCACATCTGATTCTTTGTGACCCCATTTGGGGTTTACTTGGCAAAGATACTGGAGTGATTTGCCATTTCCTTTTCCAGCTCATTTTATAGATGGAGAAACTGAGGCAAATATAGCCAAGTGACTTGCCCAAAGTCACACAGCTAGTGAGTCTCTGAAGGTCAAATTTGAACTCAGGTCCTCCTGACTCCAAGGCTGGCACTCTATACTGCATCACTCAGTGATGAGACTGGGAGTCAGATTAAGAGTAAGTGAGAGGAGAGGAAGTGGAAGAACCTACAGTAACTTCATCTTTTTGAATGAAATAGAATAACCATTTCACTTTTTTTCATTTTAAAACAGTCTGGCTGGGAATACTGCCATCCTTTTACAACCCCATTTTGACCTGTCAGAAATTTAGAAATGATGTTTTAAAGCTTTGAATCATAAAGTCTCTAATTATTTCTACTCCTTTTGAAAGCTAACTCTGATTTAGCACCCTCATTGGACTATTCTGCACTATAATTATACTGGTTATAGTGAATGTGGTACTTTTCTGTACTGACTTCCTAAATTGTCAGATTCATACCTGGAAACATGCCACATTATTCAGGGCATAGCCATCTCACTGGTCTGTTAATGGGCAAGTCATTTCACACTGACCAATTCTCAAGTCCACTTCATCCTCATTGCACTTAATTGGGGACATCCTTCCCCTATTTTCCCCTTTGTTACAGGAGTATTGTAGAGAAACAGGAGAAAACTTGCTTATCTTTTTATAGGCCTCTCCAAAGGTCACTGATTCCTCAGTAGGTGGGAGCAGCATATTGTGAGGAAAAAAATGGGTCACCAGTTTTACCCTCTGATCTAGAACTATAGGATTGTTCTTTAGCAAAGCCATCCGTGGTGGTGTAAATGATACACTTGAGATGTGTCTTTGATCTATTTTTTTTCTGAATCTGCATGAAGGAATGTTCCAATGCCCCTAGATTTTAAAGGAACCTAATAATCTCAATGCTATAATTTTTATTTAACAATCACTGTCATGATAACCAAGAAGTACAATATATAATTTGATACATGTTTAGTCTACACAAGTGAAAACAAAATGCAGACTGACTGGTCTGGTGTTCTCATATGGTGATGCAGGAAGGCATCTTATGGTCTATTATGGTCTATGCTTGACTCCTCATTCTCCCTCATCCCATATATTCAATGAATTGCCAAACCTGCTATGGTCTTTGCTTGACTCCTCATTCTCCCTCATCCCATATATTCAATGCATTGCCAAACCTGCTCTTTTTCCATATATTCAATCAGTTACCAAACCTGCTTTTTTCCCTCTAAAACATCTCTTGCCTTTGACCCCTTCTCTCTATTTACACACAGGCCCTCATCCCCTTTCTCCTAAATTACTGCAAAAGTCTTTTCATTAGTCTCCCTGATTTGAGTCCCTCTCTTCTCTTCATTCCATCTTCCTCACAGCTGCCAGAGATACTCCTTAAGCTCAGATCTAACCGTGTCACTGCCTGCTCAAAAACTCCATTGAGTCCCTATTGTCTCTAGGATAAAATATAAACTCCTCTGTTTAGCTTTTAAAGCTTATCACTCTCTGTCCCCAACCTCTTTGCAGCCTCACTCCCCACCCCATGAGCTGACATCCAGCCAAAATGGCCTACTCTTTGTCCCTCACTCACAGAGCTCCATCTCCCATCTCCATACCTCCGTCCTAGTCATCCCCTTTATCTGGAATGTTTTGCCTCCTTATCTCTGCCTCAGAGAATCCCTTTCTTCTTTCCAGTTGCATCTCAAGCACCATTTTCTACCTTGTTCCCCTTAGCTGCAAGTGCCCTTTCCCTACCATTTTGTATGTTCTCTTCATATTTATTCTGTATATATTGTATATTCTATATATTAAACTTATATCCCCCATTTAGAGTTTCTTGAGGATGTAGATTGTTTCATTTTTTGTATTTGTATGCTTGATGACTAGTACTAGTATTGATGATTAGCATTTAATCAATACATGTTAATTGATTGATTAGGGGGCAGTTGGGTGGCACAGTAGATAGAGTGCCAGCCTTGGAGTCAGGAAGACCTGAGTGCAAATGTGACCTCAGATACTTACTAGCTGTGTGACTGGGGGTGAGTCACTTAATCTTGTTGACCTCAGTTCCTCATCAGTGAATAAGCTGGAGAAGGAAATGGCAAACCACTCCAGTTTCTTATCTATCCTCTAATTATATTCACTTTAGAAGAAAGAGATACTTCAGAAATTGAATCTTTTACATATTCACTCAGTTAATTTTTGCTTAGTTCATGAAATAACTACAAGTTCATATTGGAACAGCAAGAACTATTCTGCTTACACAACTTATTACATCAATTTAGCAATACTCAATTGAAAACTTTGGTAAATCTTCAGAAATTGTCACAAGAGCTTTCAAAAGGGAAAGGCACATAGAAGTGGTTTTAGTTTTCTAGCCATGCAAAGCTAGGCTTATATTACAATAAAGTTTTACAAACAGTTACAACATTGCATCAAAAATACAAACTTTTAATCTTAAAATTGTTTTAACATATTACCAAACATGCTCAAGTTTTGAGTTTCCATGATAAAGAAATCTTTACCTCAAAATTTTAGGATCAAATTACAAATCTTTCTGCTTTCTAAAAATACTTCCTCACACACTCTCAACATACTTAAACCCTTTTAAAACTAATGTCAACTACCTGGAGACAGGAGGGGCTTGTATAAACCCTCATTCGTCTCCAAACCCTCTTATCTATCTTTCCAAATCCCTCAAACAAACCATTATTTACCCTTCCAAAATCTCTCAAACCCATCATTCAGTTGATTCAGCTTTCCTTTACATTTATTAACCACGAAACAAGATAGCTCATATCTTTATTGACTATTTGCTTCGATCATTGAAACTTGCTATAGAAGGGATAAGCAGGGACATATGACATTCCAAATATGACAGGATAAAATATCCTTGGCTCTGTTTAAATTCAGGCAAAGTCGCAGATTTCCATCCATGCAGTATGGATGCCACCTCACAGCTAGACTCAGGAACAGGTAGGAAAACATTCCTTTCAAAGGAATTTCATAGGTACACAACCAGAAGAGGTCCCATCCTAGACCACAAGATTGCCTCTTCAGCCTTTACCAGATGTAAACTTCCACCAGCATTTAACCTTGTGGCATTTAATGCAGGCACTGATTTATGCAGACAACTACACCCAAATTCAAACTCCAAACAAAATTTAGTTATGGCCCCAAATGCCTTTTTCCTCACACAGCAAGTTTCACTAATCACAGCTTAGAGCCAGTTCTCTTATTTACTTACTTTCCTTATTTGATTCCTTATGGCACCAAGGCCTAAGGCTTTTATATACTTTAGCAAATGAGAGAGACCACACTTCATTGTACACAATCATCCTCATCCTCATCATCATCATCCTCATCATCTAACATTAATTTACAAACACAAATACAAAATCTCATTTAATCCTCACAACAACCCTGGAAGGTAGATGCTATTACAACCCCCATTTTAAAGACAAGGAAACCAAAGCAAACAAAGGTTAAACGCCTTGCCCTGGGATACCCGGTTAGTAAACATCTTAAGACTGGATTTGAACTCGTGACTCCAGGCCCAGCATTCTGTCCACTGTACCACTTACCTGCCCCCAAGAATAAGTCACAGAGGAGCTGCTACTTACCTTAGTGTAAGTTTCCACATTGTTGAAATCATAGGGTCACACCAAAAACCATATGATTTCATCAGTATGGAAATCCCTGCACCAATTAAGACATGAAATTCATTTCTCTATATATGTAGATCTCTACATATATTATTTTGAGACTTTTGTATCATATAGACATCCGTAGATATCTGAATATCTATAGATATGATTTTGAAATATATATACATACCGCCACATTGAAAAGTCTCTTTTTCAAATGGCTAAAACTTGAATTTGGCTGCTTCCAAAGTGAAGGAAAGCAAATTAGCTTGAAGCATTTGCTTTACTTTTTTCCCAAGATTAATTGGGAATTACTTAAAGGTGTATTAGGTCTATTTCCCTGGTACAAAATATAAACTGTGTGACATGAATACCCTGTCATGTCCTAAGGATTCAAATCAAGGTGGAAACTCTGACTTAAACAGTAATCATTTGCATTTTAATAGTATAATTTTATTCATGTAGTTACTCCCTCCACCTCTGCCAATTGGAACTTCTTTGTAGAGTAGTAGATGGTCTTTAGGAGTTGCTGAAGCCAAGAAATTCATGGCCCTGAAGCAGAGATCTCTAAGCCTCTCTGAATTTATCTAGGCTGGCCATAGGAGAAATGGTCCATCACCAGACTTAGACTTTTATTGTCTGTTTGAAGTTCTTAGAGTCCTTTAAAAATGTATCATCTTGGGGGTGGCTAGGTAGCACAGTGAGCACCAGCCCTGGAGTCAGAAGGACCTGAGTTCAAATCTGGCCTCAGATACTTAACACTTACTAACCGTGTGACCTTGGGCAAGTCACTTAACCCCAATTGCCCCTCCAAAAAGCAAATAAAAAATGTATCCTTGAGATGTTTATTTCCTGATACCAATGGATAAGAAATAGGTTCTAATAACCTCTCCTTCACTTTCTGATAATAATAAATTTTCTAAAAAGTTTCCTGACAAGACCATACAGGTGTAGGTTGTCTCATTTTAGAACTAAGGAAATTTCTCATTTTACAGATGAGGAGCCTGAGGTACTGAGAGGATGTAGGATCTGTCCTACATCAATAAGTTATTCAGTGGCAGAACCAGGATTCAAACCCAGGTCTTAAGAGTCCAAATTCAATGAGAGCTTTTTAAAACTTGACCCTGCAACCCTCTATAGTTGAGGTTTCATACCTCCCTGTTTCTCTTCCTTCAAAGGATCATAGATCCGAACTTCACATATGAAAAAGCAATACTCACTTCTTACACTTCTCAACCATTTAATTCCCTGTAACCTGGCATCTGTCCCCACCAATGTGTTGAAGCTAAATTCTTAAAGGTCACCAAGTATTTCATAATTACCAAACCCACTTCACTTTTCTCTCCCAGTCCTCAGTGAGGAACTCATAATCTAGTAGAGAGACTAAAAGATGAAGTACTAGCAGATCTAGGTTCTAGTCATGACTACTGTCACCTTACCTATGTGACCATGGTGCAGAATATCAAGGGAATTAATGAAAAGAAATGCAAGGGAAGGTGGCCTAGCTGTATTAGATCTTAAATTGTATTATAAGGCAGCAGTCATCAAAACTACTTGATACTGGCTAAGAAATAGAGAGGTAGATCAGTGGAATAGATTAGGTACACAAGACACAGTAGTCAATAATTATAGTAATCTACTATTTGATAAACCCAAAGACCCCAGCTTTTGGGATAAGAGCTTACTATTTGACAAAAACTACTGGTAGAAACTAGGCATAGATCAGCATCTTACACCGTATACCAAAATAAAGTCAAAATGGGTACACAATTTAGATATAAAAGCTACATGCAAACTAGGCAAGCAAGGAATAGTTTACCTGTTAGATTTTTGGAGAATGTGAGAATTTATGACCAAACAAGAGATAGAGAACATTATGAAATGCAAAATGGAAAATTTTGTTTACCTTAAATTGAAAAGCTTTTGCACAAACAAAGCCAAGGTAACCAAGATTAAGAGGGAATCAGAAAACTGGAAAAGAATTTTTATAACCAGTGTCTCTGATAAAAGTCTCATTTCTAAAATATAGAGAGAACTGAGTCAAATTTGTAAGAATACAAGTCATTCTCTAGTTGATAAATGGTCAAGGGATATGAATAGACAGTTTTCAGATGAAGAAATGGAAGCTATCTACAGGCATATAAAAATGTTCTAAATCACTATTTATTAGAGAAATGCAAATCAAAACACCTATTAGATAGGCTAATATGACAAAACAGGAAAATGATAAATGTTGGAGAATATGTGGGAAAATTGGAACATAATGCATTGTTATGCAGTTGTGAACTGATCCAACAATCCTGCAGAGCAATTTTGAACTATGTCCAAAAGGCTATAAAAATGTGCATACCTTTTGACCCAGCAATACCACTTCTAGGTCTGTATCCCAAAGAGATCATACAAATGGGAAAAGGACCCATATGTACAAAAATATTTATAGCAGCTCTTTTTGTAGTGGCCAAGAATTGGGAATTGAGGAGATACCTATCAGTTGGGGAATGGCTGAATAAGCTGTGGTATATTAATGTAATGGAATACCCTTGGACTATAAGAAATAATGAGCAGGTAGACTTCAGAAAAACCTGGAAAGACATGTATGAACTGATGCTGCGTGAGGGGAGCAGCACCAGGAGAACATTGTACACAGTAACAACCACATTGTGTAAGAATCTAAGACAGTTCTGAAAGACTTGTGATAGAAAATGCTGTCCATATCTGGAAAAAGAACTGTGGAGTCTGAATGTAGATTGAAGTATATTATTCGCTCTCTCTTTTTTGTTTGTTTGTTTCTTCTTTCTTGTGGTCTCTCCCATTGGTTTTAGTTCTTTACAACATGATTAATGTGAAAATAGGCTTAATATGAATGCATATGTAGAGCCTGTATCAAATTAAATGCAGTCTTGGGGTGAGGGGAGGAGAGAGCTGGGGAGGAAATATGGAACTCAAAATCTTATGGAAGTGAATATTGAAAAATAAAAAAACAAATAAATAAATTTAAGAATTAAAAAAAACTGTAACCTTGGTCATTTGATATTTTTGAGCTTTATTTTTCTGTCAGATAGTGGGGAAAAATTAGGTAACTTCTGGGGTTTCTTTCTACTTTAAAGTTCAGTCTCTCTCTCTCACACTCTTTCTCTCTCTCACTCCCTTCTTCCTTCTCTCTCCCTTTCTGTCCCTCCTGCCCTCCCTTTCTTTCTTTTCCCCTCTCCCCACCCCCCACTTCTTTGCTTTCACAAAATCTTCTATAGCATTTAATGCTGTTGTCTCAACTCCCTTGTCTTTTGATACTGTCACTTTTTTTACTCTTTTTTTCTTTTCTTGTCTTTCAACCCTGTGGTGCACTGTTTACTGGATATTTTCATCTGAAGGTCCTGACTTCAATTCAGATTCGACCTGTGTAAAACAACTCATCTGTCTTCCTCATAAATCTAGCTCCTCCTGACTTGCCTATTTTTACCCCGTTTCCCACCATTCCCAATCACCCAAGTTCAAAACCTGAATCTTCTTTGACTCATACATCTCCTTTGTTTTCTGACCTTCATAATGTTTTTCTTCAGACTGCTTCTTCCATCCATCCCAATCCTCTTTTTTTTCCTTTGTCACCACACTCCTTCAGGTCTTAATTATCTTATAGCTAAACTACTATAGCAATTTCCAAACTAAACACCTTATCTATGATTCGTCCTGCACATCACATCCAAAACCCTAAAATATTAATGTTATTATATCCTGCTCCTGCTCAAAAAACACTTCAGTGGCTTCCTACTACGTATAGAAAAAAGTCTAAATTTTAGCCTGACTTTCAACATCTGTGCAATCTGGTTCTACCTATCATTTTTACTGTATTTCCCAATTTTTCCCAATGGGAAGACATTGCTCTAAGTAGGCTTGTCTATTTAAACTTGTTCATATCTTTCTCCAGTATTGTACATTATTCCCTCTACCTGGAATCTTTTTTCTTCATTGCAATTTTTTTTTACTTTTCAGCTGCAAATTTCCTCCCTCCTTCCATCCCTTCCCCACCTTTTGAGAAGAAATATGATATCCACTATACACATAAAGTCATGCAAAACACTTTCACATTAACCATATTGGGGGGAAGCAAGAAAAATTAAGTGAAAAATATATGAAATCTGCACTTAGAATTCATCAGTTCTCTCTCTGGAGGTGGGACAGCATTTTTTATCATGGGTTCTTTGGAATTGTCTTGGATCATTGTCTTGATCACAGTATAGTCATGGTTAAAATATTGCTGTTACTGTGTACAGTTTTCTCCTAGTTCTGCTCATTTCACTTTGCATCAGCTTGTATAAATCTCACCAGTATAAATCCTGAAGCATTTAATCATTTCTTATAGCACAATAGTATTCTCTCACAATTATATACCACAACTCATTCAATCATTCCCCAGTTGATGGACATCCTTTCAGTTTCAAATTCTTTTGCCACAACAAAAAGAGCTGCTATAAATATTTTTTGTACATATGGGTCCTTTTCTTTCTTTTTTTTAAAATTTCTTCAGAATATGGACCTAGTTGTAGTATTTCTGGGTACGCACAGTTTTAAAGCCCTTTGGGCATAGTTCCAAATTGTTCTCCAAAGTGGTCGGACCAGTTCACAACTTTACCAGTTTCCCTTTTTTTCCACATCCCCTCCAATATTTGTTATTTTCCTTTTCGTTCATGTTAGTCAATCTGATAGGTGTGATAGGTTTTTTGTTTTTCTTTTTTGTTTCATTCTTTTTTTTTTTTTTGCTTTTTGGATGGGGGGAGATGGCAATTGGAGTTAAGTGACTTGCCCAAGGTCACATGGTTAGTAAGTGTGATAGTTTTTTAATTTTCATTTTTCTAGCCAATAGTGATTTAGAGCACTTTTTCATGTCACTATTGATAGCTGTGATTTATTCTTCTGAAAACTGCCTGTTCATATATTTGACTATTTATCAATTGGGGAATGACTCTTATTTTTATCAATTCTTTATCTACTTAAGATATGAGACCTTTAGGCCAGGTTATGAAGGACCTTAAAAACAAATTCACATATTTATGCTAGAGGCAAGAGGCACCCACTGGAGCTTAATGAGCAGAGGAGTGACATAGTCAGATCTACATTTAAGGAAATTCCCTTGGCAGCTATATAGGATTTCATTTACAGTGAGGAGACACTTGAGACAGAGAGACTGTTTAGGAAACTACTGCAACTGTTTATATGAGAGATCATGAGGATATGAACTAAGGTAACAGTTGCATGAATAGAGAGGTTAGGTGCAGGACATACAGTAGAAGTAGAAATGGCAAAATATGGCAACTGAATATGTGGATATGGGAGAGTGAAAAGTCAAAGATAATGGCAAAATTATAGACCTGTGAGACTAAAAAATAGAGCTTTTGTCAGTTATGAGAAATTTTGGAAGAAGGGTGAGTTTTTGAGAAAGATAAATTTTTATTTGGATATGCTGGTTTTAATTTATTTTTGGAACATGAGTCTAAAATATTGAATAGCCGCTTGGTGACGTGTGATTGGAGCTCAGGAGAGAGACTTGGGATGGTTTTACAGATCTCTGAGTCATTTGTATAGACACGATAATTAAATCTATGGTAGCTGCTTGAGTCACCTGGAGAGCATAGAGAGGGAGAAGAGGCCTGAGGAAAAAGCCTCTGGGGTATACTCACAGGAAGAGGATGTGATATAGATTGTGTGTCAGCAAGACAGTATCAGGAAGGGCGTGTGAGATGAAAGAGTTCAGAGTCTGAATTTGAGATCAGAAAAGGTCTTTATTCTTTCTCATGAGAAAAGACTCTGCCCCTGTTGCTCAAATGGTGTCTGCCAGGGAGAGAGCAACAGGTAGAAGCAGGCCCATGGTTATATAACCTTCTAATGCAGAAACCAACCCCTCAACTGGCCTTCACTCTCATTGGTAGGGAGGCCGGCCCACAACCTAGGCACAGGAATCTATCTAGGAGGCAAAGGACACGGAAATATGTGAGTGTCCAATGCAAGGCCAGGAAAGCAGTTTTGTCCTTATTTGGCATATCTTATGCTGAGGTGGCCTGGTGAGGGTCTCCATTGCTCTAAGTCCCAGATTCCTGTAAAGTCAGGTGACCTCTAAACTTGGGCCTAGTGGATGCTGAAGCCACTCTAGATTTGATTTTTCAGAGC
>CM053583.1:257199748-257238444 GCA_028627135.1 Pseudochirops cupreus | reverse complement strand
CTAAGAGACTCTAATGCCAAGCAAAGGCAACTTCCAAGGTTCGGATTACCAGCATAGCAAACCCCATTTATTCAGTGACAGATTAAGGCAACAGAACAGAGAAAATCAAAATACAGTGTAACCCATTCATTTAGCAAGTAAGTTCTCAATTTAGTTGCAAAGCACCAAGGTCCAATCCCACCCCTGACCAGTACATTAGTCAAAGTAGCCCACCCCTGGGCAATATATTCATTTAGTCAGTCAAAGCCTCTCTTCTCAAATGGCAGTTCGTTTCCAATCATAAGCAAAGTACATTCATTTGGTCAATCACAGAGCACAAAAAAGTCAAAGGTTTCTCACCCCTGAATCACAACTGAGTTACAGTACCATCCATTAATGCCAAGTACTTTCTCAAAAGGGGCAGGAGAGCACAAAAGGCAATCTACCCTTAAGCTACAACAAGGTTAAGATATCATCACAGCATTGAAAACCCAAGGAAAGGCCCTTCCTTCATGAGGCCCTGCCTCATCAGGAGGCAAGTCCTCAGCAATCTCAGTTCCTGGGGAGACAAGGCACAACAAAGCCATTGCCAGTGTCCTCATCAAGTCACTCTCTGCCTGCAGAACAGTCCCAGAACCCCTGAAAACATCAGCAAGGCCCTTTTCCAGGGTTTCTGTAAACGTACAACAAGAAAATCCTCCTTCAAGGCTTCTGAACCAACAGCAAGGTTCCAGGACCTCTACAAAAGCAACACTGTCCTTCATCAGCAGGTGAATCTAGCCAAACAACATCAAAACAGACAGACAAAATACCAGCATCACAGCCATGCCTCCTCAGTTCTTGGCAGCTCTGAATGGCATTTCCCAAAAGTCCTTCTGGCCTCCTCTGCTTGGGCCTTCTCTCTAAATCCATGGCTCCTCCCAGTTCAGCCCCTTTTCTTCACATCAACAAGTCCATCCCGCAAGTGGGATTCACAAGCTCTGGGTTTTAACACTCAGCCGGAAAACCAAGCCAATACAGGGGGATCTTTAAATTCCATTACCATTACAGGACGTGAATTCAAATCTGACCTGAGACACTTGACACTTACTAGCTGTGTGACCCTGGGCAAGTCACTTAACTCTGATTGCCTTGCCAAAGAAAAAAAATAGTCCATTTGCCAAGAGTTCCTTCTTCTTCCTTCCTTTTTATCTCCTATCACTAGATGATTTCCTTCACCCCAGTATCAAAGAGGTAGCTTTACTCCTTGCCAAGGCAAACCCCTATTTACCTGCACAAGCAATCCTATTGCATCCTGTCTTCCAACCATTTGTCCCTTCCATAATCTCCATTTTAAAAAAATTACTTTCAATCTCTCCCTGTGTGCTGGCTCCTTCCCTACTGCCTAGAAACATGCCAATACTCCCATACTCAAAAAACCCTCACTTGATCATCCATCTCCACTATCTTCCCATATCTCTTTGACTTTGGGGGATTAAACTCCTTAAGAAGGCCATCTACAATAGTTACTTCTACCTCTTCTCCTTTCACTCTTCTTTACTCCCTATAATCTTGCTTCTGACCTTATCATTCAACCAAAATTGTTCTCCTTAATTACTAATGATTTCCTAATTGACAATTTCAATGGTCTTTTCTCAATCTTCATTTTTCTTGAACTCTCTGCAGCCTTCAACACTGTCCCTCACCCTCTTCTCCCTGAGATTCTCTTCTCTCTAGGTTTTCAGAATGCCAATCTCTCCTGGTTCTCCTACATTTCTGACCACTCCTTCATCCAGATCATGCCCATTTTCCTACAGTGCTCTGTTCCAGACCCTCTTTTCTTCTCTCTTTATATACTACTTTACTTGGTGATCACATCAACTCCCATGGATTTAACTGTAATCTCTATTCTGATCATTCTTAAATCTACTTATCTACCCCAAATCTCTCTGCTGGCCTCCAGTCTTGCATCTCCAACTTGCCCTCACTTTTCTTCTGGGTGATATCCTTTCCACTCACATCAGCGCCTTTGATTTAGTAATTTTAAAAAACTCTAAAGAAGTACTGATATTTTACTACCTCTCAGCTTCTTCATCTATAAAATGAGGACTAGATAACCTCTGAGACCCCTTCCAAATCTAAGTCTATGTTCTATATACTATGAAGTCTTGTTCCTTTTTCATTTTTTCTTTCTATCTTCTGAATTCCTCTGGGATAACTGGGTAAGAGAAAAACTCTATAATGTGATTTATACTGACTCTTGGGCAATGGCTAATGGATTGTCAGATGGTCAGCTAGATGCAGGAGGGCATAGGTGGACAAATATGAAGGACATAGAAGGACAAATAAGAAGATTAAGGTTAGGTATGTTTCAGCTCATACTAAAAGGAAATCAGATGAGGTAATGTGGAATAAAAGGTTGGCTCACATAAGCAAATTGAGGATAAAAGAGGTAAAGGAGAATAGTTATGTGATAGAATCCTAGCAAAATGGGCATATGAGAAAATTAGATACTTGAGCATTCAGCTAACCAAATCTTGAATAGAAGATAGAATGGGACTGAGGATAGAGGAAGAAGTAATATGAGCTAGTATACTGCTCTGCCCAAAAATTAAGTTAATGTTGAAACTGTTACCCAGATCCATCATTAAAGACTGGGCTCTGGGAACAATATGGAAAATAAACTACATTGATCCTCTTGACGATAACCTTAATAAGCATTACTGTTTAACAGCTATGTGCATGTACATAACCCTGTATGCAAGCCAATGCCAACTCTATTATGGAAGGGCTAAGTTTATTAAAAGACTATTATGTTGAGCCTTTAATAATTGGGAGTGAACAGATATCACATCTCATTGCTCACAAGGTTAAGAATGGGGTTTAAGCTCAGGGAATTACACAGAACTATCATGTAGCATATAACCCCAAGCAATAGGGATAATAGAAAAATTTAATGGAATGCTTAAGACCTAAGTTAAGAAACTCTGGAGAAGAAAAGGCTACTTATTGGAAAAGTTATTAGAACTGCAGTAAGCCAATTAAACAACAGACAAATCATCCTGCATTTGTTTTTGATTTTAAAATTATAGTACCCCTTTCAATTGATTCAGACAATAAAAGACAAAACATTACTGAAGAAGCCAAAATGTGGTATAGCCAACTCCCTACCATCAATTGATTCGAGTAGAAATCATTGAGGTAGGAAATCACAATACAGTGTAGATCACAAAGAGACCTGGTAAATTATTCTAAGACTCCTTAGGACAACTCACAAATAGACATCTGCCAAATTAACAGATGTGCAGGTTCTGTGATTCTAGGTTTGGTGCCTTCCGGACCTTGTTGTTGCTGATTTATACCAGTGGTGTCAGACTTATAATCCTACATGCCCTTGCATGGTGGAACCAGATTAAAATGTATCTGGGAAATATTTATGTATTTATTTGAATTGGGAAATTTTTAACAAAATAAAAATGCAGTAGAAGATAGACAATGTTAATAAGTGGTTTTCTAAGTCAATATGTGCAATGGTCCCTTTTTCTATTTGATTTTGATACCATTGGTCTACACATAGCTAAAGCTTACTTCTGGCCATGCTACTTGTTGTTCAGTGAACTCCATTTACTTCCTATTGTCTCCAGGATCAATGATAATCTCTTCTTGGTGTTTAAAATCCTTCACAAACTGGTCATTTCCAAGTTTTCTTACTCTTTACTTTTCTTCACATTCTACAGTTTGGCTACACTAGTCCTCAAACATGAAATTCCATCTACTGTCCCCTAGCCTTGGCATTAGCTATCATGTTAATGATGTTCCTCAATGGCTCTGTAGAGGGCGAGGTCCTTTGCCTCTTAATTTCCCTGACTTCCTTCAAAATTCAGCTCAGATCCATCTTCAGCAAGAGGTTTCTCTCAGTACCTCACTGTTAGTGTCTTTCCTTTCCTGATTAAGTTGTATTATTCTGAGCATAGATTTAGAAGAGTTCTTAGAAAGTTTCTGAGGAACATGGAAGTTAAGTGACTTGCCCAGGGTTACCAAGGTTTATAGATCTCAGGGGGTCAGATTTAAACCCAAATTTTCCTGATAAAAAAACAAAATATTTTATCCACCACAAAACATAACCTATTGTGGAATGCTAAAAAACTAGATGACTTGCTTTTAAATTAGAGTAATAAGTAATTCAAAACATAAAAGAGCATAACTTTTACATAATTATGTTTTATCAAGTGCTACTTCTTAGGATTTTGAAAACTGGTTTAAACAACCACAAAGGAAGAAACCCAATATGAATATGGAGAGGTGAATATCTTTTTTATACAAAGTATCCATTTTGGCAGAAGTTGCAGGAATGTGACTAAAATATCTTTTCCCACTTTTGATCAGAGATTGGCAGGTCTCACATTTGATAGAGAACTCTCTGCCAAAGATATGCAAGCATCACATTACATTTTTACCTTACCGCATTTCTGAAAGCTGATTTGGCTTCTAAATTAGAATTACGCAAAGTTAACTAAAAAGGACATCACAGAAGTGAAAACTGATGCTTGGGGATATTTGTGTTTTCTCCCAGATGGCACAGCTAATTAGTAATGGGTATGTCTAGAATTTAGATCTTACACTCAGTTCAGTGTTCTTTCTACCACACCATGCTTCCTTCCCCTCAAGAAATTTACACTGGATTCAAGTTTTATGTAGTGTTTTTTAATGCTCTTTTCTACAATAAATGTTTTCTTATTTCGCCAGTTATTAACACTCTCTCTTTTTCTCAAAATTACAGATGTGCAGGTTCTGTGATTCTAGGTTTGGTGCCTATATATATATATATATATATATATGTGTATATATATATATATATATATATATATATATGGTATTTACTCACTTGTACGTGCATTGTCTACCACCAATAGAATTCAAATTACTGAGGACAGAGATTGAATCATTTTCTGTCTTTGTATGCCCAGTGCCTTTAACATATTAGGTACTCCATGTTTATTGAATTGGGTTGATATGAGTAGGAGAACCAATTAGAGTAATTTATGAAGCACCAATAAAATATTTAAAACTCAAGAACTCTCAAAGCAACAGTGGTAGATTTAATTTCTGCAAAGCACAACTCTAATTCACATCTACTTCCCTGGTACCCTGAGAAAGAAAAAAAAGCAGTGTGACACTGATTGCCCTCGTCTTCACTGCCTGAAGGCTAGGTAGATTACATTGTACTTCTCCCTAAGGGTCCTCTGGCACCTTTAAGGGAGTTGGAGAGTGTCTAGATTGGGGGGGAGGGGGATCCTGCAGCCTCAAGGCCACATGGGACCCTCTAGGTCCTCAAGTGCAGCTCTTTGACTGAATCCAAACTTCACAGAACAAATCACCTTAATAAAAGGCCTCACACAAAGACCTAGGAGGCCACATGTGGCCTTGAGGCAGCAGGTTTCCCACCCCTGGTCTAAGCTCTCTATAAACAGCTACAGCCCCCAAGATGGTTTTCCTTCTAGGGAAGGGAAGGGAAGGGGATAAAGTTTGTAGCTTACCATGGTTCCTATAGAGCACAGTTGAGTTCTAAGTCCAAAACCTTGCTTGGGCTTAAATACCAGCCTCCTTGCTTCTCAGAGGTTCTCTGCCAGGTAGGCTGGCTGGCTACAGTATCCCTCCTGGCATTTACTTCGGGGTCACCATAGCTCAAACTTGTGAGTCTGGTAGGGATCACCTCCTGCACCTGAAAGTGAAGACAAATAAAACAAAACAGAAACAAACACCTCTAGGCCCATTTCTCAGAGTTGGGGTAAAAGAGAGGGAGAGTCCCCCCTTCAGTAAAGTTTATGATGCCAGTACTTTGATTGTACCCTCTGGGTATAGCAGAAAAATGTGCAACAAAGAAAGCAAGTGTTTACATCTGGCCGGTTTTAGAGATATTTCAGTTATGCAACCAATCAAAGGTGAATACTCTGCACCTATGTGACAGAGGATGGTAGAGTGCTTCCATGTTAGGAGATCTGGGTAGACCCAGTGTAAGTTCTAGTACAATAGTTTCTAGTGCATTTTAAAAAGTACCATGCCACCATACCACTTAATTTGCCAGATTAAAAAAAATGACTGTCTAGGAATTTAGAACTGTAAAAATCATCTAGAGATCATCTAGTTCAATGTTCTTATTTTACAGAAGAGGGAACTGTGTCCTAGAGAGGAAAAATGAATTTCCTATGGTCCCATAGATAATAGTCAAGGTAGAATCTGAACTCAGATCTCATGGATCCAAATCTAGTATGTTCCCTCCACTCCCCTCCACTCTGATGCAATAAAGAGAAACTGAGGCACAAAGTTCTAAGCATGATCAATTTATTAACAAGGCTGGCAATTGCCAATAAAAGATTAATGGCTCATCAGTAGCCAGAGACTCATCTGATTGTTTTTTATATAGTTGATTACATAAAGTCAGTGATATAAACTAAACTAAGACCTTAAATTAAATTAAAAATTTACAACAGAGGCAAAGGGTGGGCTTACATTTTGCTAACTCATGCTGACTTGCAACAGGGGGTCTCCAGAATCTATAGCAACAGGGAAAAAAACAGAGTTGAACAATAGCCTCTGGAAAGTCCTATGCCAGATACCACAACACCAGGGAATCCCAGTACTAGGCAAAACATCTCCTGACCAGGTTGACTAATCTTACACTCATCTTCTTTAGCTCCCTCATGAGATAGCACCACGTTATAGGCCTTAAAATTAGGGAACCTGAACTCTTGCAAACTCTACTACTGAGGCATATTCAATTAAATCCCAATATGAGCCACAAATATTAATCCCAGTGATTAACTAAAACTCTTAACTATCAATCAATTAGTAATTTAAATTTCACACTCAACAGATATTTTACCATGGAAAAGAGCCAGAGAATCATAGTAATGGTTTGTTTTTTTTTTAAATCAGTCAGACCAATACGTCTGGCACCATGTACACACACACACACACACACACACACACACACACACGCTAACAGAATTTAGAACAGATTACATTCCGTTTTTGTGAATGTAGATAAAGCTCTTGATATTTTTGAAAGTCCTCCCATAAAAGTATGTACATATACACACACACACAAACACCCATACCCATACTCACATCCCCCTCATATATAGAGTCTTGTATGAAAAAAAAATTCTGAGAAAGCACTGAATTTTTAAAAATGCCAATTTTAAAGAGAAGTATCTGTCTGGCTCTTGTCACTATCTCCTTTGTACCTGTTTTGTAAGAAAAATAGTTTATAAGGCTGTCAATCTGATACCTTTCATAGGTGAACTTTAAAATGATAGTCATTATCCAATTTTCTCTCTTCGATTTCCAGAGCCAAAAAGAATTTAAAGGGCAATTGAACCAAGAATTTGGTTCAAATTATTTAAAAATAGAAAACTTTGAAAGCAGAAATATTTGACAAAGAAATAGTTGCTTTTATAAAATAGTATCAGTTATACTGTATTCTAAACCTTTGGTAGTCCCCATACTTGTGGAAAGAATTCATATCATATTTATTTAGTTTGGAAAAATTAAATCACCCACCAAATGTGTCGGAAACAGTTTAATATTAGATTCCTGAAAAAGGAGATGAAAATGAAGCAAGTTCCACTTGTGTCCCATGGTTATAAAGATCTTACAAAATGTTAAGGTTTATCTTATGGAATCAAGGTGGAAGAGACCTTTGGATGACTATTTGTCTAGCATCTTGGGAAGGTGGGATTTGACATCCGGCAAATGTTTTGCACTTCCGAGAAAAAATGGTGTGAAAGAACAAAAGATGAAAGAATAAGTCCATATATAAGATGCAAGTTTTATGTATTAAACAGAGAAGGAAGTAACGGAGGTGACCAAAGTTTTATAAGATTACATCTTGGTGGCACAGAAGTAGGGAGGTCTGGGGGATGCCACATTGGAAGTGGGTAGAAATCATGCTGCCTCTGAGTGCATGAGAGACTCAATGCAACAGCAGCAGGAATCCAGAATGAATCACTTTGACCAAACAAAATGATAGAGAAATCGGCACAACTTGGCAGTAGGTAGGAGCCAAAATTAAAATAAGCTAAATTTCTTTGGGCCACAGATAGGTTTTTACTGGCTCACTATCCAAGTAAAGGTATAATGGTGGTTGTTGCTGTGGGTTGCATGACAAACAGGAGAGTGTGCACAATGGCAACCCACCCATCAAGATCACCCATCATGTGATGGGCACAACAGTGACTAGTGGAAAGCGGGTTAAGGGGAGCATGGACAAAGCACTTGTTACATTTTTACTTTCTTTTACATCCTCCACATTTTTCATGGGCTGTCCGAAATCATTTGGTGGGCAGCAAGCAGTGAACTGTATGTTGTTCAGGCCTGTCATAGAGTAAGAAGCATTGTAGTCTAGCTCCCTTGACAACTATTGCAGCAATGATTTCAGACAAGCACCAGACTGAGATCTTAAATCTAAAGAAAAACCATGAGTGGTCCCTTCTAGCACAAGACTACAAGTTCTGCTCACAGGTAAGTGACCAGGGCAGAAACTATAGAACAGTAGATTGGGATCTAGTAACCAGACATGGGAAGCAGAAGAGGGCTTTTAATGTCGTCCCAGGAGAAGAGGTCTTAGAGTTAGACCCACAGAGCAGAAGACCTCAGTAGCACAACACCAAATGATACAGGCCAGGACCACCCAAGAAGACTAACCTGTGTCCACAGATTCTGCCTTTCAAATCCCTGCTGCTCCATTATTCAGGTGAAAGAAATAAAGTTTAATAAGCAGTTTAAAAAAATGATTTATTTAAAGTTGAATACAAAGTAGCATGACATGATGAAAGGCTTTCAGTCCTATTCAGTTTACCTTCTGGTTGATATTTCTCGCTTTTTGTTCACAGATTCCTGAACCCAAACCAACCAAACAAACAAACAAACAAAATTCAGAGGAGCTCATTTTGCTATTCAGCTGAGGACATTTAATAAAATGCTGGTTAATGGCTTGAGGAAGAGAATTAAACAGATATATTCCCTGAGGTAAAGTCACTTGTACAGGCTTTTTAAACCTCATTTGACTTGGCTGGTTGCTACACATATGTTTGCAAATCAATTTTAGCTTTAGAATATCAGTTACTACTATCATTTAAAAAGCTACTACTGTAGAAATTAAGATAGTGCTTCTAGAAATCTAGCAGAAGTATGTTGTAGCATATAAAGAACTCTCCTGAAACTCCTTCAATTTTATATCACACAACCAGCTAGAAAGAAAATTTGACATCAACTGTCTTCTGTATATTTATTCTGGTCTTGCTTTAAAGGAAAAGCAATAGCATACAGTTGGAAACATGTCCATAGCTCTAAGAACATTACTTTCCCCAAATGGCATTTATTATAAACAAAGTTATAAAGTGAAAATATTGGCTTTTACTATGACATTGCTGGTAGTAAAGAGATAATAAAATTAGGAAATATTTTTTTTTTGCCATTTTCCTGCCACCCAGTGGGCCCTAGTGAGCAGATTTTGGTTATAGAGACCCCAATATAAACAGGACTCTAAGCTCCCTGAGGGCATGGAGTGAGCACACATACTTTATCTTCATAATTTGCTTGGTTGTGGATCAAAGTGTTTTGCACATAATGGACTGGCTTTTTTTTAACTTTGCAACTTTAACTTTAACTTTTTAAACTTTTTTTTAACTTTTAACTTTTATGTGTTTTGTTCTTATAGTATAAACATTTACAGATTACTTCTACCCCGAGAGAGGTCTCTTACAACAAAGTGAACAATAAGGAAAACTAATAATACAGCGAAGTCTCTGAAAATTCACGTAACATTTCTCATATAGTACCCCTCCCCACCAACACATATAGCTCTCCTTAAAAAAAAAATTTACTGAAATGTAATAGTTTCTTAATTTTATTAGAAGGACATGGTTAGAGATGTGAAGAAGACTTGGGGTTTTTAGGAGATTACAAACTCAGTGGAAATCAGAAATGTCACATGAATGTCAAAAAGTCAAATTCAAATTCCATTTTAGGCTGCAGCATTAGATACGTGGAGCCCAGGACAAAGTTTGCAATTCTCTTTACCCTGTCTTGGTCATAGGATTTAGAACTGGAAGGGGTCATCCATTCCCCTTCACCCCCTGCCCCATTAAAGAGATAGGAATCCAAGTCCCAGAGAGAAGTGACTTGCCCAAAGTCACACAGTCATTAACAGAACTGGTATTTGAGTCCAGCTTTCCTGACTCCAAGTCGAATATCCACAATTTAGGAAAGGAATCCATTAAGTTGGGCCTCATTCAGAAAAAGAGCAACCAGATTGCTGATGGGACTTGCAGACATGTCATATGAGGTTCGTTCAGAACGAGGAATGTTTTATTTGAATGTAAGGCACCTTAGAGGGCACACTCTCCCTGGACACAGGATCATTGTGAATCACAGTTTGGCTTTGGAGGGGAGAGCGATGACTGATGGATGAAGTCATGATGAGGTAGATTTTTTACCTTACAATGTAAAGAAAGGCTTCCTAACAAGCCAGCAATTATAATAGAGTGGATTTGCAGTTTAAGACCTGTTTTTAAATCCTTTCTATGTTATTTCTTAGCTGTATAATGTTGAACAAGACACTTAAAATCCACGGCTTTCAGTTTCTTCTTCTCTATGATGGCGTGAGTGGTGGTTGGATTAGATTGGAAGTTCTTAAACTTTTTGATCTCAGGACCCCTTTGTACTCTTAAAAACTACTGAGGACCCCAAATAACTTTTGTTTCCATCAGTTTTTATTTATCAATATTTACCATATCAAAAATTAAAACTGATAAATTAAAAAACTAGTAGCTCTGTTAAAATAACAATAACAAACTAGTTACATGTTAACATAAATTATGTATTTACTTTAAAAAAACCCTATATTTTCCAAAACAAAAAAAAGATTAATGAGAAGAGTGGCATTGTTTTATATATTTTTGCAAATCTCTTTAGTAACTGGCTTAATAGAAGACAGTTGGATTTTCATGACTGCATTCAATCTGTAGCTATATTTGGTTTTGCTTGAAGTATATCACACAGATATGTAGTTAGAAATGGGAAGAGTACTTTAAAAGGTTAATAATGTCTAAGGAATATTATGAAAATGGTTTTGGCCACAAGGATCCTTCTCCCAAAGGTGTGAGGACCACACTTTGAGAACAACTAGACCAGATGATCAATAAGTTCCCTTCTAACTCTTAATCTTTTTCATTTTTTTTTTTGTTGGTCTTTTTGGAGGGTGGAGGGCAGGGCAATTGGGCTTAAGTGACTTGCCCAAGGTCTCACAGCTAGTAAGTGTTAAGTGTCTGAGGTTGGATTTGAACTCAGGTCCTCCTGACTCCAGGGCTAGTGCTCTATTCACTGCACCACCTAGCTGACACAACTCTTTTATGACTTAATTAGAGTTGTCCACAAATGAATGAACTGCTTTATGAAGAAGTCAACATCCTGCCATTTCCCCCCTCTTTTACACTCTTCATTGTAATAGAGAGCCCTCTGGGAGAGGAAAAAGAGTGTGATATGTTGGGAAATGTTGATGGTGTTAAAACACATTAAAAATTCATTTATAAAAGAAAAAAGAAGTCAGTATGCACTTCATCAAAGGGGTCCAAGTGGAAGCTGAATGACTGTTTGAAAGGGATATTATAGAAGAGATTCATGCTTTATCTAGAAAATTGGACCAGATGATCTCCAAAGTCCCTTCTAATTATAAGTTTCTATAATTTTTGTGAACTAAAAAGTTCATTCTAAAGAATACAGATGCAAAATATTTTAAAAATGCTTGTTTTTAAAGAAACACGAATTCTGATAGCCCAGGGAACTGAATACAGAAGATAGAACTGAATGATGATAGTATGTCTAGAGAAAGCTATTCAATTAGAAAGGATTTTTAATAGGAGGCTGGGGAAAGGTATGAGGGAGCAGACATGAAAAACTGAAAAGTCTGTGTGTGTGTGTGTGTGTGTGTGTGTGTGTGTGTGTGTGTGTGTGTTCAAGTCCCTTCATCTCTGTCTGTCTGTCTCTCTCTCTCTGTGTCTCTTTCCTCCTCCTCCTCCTCTTTCTGGAAATGAGTGTGGTTATAGGCCTAGGAAAGAGAGAAATTATTTTAGGAAGATTTCTGCGATGGGAAATGAACTTAGGAAAGCTGAATTAGGGTCAAAGGGCTCTGAGGAGACCAGTTCCAGTGTGAAATCAAGGGATGGGCCTAGCATCTTTATTTAGTGAGCAAGGAATGTTTAAAAAAGAGCGCATTCACCTGAAGGTAAAAATAAAGGTGGAGTAGCAAGGAAGGACAACATCATCTCAAGGATTGGAGCTAAAGGAGATGGCAGGCTAATTTGGAGGTGAAACAGAAAATGTCTAGAACAGGTTGATAACTACAAAAACTAAGAAAAGATGAGTATCTGTAATTAATTACTTCTGTGTATAATTTAAAGCTAGAGAGTTCTTTACATGATAACAAAATAATTTTAGCATCTCAAATAGATGAATACGTTTGTTTTCCTAGAGAGGATGCCGTGGAATGAGAGTTGTTGCAGAATAAATGGAATAAAAAAAAGCTATGAACCTAAGATTGTGATCTGTGGAGAACACTTTGTCACTCACTCATTCTTTTGGGTTTTATCAAGGAACTATCACTCTGAGGCCGAAGGACTGGCGAGCCTTCTGATTGTGGGCTGCCTCGAACCCACTTTAAAATATAAAATGCATTCTGCAGTCGATAAAAAATAATGTTACAAGTCACAGAAGTGTCACAGGAATAAAACACTTCCCTTAAATATTTCTTTAAGCTTTCTTTGTTAACTGGGAAAGCTGAACAGAGAAATTTAACGCTTTGTGTAAATAAAGCACATCCACTGGGGCGGGGAGGGGGAGAGGGTGAAGCAGGAAGCCTAGAGGCATTTTCATTCTACGTGAATCAAATGAGCTGAATGATAAAACACTACTGCTCCTGAGAAAGCATGTATTAGTATAGCTCATACAAAAAAGGTTTGGTAAGAAGTCCATTGCTCATAGCATGTTTCTGTGCTCAGTTTGCATTTCTAGGATGTACTGGCATTTGTGTTATGATATAGAAAGTACTTGTTGAAAAACCAAATATTACAAGAATAGAATTATATTCTATTACACTTAGATAAAAAGCCTTCAAGATAAGGGTAATACACCTAAGTATAATCAAGGCACTTAGTACTCCCACATGAACATAAATGTTCATGAAAACCTAATAAAAATGGGATAGAAAGGAGAGTGTTTGTAAATCAGAAGCCTGCTGACTTTGACCTAATGAATTTTGCAGGGCTTTAGACACAAGAACGGGTAGTGATCTGCATGGCACCTCTAAGCAATCCTCAATTTCAATTTCCTTTTGAAGATCAGTTCTTGATTTTTCTATAGGAAATGGCTTTTAAAGGGTATAAAGTACTTCCATGGAAAAAAGAACAATATCCACATTTTCTAGTATGCAAATAACCTTGCACAGCATTAGAGTCAATGCTCGTTTCTTCACTTAGAAAAAGAATTTAAATTGCAATATGATATGATTATTTCAATATAATTGTTATTTTGTTAAAAGGTAAATGTAAAAGTTACTGTTAAACAATAGGTTAGGTAAAAAGTTATGACAAATTTACAGAAGTGTCATAAAAGTGCATTTAACTTAGACATTTCTTTCTGCTTTCTTTTATAAATGGAAAAAGCTGAATATAGCAATTCCATAGCTCATGTATGTAAAATAAGGATCATACACTTAGCAAAAATTTGGACAGGTATTTCTATACTTAATAAACCGGTCTAGAGTTGACTGACAAAACACGGGAGTACTATGCTGTAAAGCTAGTATTAGCGCATTTGAGATAAAAAATGGGTACTAAGAAGGAAATTTCATAGTAAATTTCAGCCTCTTAGCATTTTTAGGATATGTTGGTACCTATATTATTATGTTAAAAAATTCAGTACTAGTTTAAAGGACAAATAATAAGAAAAATAAAAAATCACATTTAGCATTCACAGATTAAAGGCCTTTGGGACATCTGCCTGAAACTAATGAGACAGTGTCTACACCAATCTCTCCAGTTTTGCCCTTGCCACGCTCTGCTTCAAAAATGACCTGTAAGAGAGAAGGAGAAAAGTTGATTTAAGATCTTTGAAATAATTAGCAAACATTGAATAACTACTAAATAGGACTGCAAACTTATTCTTTCCAAAGATAAAGAGGTTAGAGAGGGGTGTATGAGACGTGTTCTCCGTATTGAATCATGTATTCTAAGTAAGGTTATACTCTTTGTAAGATCTAAGTTATTCCAAACAGAGGGAATTGAGTCTTAAGAAAATGCACGAGGGGCCGCTAGGTGGCGCAGTGAATAGAGTACCAGCTCTGGAGTCAGGAGGACCTGAATTCAAATGCGGCCTCAGACACTTCACACACACACACACACACACACACACACACACACACACACACTAGCTGTGTGACCTTGGGCAGGTCACTTAATCCCAAATGCCCTACCTTACTCCCTCCAAAAAGAAAAAGAAAATAAAGAAAATGCACTAGCAAGTACCAAACACTTAAAAAAAAATTCTGAAAAACCACATGATGTTGAGAAAGAATAGAGGTATTTAAACAGTGACAACAACAATAAAAAATCCGTGTATTTTTGAGATTGGGAAATTGTTTCCTACATCTGGATCAATGGTATTTCATGCCAGAGCATTTTAGGATTAGTAGAGACTTTAGAGATCATTTACCAGGGGTTCCTTATTTGAGGCCTGGGAACTTTAAAAAATACATATTCCGATAAATGTAGTTCAATATAATTGGTTTTCTTTGTAATCCTGTATATTTTATTTTATGCATCTAAAATACTATTCTGAGAAGGGGTCCATAGGCTTTATTAGATTGCGAAGGGATTCTTTTGTAATCCATGTTATTCTGGGAACGGGTCCATCCATAAGCTTCACCAGACTGCCAAAGAAGGGGTCCGTGGGCTTCATCAGACTATAGAGGGATTCTTTTGTAACCTTATTTATTATTTAAAATATCATTTTGAGAAGGGGTCCATGGATTTACTAGACTGCCCAGGGGGTCCTTGACACAGAAAAGATTTAAGAACCTATGGATTCTAGTCCAATTCTTTCATTTTTTATGGTTAAGAAACCTGTAAATAGACTAATAATAGTAACAGCTAACCTTTATATTGCACTTATATAGTGCCAGGCACTGTGCTAAACCTAAAAAATAGGTGCGACTTGGGACCTGCTTTCATCATTGAGCCCTATGCTTCCTTTGACTTCCCAAAGAGAAACAAGGGAATCTCAGAGGTGATTTATGGATTTCAGGAATCCTTAGTCTTTATTCTTTTTGATTGTTCAAATTCTAGTTTCTTATGTTTGTTTTTTTTGGGGGGGGGGTTAGAGAGGTCCAGTACAAGGGTGGGAGGGGAGAACAGAGCCAGGTTTTCTGCTGTTATAAACTTTCTGCTCTTCTCTCTTTTTTTTAGGGATGGAGTTGGAGCGATGGCTAGTAAGAAGATTGCTTAGACTTCTTCAAGTTATTACTGAGGGCATTGAGAGGATCACCTGGGTAGTCCAAAGCCAGTGGCCTGGTAGCAGCTACATTAATGACAGAAAGTATAGTTAACCGGGAATATGTGGAGAGGTTAGGGCATTTATGATAGTCTTCTCCCTCAGAACAAAGCCATTTGAATGACACATCTTGCATATGTAGGAAATGTCTGTGGACAACACTGAACCTCTTTGGTCTGGCTTGAGTGGTATCCCCAGCTTCTCCACACCCACAGTCATGCCATTGGCTTTATTTGGTTTTAAAAACTGCAAGTAAGCCAGTGATCCTAAGTCTACTGCAGGTTTTTGCTTCAGCACATACAAGGGGGAGATTAGGTCCATGGTAATTTGTTCTGCTCAGACCACATTTGGATTGTTCTACACGGTTCTGAGTATCATAGGTAGCTAAGTGTTGCAGTGGATAGTGTGATGGGCCTAGAGACAGGAAGGCCTGAGTTCAAATCTGATCTCAGATATTAGCTCTGTGACCTTGGGCAAGTCACTTAACTTCTGTCTATTTCAGTGTCCTTAACTACAAAATGGGATAATAGCACCTGCCTCCCAAGTAGCTGTGAGGATCAAATGAGGTAATATTTGCTAAGCACTTGGCACAGTGTCTGGCATATAGCAGGTGCTTGATAAGCCTTTGTTTCCTTCCTTCATATTTTTGGAAGGATAATAATAAGATAGAATATGTTCAGAGGAGGGACAGTTATGTGGTGCAGTGGTTAGAACACTAGCCAAGAAGTCAAGAAGACCCGGCTTCAAATCTGACCGTGAGTGTGACCCTGGGCAAATCACTTAAATCTGATTGTCTCCAAAAACAAACAAAAAGACATAAGGGATATATTCAGTGGAGAAAAGTCAGAATAGTAAGGGGGCTTGAAAGTAGACAGGAACCGGAGATTCAGTCTAGAGAAGAGAAAATATTAAGGACATGTCTTTGGTTATTGCAAGAAATGTTATATGGAAGAGAAACTTCAACTTTTTTGCTTGGTCCCAGGGGTAGAACTAGGAACGGTGAGTAGAGGTTTTAAAAGGGGTAGATTCTAGCTTGGTACAGGGAAGCACGTCTTCCATTCCAGAAGAGCCATTGCAAAGAACAATAGATTTCCTTGAGACGCGGGGACTTCCCCATCGCTGGAGATCTTGAAACAAGATGAAAAGTTGACTTGCTTCAGAATGGGTTAGGACCAGTGGCAGCTGAGGTCCCTAGGATTCTGTGATTATCTGTGCTCTGGGGTCTCTCCAGACTCTAAACAATATCTAACTTTAAGGTTTGCATAGTGCTTTACATATTTATCTTATCTAATCATTACAACAACTTTGTGAGGTAAGTGCTATAATGATTGCATCAGTTTTACCATTTTAAAAAATATTTATTTAACTTTAAATTTGCAAATAAGACAAACATTTTCATAACATAATATAATAAAAAATTTGATTTGCATGTGAAACTGCAAATCTACTATGTACAATTTGCTATTCCTTTTAAAAATATAATCAAGTTATCATGTAACTTGAAAAAAACTTCCCCTCCATGGCTATCATTAGATACAAATTTTTCATACACACACACACACACACACACGTAAAATCATTCTATACGCACCTCAATTTATCCGTTCTTTCTCTAGATGCAGACAGCGTTTTCCTTCATACATTCTTTATGGTTAATGTGGGTATTTATGATAGTCAAAATGACTCATTCAAAATTGTTCTTAAAACAATATGGCTGTTAACTGAATGTTAACGTTCTCTTGGTTCTGCTCATTTTGCTCTTCATTATTTTTTGTTTTGGTTTGGTGTTTTGCTTTTGGATGGGTGAAGGCAGGGCAGCTGGGGTTAAGTGACTTGCCCAAGGTCACCCAGCTAGTAAGTGTTAAGTGTCTGAGGCTGGATTTGAACTCAGGTCCTCCTGACTCCAGGGATGGTGCTCTATTTACTGCACCCCCAAGCCACCCCAAGCTCTTTATCATTTTGTGCAAGTCTCTCCATGTTTTTCTAAGATTATCAAACGCATTATTTTTTTTTTGGATGGGTGAAGGCAAGGCAGTTGGGGTTAAGTGACTTGCCCAAGGTCACCCAGCTAGTAAGTGTTAAGTGTCTAAGGTCAGATTTGAACTCAGGTCCTCCTGATACCAGGGATGGTGCTCTATTCACTGTGCTACCTAGCTGCCCCAAGCTCATTATTTCTTATAGCATAGTAGTATTCCAACACAACCACATATCACAACCTGTTCAGCCATTCCCTAATTGATGGGCATCCCTGCAATTTTCAGTTTTTTGCTACCAGAAACAGAGCTGCTATTAATATTTTAGAATTTTATTAATTCTAAAATTAATTAATAAATTAATTTTAA
This sequence comes from Pseudochirops cupreus, assembly GCA_028627135.1. NCBI lineage: Eukaryota > Metazoa > Chordata > Mammalia > Diprotodontia > Pseudocheiridae > Pseudochirops > Pseudochirops cupreus. The sequence continues at coordinate 257,220,538 of CM053583.1, read as the reverse complement.
ATTTAAATAATTTAAATTTAATAATAAAAATTATTAATAAATTAATTAAAATATTAATATTTTAGAATATTATAGGTTCTTTCCCTTTTTCCCTAATCATCTTGGGAAACCTAGTAGTGGTATTGCTGGGTTAAAGGGTAGAGGCAGCTTAATAACTCTTTAGGCATTAATAACAATAACTACCATACATAGAATTTTAAAGTTTTCAATACATTTTACAAATATTATCTTCTTTGATTTTTACAATAATCCTGGGAGATAGTTGCTATTATCATCCCCATTTTACAGATGAGGAAATGGAGGCAAACAGTTTTTACAGATGAGGAAAATGGGCATAAAAGAGGTTAAATAGGTTGCCCAAGGTCACATAGCTAGCAAGTATTGAGGGCAGGATTCTAATTCAGGTCTTTCCGACTCAAGTCCAGTATTCTATCTACTGTCCCATCTAGCTGCTGAAAGACTATGATTTTTTTTTTTTTTGGTCACTGCTTTATGGCTATCTAGGCTTTTCTGAACTGACAGCTATAATCACGGCATTATGGTTTTTAAGTTATTACCCATTATTATTTACAAGTGAAGTTTAATAGAACCTTAGTTCATGAATCTGCTCATTATTCTCTGTTATGAACACTGAATCTCTGGTAGTGACATGAACATAAGGACATCAGTGGGTAGAAAAAAGTAAATATTTTACTTGTCACTCACACTCTTGGTCATCTCAGTTCCGTGATACAGTTGGATTTTCCCAGTCCTCCACCTTCTATCCTCACTGCTGGTCTCCTCCCAGGCAAGAGTATTATTTTGATCTTTCACAAACACTCTAAGTGTCCCCACTCTTTCTCCAGCAAGTCGATAATCAAACATTAAGCAGGAACTGCTCTGGGGCTGAAGGTTAGTAAGGAGAAGTGTCAGACGGCCAACATCCTTCTTCTGTCCTACAAAGGCGGGGACTACCATGTAATGCCCTACAGCTTGGGGAGAAGAGAAAGTCACTGTTAATAAACCTTGAAATTCATATTAGGGAAAATTCTTCAATTAATAAAATATCTTAAAACAACTGAATTCTAGTTTCCTATGAGGAAGACTGAAGTTCCATTACTTGAGTTATAATATAATGAGATTAGAAGGACCAACTCCCTCATGCTGCTGATTAGAAAACTGAGAAACTGACTCTATCTGAATCTAATTTTCTTCAAGCAGAATAGCTTTGAAAATCACATGTTAAATTTATTATGCACTTAAAAGTCAGAAAAGCAATATAGATTCATGTATAATCATTTCTTATGTTCTACTTTTTATCTGGAAATGCCAATTTTATTCATTCTATGTTAAATTCAAATAAAAAAAAATAAAAAGAATGCAAACTCCTTGAGAGTAGCATTGTTCCATTTCCATCTTTTTTCTCTTAGCATAGTGCCTGGCACAGAGTAGGATAGTTAATAAATGTTTGCTGAATTGAATGGACTTTAGCATCATAGGAGGATCTTTTTTTTGGTTTAATTTAATTTAATTTTTTGCTTTCTGGAGGCGGAAGGTAGGGCAGTTGTGGTTAAGTGACTTGCCCAAGGTCACATGGCTAGTTTTGTGTTAAGTGTCTGAGGTCAGATTTGAACTCGGGTCCTTCTAACTCCAGGGCCAGTGCTCTATTCACTGTGCCACCTAGCCACCCCTCGTAGGAGGATCTTAAAGGTCATCTGGCCCAATCCTCTTATTTTACAGATGAGGAAAGTAAGGACCAAAGAGAAGTGATTTACGCAAGGTTATACAAGTAGTGGATAAGTAGGACTTTGAACTCTTCTTTGAATTCAGAATATGTTCTCAGGCTCTCTAAATCCAATGGTCTGTAATGGAGCAAAGATCAAAATGGAAGCAGAAAACTGGGGAAAATCTTTGTAGCAATTAAAAAAACGTTTTTTATTGATATTTTTTCTTTCTTACATCACCATAGTAACCCACGTACCTCTCCTTTCCCTTTCCAGAGAGCCATCCCATATGACAAATAGTATTTTTTAGAGAGGAAAAAAAAGTCGGCACAACTGATTGATACATCAAAAAAAATCTGAAAACACGTGGACTTTTTGTTTCCATGCAGGGGTAAATTGAGGATGTTTTCTCATATGTCTTCATTTGGGTCTCATTTGATCTTTATAATTTTGTTACATTTACTTTTGACTTTTTTTTTGGCATGCTGTTTCTGTTTACATTGCTGTAATTGCAGAAAGTTTAGCATGTTCTTTCATCATTCTAATCTTTTTATATAGTTATTGTTTCTATGATATATTATTTGATCTACTCATTATTTAAGATTTCATTGTTGTATCTGGTCTATATATTTTGTTTGTGGTCCCTGAACCAATTTCTATTCTTGTTGCATTATGGTCTGTAAAGGATATGTGGACTAGTTTTGTTTTTTTACATTTATTTGCAATATCGAGTGCCCTAGTACATGTATAATTTTTGTAAAATTCCATGTGGTACAGAGAAATATGTGTATGTATATATGCATATATGTATATATGGATTCTTTTACTGTGCCATTTAGAATATGCCAGAAGTCTCTCAATTCTAGTTTTCCCAGAAATATGTTCAATTCCATGTTTTTCCTTGTCTGTGCTTCTGTTAGACTTATCCAATGCGGAAAGAGGGATATTGAAGTCTCCTGTCACTATTATGTTGTTCTCTATGCCTTCTTGAAGATCAGATGATGTTTCCTTTATGGATTTTGATGCTACGGCATTGGGAGCATATAAGTTTATTGTTGATATAGGTTTGTTGTCTATGGTTTCTTTCAGCATAACATAGTTTTCTTGTCTATCTTGTTTTATTTTTTAAATGTTTTCGCTTTGTCTGGTAGAAAGACGGCAACTCTTGGTTGTTGTTTTTTTTCATTTCACTTGACACATAATAAATTTTTTCAATTCTCTCAGTTTTATTTTGCATTTGTCTTTTTAAATGTGTTTCTGATAAGCAATAGATTCTTTGTAGCATTTTTTTTTCTTTCTGACATTGGTGTTATTTCCAGGATACATAAGGAATGGATTGAAATTTATGAGAATTAAAACCATCCCTCATTAGATAAATGGTCAAGGATATGAACAAGCAGTGTCCAAAGGAAGAAATTCAAACTATCAGTGGCCATATAAAATTTTCTAAATAGCTAATAATTAGAGCAATATAAATTGAAATGACTCTGAGGTTCAACCTCATACCTATCACACTGATAATGTTGATAAAAAGGGATAATGAGAAATGTTGGAGGAGATGTGGAAAAAGCACATTAATGCAGAGTTGGTGGCGCTATGAATTATTCCAGACCTTCAGGAAAGTAACAATAAGAAGTTAATAATGCTTTTTACTAGACCTATAACCCAAAGAGACCCAAGAAAGAGGAAAAGGATCCATATGCACAAAAAATATTCATAGCAGCAATTTTTATGGTGTTAAAGAACCAAAAGAGTATCCATCAATTGGGGAATGACTTAACAAATTATGATATATCATTTAGTATGAATTAATACAATATATGAATAGACTAGTATGATATGTGAATAAGAGTATTACTGTTCTGTTAGAATGATGAAAGGAATGGTTTCTGAGAAACCAAGGAAGACTACATGAACTGATACAAGGTGAAATGAGCAGAACCAGAAGAACAATTTATACGATAACAGCAACAGGGAAAAGTTGAGCGATTCTGAAAGACTCAAGAATTCTGTTCAATGCAATGACCAACCATGATTCCAGAGCAGTGATTTCATATGCAAACAGAAATGGAGGCCATTAAACTGTACATAAGGATCCCTGTGAGCCACACATTAACTTTGAAAACCATATATTAAAATGATGTTTGATTATATAACTTTTTATTTTGTTAAATATTTCCCAATTACATTTTAATCTGGTTCAGGACACAATTAGGACTGTTGTGGGCCAAGACTTGTCACGTGTTTCACACCTCTCTTCCAGAATACCAATAACGAAGCATGATCCCTACTTCCTTATAGTGAGGTGACAGAGTAAGAGTGTGGAATGATACATAATTTTTAGATAAGGCAAATGCAGGGATTTGTTTTGCTTGTTATTTGTTAAAGAGTTTTCTTTTTCTGGTCAGTGGGGAATGGGGAAGTGGGAGGGGTAGGTAGAATGGAGGACAGAAATAGATTTTTATGGATTGAGAACATTAAATTTATTTTAAAATAAATCCTATTGTCTTTTTCTTATGCTTTATGAACTTCCATGGTCATATAGCTAATTAGTGACAGACCTGAAATCAGAACCCAAACATCCTGATTGCATTCTTTTATGTGGTTTATTTTGTATTACAAGATGTACAATTCAGTTGAACAGGTTTGTTATAATTTAATTGGTCACCTGATTTCTAACATAAGATCACAAATCACTAATGTGCAACTTATTTATTTATTGGTCACACGACTTGGCATCACTTATTAGAGCGAAGGTTTGCTATCCTTAAATACATCCCTAAATATCAGTCATGTAATTCTTTGTTAAAGGGTTCTTTTCCCCTTGGGAGGCAAGGTCTAACCATGAACAAAAAAGACAAAGAAAAAAGAAAAGGAAAGGAAAGGAAAACTCATGGTATAAAAAAAAGATTAAAGAGACTCTGTTGTGTTACCAACTGTGAAAATGTTCTGTTTTGCAAAGTTTTGTAGGTGTAATTCAATTCCATAAACATTTGCTAAGCATAATGGAGAAAAAAATGGTAAATTACTCTAGCATTTTTTGCCAGGAAAACTCCATATTGGGATCATGAAGAGTTGGTCATGACTGAACAGCAACAAAGTACAAAGGACTGTACAAGGCAAGGACACAAAAATAAAAACATGGGACTCACATTCTAATTGAGCCGCTTGTATTCAAATGGAATTAACATTTTTGGGGATGCAATTTTCTCATTAAAAAAAGGGGGTTGAACAAAATGACCTCTTCTTAGGAAATACTATATATATAAAGAACACAAAGTAAATTCAAGAGGGATAGAGTGACGATCTAATGGTGGAATGAAAGACAATCTTTATCTTCTGTCATAGCATCATAGTGTAATATAATGTAATATAATTTAATATAATTTACATACCATTATCTCGATCTGCAGGATTCCAGTCAAAATCATCTTCTGTATCCTGTTTCCAATCACAAATCCCCTGATCAAAGCTGCAGTCAATTGAAGCATTTAAATCTATTAAGAAAAATAGTTCATTTCAAAACCATTAGGTAAGTTAGAAGAAAAATGCCATATTTGAACTGTAGTAAGCATCAGTCTATTTTAAATTGTGTAGATTACAGTTGATGGCAATTAAAATGCCAGTCACACATGGACTATTGAATTTTTGATAGCCAATATCCCTTAGGCCTAAATTCTCACTCAAAGTTAATTTAATAACCAAATATGATATTGTACTCTCCTCTTTATTGCATAGTAAGTATTCCAATTAGAAAGGTCATATTACTATTATGCAGAAAAAAATAAAATGACCAACTTAGCCTCTAAAAGTACAATATTCTATTTTTGTTAAATTTTATGTTAAATTCAATTTTATGTTTTCTTCATTACAGGATTAAGTCACCCTGTTTAGGGATTGTATGGAAATGTAATTTATTTAATCATTCAGGGAGGGTTGGCACTTGACATTACTTTCCTGTGGACCAAACATTATTTAACATTTTTTTTGTCATGGATCCCTTTGGCAGTCTGGAGAAGCTTATGGACTACTTCTCAGAGTAATATTTTTGAATAAAATAAGATAGATAGGTCTATCAAAGGAAATCAATTATATTTAAATATCAAAATATTAAGAAAAAAATCCCAAGTTCAAGAACACTAGACTAAAAAGCCCTGTTGTAATATTTCTCCTCCACCTACAGAAGATTTTTATAGAGTTTTAAGGTTGGCACAACACTTTCGAAATATTATCTCATTTTATTCTTACAACAACCATGAGAGTTAGAGCCTTTTATTACCCCTCTTTTCAGATGAGGAAACTGAGGCACACCAACATTATGTAACTTGCCCAGGGTCATGCAGCTAGCAAGTGTCTGAGCCCAGATCTGATCTTGGGTCTTTCCATTCTATCATTCTATTTATTGTACCCCCAGCGTCTATTCCTATTGATAACAAAAAGTTCACAGTGATGTGTGATAGTAAGGTTGATCTAGAATCTGATATAGCCAAGGTTAGTCTTTGCATCTGAATCTGGATTTTAATTCTTTTTATTTGAGGGGGGAGAGATAAAGAAGGAAGTTGAAGATATTGAAGGATAGTTGTTAAATCTTAAATTAGCCAGGGCAGGGAGATGTTAACAAGAAAGGATATAGTGGCAACAAGGTGGTTCAAAAATGTCTGGTTCCAGTCCCTCTGCTCATTTCTCCTCTTCTCCTTCCCTTCCAATGTCCCCTTTCCCCCTTTTCCAACAGTAAAAGTTTTATTTTCAATTAGTTTTTAAAGTTATTGATTAAAAGATGCCAGGAAATTTCCTCTTTTAACTTTTAAAATTTGAACTTTTCAAACAGATAGTCTTTTGTATATGAAGACAGTATTCAAGTCAATGTTTAACAGCTGTACCTCTGGAGAAAAAATGTATGCATGGCATACTCTGAAGTTTAATCTTCGTTATTAATCTGCATTATTGAAATGACAACAGAGGGAATTTGCCTGCAATCTGGAGAAGTAGTTTTCCAAGATATGCATTAAAACCAACATCTTTCCTCCCTCCCCTGCAGGAATAGGGAGTAATGGGGTGGGAAGAAACTAGTCCTGATATTTTATAATCATTAGTATTCGTCAAATAAGTATGTGATAGTTAAACTATATGGTAATGATGCATTCTCTGGGTTTAGAACTGGAAGGGATACTTGAATTGGCCCAAAGCCACTATGATTCATTATTAACATTTTATCCATTATTTCTTAAGTCTAGAAATGAATAAAAACAATGCATTAAGTCCTGATTTATAGTGTTTTCCTGATTTCTGAGATGTAAAGGCTTACACTTAAAATGTTCTCTGGACCCAAGCCTACATGTTCCACTGATCACCATCAAGAATTTATATATTTGGAGTTCTTTTTTCCTTTATTGGTGGTGGATGTGTCCTATTCCTTCATCCCATTGTGATGGAGACCTATCTTGGGGACATCAAGGCAGGGTCGGGGTTATGGCTGAGGTAGTAAAGCTACCCGGTAGTAAGCTCCATCAGGAATGGGTCTGAATCTTTACTAAACTTGGTACTTCCTCTAACAAACCTTCTTATTATTTTTTTTGGTGAAAACATTTTTAATGAGGTCAAAATTAGAGATTTCACACATACAAAAAGTTAATAATGGTTTGGGTGTCTTCTGATCTTAAATTTTTTATTAAATCTTGCTATTTCTTAATTTTCTGTTATCCCAATAAAAATAAGCATTGTTAATTAGGCAGACTGATGTCTGCCCAAGACATTTTGTTTATGGGCAAACCTATTGCAAACGGACAAACATTAATAGTAACAGCTCACATTTATACTGTGTTTTTGTCACAACACATAAAGTAAATGACATGATCATTATTTTTCCCCTTTTAAAGAAAAGAAGTTCAGAAAAGTTAAGTGATTTACTTATAGATTCTGATTATTCTTGAAATTAATTGAGACTAGGAATCATATCCATACTATTCTACTCAACTGATCTAACTAGAAGGTAGCTAGTAGTCTGAAGAGTTGTAATTATAACAGTAATAACAAATATTTTAATAATGTTGCATTAAAATGAGTCAATTAGGAAGACCTGAGTTCGAATCCTGCCTTACACACTCACCAGCTGTACGATCCCATGCAAGTCACTTAATCTCTATCGACTTTAGTTTCCCCACTTGTAAATGGGGATAATAATTAGGAGGATTAAATGATAATAATTATGAGGATTAAATGAGTTAACCTATATAAAATGTTTTGTAAACATCAAAGAGTTATAGAAATGCTAGCTATTTTAAGTGAACCAAATAACCTTGTTTCCACCTCATTAAGGCCATGTAAGTAATGAAATACAGTATGAGAAAAGTCTGAAAAAATAAAAGTCAATCTGTATTTGTAGGATGTTATTTTCTAGGGCCATGGCCATGAAGCACCTGTGTGATTTGACAAGGCCAATGAACAAATCTATAGGCTAGCCGAAATCAGAGCCTGTAAGTTTCTGATTCTTGGAATAATGTTTTTGTCTCATTATGTTATGACATGTTTCTGACTAATTGGGGGACAGAGAGAAATGTTAATAAAGAGAAATGAAAAAATAATACACTTAAAGGAAAGATAAGTGGAAGCAGGGGACCGAAGGGAGCTGTGGTGAGGCTACCACTGGTCTTCAGGAGACCTCTCTGTTCCTTCAGGAAGGGCTTCTCAGAACATGCTTTGAGTAATGACCTGGAGGAGGCAGAAGGACAGCTGGTTAGATGGTGGGAGAAAGTTATTCTAAAGCAGAAGAGACAGAGGGAAAGCCAGTGCAGACAGGGAGAGCAGTAGAAGGGAATGAAAAGTAGCATATATTTTGAGAATGTAGGACAGAAATGTGAAAGTCTGAGAGGAGCCAGAGATTCAACACCAGGGACAATGTAGTGGAGCCTTGTAGAGAAGGGATTGATCTTCAAAAGTCTTCACTGCTAACTGAAGTGGGAAATGTAGCAAGAGATTTGTGCTTTGGTCAGGAGACAGACTACTTAAAACAGGGCCTTGGGGAGCCAGAGATAATGACCTCATTGTGCAAATAGTAGATTTCCAGCCCGTATTATTAATTTGAAATGCCACTGGAGGGAGTTTGCATGAAATCTGGAGGAGGTAGTTCTCTCTCTTTTTTCCAAAGATATTCAAACCAACTTGTTTCTTACCTCCCCTACTGGGGTAAGGAGTAATGGGACAGAGATTACAGTCTTGATATATTATGATCATTAGTGTTCATCTAGTAAGCATGCAATATTTCAAATAAATAACTGTGGTAATGATGCATCCTCTGAGTTTGGAGAGTTGAATTGGCATAATGCCACTGTGAGCCATTAACAATGATCTCATCGACTGTTTAATAAAAATAAGACACAAAATCATACCACATGAGAAAACACAGATTCGGCAAGGAGAGATTCTTTACCTTTGTGTTCTGATTTTGAGGTCACAACTTTTCTCTGGACCAGGAATAGATCAAATGGAACTGCTTCATTAACCTTAGAGACTAACAAAAAATACTTGTTATTACAAATAATCTGAGATTAATAAAATATGCAGGTATTTCCCATATAGAATACTAATGTTTATGTTTCATGAACATAAACTACTGTCCACATCATCACAACATTTTATCTTCTTGAGCAAAATAAGCTCTCGTTTTTTTTTTTGTTTGTTTTTTGGAGGGGGAGGAAGGCAGGGCAATTGGGGGTAAGTGACTTGCCCAAGGTCACACACTCTAGTTAGTGTTAAGGCTGGATTTGAACTCAGGTCCTCCTGAGTCCAGGGCCTGTGCTCTATTCACTGCGCCACCTAGCTGCTCCATTCTTGAGCAAAATATAAGTGAAATCATTGCAAATTTTAAGTTAAATATATAACCTCACATGCTAATAATATAAGGTTCTTCTGAAAATGGCATTTTAATAACTGTCAAAATAGTTTAATTTAAACGACTATGCCTATAAAATTATGCACAACTATAATGTGGCTGCCAAATGCTTTGTATTCAAATAGAGAATTTTAGGAATTCTGATACTTACCTAAGTATTGGTGGATGAATTTAAAGTCAAGAGGTTCCACTTCAATTAATATTAATAGCTAACATTTACATGGGGCAAGTAGGTGGTACAGTGGATAGACTGCCAGGTCTGCAGTCAGGAAGACTAATTTTTGTGAATTCAAATCTGGCCTCAGATACATACTAGCTGTATGACCCTGGGTAAGTCACTCAACTCTGCTTCAGTTTTTTCATCTGTAAAATGAGCTGAGAAAGAACACCATCTGAAGGACCACACCAGCATCTTAGCCAAGAAAACCCCAAATAGGATCATGAATAGCTGGACACAGCTGAACAACAACGAAACATTCACATATGCCATACACTGTGACAAGCACTTTACCATTATTATTTCATTTGATTCTCACAACAACCCTGGGGGGTAGGTGCTACTATCCCTATTTTACAGATGGCAAATAGATTTACAGAGGCAAATAGAGGTTAAGAGAATTGCCCAGGGTCACACATCTACTACGTGTCTGAGACTGGATTTAATTTCGGGACTTCCTGATTCCAGGCTTGAAGCTCTAATGCCATCTTTGAGTTTTGTTCAAATGATACTAAATTTAAATACTTACTTAAATACTTTATTAATTATTTAAAATACTTAAGTATTAATTATTTAAATACTTAAGTATTAAAGATGTTGATAAGGAAGGTTTCTCATAGGAAAGTCTTGCTTACTCAAGCAAATAATTGTTTTCAGATTTCCCTTTTTTTTAGTTAATAATCCCGGCCCCCCCAAAACTAAAAAAACAAAACAACTCATTATGAATCCAAACTCAGGCAGCATGAAACAATAGCTGGAAAATAAATATAAGACAATGTCCAAGCTCTGGTAAGGTATGAGGCCCCAGTTATAATGCTTTAAAAATCCCAAGGCAATTTTTGAAATGAGGACACATTCAAAATGATTGTAATTGTTCAAACCTTAGACCTAAATGATTCAAACAGTGAAAGAATCTTCCAGTGGAGAAAAGACCATGAGAAATGAATGAACAGAAAACACGGCCATATTTTACCAAGAAAGAATTATTTGAGTTCAGGCTTCGGCATGTTTTTAAAATACAATGTCCCAAAAGTCTTAGTGCAGATTTTTATAAAGTCTGCACTAAGACTTTTGGGATACCAAGTATTTCCTCCTCTTACTTTCCTTTCTTTCAGTGTCTTGAAAGAATCACGAAACAGTTATCTTACAATCCTTTCCTCTACTTTCTGTGCAACATACTACATGATGGTGGCATCTTATAGGTGAATTATAACTATGAGTACCTTAAGTCAATTTATTATACCTTAAATAATTGAAGATGGTTCAGTTTGGTTATATCATTGCTGCCTCTCACAATGCCCCCTGCACAGGGTAGAGACTCAATGTCTGTTGAACTGAATGAATCACTTTGGTTTCTCCAAGTTATCTAATAGAGGTTGAAGACAGATATTAAGGGAATTCTGTTCTAGATGGATGTGAAGGGGAAACTGTCCAGATCCCATATACCTTCTCCAACACAAACCTAAAATTTGTCACAGAGTGAATAATGGTCATGACATTACACAGTAAGCAACTTCCTTTACCCCAGAACTGTGCAAAAAGTTAGCAAAAAGTCCATGGGCAACAGGGAAATTGGCCGGCTGTAAAGCCAGCACCAGCACAGGCTGACAAGCCTTCCAGCACAACTTGAAAGGCAGTTAGATGATGCAGTAGATTAGAATACTAGATCTGAAGACAGGAAGATCTGAGTTCAAATCCACCCTTAGACACTTACTAGATGTGTTACCTTGGGCAAGTTGCCTCAGTTTACTCAACAATAAAATGGGGATAATAATAGTACTTACCTCCCAGGGTTATTGTGAGGATCACATGGGATATTTCTGAAGTACTTAGCATGTGGTGCCTATTAATGTAGCAGGTACTAAATAAATGGTTGTTGCCATACCCTTTTGAAGAGATATGTAGCTTGTGAAATTTTGTGCCTAGAAGCAGGAAGAGTAAAGTGCCCCAAAGAAGATCCAGAAAGGGAAGAAATCTCCAAGGTGGGGGACCTTGGAAGAAATAGGGAGTGGCAGGGATGGTGTTCAGACTGGCACACTCCAGTCCAAAAGGCTCCAATGCCCTTAGCACTCTGTCCTGAGATGCCATAGAGAGTCCTGAAGACCCATGAATGTCATAGCCAAAATCCAGTGTTTTCATGTCAAAGGCAAAACATCACACACAAATAGAAAGGTGGAATCACTTCAGGATCTCATTTGGTGTTGTAGGTAAATAAATAAATGAGAAGAGATCTTGGAGAACAATATTCCAAAAGGCAAAAAAGTGAGCATAGGAACAAGAATAATTTATCTTGTAAAGCTGAATGCATAATCCTGGAGGGGAAAACTGGAACTATGGGCTTTAAAGGATTTCTGATCAAAAGATAAATAGGTGCCTTAAAGTACAAACACAAGAAACAAGAGAAATCTCGAAAAGCACATTTATTCAATCAATTAGAAGAGGTTGTGTGATGATATCAGGCTAGCATTTTAATGGGGAGGAAGAAATAGGGGTCCCTTTTGAACCTGAATGCCTTTGAAAACAATGTTGAGAGAGCTAAATTAAAAAAAAAAGAAAAAAATCAGAGAAACTGGGGTGGACTGATTGTGTTCTGAGTGTTTGAAGAGGAAAAAGAGAAGGGGAGGAAAGGGAAGGATGGTTGTTCAATTGTGTTTGACTCTTCATGACCTCATTTGTGGTTTTCTTGGCAAAGATACTAGAGGGGTTTGCCATTTCCTTATCTAGCTCATTTTATGGATGAGGGAACTGAGGCAAACAGGGTGAAGTGACTTGCCCAGGGTCACACAGCTAGTAAGTAAGGCTCAATTTGAACTCAGGTTTTCCAGACTCCAGGCCTGATGCTCTCTCCACTGCACCACTTTCTGTCCCCAAAAAGGAGAAATACATTAGTATAGAAAGGATAGAGAAGGGAGTGCAAGCTGCTATTTCTGATCATTGTCTTGTATGAGAAGATTCACAAACACAAGAAAAACAAGAGGAGTGGGAATCAGATGAATATCGCTTTTGTCTGACAAACGAGGGTTAAAAACATACATATACATGCATACACTAACAATTTGATATAGAAATACATCAAACTCAAAAGAAATAAATGGAGATAGGGAGAGAAAGAGGGTTAAGGGGGGAGAATAATACCAGAGAGGAAATAGTCACAACCAAAAGTAAATTCCTGGTATTGAAAAGGGACTTAAAGGGGGAAACAGAGAAAAGAAAACTAGAAAGTAAAGGGCTGACCATCAACTGGGAAATGGCTGAACAAGTTGGTAAATATGAATGAATAAGAAAAGAGACCATTGCAGAGAATGCTGGGTAACATGAACTGATGTCATATAAAGTAAACAGAACCTAGAGAAAAATTTATACAAGGACAACATCATTGTAAGCAAATAACTTTGAAAACATAGGAATTGTGTCAACAAAGCAATGAACAACCATGTTTCCAGGGGTCCTGTGATGAAGAATGTTACTACTTGCTAACACGGAGATGATGAATTCAAGGAGCATAAAGAGACATGTTTTGGACATGGCCACTGTGCTCTGATTGATCATACTTATTAGTTACAGTTTTTTTTTCTTTCCAATTTTTAATTGGGGGAAAGGGAGGATAGCAATAGTTATGCTCTTTTCCAAAAAGAGGGCCGCTGAAACATTTTTTAAAATAAATAAAACAGAAAGAAGTTCAGAAGGAAGTGATCTAGAAGTATGATTTTAGAAATAACAGATTTATTACATACTTTTAAAAAACTAAGCAAGCAGTAGGAAATAGAGAATGAGTTTTGTATATGATCCCCTTTTTGGGTTCTGAAGTGATATTCATCTGATGTCCGCTTCCCCCCATTTCTTCCTCCATATTTGTAAGTTCTTCTCCTGCATACCAATTCTGAGAAATGCTGTGGATGTGGAAATGTCCTTTTTTAATAATTAAATTCAGAATAATTTTTTAAAGAGAACATAGGTGTTAAGAAAGGCCTCTCAGACTCAGATATTTAAGAAATTACACATAAAATATAAAGAGATCCAGACAAACACAAGGATCTAAACACTTTCAGAATTTCTGAACCGGAAAAAAACAAAGTCTACCTTTGTACAGTCCCTTGTATACAGTAGGAACCCTATAAACATTTGTTGAATGAATGAACAAAACATTAAATTAGTTCTGATAGACTCCTAAGGGTTTATTTTGTCTTGTGCAGACAGCCTTCGCCTCGCTAATACTACGAAAAAACATCAGTGATAAAATCATGTTTTAATACACCAAGGACCTGTGATTTCTTTAGTGTGAGTATTCTGTTGGGCAGTGAGGTGCCTCAGTAGAATAGAGTGCAGACCCTGGAGTCAGGAAGACTCAACTTCATGAGTTCAAATCAGGCCTCAGACTCTTACCAGCTGTGTGGCCCTGGGCAGGTCACTTAACTATTTGCCTCAGTTTCTCATTTGTAAAATGAGCTGGAGAAGGAAAAGAGCAAACCACTCCAGTACTTTTGCCAAAAAAAAAATCCAAATGGTGTCATGAAGAGTCAAAAATGACTGAACAAGAAAAGGTATTTGCCCCCTCTTCTGAGGTAGTTCTCAATCCCTCTGTCACTTAGTAGGATTGTTGTGTCTATAAAATTTATCACCATGTGGTTACTCAGATGACAATTTCTTTGAACTTAGGCTGATCCCCAAACGACAGGCGTACAATCACAGAGAGGCAGCGAAGTGTGAAGAATGTTGGATTTCAAGTCAGGGAAGCAGGGTTTAAATCCCTGCTGTGATCTTGGTTGGGGCAGGACACACCTTTTCTGGGCCTCAATTTCCTCAACTGTTTAAAAAAAAAGATGAGAAATGAACCAGGGCCCTTTTCTCCCCTCAAGCTGAGGTCCATCTATAAACATTTCCAGCTTGACAGCACCTGCCAGAGCTTACTCTCTGCTGATACAGCCTTTAAGAACTCAAGGCCAGCTTCCTTGTCATTTTAATTCATTGGAGGAAGACTAAAAGCTGGTTAAAATAAAATAATTTTTTTCTTCCTCATATATATTACATATAAATACACATATATATTTCATCTGAATTACTTAGTTTATACAAAAGAGTCCTGCTAATTCAGTTGTTTTCAGTCATATCTAACTCTTTGTGACCTCATTTGGGGTTTTCTTGGCAAAGATACTGGAGTGGTTTGTCATTTCATTCTCCAACTCATTTTACAGATGAGGAACTGAGGCAAATAGAGTTAAGTGACTTGCCCAGGGTCACATAGCTAGGAAGTATCTGAGGCCTGTTTGAACTCAAGTCTTCCTGACTCCAGCCTAGCGCTCTGTCCACTGCACCATCTCTGCCCTTATACAAACGTACACATCTTCAAAACATTTCATTGACATTCAATGTTATGAACTTGATTGGAGGAAGCAGAAGATAAACCCCTACAATGCTTGCTCGCGGAATGAAATAAAAGGCAGGGGGAGAGGAACATGCATGTATTGGGTGCCTACTCTCTGACAGGCCGTGTACTTTGCAAGTATTATCTCATTCGACCTTAATTTTCCATTTGAGCTCATTTGATCATACTTTGAAGCACTGTGAATAAAATAGAAATATGGATAGGAATGTTACACTTGGTAGAAAAAGAATTTCCATAAATAGAAAACTCCAAACTACAACAGGAATTCATTAGATTGCTATTTTGTTGTATTAAATATTGTTTGAAATACTGAAATTGGAAAATTTCATGCTTGAAAAATTAAAACATTGCTTGAAACAATAAAGTCATTTAAAATATTTTTGTTATAAAGCCAGTGATGTTATTTGTTTTAATAGAAGCTTAGCCTGTAGTATAGGACAGTCAGGTGGTACAGTGGATAGAGTGCCAGGCCTGGAGTCAGGAAGATAACATCTTCTTAAATTCATATCTGGCCTCAGATACCCACTAGCTGTGTGACTCTGGGCAAGTCACTTACCCCTGTTTGCCTCAGTTCCTCATCTGCAAAATGAACTGGAGAAGGAAATGGCAAACCACTCCAGCACCTTTGCCCAGAAAACTCCAAATGGGGTCACCAGGTTGGTGACACAACTTAAACAACTGAACAACCACAAAGATGCAACCATCAGTCATTTCAGCAAGTGTGCCAGCAAAAGGTACATTCAAGTCATAGTATGTCTGGTTCTTCTATTATTTGTATCCTTGACATACTAACTGCTTCATTAAATATTCCATTCCTGAAAATCATGCTATAGATGATAACTATGCTTCAATTATCCTCTCCAAGAGCTGGATCTTGCCCCTTTAAAATATTTATTTCTCTAAATGGAACTGCATTTTTAAAAAGCTCATCTTGGCTAGTCTTATGGACTTCTATTAAGGAAGCCAAGTGGAAGACTATGACTTGGTTCATCTCATCAATCACAGGATTTAGGACTGGAAGGGATCTTCGAGATCATTCTTTTCAACTCCATCTCAGGCACTGACATTTCTTTAAAAGGAGCCCAAAAAAATGGAAGGTTTGCGATTTCCCTTTATTATTGGCACTTATTTTCATTTTCCCCTAAGTCAGGACTATTTAAGGTCCAAGAACAAATTAAAGAGATGAGCTGCTAAGCTAAAGTTAAAGTCTTTTTCCAATACTTCTTCCATCAATGGCACAGAGATGAGCCCTCTATTAAACTAAAAGCCAAGATAATTTGTGCTATATGCCTTTTTCCCCTTCATTTTAATCATAATTTTTATTTCCCCATAGTCTAATTTCTTTTAGACTCAGCTTAATTTCTTCCAGATGTTGTTTCTGTAGCCCTCTGTTAATCTGTATGACTGTTTTTTACAGTACCATTTTCCAGGGGCACTGCTGGATCATTCAATAGGTACTAGCCTAGGTCTTGTGGCCCCCAAGGCCAATGGAATTAAGGCAATTACTGTTCTCTATCTCCTCAGTGGGAGACTGAGCATCCTCCTCTATGCCCAACTCACCATAAAGCCTAGATCCACTCACCTTTAGCACTGAAAGTGTTCAGGGCCCATAAGAACATGGCTCCTCTATAACACTCACAATAAAAGCTAGGATTAAGAAGAAAATGGTGGAGAAGCATACGCATGAATATTCTATCTCCTTGTCCCTATAGAACACTTTTTGGCAACTTTCTAGCAATTAGGTTGGATTCCCATATCCCTGCTCTTGCCAGATAATTCAAGTGAGCAAGAAAAGAAGAAGCTCCTGGGATCTTGGTGCCTAGGCACAAGGGGGAGTTAACCTACCACTAACTAGTAGTGTGTTACAGTTTTCAGTGCTAATTTTCTATGAAAATTTCCCAAACCAAAAGTACACAGGCAAAAAAATCTATATACAGGTTTCCTCTGGAGTCTTTGGAAATGGAAATTTATATTTTGTTACATGCACTGCGGGGTAGCTAGGTAGCACAGTGAATAGAGTGTCAGGCCTGGAGTCAGGAAGACTCATCTTCCCAAGTTCAAATGTGACCTCAGACATCTATCACCTGTGTGACCCTGGGTGAGTCACTTAACCTTGTTTACTTCAGTTTCTTCATCTGTAAAATGAACTGGAGAAGGAAATGGTAAACAAGGATCTTTGTCAAGAAAATCTCAAGTGAAGTCATGAAGAGTCAAACATGAGTGAAAACAACTGAATAACACACATATTATAGGATGGAACCTAGTTGATGCAGTAGATAGAGCACAGGGCTTGGAATAAGGAAGACTTGTATACAAACATGGCCTTAGACACTAGCTGTGCAACCCTGGGCAAGTCACCTAACTTCTGTCTGCCTCAGTTTACTCAACTGTAAAATAGACATAATAGTAGCCTCTACCTCGCAGGGTTCTTGTGAGGATCAAATGAAATACTTGGGTTTTTTTTTTCCGTTTACTTGCAGCACTTTATTTTTTCTTACACAATGACGTGTTGGCATTACCATTCTCAATTTTTAGGATGTCTTACAAATTTTGGTATTCTACTGTTGAGAACATTAAAGCAAAGAATAAAATTTTTGCATAAATGAACCAGATGCACAAACTTACAGGTTGTAAATGCAAACATTTTTGTAACTCAAGGTTGAAGAACTTAGCCCTGGCAAGGGGTCTTTTGGGGGAAAAACAGTGGGTTAAGGAAAAAAAAAACCATAGTAAGTTTCTTAACAAATGCTTATTCGCTTCACCACTTCCGCCATTACTCCTTACATGATATCAATTTATTTGTATTAAGCCACATCCCTCACTGACCTAGAAGTTAACCCATTTTTTCTCAGGTCAAAGAAGTAAATAAACTTCAGTTAGTACTAACGGATTGATATGGCTCATTCTGAAGGATCTCAGTGATATATAACTTCTGTATGCTAAGTAGGCTCCAGCATGTTGAATGGATTCCCTGTGTCAAACTTTTGGGAGAACATAGATAAAAACTGATTTAACATGGGCAGATGTGGATGAGTCACAATCTGTACCATTGCAAGGAAATCCCAAATTGATGGGTTCATAGATCCTTTTGAGTATCTAAGTATTCTTAGTGGTAGCTTGAATGTTTTTTATTTGGTGGCCACCCACTCCCTAAACAGTCCTAGAGGACAACCTTGAGTAGGCAGAGTGAGGATGAAATTGCTCCTCTTTTCTCCCTACCAACCTTGGCTGGTGATAGGATTGCTGGGCTGCCCTCGAAGTCCAAGCCATTCCCCTCCTTTTTTTAACAATCAAGACAAGGGTGGTCCCCACGGTAAGAGCAGTCCCTATTTCACAGAGTAATTGCTTTGTGCTCCCTGAAAGCAGACTAAATAATAAATTTCCTTTTAAAATAAGAAGTGGTATTACAAACCAGAAATTAGATATCTTAAGGAAAAAAATAGAAAAGATATCAATGAAATAAAACTCACGGTTCTCATTTCCTAAATGGCAAGACTTCAACTTGGTATGCTGGTGCCTTTCTGTGTAACTCAAAACCCTTGGCACATTCCGTATTTTTTTTAAAGGCTCAAAACTATGTTAATGAAATTTCACAGGACACCACTGAAATGTTAAACTAAACAGAGTCAATACTTAAGAAGATGAAAACATTTTGAGAGTGGATCTGATGAAAGCAGGCATGCTAAAAGCCTGACTCCTTAATGTAGCTCTCTCAGGAAATCTAAGTGTTTAGTTAAAGCAAAACAAATTAGAGGCTGGGTGGGTCAAAGCCCTGCTAGCTAGTATAATTAAAGAGCCTAGAATTTACTGGCTCACTTCTAGAAGTATTTGCACCTGAGAATTAACACATTTCAGTAAATTCTCCACATTTGCATTTTTAAGGGGCTTTATTTAAGCCACTTGGAGTAGCCTCATAATACTAATAAACGCTTTTGGTTCTCAATTTTCTGGTTTAGGAGTAATCCATGCCACATGAGTATACTCCAAATTTCCATGACCCAAACCTCACTGTACCTTCCATAATTACACTAGTACCCAATACTTCTTGTGCAGTTCTGGAAGGATCATAGGATCCTGGATCTGGAACTAAGAGGGGCCACCTAGCAATTACTGGGTTCATCCTCCTCATTTTTAATAATATCTGGTATTAAAATAGTGCTGACTAAAAAGCCAGGCATGGTGCTAAGCACTTTACATATATATTATCTCACGTGATACTCACAAATACACTAGGAGGTAGACTTTATTATTATCCTCATATTACAGATAAGGATGGGAGCTAGGTGGGGCAGTGCATAAAGCACTGAGCTTGGAATCCGGAAGACTCATCTCTGTGTGTTCAAATCCAGCCACAGACAATTTTTTTAGCTGTGTAACCCTGGGTAAGTCATTTAACCTTGTTCACCTCAGTTTCTTCATCTGTAAAATGAACTGGAGAAGGAAATGGTGGACAACTCCAGTATCTTTGCCAAGAAAACCCCCCAAATGGTATCACTAAGAGTCAGATGCAACTGACATGACTGACCAACAGATGAGAAAACTGAGGTTAAATTGCTCAAGGTCAATAGCCAGTAAGGGTTTGAGACTGAATTTGAACTCAGGTCTCTCTGACTCCAGGCCCAGCACCATATCCACTGTGCCACTTAGCTATTTTTTACTGAGAAGGAAATGGATATTCAGAGAGTGGAAGTGACTTTTCCAAGGTCACTTAACTGATTAGCATCAGCCATGGGGCTAGAGCCCAGGCTTCCTCAGCAGTAGGTGGACACTGGCAAGAGTTAGGGCTAAATCCATTTTGTACAGTGACTATCACCCTGATTTCCATTTACATCAAGCATTGTTCATAATTCAATCAATTAGTCACATTTACTATGTGGAAGTTATAGGCAAGGCTCTGGGGATGCCAAGAAGAAAAACAATCTAGGTTCCATCTTCAAGAAATTAAAATGTACACATAACAAAGAAAGATATTCATGCAGAACATGTTTGGCTTCTCATCCTACCTATCCTGAGAAATGGAAGTACATCTTCTTTAATATTTATATAACATCTTTCTGGCATCTAGGTGGTGCAGAAGATTCGAGTGTCAGGCCTGGGGTCAGGAAGACTCATCTTCCTGAGCTCAAATCTGTCCTCAGATACTACCTAGTTGTGTGACCTTGGGCAAGTCATTTAACTCTATTTGCCTGAGTTTCCTCATCTGTAAAATGAGCTGGAGAAGGAAATGGCAAACCGCTTCAGTATCTTTGCCAAGAAAATCCCAAATGATATCACTGTGAGGTTCACATTGTAAGCGGTTGTGTCATGCCACAGGGAAGTATTTGAGGCCCGGGAATTAGTTGGGTCACGTGGAGGTCAGGGCATATTGCACTGTCCCCCGCCAGGGGGACCTGCACTGCTCAGGACTCTTTTGCGTGGGGTTACCCTCTGTTCCTGATTGGCGTCTCCACACCCTGGGGCCTTCATACCCTTGTAATTGCACTCCCCCTCTCACAATTCTGTTCAGCTGGGTTCTATCATATGGGGTATGTGGATCTGGGGTCTATTTAAGACCTAGAGCTGGGAGGCATCTTTGGAAGCCTGCCTTAGTATACGGCTT
>CM053583.1:257174889-257199248 GCA_028627135.1 Pseudochirops cupreus | reverse complement strand
GGGTGCCTTTAGCAAAACAACATGGGTTCCCATTTAATAAGAGCCCATGGACCCAGGCCTGACCTTGAATTGTTAGTACTTTGGAAGCAGCCAAGGTTTTGCCCAGAATCCACATCCTCTCCATACTTCCCCCATGCCCCAACTAAGAGATGCCCCCATTTCTATGAACATCTCCAATGGCTTCCCTTGGGGACTTACCCTACCCTAGCCAGCCCCAGGGTGAGGAGGTGAAGAAAGAATCTGGCAACAGATGCTGCCTAGAGGCCAAGCCCTTCACCAGCTTTTCACCTACAGGCCTGATGGGTGTCTTTGGCATCATCACACACCTGGGGAATGTGGGCAGGGGAACTATCCCAGGCCATTCAGTCAACCAACTTTGTTTGCCCACGAGTAGCAAAACCTCCCTGCACCTCCAAAATCCAATCCTGAGTCACTGTCCCATCTCCAACAAACAAGAGAGGTGACCCAAACTGAGTCAGGTTCCCAAGTGTTGGAGTGCCTTTGTAACTCTGTTTGTGACATTGTTGTAACTTCAGTCTGTAAAAATCTCCATGTGCCTCTGCTCAGACCTGCAATTGGCATCCCCCAACAAAAATAACACTGGGGGACATGCAGGCAGTTTGTGTCCTCTCCCCTTCCTATGATCTTGTTAAATCACCCTATGTTAACCTGTGTGCCGCTACCATTGAAATTGATAGGAACCAAGGGTTATCAAGCTCCAAGCTCCTGATGTCATGTACCACTGGCCTCACTCCCTGCATTTCCATCCATGTTTTAGCAGACTCTAACTCCCCTGAAATGTGTATTTTGATCCATGTCCTACCCCAAGATTTCTTTTACTCCAGGGAGGGGGGCCGTGAGCATTTTGGCTTGTCTACCAGAGCAAGAAAGACCCCCATCCTAGTTCCCTTCTTGGGATTAGGTATTGCTGGATCCACTATTGTAGGCACAGCAGCTCTAGTTACAGGAAAGTTTTAGTATTCTGCCTTGAACACCCAGATGGATCAAAAATAGTAAAGGGATACTGGGGGGACGGGGACCAACTGGTTTGAATCCCTATTTAATTGGTCCCCCTGACTGACCTCCCTTGTTACAGCATTAGCTGGCCCCCTTGCCCTTCTACTCCTGAGTCGCCTCATTGGCCCTTTCCTTATTAAATGCCCTACTAAGCTATGCACATAAACGGGTCCAGTCAAGTTATTGGTCCTGTGTACACACTACACACCCATGAATAACCAAGAATCTATGATTTGATTCTTTCCTAAAGAAAAGGGAGGAATGTTATGGTCAAGAAATAGTTAAGAAATATTTTCTGAAGTTAGTGGTCAGCCTGGTGAAACTCTATGGTATAGCCAAGTGAAACTTTATGATAATTAGCCAAGTGAAACTCTGGGAACCTGGGAAGCCTTCCTAGAGTGATTTACCTGTACCTGGGAGGCTGGGAAGCCTCCCTAAACCAATTTCTCTGTACCTGGGAGGCTGGCCTAGGATAATCGATCTTTCCCTTAGCTTACCCCCTCCATTTTCCTTTGTAACCACTTGTTTGCATCTATATGACAAATTGCTTAGCAACAAATGATGTTAGTTAGATAACACAAACCTAATGAAATGTATAAAAGGTTCCTCACCGCTGAGTTCTGGGCTGCTCCACCTTTAATTGGCATGGAGTAGCCCCAGATGGTAAATTAAAGCTCCTTAAAACTTTTAATTCAGACTCGTGGTCACTTTGTTAAGACTCATCAAGTCATGTCATTTCAATATTATTTCCACTGTACCATTTCAAGTCCTTGGATCTCAGTTTCCTCATCTGTCAATGAAGTGTTTTAGGGTCCCTTTCAGTTCAACAATCTTGAGAATTCTGCCATCACAGGTCTTCAAATATTGAAGTAATTGTTTCAGGCTCAAATACTACCTATCTGTCTTTAGAACCTGCAAATAAGCAATAGTTCCCAGAAAACTGTTAAATTTCATCTTTATCTGGTGTTGAATGAGTCTTAACTTGGAGTATAATACTCTGAAGTATAGATGCAAAATTAGGAAAGAAAGATCTATGAATCTGGAGGGAGAGAAGGAGCCATACATCTTACCTACACAGTCGTATCGCCCGTTGATGTATTTCAGTTCAAAACCGATGTGGCATTTGCAATAGTAACTCCCAAATGTGTTCACACATCTCCGATTGTACGGGCAGAGAACTTTACCAGAGGAGCATTCATCAACATCTAGACCAAGAAAGTAGAGTTTCCAGAGGGAAAAGAAAAAACGAGGTCCATAGAGTTGACATAATCAATTTCATTGGTCTGCAGTCTCTCAATTCAAATCACTGAAACTTGCTGAGCCTGAATTGACTCTCTAAGATCTTAGGACTGTTGTATGATCTAATATGTAGAGAGTTCCCACACCAATGAAATTCCAGGCCCCGGAAGTCTTGATACTTCCTGGTACTCAGTAGGTAAAAAGCTACATCCGTTATTTCTTTAGATGTTCCCTTACATGGTTGGAGGGATCCTGTATCAGGGAAGGATAATTAGAAACTTGTTTCTAAACTCGTGCTCTTTCATTCTTTCATTGTGAAGAAGGGAATGGAAGAAGCATTTATTAAATGCCTTCTGTTTGCCAGCCATGGTAAGTAATACCTTACAAATATCTTACTTGATCGTTCAAAGGAGGGCTCTCTGTCTTTATTAGAGAAGTAGGCAAATATTAACATTACTAAAAATCCTGTATATTTTATAGTACTGTCAAATTTATAAATACTTTCACATATATTATATAATTTGACCTTTATTGTGAAGTGGGTCAGTCAGGTATTCTAATCTCATTTTACAGATGAGGAAGATGAAACTCAACAATTCTGCACATTTTATAGCACTTTCAAGCTAAAAAAATACTTTGACATATATTGTATAATTTGATTTTTATTGTGACCTTGTGTAGTAGTTTGGCCAAGTATACTCATTCCCATTTTGCTGTTTTTGTTCAGTTGTTGTTGTTCAGAATCCCAAATGGGGTCATGAAGAATCAGACGTGACCGAAACAACTCAATAGTAGCAACAATTCATTTGCTCCACAAAATAATTCTTTACTTTACAAAAATATTCCTTGGGTAGGTCACTCAACTTCCTTGATCCTCCATTTCCTCCTTTATTAACTTAGACTAAATAGCCTTTGAGAGGTTCTTTCTGGCGCTGGATCTATTTATAACAAGCTTCTTTGGTATATATAACTCAGTATTTATAAGCATTATATATATATTGTATTGTATTGTGTTGAGACATAAGATAATAGATATGGAATTGGAAGGGACCTCAGAAGCCATATTGTCCAATTCCCTTATTTTACAGATGAACCCAGGGAGATTGAGTGACCTGCCTAGGGTTATACAGATAAATAAGAGGCAGAGTTGAAATTTCAATTTAGATTTTCTGAGCACAAATCCAACACGACACAATGCTATATTCCAGCACACTACCTCCTGCAAAAAGTGAGGATTTTACATCTTCAGACAGAAGATGGGATTTTGATCAGACAAGAAACATATTTCTTTTTCTAAGACTGAGAATATTTGGAGACAATTCATCAAAATGTACCTTTTGACTTGAGTTTGACACCTGAAGATAAATGGACGTTGGAAAGAAATTGAAGTTTAAATGACTTGCTGAAAGTCATATAGGTTAAGTATGAGGATTTGAACCCAGGTTCTTTGGTCCTCTACCTCCAGTGCTCATTCTAGGAAAAGCATCCTTTTTTACTTCTGGAACTAAACGTGAACTCCTTCCTTTTCTCCATATATATGTATGTATTTATGCATACGTTTATGCACATATATGTATGTGTATGTATATGCGTATATGTATGTGCGTGTATGTTTTTTCTCCAGGTTATGTTGTTCTTCCTGGCTTTCCCAGACCTGTTCAAGGAAATTATGTGTACTCGTAATCCATATTTGACAAATGATTCAGTTCAGTTTCAGTCATGTTTCAGTCACAGTCGACTCTTTGTGACCCAATTTGGGCTTTTCTGGGCAAAAGTACTGGAATAATTTGCCATTTCCTTCTCCAGCTCATTTTTTTTATTATAGAGGGGAAGGCAAGAAGTTGGGATTAAGTGACTTGCCTAAGGTCATAGAGCTAGTGAAGTGTCAAGTGTCTGAGGCCAGATTTGAACTCAGGAAGATGAATCTCTTTGAATCCAGACCTGTCACTCTATGCACAGTGCCACTTAGTGGTATAATTGGTAAACAGAAGAGGAGAAAAAGAAACCAGAGAGCTCATATTCAACTACCTATACAGGCTCTTCCATTAGGTCCCAGTTGTAGCCCAGCTGATGGACACAGACACCGTACCTCATCTCTGGTGTCCTCACAGCCATACTGGCAGTTGGTCATGGCACACGTCCTAGAACCTAAAAGTAAACAAGGGTGAGCAGTTAGTTTGAAGAGCTAAATAGCTCTTTTCCTCAAATTTGTGTAGCTAATCTTTTTCTAAATCTCTCCCTGATTATCATGCAATTCTATCTAATTCAACTTGACAAGCATTTGTCAATCAATCAATCAACACTTGTTAAGCATCAGTTATATACCAGGGTACTGTGGCAGGCAGAGCATGACCTGTAACTCCACAAAGAATATAAGCTACCTTGAGTAAATGTAAACAGAAAAAGGAGCTCCAACTACCTTATGGGAAATTTTACATATGACCATAGACCACCTGTGGCACTATGACTTCTTTGTTCTCCTTCTATAAATGACCTGAACTGGCCTAAGGAGAGTTTGGGGATCCACAATGTTACTTTGTCCTACTGCTGCCCAGGACAGCTGGCCTCTTGTGAGTAAACTCCCCCAATTAACCTAATTTATCCTAATAAAATTTATTAATTACCAAACTGGGATGGGCCCTCTAACTGTGGGATCCCTGTATTCTCTTGAAGGGCATGCCACCCTACAATTGGCATGATTAGGGCAGAAAATTCTGCCCCCTCACAACCAGGCACCGTGCTAAAGACTGGGGGTACAAAAAAGGGGCAAAAGGCACTTCTTGCCCTTAAGGAATTATCAAACAACAAACAAATACATACACATCAACTATTTATCAGATAGATAGGAAGTAATGAACAGAGTCTATCATCTTCAGTATCAAAAAAACCCAACAATAGTAACAACAACTGTACAACATTTCTGGCTATCAAGACTGAAATAATTTCCGCCAATTTTGTTTTTTGGCATTGGGTAGCTTTTCTCAAACATTTCAGGATTAATTGACATACACATTTCTTAACAGAGAACTTTTGTTGTTTGTTTAATTTGGAAGAAGAGGATGTAGGTTCAAATTCATTTCTGAAGCTTTACTCCCAATGTAATCTTTGGCAAGTTAACCTCCCTGGGCCTCAGTTTCCCCATCTGTAAAATGAGAGGTTGGATAAGACAGCTTCAGAGATTCCTTCTGATTCCAGATCTATGATCCTAAGGCAGATTTTTGAGGGCTTTAGGCTGATTCACAGCATTGCTGCATCATGTTGTCAGTCAAGGAGAGTATAAGGAGAACAAGGAAGAACATCTTATCTAGTTGGTCCAAGGAATTATAGCACTGGGCAAGCGAAAAGCTGAATATGTCAGAGGGTTGATAGTCTCAACAGGGTCACCTTGGTTCTACCTTTTTCTAAGGCACATAAATGGTACATGTTAAAGCACTGGTTCTCAACCTTCCTAATGCCACGACCCCTTAATACTCATATGTGGGCATATCTGCATGTGGAAGGACCCGCCTGGAGACAGATAGAGGAGCGGTGTCTTGGTTCCTAAAACCATCAGAAATATGTGTTTTCCGACGGTCTTAGGTGACCCCTGGGATCTGAAAGGGTTGTTTGACCCCCAAAGGGGTCACGACCCACAGGTTGAGAACCGCTGTGTTAAAGGGACTTGAGGGAGAGGTAGGTGGACAGGAGGAGAGGGGCAAAGGGAGAGAATGCATGTGAATGTGTGTGTGAGAGGAGTGGAGGGTAATGTTGGTGACCCCAAGGTGGGGGCTCTTCTCTTCCAAATGAAATGTAATGCCTGAAAGGCCTTCTCTCTTCTATACAGACGCTTAAGCTCCCACAGGATCCTCATTTTTCTTTGTTACAGAAAGGCTTTTCTTTTCAGGAATGTTTATCTGAAACCATTTCTGGCAACTCCTTGTAATTTTCAGTGGGAAGAGATGTTAGATGTGTAAGGGATAGGAAGTTCTCTAACCCTGGATGGTACTTGTCACTAAAAGCACGTGTTTAAAAAAATCTTCTGAGGACTATGAAAACATGCTTTCCCACAGCCTTTTGGTCCTTTAACCAATGATAGCATTCCAGTCTCCATGCCTCTTGTTTGACCTGGTATCTTGTGTTTTTTAAGCTAACTAGCTCCCAAGAATCATGGGTAAAAGATCAAACTGCCTCCTGTGACCCCAAAATTCCAATCCACAATAAAGGGAAACTGAGGCACTCAGAGCAGTTTCAATTTATTAGGGAAACTGGTAGTCCCTAAGAAATTATATCCAAGACTCACTTGCCTCTGCAATCATGGACCCCTCTGCTTAGTTTTGAGGGAATATATATACATTTTGAGAGATTATTAAAAATAGAATTAGATTGTACAATTCTTTGATTGGTCAATTCCCAAAAGGGGAAATTCATATGATTGGCTAAGGAAAATATCCATCAAGTACTAGAATTTAGTTAAAAACACTTTCCATGTGTCATCAATCATGAGTGTTTAGTCAGTGACCAGGCAATAGGATTCTGGGAGTTTCTACAAACATCAAGTGTAAAAGAACAGAATGAAAGGGGAAACTTTGGTACAAGCAGCCACAAGATACATCTGTAAGACAGAGGTTGGGGTGAGATGGGGTGTGGTATAGTAAATTTCTATCTACATCCTTAACACAGGTTAATACAGGCCCATGTAACAAACTATAGATCTACACAGCACAAATGTATCTTATAAATCATGTAAAAGTAATCCAATCATCAATGCATAACAGGTTAATTAATTTGAACCTGCATAATTCCCATTCTGACAGCATTAACCAATTTAACCTTAATTCTGTCCTTCCTAACTCACCAAAGTAATCATTGATACTTGGTAAAAAAAAATAATAATAAAACAAAAACAAAACAGAGAAAACCACAACCAAACCACAATGATCTGAGCAGATGTTGATCAAATGGAATAGGGGTATCAAAATTATTCTCACATTCCTCTGTTTGGGGGAGAATGACCTGGATGGACTTCTTCTTACTTACTGGAACAGGTGCCATCTGGCATCAGCATGTAGCCACTGAGGCAATAGCACTTGTAGCTGCCATGGGTGTTCATACATCTGTGCTTACAGGGGCGAGGTTTCAGTCCACACTCATTCATGTCTGTAGGAATCATTGAGGAAAAAAACCGCCTTTATCTTTGGAAATGGAGTGATCATGCTACCTTACTGAAGCCATAAACTCCCTCAAAGAAAACTAGGGAGAGATAGAAAAACAAAGCAGCATCCATATATAAATATTCAGCAGACCAGCTATTAAAGGGAATCTGTGGGAAAAAGATATGAACATGTCTTATTTCTCCACAGCCCGTTCAAACTGGCTTCCTTGTTGTTCCTCACAAACGACACTCCATCTCTTCCTTTGCACAGGCTGCATCCCATGTCTAGAATATACTTTGTTAATATTTTAGACTTACATATTTTGGGGGATACATAAAATCATAGATATAGAACTGGAAGGGACTTTGAGTCAACCAGGTTATTAGAACTAGAATTGATCTTTCTTAGCCTTTTCTTAATTGTTGGGCTTTGATTCTTTGCAATAGAATAATAGGAAAAAATTATAGGCATTATATGCATGTATCTATATATAGTAATATATGATATAGTATGTAGTACAATAATATAAAATATATTATTGTTAATAACATATTATTAACACTTTATTAAATTGTATACTACATTATACATGACATATATTGTGTAATATATTATATATCTTCAAAAATTATTAAAATAGATAAATAAAAATAATATTAAAATAAATATATACATACAATTTATTGTTATTATTAACTACAAAAATACAATTGGTTGCAATCAGGCTACCTTTCTAAGTACATTTTGGGGGGAATTTGGGTAGAGAGTTCATTTTTTTTTAAAAAGCAAATACTCAAAACGAGGTACTTCTTGCTACCCATATTTTTCTTCAAAGCTCAGCTTAGGCATTATTCTCTCTTTGAGGCCCTTCTGGATCCTCCTAGCTGCTAGTGCCTTTCTCCCGAGTAATTTTGTATTTATGTATTTGTTTGGTATATAATTAAGTAGATCAGTTGCCTCTCATTTGAATGGAAGGTACTTGAGTTCGGAAGGAGCTGTTTCACTTTCCTTTATCTCTGACTCCTGTCACATGAGGAGGCACTTATTCAATATTTGCTGATTAATTATAATAAGAGATAATAAAATAAGACTATAACATAATATAGCATAATATAAACTATAATATAGTAAAGTATAATATAATAATACAATATAACATAACATAACGTAACGTAACATAATGTAACATAACATAACATAACATAACATAACAATATAATATAATATAATATAATATAATATAATATAAATATGGAGCTCTCTTTAGAGTAGTTTTCCATTCTTCTGGATGGCTAGGTTTCACTTTAATGGAAACCTCCCCCCCTTCCCTACTATCCATTCTCCCTCATCAATCCTGTGCATAAATAGGGGGAGTAAAAAACCAATGGTTGGACATAATGGGAAGCTGGAAGACAGATATCACATCACACAACTGCAACGCAGAGCTGACTAGGATTCTTGGATGGAGTTTTGTGGGAAACAAATCAGTTTGGCATGCTTGGGCCTGTCACTGTTAATGTATATCTGTGAACTGCAGCCAGGGTTATTTAAGTAAGAAAGACTATTCAGGAAAAGATGGATTGCCCTGAAATTTGAGAAAATTGGGGCATTTTCTCTTCCCAGGCTTCTAACTCCCACAAACATTAATATTTTACTGGAACTTGAAAAAGACCAAGAAAGGAAACATTTATTTCAAATCCCTCGATAAGGAGTCTTGGTACAGAGAGAAAAATTCAGAGAAAAACAGATTTTCATGGTATGAAACCCGCTGACTGGTAAAGGATATATCTATGCTATTATTTATGAGAACAATATTCTCAGCTCATGTTCCCCACCTCCCCACAGAAGGATGTGTTTCCTAGCATCCCCTTAGGGACTAAAGTATCTCAACCAAGAAAGACCAGGCTATTGGCAGAAACTCTGTTTCTCTTAGGCTATAGGACCATTTGAGATAGCGGAAAGGAGGCTAGAAATGTATAGCAGTATTTTGGATTAAGGGGCAGGAAAAATCAGGCTAGTTATAACAGCAAGGAATGAATATGTATCTCTTAATTAGAATTTTACCACTGCCTCTTAACTGAGGCAGTGTGGAATAGTGGATAGGACTCTGGACTTGTAGTCATAAAGACCAAGGTTCAAATCCTGTCTCATAAAATTACTAACTGTGTGACCCTGGGCAAATCAATTAACCTCCCTATGTCCCCTCTGTAAAATGAGAGGGTTGTGCTTGGCCTCTAAGTCCCTTCTGGCTCTGCGATCCTTCCATGTTATGAATCTCATTGTTCTCATCCTTAACCAAAGCAGGGTCCCAGGTGGGTATTGCTTCTCAGAGTTCAATTACTCTTCAGGCATTTGCTGAACTGTGTGCCCTGTGTTTTTTTTAACCAGACACGCTACTCTAGTAAGGCTTTTGGAAACATGGTGGTACAGCCCCAAAATCTTTTACTATGGCAACTGGGCAGAAAATACAATCTTCCACAAATAGTACCATAGTAAGAAGTAGTCAATTGCATTGAAGAGTCTCACTCAGCATGACAGCCAGAACAGCAGCTCTGGATTTGACATTAGGAGACTTGGGTTCAAATCCAGATTTTCCTATGTGTGTGAGTGGGGATGAATCACTACTAACCTTTGTGGGTTTCAATGTCCTCATCTAGGCAATTGGGTAGTGCAGTGGACAGAGTGTTGGGACTGGAGTGAGGAAGATCTGAGTTCAAATCTGGTCTTGGACACTTCCTAGCTGTGTGACCCTGAGTAAGTCTCTTAAACTATCTACCTCAGTTTCCTCATCTGTAAAGTGGGGATAATAATATATCACCTACCTTCCAGGGTTGTTGTGAGGGCAAACTGAGATATTTGAAAACCACTTAGCAAACCTTAAAATGCTATATTATTATTATTATTATTATCTAAAATGACAGGATGGGATTCAATTATCTCTAATTCTTTCCAACTTTGTGTTGATGATCCTATGAAAACAGGTAACAGGCAGATCTTATGAGTTAAATGATAACCATTCCAATGAATCCAGACTTACAAAAGGCAACATAATCTAGCTGGAAAAAAAGTATTAGTCAAGAAGCCAGACTCTGTGAGACCTTAGGGAACTTAGCTGCAGAACATTATACAAACCTTGATTGCAAGTGTTCCCTGTAAATCCAGGAAAACATTTGCATTTGTTTGGTCCCACACATTCACCGTACTTGCACCCGTGGTCACAAATAGCTGTAGAGCAAAAGAAAAAAGACACGTTCGAGACGTTTTGAAGATCCAACAACAGGAGAAAACTGTGAAGGAATTCTGACTCCTTAAACATCCGTGTTCTATCACACACCAGCGTACTTGGGGCAATAGTGAGGTGAGCAGGCCATCTTTGAGGTCTGCTATCTGTTATCTATCTGTGGGGGTCAGGAAGCTAAAGAATGCTCGTTTACTTACTAGATTCATTCCCTCCCCCCCCAAATGAATGCTGGTTTATTATTTTAGCTTTGCTTAAGAATGCCGCTGCTATGGTATAAACATAACTTAAATCCTTTCTGCTTAAAAAGAAAAAAACAAAACAAAACAGTCCTACTTTCCCTTACTTTATCCTTATTATAAATGGTCAAACAACTGACCACTGTCCCTCTTACAATGTCTTTTTACAGAACCATGGAATGTTGGAGATGGACAGATCCTTAGAAAGATCTAGTAACAGATGGAATATTTTTAATTAAATACTTACTTTTAGTATTTAGTAACTTGTTACATTGTTGTTCAATTGTTTTTAGTTGTGTAGTGTCTGACTCTTCATGACCCTTTTTGGAGTTTTCTTGGCAAAGATCCTGGAGTGGTTGGCCATTTCCTTGTCCAGCTCACTTTACAGATGAGGAAACTGAGGCAAACAGGGTTAAGTGACTTGCCCAGGGTCACACAGCTAGGAAGTGTCTGAATCCACATTTGAACTCAGGTCTTCTGAATCCAGGCCTAGCACTCTATCTACTCTGCCACCTAGTTGCCCAATAACGTGTTTAGCTCTTCTCACATGAATTTCCTTAGTCATATTTTCCTGAATGCTTCCAGGAGTGGGGAACCTGCGGCCTGGAGGTCATATGTGGCCCTCTAGGTCCTCAAGTGCAGCACCTTGACTGAATCCAAACTTCACAGAACAAATCCCCTTAATAAAAAGATTTGTTCTGTAAAATTTGGATTCAGTCAAAAGGCTGCACCCAAGGGCCTAGAGGGCCACATGTGGCCTCAAGACCTCAGGTTCCCCATCACTACTTTATACCTTTCATAATTTCTTAGGCCACTGAAAGAACTCATATGTGATCATGAAGATATTTCATTTATTAATTTTTAAATTACAGCAGAAGATAGCCACCTGATTGGATAAATACCAGTTTTATTAGGCCATTCCTTATGAGAAAACTTCTAATGGTACCACATTGACTAGAGGATAAAAATGAAACTCAGATTGAGTGTTCTTTAATTTTGGGACCCAATCTACCTATCTTCCCTTACTTCCATCTATCCTTCTAAAAAAAAAATCTCTAGCTCCATTTAAGTAAAAAATCTGCTTACTGTCGCTCATGCTGCTGTCTCTAATTGAAATGCTCTGTTACCTCCTCTCCACCTAACCCTTGCTTCAAGGTCTGGTTCCAATGCCATTTAAAACATCTGCAACCACTCACTTCCACATCTGCTCTTCTACCTTAAACTGGCTGGCTTGCTGTTGCCCATACAGGACCTCACATCTCCCACCTGCCTGCATCTGTACAAGTAGTTCCCCATGTCTATAATACACTCTGTCCTCACCTTTGACCTGCAGAATCCCTGGCTTTGCTCAAAGCACAGTTCGTGAACGACTTGTGTACCAGGCCTTTCCTAATCCCTCCATGTATTAGTACTTTTGATATTATAACATATGTTCATTGTATTTACTTACTTGGGTACAGGTTGCATCCCCCAGGAAGAATGCTCACTCCTTGAGGGCAGAAACTGTATTGTTTCTGGTTTTTGTCTACTGTCGCCTGCACCTACTAGTCACTTCATAAATGTTGCCTGAATTGATCCTCACTTCTTCCTTCCCCTTCACTGGCAGCCAAGTGACCACAAGTATAAGTGAACTACCTGTTTTAGCTTAACTTTTGGAGAGAAAAATAACAGAATCTGATACCTCATGTTTTTTTGGATGCGGAAAGGCCTAGGAAATAGCCTCTCAGCTCATATAAGAGTAGAATATGTGTGTGTGTGTGTGTGTGTGTGTGTGTGTGTGTGTGTGTGTGCATGTGTGCTTGCGCATGTGCTGGAGGTAGTAGAAGGACTGATTATTTTTTAATAAATAATTTGTCTCTGTCTCTTTCTCCCTCCTCCTCTCCCTCCCTCCCCTCTCCTTTCTCCTCTCCTCCTTCTCTCTTTCATCCTCCCCGTCTCTTTCTCTTCCTCCTTCTCTCCCTCTCCTTTTCTCTCTTTATTACCAACTTCCTCCCTTCTTCCCATATTCATGAAGAAAAAGAACACAAAATAGGCACATAGTACTGAATGATATGTAAGACGGCAAAAGGTTTGAGCTCAAAATTTATACTAACTCCTCATAAGTTCAGATCCACTACTGATTTAAACAGCAGGAAAATGGAGAGGAAAAATTTTGTGCTTTTACAAAATATTCAATTTGGGTATACATATGTGAGATTAAAGCATACCTTTGGTTGAGTGGAATGATTTCTTTTTCTTTTTTAGGGGGGAAGGCAGGGCAGTTGGGGTTAAGTGACTTGCCCAAGGCCACATGGCTAGTAAGTGTTAAGTGTCTGAGTCTGGTTTTGAACTCAGGACCTCCTGACTCCAGGGTTGGTGCTCTATTCACTGTGCCACCTACTTGCCCCCAAGTAGAGTGATTTCTTAGGGCCTCCTAAGAATATCTCTTATCTAGCTTTTTTTTTCTTATCTAGCTTCTAAAATATCTTTTTTACTTGCTGAATGGAATTCCAAAATTAGAAGTTCATTCCTTTTTGCCCAACCAAATTATCCCCCAATACGTTTGAGACAGCCAACACTTTAGATTGAATATCAATGAGTTGAATTGTTGTGAGGCAGCTAGGTGGCTTGGATGTGGATTGAGTGCTGAGACTACAGTTAAGAAGACTTGAGTTCAAATATGATTTCAGATACTTAATAGTTGTGTGACCCTATGCAAGTCAATTAACCCAGTTTCTTCAACTGTCAGGGCAGCTAAGTGGCACAGTGGATAGAGCACCAGGCCTGAAATAAGGAAGACCTGAGTTCAAATCTGAACTCAGATACTTACTATTGTGTCACCTTGGGCAAGTCACTTAACCCAGTTAGCCTCAGTTTCCTCATCAGTAAAATGAGCTGGAGAAGGAAATGGAAAACCACTCCAGTATCTCCACCAAGAAAACCTGAAAACAGGGTCATGAGGCGTGGGAGACAACTGAATGACAATGATTTCTCAATGGTATAATAATAGTACCTCCCTCCTAAGATCATTGTCAGGATCAAATGAAATAACATTTGTGAAGTGCTCAGCAGGGTGCCTAACACACAGTAGGTATTAAGAAATGCTTTTTTCTTCCATATCTGCTTTTTTTTCTAACAATAAGATTTAATAAAACAGTTTGAAAACAGTGACAGAGATACACTTAGAGGCAAATAGAAGACTGAAGGAGAGGTAACAAGAGGGAAACGTGGGGGCTTTTCTTTGGCTGGGTTTGCTTAGGAACTGCCTTGCAGACTATAAGCAGGCTTAGAAATAAGCATTTCAGTAATCAGGTGTTCACCCTATTATTTGATGGTTTAGGTAACGTATTATATTATGATCAAGAGCAAGCATGAAAATTGAGTAAAAGATGATTCCATGAAATATATCTGCAAATCAGAACCAAGTAGCTGGGCTGGATGGTTCTGATGAAGATACCAAATACTGATCTTTTACTTTCACCTCTAACTTCACCTAGATCTTGATTGTTTTTTTCCTTATTCATCAAGTCTCTTTTTTTTTGGTATTTATAGTGTCAGATTAATAGCAACAAATTCAAGATATATTTAACACAGCACATCTATGCCCCTCCAGCTACAAATTAGCTCTTGCAAAGAAGCCAAGTCCTGCTTCCCTTTATGGCCGGAGTTCTTAACATGAGGTCTGGGAACTCATTTTAAAAATATTTTGATAACTGTATTCAATATAATTAGTTTCCTTTGTATCCCTATGCATTTTATTTTATGCCTTTTATACATTTAATGCATTTATTTTTATGTATTTAATCCAAAATTATGCATTTTATTTTATTCTAAATGAAACACTATTCCGAGGAGCCCCTAGGTTTTGTCTGATGGCCAAAGAAGCCAACAAAAAAAGTTAAAGACTCTTGCTTGATCAGCTTGGCTCAAACATAGTCCTAGGTGATTCATCAGAATGGCTTCTACAATCTGTATAATTTTAGAAATTATTATTGCTACTTTGAGAGTTTCCAAAGTATGTCCTTTACATTATCTTTCTGCCTAAAAAAAAAAATCACCATCTGATATTGAAATATTTGTTTTTCACTTTATTAATTAGGAAGACAAAACTAGATTAGAAGGCTAACCCCTATGGATTTTCAGTGAGTTAGATTCCTCATTGGGGAGTCCTGCTGATCAACCTTCTTTACCAACTGTGCCACATCATGAAGCCATCAGTTGCCCAGGCTCAAAAATCTTTGTGTCATCTTTGACCTTCCCCATGTCCCTTTTCTTACTATACCTAATCAATTATCAAGTGTTGCTCATTGTCCCACTGGAATATCTCTTGAACCTGCCATGATTTGAGTTCAGGGCCCTTGTTGCTTCTTATATAGACTTCCATGAAGATGAAGGAGAGATGTGTCTGCAAAATTACCTTCACACAGTCCTTGGTTGTTCTTTCTCCATCCATAGCAACATTCAAGTTTAGGGCCATAGTGGCAGATCCCAGGTTGGTCTGCAAATGCTAGTGATCTGTGACTTCTTGAGCTGTGGATAAAGTTCCATGTATCAAAATGAAGAAATCAGGAATGGGGACCTTTGTTGTAATGAGAAATGAGCGAGTGAGACCATTAATCTTTCAAGTGGAGTCTAACAAGCTGGTGGCTGCAAGGGGTAAGCACCACCCAAATCAAGCAGCCCCAAGATGCATTTCCTCAGGGCTTATATAGACAAAAGTCACAACACAACTGTTACCAGGAGAAACCATAACTTAGTCAGTTGCTACGCAAGCAAGGAAAATACAGAAGCCAAAAGGTAGCAATCAGTTCATTGCCTAACAACCCATTGCCTAGTGATCAGTTTGTTGCCCAACTGGAAAGTTTCCAAGTCAATTTTGAGAACTATACAATAAAAAAGTGCTATGGGTTCCAGGTGTCAGGTTTGGGCAGGTTTACCTAGCAGGTTTGTTGTCTAGGAGGGCTTTGTTGGGTTTGGGCAAATCTCCTAGGCAGGTCTCCTATGATGGGAGGAAATGGGGGATGTTCACAAAACGAGGAGTTACAGCACCTTGATATCTATATTCCCACTAAATGACAAAAGAGAGAGTAATTATCTGGTTAATTTGGGCAGTGAATTGGGGCCTCGTGATAATTTTCCCCCAGAGCTTGAATATTCAGGTTGACTAGTCAACACATTTATAAAATGTACACCAAATGAGGCAATAGGAGAGAAACAAAACTAAATGAGATCTATTCTTGGTCCTAAAGGTACTAAGTGTATGATAGGGGAGATGGGTGTGTATAAATAACTATCAAACAAAAGAGAGCATGATCAATGTGTAAATGAGAGACTGGCATAGTATCATAAGAGTTCTGAAGAAGGAAACATCATCGAGGAGGGGGGGAAATCAAAGAAATACCATGGAGGAGGTGGCATCTGAGGCTTGGCAAAGGGTACCATGCCACACACAAGTGCATGGGGAGCTATGCCAATCAGTACTTCATGGATATGTGATTTTGAGCTTGTTGTGAGATAAAACGAGATGGTATTGGTAGTACTTAGACCAGCACCGGCCACATAGTGGGCACTACATAAATATCAGTTGTTTATTATTGTTGTTGTTACCGTTGTTGTTATTTGCTTTTGCTGATGTGAGTACACACTCTGCCAATGTAGATCTCAACCCCTCCACAGCGTAGTCAGTGATTTCCAGAGTCCTCCTGATGGATATCTGGCCACTGGACCCACATGGCTCTGGAGGAGAAAGTGAGGCTGGTGACCTTGCACAGCCCTCCCTCCCTCAAATAAATCCAAGTCAACTGCAAGTCATGTCATCGTCTTCCTGATGTCATGGTCCTCTTTGAGAAGGACAAGCACAACAACCACAACCTGTTTTCCAAGAGTTTTTATGGCCAAAAACCTCATCCTTCTGTGACCAATCTGATAATGAGCCCTCTGAATGTAGCTGGGCTGTTTCTTCAACGATGGGTATATGGTCTCATACTCAATGCTTCTTTGGGATCTGTCATGGCTTGCACTGCTAAGAACTTGGGTTCCCTTTGATCCTATCACTGTAGCATCAAAGGAAGACTTTAGTGGATGGAGGTGCCAGGTAATACACAAAATATATTAAGTAGACATGAGCTTTAAGTACATTGAATGCTTATACTTAATGACAGCCCAGTGCTATATTGTACAATAGACAGAAGGAGAGAAGATTGCTGATTTCCTATTCATTATTGTGTACCTTACCTGAGGGGTGGTGGATATTTTTAGAGTGAGAAATCCAACCCATGATTTCACTGGTATAAGGAACTACCCAAAAGGAAAGTCCCTCTACCAGTGAGAGGTGGCACATACTCTGCACCTTATGATCCTAAGACTGAGGATCAAGGGCAATGAGAGGTTAAGTGTCCTGCCGGATTCACACTGCTTATATGTGTCAGAGACAGGACTGGAGTCCAGTAGTTCTTTAGTGGGAGCAAGGCTTTTCAGTCACTCCACCTCATTGCCTCTAGTAGGTGTCTATAACTTATTAAATAACAACATTAAAAAGTTTTGTGCATTCCTGACTTCCCCACTTCTGTTAGTGGCAGTTCATTCTCTCAGTAACCCAGGCTTGAAATCTTTACATCTTTGCGGACTTCCTCATATCTCCTTTCTTCCACATCTAATTAGTTTTCAAGTATGTTCATTCTACCACTGGAATATCTTTTGAATTCTGCCACAATTTGAATTCAGGATTCTTATTGTTTCTTATATAGAGCACTACATTAGCTTCCTACCTAGTCTCCTGATGCCTGGTCTTCTCTTTGAATCTGTCATGCATACCACTGCTGGAGTAGTCTTAAAACACAATTCTGATTAAGTTATCTTCCTGCTCAAAAAATCACTAGTGACTCTAGTTAGTCTACTAAATCAAGTCCAAACTGCTAGCCTGGTATTCAAAGCCTGCCACATGAGAATCCCAACCTATCATTCCCCTTTTTCTACCATGATTTCTTTATAAACAGTCATTACTACAGCCAAACTAGATTTCTTGTTTCCTAAAACGGTCCTGGGTTTGTTTGTTTTTTTGTTTTTTGGGGTTTTTTTGGTTCTTGTACCTTTTGCTCATTTTTCCCTTTGCCTGGTGCGCCCTTCTCTTTTCCCATTTCCTGTCTCTGGCTACTGAAATTCTACCCATTCTTCAGGGAATCATTTTTATAGAGTTTTCTCCAACCCTCTGAATACATGTGCTATCTTCCTCCTCTGAATCCTTACTGAACTTATCTTATAGCTCTTTTATGGTATTTATTATGGTCTGTCCTGTATTAGAGTTATCTGTGTGATTATCTCATCCACCCTAAATTAGATCCTCCATGAGGGCAGGAAATGTGTTTGGCATCTCTCTTAATACTCAGCTCATTCTCTTGCAATCTATTAGTCTGACTAAATATAATTCTAGAGGATTGGAAGCTATTTAATTTTCCCCTTGTTTATTAATTTTAAGCTAACAAAATCTATGTAAGGGTAATGTGTATAAACAACTTTGTAAAATACCTTATATCTCCCTGCCTCCCACCTCATCCAAACTTGTCTTTTTAACGATCAGTTTCATTTAATGTATAGTACGATATTCTTTGGGGGCACCTGGGTGGTACAATGGATAGAGTGCTGGGCCTAGAGTTAGGAAAACTTCTTTTCCTGAGTTCAAATCCAGCCTCAGAACTTACTAGCTGTATGGCCATGGGCAAGTCACTTCGCCCTGTTTGCCTCAGTTTCCTCATCCGTTAAATAACCTTGAGAAGGAAATGGCAAACCATGTCATTTTTGTCAAGAAAACCCCAAATGGGGTCACGAAGAGTCAAATATTAGTGAAAAATGGCTGAACAACAACACTTTTCGTTCGCCTGAGGCATAAAGACTATGGTTAACTTTATTACCTTGCTTTTAAAAAAGAGATGTTTAACTACTTCATAATACAGGCTTTCGTACCACTTAGAAGAGAGAGAGAACATAACCTGAAAGGCAAAACGGTAAAAGATTATTTGGATGGGATTTTTAACCTGAGTATGTCATGAGAAAATGTGAACTACAGAAATCATTAAGCATTGAATGGCAGAGCTGGAAGGGTTCGTAAAGAACAACCAATCTGCCCTTTCACTTTACAGATGAGGAGACTGAGACCCAGAGAAATGACATGACTTGTTTTAGGTCATATGAATTGTTAATGATAGAAATGGAACTAACTACATTTGCCTCTCGTGACAGAAAGTGTGAGAAAAATAAGTGTATTAGTTAAAGCAATGGCAGTCTAACCATTCACTTATCTATATTTTAGGAAGCTACTGTCATTATCATTTCTATCTCTGCAACATTTCTTAGTCTTCTCACTACTCACAACCAACACTTTCATTCAGGATCTCATTCCTCTCCTCCCCACCCCCAACCCTACCAGATTACTGAAGCATAGAGAGGTCTTTACATTTGTTCTAAAGGTAAGACGAAGTTACTGGAGTTTATTGATTGATGTGTGTGTG
Organism: Pseudochirops cupreus; assembly: GCA_028627135.1. Taxonomy (NCBI): domain Eukaryota; kingdom Metazoa; phylum Chordata; class Mammalia; order Diprotodontia; family Pseudocheiridae; genus Pseudochirops; species Pseudochirops cupreus. The sequence goes on along the minus strand of CM053583.1, from coordinate 257,179,900 downwards.
TGTGTGTGTGTGTGTGTGTGTGTGTGTGTGTGTGAGTGTGTGTGTGTGTGTGTGTGTGTGTGTGTGTGTGTGGTCAGAGCTATGGTTTAGGAAAATCCTTTGGCAGCTGTATAAAAGACAGGTCAGAGTGGAGGGAAACTTGGGGCAGTAAGATCAATTAGGAGGCTACTTAGCACACTTTAAGTTGGGAATAAGTATGCTATCTTTTATTAGGGCTACAGAAAGTGACATATTAAGTTTTGGATATCATGAGAGCCTATAGCTAAAAAAAAAAAAGTTAACTGGTTTCTCAGAAATAGAGAACCCTGTTGCACAGGGTAATAGTGAAAGGAGATACTAAATGTGGGAGTTTACCCTGGGCATGCCTAGATCACCTAACATGAAAGCCTGGGTGTAGCCCCCTTTAATTGGCTACTTAGCCAGAATAGGCTGCATCTTTAAGACTAGTCAGAAAGAGGCAGTTTTTCTCTTTCCCGTGCAATCTATTCTGCTGCTTCTAGTTGGTGATGACCGCTATTCACTTACAGCACAGGCACCATGAACTGAGCCAATGAGAGAGTTAGGACTTCCACCTTCTGTTCTCCCTCTTAACCCTTGGCTCCAAGGTTTTTCTTGGCCTAGGGGTGTTTCTGTCTCTATTCTATTTCATTGGTTCTCACTGTCTCAGTTTCAAGTGCCAAGTGGTGATCCCCACTAAACGTGGGAGTTAGAATCATGGTGACCTCGGAGTCAGGATTGTAGGCAGGATGTTGGAGCCAACCAACCCTAGAAGTCAGTGTAAGGTAGATGTGTGTATGAACTGGGACTGTGTGCTCTGGGAACTTAGCTAATCTATGAATGTAATTCTTTTCCGTTCTAGAAACTGAGATGGTACGAGGGAGAAGGAAGATTAAGCTCCATGGTTTGGGGGAGTAAGTTTTTATATTTGTGATTATGCCTTTTGAAGTAAATGTTCTTTTGTAAAAGTTAATCCAGCTATTTATGGTTAATTTGAACTGGGGTGCAGGGGACCATCCCCTGCAATTGGAAGAACACCATTGTGGGTGCTGGAGTGGTTTGCAGAGAGCCTAGACATCTCAAACTCTCAGAGAATCCTGGGGGAAGGATGAAATGTGAAATACCTAACCTTCAGACAGTGGAGGCCAGGGTAGCAGTGTTACATAAGATACATGACCATAATATACACTCTTTTTCAAATATTAATGAATTACCTCATTTAATCAATAGCTTACCATGATTGTTACCTATGTATGTATCTATGTATGTAGATATACATCCATACATCCATCTATCTGTCTATCTCTCTATCTATCTATCTATCTATCCATCTATCTACCTAATTTCCATGGGAATAGACTGAGTAGCATAATAGCATTTAGAACTAGAAGGGGCCTTAGATAATAATAGTGCTTTAAGGTTTACAACACTCTTTACAGATATTATGTCACTTTATCTCAGGACAACCCTGGAAGTCAAGTGCTATTATCATCCCCATTTTCCAGAGGTTGTGACTTACCCAGTGTCACATAGTTAATAAGTATCTGAGGCTGGATTTGAACTCAGATCTTCCTGACTCGAGGTCCCAATGCTCTATCCATTGCACCATCTAGCAGTCTAAAGATCACCTAGTGACCAATCCATTCAATTTGCAGATGAGGAAACTGATTAAGTGAATTCTCTATGCTTACGCAGCTTGGATTTGGAAAAACTAGGGCAAGGAGACTCCCAGCTCAGGGCCCTTTTCCATTGTCCTTTCCAGTGCCTATTTCAAGCATACTGCAGTAAAGTGCAAACTGAAAAGAAAACTCAGGTCCACCAAAGACCCTTAAATTTGTTAGATGTGAAGATCCACAGAAAGCTAATTATGATTCATCGATTTATATGATTTTAAAAACTCGCAACATTAATTTAATTGCATATTTATGCTACAAACTTTGTTGGGAGTATACAGGCTCCCTTGAACAGATGGCTGGATGCACTTCTTTCTTTACCAGTTGAATTCAATTACTGTGAACTTAGCATCATGGGGTGATGGATTTAGACCTAGAAGTGGTCTCAGAAATCCTCCAGTCCAAACTCTCTTATTTTATAGTTCAGGAAATTGAATCCCGTAAGTACTGCACTGTGAAAAATTTCAAGAGAAAGTGACTAGAAAATGAAATTCACCTACATTTAGAAGACTTATCAACCTTGAAGACAGAAACCTTTTCCCTCAAACATCAACATTCTTTGTTTTCACACCTATACATTCAAGGCAAAGGTAAAATCTTAAAGATTTGGGTTGTATACATTTTGCCTAAGTCAGGTTGCACACTAAATCAGAAATGAAGGCTATTCAAGGACTTAGAATCATATATAAGACTTTTATATTTTAATGACTAAATGAACTAGAAAGAATGGAGAAATTTCATGCTATGAAGTTGTGATACAGAATATGTTTTATAAAAGAGAAGCAATATAAAAGCACAAATTTTATCAAAAATCACGAGAGAATCATATGAACCCATAAGTAAAATATTATTTAAATTAATTGTGCTTATGCAGATCTGTTCTACTAGTTTCAAGAAATCACTGGTTAGAATGTAAAATTCTAATGGAAATGTTTTACATGACAGCATATGTATAAACTTGTATCGAACTGTACCATTTTCAGAAAGGGGAAGGGAAGGTGAAAAATTTGGAACTCAAAATCTTATAAAAATGAATGCCAAAAATTTTCTTGATATGTAATTGTGGGGTAAATGACTATTTAAAGTAAAATGTAAAATTCTACTGTATCTGGGCAGTTGTTTCATTAAACATGAATATGGGTCCAAAAGTTCCAGGAAACAAACTAAAAAAAAATTAGTGAATAAAAAACGATTGCTAATTACCTATTAATTCCTGGTTTACATCCATTTAGATGGCATAAGAAAAAAGAGGTTCGTTACATTAACGAGCCATTTAATCATCCTTCAACTTACTTGCCAAAAACCATTTAAATACTTGTTTTATGGGGAAGTAGAGGAGAGCAATGTGTACACATATGTAGCCATTTAAAAATAATGAATGGCAACAAATTAAATCATTAAAAGAAATACTTTATTTCTGTTTATGAAGCTGAACAAAACTAGACTTCTGAGACAGTCCATAAAAACCGGCTGACTGCAAGGAAGTTTGATGACTTCTACAACAACAGGGTACTTTATCTCTGAAGACTGAACAAATCTTCTATTTGGGAGGCTGCTTTAACAATTAATTTCTACAACAATCACATAAGGTTTCTAATTACTGTCGGCACAACACCATTTATGCAGTTTCCAAAATCAAAACAGAAACTCTGATGGAGATTGGGGTTGTATGCTATCCCATGCTGTCTTCCACCATTTCAGAGATTGGTTATAGATGCTGCAGGAGACCTAAAGAAATAAAATGGTGTCTTTGCCCTCAAGAATAATGTATGAACTGGGACAGACCTTTGATCCTTTAGTATATTCATTCAACAAATTTGTCACTTATTAAGCAGAACAATATGCTGTGCTCTTGGAGACATAAAAAATTTAGATAAGATACAGTTTACAGTGTAGAAGGGGAAAAGATATCAACACACCACATATGTATTTATGGTCATAGATTGAGAGTTGGAAGTGACTTTTGAGGTCATTGAGTCTAAATTAGACTGACCTATTTGATGTCCTTTATACATGATGTTCCATCTCCCATCTCTATACCTTTGCCCAGGCTGTCCCTCCTGCCTGGAATGCCCTCCCTTTTCATCTCTATCTCTTAGAATCTGTATCTGCCTTCAAAATTCAGTTAAAGCGTCATCCCCTACACAAAACCTTTCTTGTCCCTCCAAGTAAGGTCTTCCCTCCCACAACTCATTTTGTGTTTACCTTTGTGAGAGATAGCAACGGGTTAAGCTTCCACGGGCCCTGGAATGAGGTAAGGAAACTTAAAGGAAACAACACTAGCCTTCTTTTCATTGGTTGCTCCCTCCCTCCCCCATTTTGGTGTGTAGATATGCACAAGTAAGTGATTGAAGGATGTTTCCTTCTGACTGGGTAGAAGGACCAAATGAATAATTATGATAATAAAGGATTGTTGACTGTAACTCTCATTGGTTGTCTCCAAATTTGGTGCATAATGAAAGACTGGAAAACACTGTCCTCTGACAGGATACTAATGCACAAATAATTATGGTAATGAAGGATTGAGATTGTTTTGCATCAATTAGTTTGAGATTGTGAACCCACCTCACTGACCAATGGTGAGACACACAGGGGAGTGGGCCAGGTTAGGATGAGGATAACAGAAGCCTATGAGCTTCCACAATTTGCACTCCCTGACTGAGGGCTATGCCCTTTCTCATGAGAAAGAGTAAAGACCTTTTATGATCTTTGACTCAGACTCCGATTTTGAAGATCTGGCAGTGGTTTCTATCCCACACACCTCGTATATATTTTGAATTTACTTATAGTTGTACGTGTTGCTTCCTTCATAGAATGTAAATTTCTGGTGTGTAAATACTCTTCCGTCTTGTTATCTCTAGTGCCTAGCACATGGTAGGGACTTTAAAAAATACTTGTTGAATGATTGAATGTTTGGGAAACATAAAAGGCTCCATTATAGCTAGAGTATATAGTATGTAAAATTGAATAATATAAGATAAATCTGGCAAGATAGAGTAGTATTGGATTGTGGGTAGCCTAGTGTGAAGGGGAGTAACCACCAAGGACAGAGACCATAGGAAGAGTAGAACAGTGATCTACATGTAAGAAATATTAAGGAATGGACTAAAGTGTTCAACTCTATTAGGAGGCTAGTATAATAAATAGTCCAGATGGGTGATTTTGATTATGATGGTTGGGCAGCTAGGTGGTGCAGTGGACAGAGTGATGGACCTGCAGTCAGGAATACTCATCTTCCTGAGTTCAAATCTAGCCTCAGACAATTACTAGCTGCGAGACCTTGGAAAAGTCACTTAACCCATACTGCCTCAGTATCTCATTTGTAAAATGAGCTGGAGAAG
>CM053583.1:257155992-257174389 GCA_028627135.1 Pseudochirops cupreus | reverse complement strand
GATGTTAGTAAGGCAGTTACACTAACCAGAAGTTCTTAACCTGGGGTCCATAAACTTTAAAAATATTTTGATAACTGTATTTCAATATAACTGGTTTCCTTTGTAATCCTATGTATTATGTTTAATACATTAAAAATAATACTCTGAAGTGTCCATAGGTTTCATCAGCATTGCAAAGGGGGCCATGACACAAAAAAGACGAAGAATTCCTACTCAAAACATTGAATCTATGGAAGAGAATAATTAGCAAGATGCTGAGATGCCTGAGGTCAGAAGACTCCATCCTTTTTGAATGCTGGATACTTCAAGGCAGAATTATAAGTAGGAAAATGTTCCTGGGGCAAATTCATTTGAGTGGAGGAGGAGCTCACCTATGTTATCTCTCCTCAGCCAGTAAGTTCTTTCACATCACAATATCATAGCTGGCCTGGGTATCTTCCACAGAAAAGTGTGGCTCAAGTCCCCAGCCCTAATATTGGCTTTATGCAGTTAGAGTGGCATCAGGAGCCCAAGGAGGGACAGCCTGTCCCTTAAGCAATCTGGTTTATGCACATGTGTTTTGGCTAAACCCCTCTCCCTCCAGTCTTCTACCTTTCCCCAATCCTGGGGAAGAGAAAGGGCAAACATCAGGCTGGGGAAGGCAGGCCCCAGGAAAGTGGTAAATGAGGGCAACATAATCTTGGAACTAGGTGAGGATATGTAGGATAGCTGTGAAGTCACATTATATGGCAGAGGACTGTGACATGCAGGAATGATGGGTCAGAGGATTGGCTCAGAAAGGGAAGGAGGAAACACATGTCATCTAAATGTTAGTACCCTGAGGCAAAACCCTAGTTGCCTCTCTCTAGTCGTAGCTCTGCTTCAGGAGTTTCACATCTTAAGTGACCTGAAGGTTTCAGTACTCAGGCATCAGAGAATAGCACAAGGGTCAAGTATTAATGTCATATTTGGTTGTTTAAGGTCAAGTTAGTACATAATACATAATCTTATAATGTTTAATGCATAATCTTTTAAAGGAATTCACCTTTTTTGACACTTTGATGAAGCTTATGGACAAATCAAAATAATATTTTTTAATATCTTAAACAACCTTATAACTCAAAAGGTCACCTAATTTACAGTGAAAGGTTTCATGGACATAACATACTTGAACTTAATACTATCTCCATGTAGCAGAAGAAATTTGCAAAATAATGTGTGAAACCTCAAGAAATCGACTTGTGCCAACTCTCTGCAAAGACGGCCTTGCCTTCTATGTCAATATGTTTTCCATAACTTCAGGTCTGGAGTTTATAAAATGTGTTCCCTTGTGCAGTTCCTGAAAAGCCAGTGACCAGTGCTTGACAGCTCTAAGCATGTTGGAACAGGGATACTTCCACTTGCTGATACTAAACATACCAGCTCATGAACTTGATACTAAGCAAATAAAGCCTCTTTATATCTTTGAAAACTATATCTTGCAGAATTTGACATGGATTCTCCATTTTAATATTCTCTAGTTGATTGGGAGATTTTATGGCTTTTAACTTGATTTAGTGGCACTTTGAAAGTGAAACCCTGGAACTTTGTTTGCCTGGTACCAAATAACTATTAATTCTCTTAAAAAACAGCATTTATTATCCATCTTTCCTTGGAGTAATACATGTATAAAATTTTTCTCTTTGAAGATTAATTGAAAACTATGTCTGCCATTTTTTTTATCATAGAAGAACATAGAAATCTGTAGTCAATATTCTAACAACACTTTGCCTTTTATTTATGAGGCAGCTAAGTGGTACAGGGGCTAGGGTGCTGAGTCTAGAGTCAGAAAAACCTGAGTTCAAATCCTGCCTTAGATATTTAATAGCTGTGTAGCCTTGGGCAAGTCATTTAATCTCTGGTTGCCCTAGTTTCTTCAACTGTAAGATGGGGATTTTAAAAAAGTACTTACCTTCTAGGGTTGTTGTGAGGATCAAATGAAATAATGTGTGTACATAAATGCTGGTTTCCTCATTTCTTAAAAGAGCATCTACTTATTGTTAAATGAATAGATGGATCATACAGATGTATGGAATAGGACCTTTGAGGTCCAACTCCAACTCCCTCATTTTTTTTAAAAGGTCCTAAATGGTTAAGTGACTTCTATAATGTCCCAAGGCTAGTAAGTGTTGTATAGCTGAGATGTGGATCCAAGTTCCTCCTTTTCTACTTCTCCACCAACAAGTCCAAGGTTCTTTCTATAACCTCATGAATTCATGAATTTCTGCTTGAACTTAAGACTCTCTAGAGGCATTACTACAGTGGAATAAAAAAAAAACAACCCAGTAACTTATGGCCTACATGCCAAGTATGCAACCTCCAGCGTACCTTTAGGAAATTTATCTAAGGACAGTGCTTTAAGGGGAATCTATGTCAAAATCTGCAGGATACAGTTCTGATTTCAAGTCCAGTGCTCTTCATAGTACTTTGGAAGTTAATGTGGCAGAGAGGAGGAGTACTGATTCTGGATTCAGAGGACTTGAGTTCAAATCTTGCCTTTGATACTCTGCCAGACCTGAGTATATCTGCCAACTAGATGACTTCTGAGGTCCTTACTAGTTCTATATTTATTCTCCCCCCAAGTCCCCCCCCCCCCAGCCCTTCTTGGGTTAGAGAGATACTTGTGGTCATTTAGCCAACCTACCCAATTTTGAATCCTGGGGCAATGACTTTATATTGATTCTGGCAATTATGTTGAACAGAAATGTGTGTGTGTGTGTGTGTGTGTGTGTGTACAGAAATGTGTGTGTGTGTGTGTGTGTGTGTGTGTGTGTGTGTGTGTGTGTGTGTGTGAGGGGATATCAAAGGAGCAACAAAGATACAGATAACAAGTCGTCTGCTAGTTTGTTCAAAACCCTTTAAAGGCCACGGACGTGGTGTCTCCGTTTTTCACCCGTCCCTCTCCCCAAACCAGATGCTGACAGCTAGTCAATGCCTAGCTCAATTGAGTATAGAATGAAAAAGCAGAAACTGAACACGTTAGAATTCCAAGTTACAGACAGCGGACTGATCTCCCCGAATACCGCCAAGATGGTCACATTCCTCCTGTGAAGAGCATCCTTTTGAAAATGAGGGAACTGGAGAATGATTGGAATGAATCTGAAGGGAGAAAGAAACACCGCATGACCCCGGGAAGAAATGACAATGGACATTCTCTCGGGGACCCTCCCAGTCTGGACGCTTCCAAAGACTCACAAAAGAAAAAAATGGTAGAGAAGGAGAGGGGAACAAAAGAACCGAATAAAGAAAACGAATTCAGTAGGACGCTGAAGCCCATTTATGGGCAGACACACTCACCTGGCTGCCGTGTTAACAAAACCACCTGTAACCAAGGAGAGAAGGAAGGACAGTCCTGGGCACCAGGATGCGCGCATCTCGGAGACGCAGTAGAGGGCGGACGGGCTGAGGTACCGGGCCAGGAGGCGGGGAAGGGTGGTCAGGGAAGCCCACGCAGAACCTTCTTTCTTCTTCCCGACGTCCAAATCGCGATGCTGAGCACGGTGGCCACGGGGCAGCGGCACCAGCGCGTCTCTGCCCCTCGCGAGCCGGCGCCGCACAACAGAGCTGGCTAGATCGGACGGCCCTGGAGGTCCGGCAGCTGGAGCCCCTCCCCAGGCAGGGAAGGGGGAGTCGGAGCCCGGGGGGCTGGGGCGCTGTCGGGGACTCCAGCCGAGGTGGAGCGAGGACAACAGAAACCAGGGAGAGAACCCCACAGTCTGCAGCCTCCAGCCCTCTCCAGGCTGCTGTGGAGTAGGAAAGCTGGGAAGGAGGGAGAGAGGGAATGAGAGAGGAGGGCGGGCTACAAACTTTGGGCTGGGATCCGCCTCCCCCAGATAATTGATCATCTCTCTCTGGAAGGTGCTCTTCCTTCTTTGCGGCCTACCTCCCAGCCTGGGCCAATTCAATTCAATTCAGTTAGTTCAGTTCAGTTCGTTTTAACCCACACAGTGAATAACACAAGGGCCCGGTGTGCCAAGCAGCACACTAACACTCCTATATGTAAATACAGCACAAAATTAACTCTCTCCTGAAGCGTTGGGGAAAGAGGCCATGCACTTAGGGAACGATTAGGTATCATTACCACCACCCTTCAATCTACGCAAAGCTTTCCTTCTTTTCAAAGGGTTTCCACCGGATCTTTCCGAATTTACAGCAGAAACAATCAGACAACGCTGTAAGACAGAAATGGACTAAGGGTAAAAATAAATGGCAGGCTAGCTTCATATAGAAGAGATGAGGAAACGAGGCTTTGGTCTTGATAAAAACTGTAGATATGTAACATCACATACGCCCTTATTCTCTGTGAATATGCTGGTTGATTTTGTGGAACTGCTTTCCCCCCTACTCCCCTTCTTTCCCCCCTCCCCCAAGCTTGTTATAAGGGACAGATCGTTGGGTAATAATAGGTAATATTTATCCAGCACTTTAATATTTCAAAAACACTTTACATACATTATGTCATCTGGTCCTCCGGACAACCCTCTGAGGGAGAGATCAAATGATTTAACCAAAGTCACACAGTAAGTGTGCGAAACAGAATTTCATCCTGGGATTTCCTGACCTCAAGCCCAGCATTTTGCACATTGTGTCACCTAACTGCCTTTGATAGAATAGGGGAGAGGGTTATCGTTCAGTCATTTCAACTGTGTCCGACTTTTGGACTCTTTGGGGGTTTCTGGGCAATGATGCTGGAGTGCTTTCCCATTTCCTTCTCTGGCTCATTTTACAGAAGAGGAAACGGAGGCAAACGGGATTAAATGACTTGTCCCGGGTCACCCAGTTAGAAGTGTCTGAGGCCAGATTTGGACTCAAGGAGATGAGTCTTCCGGACTCCAGGTCCAGAGTGCACTGTACCACCTAACTGGGGGGAGAGGGGGGAGGGGGAAAAGTATAAATTTGGAAATGAAGCTAAATTAAAAGTCAACAAATACAATTTAAAAAAATTAATGGTATAGATAAGCACAATAAGTATTCAGGGAACCAGCTTTTTGTGTGCAGTTTTTCAAAATAAATGGGTGATGATGTTGTTGATGATGAAGACTGACGACTCTGCTGGGGCGGGGTGTTTGTATCTCTTCTCTAAGGCATCCTGGTCTGGAGGACACAAAGACCAGCGTTCTCCCAGTTGTACCACAGAGCTCTTTGCTGAATGAATCCCCTCCTTTCTCTTCCCTGTACTTAATTTGCTTTGGATTCAAGATGGATCTGATTATGAAGATTTTAAGGCTACTCACCAGACTACTGTTTTCTGAATTATGAGATAACATATACAAAAGACCTGAAACTCGAAATGTAGCATGCTATGGACATGCATATTGAAGACATTTTCATTTATTTTCCATCTTATCTTAAATTAGAACCACTCACTTCAGCAATTAGTATGAGTGCTCCTCTGAGTTCCAGGGATTTGACAATGAGGAGGCTTGATCAGTTTCTCTTATGAAATTGAATTCCTTCACTTGGCAGCAAACATCTCTTCAAATGGATATGTGGTAATCCTGTGCTGGCACTGGGGGCAGAAAAGGAAACCCATGCACAAGAATGATGTTTCCAAAGGAGATTTAACAAAGGATATTCTTTATGGTTTCTGGAGTGCAACGTGGCAGGCCTCCAAATCTGAGCCTAAATGATTGATCATGTGGTAGTTTCCATGATTAAGATGGCATGACCGTTCCATAGATGGTTTCCCACTTTCCCCCTTTTGTATAGGAAAAGTCCTATCTCTTGTATGTTAGGAGGATTTTGTTAGCCTTTTTAGAGTTTAGTTTCTCAGGATCCATGGCCATGGCAATATCTAGTTTTCAGATATTAGACAATAACTCTGAGAATAGCCCTAAGGATCCTAAATAATAATTCCTAGAATCCATAGTCCTACTGAGGTTGCACAGTGAGATAAGAGATGACATAATGTGATATTTACTACACCTGCACCAAATGACTATATTGCTAAAGTTAGGCTGTGAGGCTATTGTTAGCAAGATGCCTTTTTTGTCTTTTGCCCTATAAAGCAAGTGGGCACTGGTCAGTGAGTAGGGAATCTATGGGGGAATCCATAAGGGAACCCCAGGGGGAACCCATTTGGGTAATGTAGAGAGGAATACATATACCTGTCTCAACCACCCCCATTGAGGCTTGAGTGGATTTAGGGGAGTGCACAAGCTGTGCCTGTCTTGATTGACTCCATTGAGAGTAGGGGTAGTTGCCCCACCTTCTTGCCCAGCCCTACAAGAAGGGTGATTAGGGAATACTATAGGAGCTGAGGTTCTCATTATCAGCAACTCCCTTTTGAGAAGACTAGTCTAGAATAAAGTAAGATTATTAACTTCTCTTAATCAGAGAAGCCTGTCTTCCTGCCCTTCCTGTCTGACCAGATCAAGAGTGAACCTGTTAGAGGCTGGAGTCCAAAAACTCCAGTGCCCCCAGAGTGTGAAACACTCTGATGTGTCACAATCTTCCATGATATCCCTCACAATGGTACCCTTCACTCTAGCTGAGTAGAGGTACTCTACAAATAGTCTCATTTAGACTATTTTAATAGCTGGCCTCTTTGCCTCCAGACTTTTCTTATTCCAACCCATCTTTTTGCAGCTGCCAAGGTGAGGTTCCTAAAATATAGATCTCACTATGTCAACCTTGTTACTAAAAAATATCCAACAGTTCCCCAGGGTCTCTGGGATAAAATACAAACTCTTCATCCTTTCACAATCTGACTCTGACCATTATTTCTAGTCTTCTTTACTCTTACTGTGATTCACAAATTTTGTTCCCATAAAACTTGCCTACTAGCTTTCTGCCAATGTGCCATTCCATCTTCTGTCTTTGTGTAAGTGGTCCTTCATATTTGGAATGCATCTTTCCTCACCTCTGCCTTTCAGAATACCTGTATTTCTCCAGCACAGCTCAGGTGAATCCCCCTACACAAAGGGTCTTTTCCCATTTATTACAATTCCATCCTTGAAATAACTCTGTATTGCGTTGTCTATACTTGCTCACGTACATGTTATAACTTTCCTAATAGAATGTAAACTCTCAGAGGGCAAGGACCATTTCCTTTCTTATCTTTGCAGATAAAGCACTATAGTAGTAGGCACTCAATACATATTTGTTGAAATAAATTCAATTGAATTGAAGGAAGAAGAGCTGGCTTTTCCTGACAGCAAATACATGAATGAAAACAAAAATGTGAATTAATTATTTGGATGTTTGTCTATATAACATAACACCTAACATCCAAATATCCGACCAAAAATTTTGTTACAGTCAGTCTGACAAAGAATATTTATTAACCTTTCTTCTTTAAGCTGTCTCTTCTCAGACAATTCTAAACATGAGTGTTAGCGATGTATTAAACATCATAGAGAATACAGCTAGGTCTCAATTAATTCACGTTATAAGCCCTCTGAAGAGTTCACATGTATTTGAATTCAGACCATTTGAAGTTATAATTATGTAAAATATAGTTACTAGTTCCAGCCCAGCAGAAATATACAGTATGAATTTCAATAATGCAACCATTTTGGGGATTCATTGTTTATTCACTACCTTGGTGAATGGCATTGTCCTTGTTCTAAGTTTCTTGACTTAAATTATACTTAAAACAGGCATGCTGTGTGTGCATCCTCCCCTCAAGAATTTTGCAAATGTTAGGATCCCATGATAAATCTTAATTCCATGATCTATATGTCAATTCCCCTGAAACATCCAGATGGGACACATCTGCACCCCTTTCCCTATATAACTCCTAGAGAATGGATCTGATGCAACACAGTGATCCTAAAAAAGATACTGCTAGTCCCATCCTCCAACAGAAATAACATAAAGTTTGACACAAACATGCCTTGTTGTTCTCTGGGATTACTCCTAACATTTTGATTTTGCTTCTGTTGGTTTTATTTATTTTTGCTAGAACCTAGACATGATTGAGGAGGTATATGTATATCCCCTCCAAAGTTTGTGACACAATTTCCCACAGGTAGATACAGAATCCTGGAGAAAGTGAGATCAAGTTTAGAGAACACATGTGTCAAAGTATAACTCATAGCTGACAGTTCATGAAGTTCCATTAAAGTGGATGTGGTTCACTGCCAGACCATTAGGGTTAGGAGCTTTATAGAGCTACAAAGCTATACTTTTCTCTACCCCAAAAAGGTCCTGATCACTGAAGCTGTTTTTTTCTTTATGTAACTTTGTTTTTCCTTTCTCCCAGTGCAGATGCTTCTATCAGTGTGAACACTGTAACAGTCATCGGTTGTGAGCCTGACTTCTGAAGATCATAAAGTTGGCCTCTAGTCAAGGGAGGGTGGTCCTTCCTCTGGGCTCACGGGCTCATTCTATCTCCCTCCCTAATCTGGAGGGAGAGGTACAGAAGTCTACTTTTTCAAAGCATTCTCAAAACTTAGCTCTCGAAGTAATTGATGGAATTCTCCTTCTGGAATCTTCTTCTCTGATATACATATACATACACACATATATAAACACATATGCACATATATGCACACACACATATATATATGTAATACATCAGTGTATGTCTAAAGATATATAGTAATAGAAATAGATACAGGCTCAGTGGTGTGTCTACCAATCCAAATACATTTTATCATCTGATTTCATCCAAAGGATGAACACATTTCATTCCCTAAACTTTTTTTATACTTTTGATTAATTGATTCTATAACTATATATAATATATAATAATTATATAACCATCAAAGATGGATTCTCAGCTGATAAAGGTAACAGGGCATAGAGGTTCTTGTTAGTTACATTAATTGAGGTTGGGATGAGGGGCACTCCACTTACATTTATTCTCCATATTTATGCACCCTGAGCAATGGAAGTGAACAAGTGTCTGCTCTGTCTCAAATCTGTTGAAATTCCTCAGTGAAATAAAATCATGGCTCTACTCATCTATTTTTTTATGAAGTCAGTTAATGCTTCACATTTCAGTGGAAGTAAAAATATACATTTTCTGATAATAGATGCTTACCTAGCAAAGGGATTTTTTTTTAGTGAAAACAGGTTAAGATGTATTTATAGTGATTCTATGGAATAAGAAAATCCATTGTGTATTTATACCTTCTTGCTTCTTTGTTTCTTCTATATTCTTGGCTTACGTGGCCTACGTTAATGCAAATTAAATTGAAAATTAACGGGATATGGATAAAGGTGGAGTCAAACTGGACGAACTGCAGAAAAGTTTTGATCAATGAATCCTATATCACCTTGGAGTGAGATTAGAATAGCAAATCATATAGCTGCATAATTGGATCTGTCATATTTAACATTTTTTATCAGTGCCTTGGATGAAAATATGAAAGATAAGCTTATCACATTTTCAGAGGACACAAAGTTGGGAGGAATGGCTAATACCTTGTATATCAAAATCAAGATTCAAAGCGATCTCACAAGACTAGAGTAATAAACTGAAAACAGTAAGATTGTTTAATGGGAATAAACCTAAAATCATAAAAATCAGTTTTTAAAAACTCAGCTACACGAGAATTGAATGAAGGAAACCTGATTTGACTGCAGTTCATAAGAAAAGAGGCTAGGACTTTGAGAGGACTGAATATGAACCATGAGAGTGATACATAAACCAACAGAGTATCAAAAATGCAAATGCGATGTTAGAAAGCACGAGTTCAAAAAGGTCTAGAATAGAGAAGGTGGCAGTCCCGCTATGTAGTTCAAATCTCATCTGGTCCAGGCGTTCAGTTTCGGGTGCCGCTTTTAAAAAATAATCTTGACAAATGGGAACACATTTGGAATAGGGGAACTGAGTGATCCAATGGATAGAGTGCTGGGTCTGGAGTCAGGAAGACTCAGTTCTCTGAGTTTAAATTTAGACATTTACTAGTTGTGTGACCATGGGCAAGTCACTTAACTCTTGTTTGTCTCTGTTTCTTCATCTATAAAAATGAACTAGTCAAGGAAATGGCAAACCACTCCAAAATCTTTTTGCCAAGAAAGTCCCAAATGGGGTCATGAAAAGTCTCAACATGACTGAAATGATGGATCAATAACCAAGTCCCACTATATATTCCAGACTTGATCTAAACCGAGGTGTTCAGTTCAAGGCAACACTTAAAAAATACTTTTAATACTATTTAATTTTTTCCCAATTACATGTTAAAACTTTTTTAACACTAAAAAAAAGTTTTGAGTCCCAAATTCTATCCCTCTCTCCCAGCCTCCTCTACCCCCTCCTTGAGATGATAAGCGATATGATATAGGTTATACACATACACACAAACAGAGACATATATTTTTAAAATAACATTAACAAATGAGAATCCATTTAGAGGTAGATGAGCAAAATGATGAAATGTCCTGTGAGGTTGTCCAAAGTCACATAATTAAGCTTAAAAAGGATCACCATACAGATATAATAAAAATGAAAAAATATGAAATATTGCAAGAATTACCAAATGTGACGCAGTCACAATGTAGCACAAGCTGTTGGAAAAATGACACTATAATGCTCTATAAAGGGTTGCCACAAACCTTCAATTTGTAAAAAAAAAAATCTGCAAAGTGTAATAATATGAGGCATGCTTGTGAAGAATATAGTTTGTTGCTATCACAGTGAATTAACTTAAATATCTGCAATGAAAAAAGTGACTTGTGAAAATCAATCAGCTGCTAAGTTTTTTCCTTGCCTAGCTCTGTGGTTCTCTTGTTTGTTTTGGGTTGGATATGTGATTTCAATGGTGTAAGAATACTCTTTCTACCAACTCAAATCAATACTTGCTCTGCAGCTAACGACTTTAGAAGGTTGCAGCAGGTATTTCTTTGGGTATTAGGTGAGGGTGGGGTGGAAGCAATTTTGCTTTGAAAAAATACAGTTTTCATATTTAAAAAATTTCCAAATAATAGTTTATTAGTGTGGAAATATAAATATGGGTTTAAGTTTTTAATCTGTAAAATGAGAAAGTAGGATTAGATGATTGAGATGATTTATGAGGTCCTTCATAGTCCCTGGATTTGGAATTAGCGAAGGCATGGATTAAAATCTCACCTCTGGGATTTATTAGGAGTGATCATGGGCAAGTTACTCTGAGCTTGTGTTTCCTCATCCATTAAAAAAAAATTATTTGGTTCCAGTGTGGGAAGCCTATTGTTCAAGCATGTCTGCAACGCGTTTCTAGACAGTTAGGTGATGCAGCACATAGAGAACCCAGCTTAGAGTCAGAAAAACCTGGGTTCAAATTTAGCCTCAGATACTTAATAGCTGGGTGACCCTGGGCAAGTTATTTAATCCTTGTTTGCCTCAGTTTCCCCATCTGTAAAATGGGGCTAGCACCTATCTCCCAGGGTTGTTGTGAGGATCAAATGAGATATTTGTTAAGTGCTCAGGGCAATACTTTGCACATAGTAAATGCCATATAAATGTTAGTTGTCATTATTTATAGTTTAAGAGTGCCTGGGGCATTGATTTGTCACAAAACTAATACCTACCAGCAGTTTGGCTTACCAAAATCTAGGTCTTGTCTGTAAGGTCAGCCCAGCTATACATCTATAAAATGGTGATAATAATACATAAATTATCTACCTTGTAAGGTTGGTGTGAAACTCAAATTAGATAAGGTATATACAATGCTTTGCAAGCCTTAAAGCAATATGGAAATATTAGGTTATCATTATTTTTATTATTAATCTTATTTTTAACTTATTTTCCAATAGAGTTCAGAAAGAAGTGATAAATAAAATAGTGATAACTCAGTATCCTGGTATCATTTTTATATTATTATTATTATTATTTTTAGTCATGGTAGTAATATCAAGAAACCATTTCTAAAGTCCTGCTCATTTACTCATTTAATGAGAGCCGTTGTTCTGTGGGAGTATATCATAGAATGCATTTGGATAAGGTTTTGCCCACTGTAGAATAGGAAATGGAGGGAAAAAATCCTAGCCTTCATGCCCTTAGGATTTAAAGAAATCTTTGATTAATTCAGTCACAGGTGTGTGCTATGATCCTGTAAGGAATGGCTCACCACAAGCATCTTGGGAGAAATGGGATACGTCACTTTGGCTTAGATGAATTACTGGCCATGAGTAGACGGGCCGGCTCTACCATTTATCCCTGACCATAATCTGGAGGGAAGGAGGAAAAGGGGTGGGGAGTGAATCCACAGAGGAAAACATAGCTCCTTTATAGCTTGGCCTTGAGTCTTTCATTTTTCAGAGCTATAAACATCTGTAACCTCTGGTGATGTGAAAATTGAAAAATTTCAGTCACACACACACGCACACACACTCTCATTGAAGCACTGATTTTTCACTCTCAGAAAAACAAAGAAGTCCTGGCTGAATGGAAATTCCAAACGACAGATTTCCATGGTTTGTACATTCTATCACTTCTATCCTTTGCTAAAAATATTGTATGCACACTGGATTCATAGGACAAGAATGCATGCTACTGGGAAGTCATTACATAAATATGTTATTGCTACTGTAAATAATTAACATGAAATTCCTATATATATGTATTTGTATTCCATAAACAATGTATCAGACAAATAATCTTCGGCTTCAGGGTTTAGTAACTTTCTTGGTGGGTGTTAAGTAGTCTGGAGAAGATTATCAAAGTAAATACTTCAGGTTGATGAATGGGTCTTATTAAAAGGAGTTGGTTGGTAGATTTTTTCAATACTTAGCATGTTAGAGGTAATATTGGACAGTAGAAGGAATACCGGAAGACTTGGTCTAAGTTGGGACTTTGCCACTTACTTATCTGTGTGACCACGGTTGTTGATTCAATGCAAGCCAACTTTTTAAAAATTTCTCTGTTCATGGAGGCACTGTGCTATTTTGAGCCTGGGGGGAATACAGGGACAAAAATAATTCATCCCCTGCCCTCAGGGAAGTTATTATATTCTACTGGGAGTGAGTGTGTGGGGGGGGGGGGCACCACACTCCTGATCCTTAGCTTTCTCATCAATAAAACAGAGCTAATAATTCCTAACTGTTCTATATCAGAGGGTCATTGTGGGCAACAAATGAGACAGAATGTATGAAGTCCTTTGAAACCATATAGTACAAAAAAACCCTGTGAGTTATTATTTAGAAATATGTGATCCAGAATATTTTTTTTCCTTTTTGGAGGGGGGAAATTAGGGCAATTGGGGCTAAGTGACTTGCAGAAGGTCACACAGCTAGTAAGTTTTAAGTGTCTGAGGCTGAATTTGAAATCAGGCCATCCTGACTACAGGGCCAGTGCTCTCTATTCACTGTGCCACCTAGCTGCCCCAATTCAGAATATTTTTGATGGGAGCATTTGTCTGGGCTCAAAAACTTACTCTTAAAGACTGATATTCTCAAGTTTGGAAAAAAATGTATATCCATAAAATACTGTATATATACACTCACATACTCATGTTGTTTTCTCAAGTTGACCTTATATTTACAGGAAAGGAGTTTCCAGCAAAGTCACTGGACAATGTTTGGCTTAAGTTTGTTTATTTAAGTTCCATCTGTTTTACTAAGCATATATTTCAGAGGAAAATTGTTACAGAGACAAAAAAAAAAAGCAAACATTCTCTCAGTCCCTTTTTTATAAAGCACAATCTATTATTTGTAGCATGTGTGTCTTTCAAACTTGATATTGGTTGTCACATGAAACATCTGTCCAGAGGCCTAATGTTCTGAAATCTTTTATCGTGGGATCAGCAACATCAGGGAACTCAGAAAACAAAATACAAGTTCATACTTTGGCAAGAAAAGCAGCAGAGGATACTATATTCCTACAGGGAGGAGAGGAGTTTTATAGTGGTTAATGCTGTTCTGTTTGTTTTCCTTCATTTCAGGAGGTTCTGAGTTAAGAATTTCCAGTTTCTTACTATTCTTTAGGAATGAAACCCAAGAGCCAACTTGAACTTGATGACTGGGGTAATGATGTCATAATTGTGCAACAATACTTAGTAAATTATACCCTAGGTGTCATTTCCCTTAGATTTTTGGGAATTCCATTCCAAGGTAATGTACCTCTAGGTATATACATATTAGGATTAAGTATCATTTGCCTTCTTCTGTATTTGCCAAATGATTTATCTAATGCTGTTACCAAGGCTGCTGTGACTAATGTTTATTACAGGTAAAGCATTGAATGAGTTATATTACTAATGTGGAAATCTAAGGAAGTCAGTATTCAGATATGGGCTTAAGTGGAATTTCGTTAGGGATAACCAAGTCCTGAGGGAGTGCATTGTAATCTGTTACATGCTGCATCTTTCAAATACTAGCTTTATTTCTCCCACTTTTCTTCTCTCTCAGATCTTTGGTCACCTCATTTCTCATTCTTGTGACTTCTTAGTTTATGATATTTTGAAATAGAAGATTGAAGCTTAGGAAAAATTGGTTATTTAAAGAATGAAGCCCAAATTATTTTAAATCTCTCTCTCCTCTATAGTTAGAGTTATACATTTTGATTTTTCAACTATGGGGGTTTGATGTGGGACGCTCAGTCTGTAGAGAGAATTTTTGTCTTCCATTTTAACTACTTACTATGGAGGCCATAGATATGTGTCGGTGCCTGATCTCAGAGATTAGGGATAAATTATTTGGTTGTGACTGTTGTGGGAGGAGCCATCAATTTATATTGATTTATGAAAGGAACTTTTCGATTGTAGATTCAGTCTCTTCTTTTTTTCCTGTTCAAATCTAGCCACTAGACAGAGGGTGTAAATGATTCTAGGAACACTTTATTTCCAACGAAAGGCAAATAATGGTCTGAGCCTTGCTAAAGTTAACTTGTCTATGATCACCAGAGCCCTCTAGCTCCAAATAATGAAGACAGTTGGGAGGAGAGCATGCATCCCAGGGAGACAGATAGACTTGTGAGAAAATATTGGTCTTATATTGGTTTGGTGGAAAGGCTATACTGTGGTGCATTAACTTCTATGTTGCTATGATGGAATTGGTTTCCTGGTATTGGGATTTGGTTTTCTGGTGTTTTGCTTCCGTCTTCTATATGGAGAGTCTATTATATTTTGCAATTGAGCACCATGCAGGTATATTTATAGTGATTGTGGGCACTGTGAATATTGCATAGGCAGTACAAGCACTTACTTTGTGCCAGGCGCTGTGCTCAATGTTTTACAATTATCTCAATTTTACTGATGTGGAAATTGAGACAAACAGAGATTACGTGACTTGCCTAAGGTCACAATGCTAGTAAGCATCTGGAGCTAGATTTGAACTCAAGACTTCCTGACTCCAGGCTTAGTGTTCTATCTGCACCACCTGTTTCTAGTTGATGATGTAGCAATGATCACCAGCTATTACTTAGCCCCTGGCACAAACAGAAGATACCTGGCCCACCAAGTTTCTGTGGTAATGACTCTGGGTTTGGGGCAAGCCTGGATAACACAGAAGATAGGCCAGAGCATAGACGAACTAAGAGCAGATCTCCTAAAGCTCTATTTAACTTCACCAGGGGGTACTGCAACTGTGTGTGATCCCAAAAGCGAGATTAAGCTTTGGATCTCCTGATGATTTGATGATTTCCTATGATCACATGCCCAGCAAGCTATTTTTATTAATTAATTACTTTGAATTATTCAGCAATCATAAGTTAATTATATATAAATTAATATATAAATATTAATCACTCAATAAATATTGGCGCACAGGAAAAGAGGGACATTAACCAAATTTAATACTTTAAGGTTTGCAAAGCATTTCATTAAAAATATTATTTTTCTTATTTGAATTTGTAGCAACACAGTCTTTATCCTTATTTTAAAAGTAAGAAGACTGAAAGTCACAAAGGTGAAATTACCTTTGCCCAGGGTCACAAAGCTGATGAATTTATGAGGTGAGATTCAAATTTAGGTCCTTTTGAATTTAAGCCCAGAAGGTGACATCATCCAGAGGGTGACTGCAGAGGATTATTGTTATGCTAAGCTCAGGGCACAGCCTGCTTGCTGGGCCTTAGCTCTGGAAATCAGGCTGTCTCCTAATATCTGGACAAAACTATAAATGAATGTGTACATTTTCTAAAGCTATCAAAACAAGACATCTAGGGAACTGAATGGGTGTAGAGGGAAGGGAAGGGGCGGAGAGTGAAAAGAAGAAAAGGGAGGGGAGTGGAGGGGAGGGTGTGGGGAAGGGAAGGGAAGGAGCAAACACGGGAAGGGGCAGGAAGAAAAGGGGTGAGGCAGGGCCCTTCCCTTTCCTTCCCTTCCTTTCCCTTTCCTTCCCGCCTTGCCCCTTTACCCCCTTGTCCCCCTTCCTCCCTTCCCCCCCTTCTCTTCCCTCACATCCCCTTCCTTTCCCTTCCCACCTTTTCCCTTCCCACCTCGCCCCACCCCTTTCCTGCCCCACTCCTTTCCTGCCCCATCCCTTCCAACCCCCCCCCACTTGCCCCATTCTTTCCCTGCCACTTCCCCCCCTCCCCTTTCTTTTCTGCCCTTCTCCCCCACAGGCCTTCAGTTCCCTGGATGTCTCATTTTGATAGCCTTAGAAAATGTACACATTCATTTACAATTTTGTCCAGATATTAGGAGAAGCCCAATTTCCAGAGCTAAGGCCCAGCAAGCAGGCTGTGCCCTGAGCTTGGCATAACCACAATCCTTTGAGAAGTTGGGGGGTTAGCTTTCCAGTGCCGTCACCTCAAGTCCCCATTCCAGTATCCCCAGTATCATTGGCAGTGATTAACATCCTAACATCAGCTAACAAATCAACCAAAATCAGCCATTACAAAGCGATATTTACTGAAAAGATGTAGCAAAATTATAAATAATTCCCCAGCTCCAAGTGGGCTACAGTCTTCCCTCTACCCCTTCAGTCCCAGTGGTAGCTACAAACATTTCCATGGGGGCAGCTAGGTGGTGCAGTGAATAGAGCACCAGCCCTGGAGTCAGGAGGACCTGAGTTCACATCAGGCCTCCGACACTTAACACTTACTAGCTGGGTGACCTTGGGCAAGTCACTTAACCCCAATTGCCTTGCCTTCCGCCCTGCAAAAATAAACATAAATAAATGAATGTATGAATGAATGAATTAATAAACAAACAAACATTTCCACCTTGGAGTTTACTTCTAGGTGCAGTTAGGCCAGCGGATCAGCCATTCCCTTGCAGAACATGACTTCTTGGCTACCAGCCTGATCCGTGACTGGGCCAGGCTAAGTAGGATGCTCCTCCTGGCTAAGTCCTTCCTGGACTCTGCCACAAATAGGAAGTAGTCTCATCTCAGACACAAGCTTGCCTAGGAAGCTATCTGTTCATGGGTGACCCAGTGTGGAAAAAGGTGCCTCTACCCCTCCCTCTAGAACTCAGAGAGTTGTCTTTATTCCCCTTAGCAGGAGGAAAAATATAGAAGATTTGGCCTGTCAGTATGCATGCTCAGTTCCAGTTCATCAGCCAATTAGGTTTTCTGTCATCATGCTGTAAGCAAATTAAAACGATCACAGAAAACTGGAATATGCTTTGGAGTGAAGGGTGTGGACCTCCATTCCATTCTTCAAGAAACAAATTCCTCAAATGTCCATCCACATGACTGTCCACCAGGCGGAGCTGCAGACCTCTCATGTTCAAAGGACGAGTCCCCTACTGACTGGTCTTCATATGTGCTTTCACAAAGGTCACAGTACTCTGTGATAGCAAATGGAATCTGGTATTATTTTAAAACAACAATAACAAAAACCTTTGTAGTGGAGCGATTACAACTAGATTAGGAGCTAGTTGTACTTATTTTTTACCCTAAAGTGCTTAGGGCAATGCTGTGAGTCACCAGTTAATATTTTTCCATTGATGAGATTGAATGAAAAGGAAATATATGTTAGGTGAAGACAAGGGAATGGCATTACTGTACATCACTACCCAAGGCCTTATGTAAATGACTGAAATCTGCTATTGTATTAGAATACCCCAGTAGTTTGGTTGTAAGAGGCTTGGAGCCCCATTTTGTCGAGAGACTCTTCCCTCTAAACCTGTACCTTGGGATCCTGGAGCTCAGTGTTATGCCCCTGGACCTAGAGATAGTCACATTTTTTGTACTTGGCTAACATAGTTCCTGGAACATAGTAGACATTTAATAAATGCTTATCGACTGAGTAATTGGTTAATTGGAGAGATTTCCATATGGTTTAGGGAGAGGAGCAAAGACTCCTACTTTAGAGGTGATGTGAATGTCCCAAGTGGTGTTCCAAGTCACCAGGGACTCCCGGTAGAAAGCAAAAAAGCTTTCCCACAGAGATTCTTAACCAGGTCCCATGAACTTTTTAAAAATAACTATATTTTACTATAATTGGCTTCCTTTGTAATCCTATGCATTTCATTTTATGTATTTAAAAACATTATTTTGGGGGGGTGGCTAGATTGTGCAGTGAATAGAGCACCAGCCCTGGAGTCAGGAAGACCTGAGTTCAAAT
>CM053583.1:257127495-257155492 GCA_028627135.1 Pseudochirops cupreus | reverse complement strand
AAGAGAGATTCAGTCACTTCACTTTCTTCAGATGAATCTCATAAATCTCTTCTCTCCAACTCCACTACTCCCAACATTCTCCTCCCCTCCGCCTTGGCCCCCCAACAGGTCAATCTCCACCACTGTGGAGAGGCTCCCGCTGGGACTTAAGTCACATGAAAAAAGGCAAAAAAATAGTCCTTACCTTTAAGAAGCTTAAAATCTAATGGGGGGGAGGGACAATATGCAAATAATTATGTACAAATAAGCTTTATATATGATAAATAGAAAATAATCAGCAGGGAAAAGACGATAGAATTAAGAGGGATTGGGACAGGCTTTCTACAGTGGTTCTCAACCTTCCTAATGCTGCCACCCTTTAATACTTGTATGTGGACATGTCTGCATGTGGACAGACCCGCCTAGAGATGGATAGAGGAGCGGTGTCTCGGTTCCTAAGACCATTGGAAATATGTGTTTTCCGATGGTCTTAGGCGACCCCTGTTAACCCTGTGACTGGGCTGTTCAACCCTCAAAGGGTTCACGACCCACAGGTTGAGAACTGCTGCAAGGTGGGATTGTAGCTGAGACATAAGAAAGCCAAAAGGTGCCAGTTTGGCTGAAATGTAGAGTATAAAGGGAATAGTGTGAGATGTCTGCCCTTGAATGCCAGAATGGGACTTTATTTAGTAGGCAACAGGGGGAATACATCAATTTTATTCAATCATTTGTTAAGGATCTATGTTGTATAGAGCACAGTGTTTTGTATCAGGGGAGATACCATGAATAGGAGAAACACACTCTGCCCTTATGGAGTTTATGTCCCAGTAGGGGGATGAGCTAGATATAAGTGTAGCCCTTGCCTTTCAGGGCCAATGGTGTGGGACTCTGTTCTCATTGATAGAGACTGATTTCTCAGTGCCTCCACATCTGTGTGAGGATTAAATAGAGTGGCTGAAAGTTGGAGAGAAGAGAGATGCAGCTGAAGAAAGAAATATGTGGGAGAAAGTCGCCATGTGGAGGAGTTGGTACTTCTATCATGTCCCTAATCCCAGTTTACTACATTAGACTTTGGAGAATTTTCTCATTGGGTGAGATCTGGGTCTCTTTTGCTCGAGCTATCCCAAAGGTTTTCCACATAGTCTTATATATCTATATCCATATCCATATCTATATCTATATCTATATATAGCCTATATATGTTCCTAGTGGAACTGGTATCTAGTGGGAAGGGAGTTAAGCCTCAGATATAGAACTTGGGATCCTCTTTTCCTGTTAAGAGTGATCAGGAATGCAGTTTCAATCCCAAAATTAGTTCCTCTAGACCAGCGGTTCTCAACCTGTAGGTTACTTTCAATTTGTAACAATGATAATACATCCTGCATATCAGATATTTACATTACGATTCATAACAGTAGCAAAATTACGGTTACGAAGTAGCAATGAAAATAATTTTATGGTTGGGGGTCACCACAACATGAGGAACTGTATTAAAGGGTCATGGCATTAGGAAGGTTGAGAATCACTGCTCTAGATGAACAATATTTAAGGGACCAGATAGATATAATTCTACCCCAGTGCCTAAAGAGCCCCCCCGCCCCTCTCTCTCAGAGAGCAGACTAGCTTCTTGCCTCAATGTCCTGCTTCCCCTTCTGGCAGGAATCAAAGTCTCCTTTGGAGAAGGATCAGGGAGAAGACTCACAGAGGCTCCCAAAGTGGGCAATACTGCCTACTTGTGGGTGCTGAAATGACTGAGGTTAAGTGAGTTGCCCAAGGTCACACAACTAGTGTCAAGTGTCAGAGGCCAGATTTGAGCTCAGGTCCTCCTGACTCCAGGGCTGGTGCTCTATTCCCTGTGCCACCTAGCTTCCCCTATTACTTCTAATCTAAGGTAAATTATAAACTGGCATTGAAAACTTTTCACAATCTTGCTTCACCATTCCTTTTCAGGGCTATTACACATTACGCCCCTTCACACCCTCTATAATCCAGTCAAATTGGTCCTCTTACTATTCCTCTTACCTACTGCTCCATTTCCTGTGTCCTTGGATTTGCACTGGCTGTCCTCCATGTTTTGAATGCACCTCCTCTGTTGACCACAGACTTCTTTAAGACTCAACTCAATCACCTCATTCACTCTGAGGACTTTGAGACCTCCCTTGCTACTAGTTACCATTACCACCACCCCTTCTCCTGCTCCACCAAAATTACCTAGTATCTACTTTATATCCATCTTGTATATAGTTGTATTTGTACATGTTGTCTTCCCTGATAGAATGTAAGCTTGTTGAGGGCAGAGACTTTTTCACTTTTGCCTTTGAATCCCTAGTGTCTAGTACATAAAGGCTTAAAAAATCATTGTTAATTTCCTGATTATTTTATGCTACTCTGAGTGTAAAATAAGAACAATTTTCTGGGATGAAAATGAGCCAGTTACTGACATGTTCAGAATTTCCTTGGCTGGAGAGTGGGAGATACAAACCAGAAGAATTCTGTGGGAAGTACTCCTAAAATTGTACTAGGCTACTCATGTCCCAAGGGATGTTCTGACAGAGTTGAAGCCAGTAAATATCCAAAAGATTAGCAAAATCTACCCATTTCAAAAACAAAAAACCCCAAAACCTTATTTGCTGTTATTGAATTAGCTGCAAAGTCCAATGTAATAGAATGGACTACCTTTCAGGAGGTTCCCAAGTTACCTGTCCAGTTATAGAGCATTTTATATTAAACTCTAAAGCTCTGTTTTCATTGCCTCAAGGAGACCTTTTGTATAGGTCGTGGCAATGGGACTTGAGAAAAGACTATAGATGTAAGAGAAATTTCCAACAAATAAATTAAGAGGACATGGCAAGTGATTGGATATTGCCAAGCTTTAGGTTTCCCTAACACAGAAAATCAGTGGAAAAATGTCACTGGCAGCAGCATCCTTCCAGTTCCAGCTGCATAGTTATTGGATCTGAGAAGGCACAAAGTTGACTGCTTCACTTCCTTCTATTTCCTGCTTTTTTCTTTTGGAGACTGAATAAAGACCATAGTGCTAAGTCTGAATTGGAAAGCCATGGTGAGAGCATCTGGCTTTAAACCCATCTGAGCAGCACTCTGCACCCCAGCTACATGTGCCTCTTCTGAAATGCTTTATCCAGATGCAAAAATTTGAGTCCAATCACATTTTGACTGGGGGAGAGGAATTAGTTCATATCTGAGGCTGAATCTCCTGAAATATCTGCATTCTTTTCATGTTAGGAAACCTGTATGCACACAAAATATTCAGCTTGTGGTGTGGCTATCCGCACTGTTTGATATATGGTGGTGAAAATGCAGCCTGAGGGAATTAGGGACTTACATAAAGACATGTATTATGTTTTATTCATTTGCCAGTCGTGGATAGTTGAATGTGAACCAGCACAATAAATTCTATGGAAACTGTGTTGTAGTTAGTTTATGAGGTGTAGTGCTTAGTAAGCCTGATTCTCTCTCCAGCTTGCATATGTGTAAGTAGAACCAAGTCAATCCAAGGTCTCCGGGAATGACTGCTGTGCCTTTTTTTTTTTTTAAACTAATAAGGTAGAACAGAATAGAACAGAATACCTCAGACACTTGACACAGTTACTAGTCTTGTGACCTTGGGCAAGTCATTTAACCTCAATTGCCCTGCCTTCCTCCCTCCAAGAAAAAAAAAAGAATAGTAGAAAGAGCATTGACCCCGGAGTCCTGGTTCTGACTTAACCATCTCTGGTCTTTCCACTAGCTGTCCCTCATGCTTAGACTGCTCTGCCCTAACCTCTGCCTCTTAATTTCTCTGGCTTCCTTCAAGACTCTACTCAGGCTCCACCTTCTACAGGGCTTTTCTGTTCCCACTAGCTACTAAAGTTTTCCCTGTCAGATTATGTTACTTCTACTCTTTGTATATTCTTTCAGTTTATAGTCATTTACAAGTCGCCTCCACTATTAGCACTCTCTGTGAGTCCTCAGCATTTTATAGTAAAATCTTACTGATTGACTGACTTGGTCTGTCTTTGTAATCCTGGACAAATTGCTTACCCTGAGCCTTGGTTTCATCATCTGTAAATAGAACGAATTACATTTGATTTAGTATAATTTAACAAACATGTAAGTGCATGCTAAGGACAAGGGGCATTTGGATAAAATGAATAAAATGCCAAGGTGCAATGGATAAAATGCCAAGCCTGGAGTCAGGAAGACACTTCTTCCCTTTCAAATCTGGCCTCAGACACTTACCTAGTTGTGTGACCTTGGGCAAGTCACTTAACCCTGTTTGCCTCCGTATCCTCATCTGTAAAATGAGCTACAGGAGGAAATGGCAAGGGGCGGCTGGGTGGAGAAGTGAACAGAGCACCGGCCCTGGAGTCAGGAGGACCTGAGTTCAAATCTGGCCTCAGACACTTAACACTTACTAGCTATGTGACCTTGAGCAAGTCACTTAATCCCAATTGCCATGCCTTCCCCCTCCAAAAAGAAAAACAAAAGAAGAAAATGGTAAACCACTCCAGTATCTTTGCCAAGAAATTCCCAAATGGGTTCATGAAGAGTTAGACATGACTGAAATGATGCCTGAACAGCAACAAAGGAGAGAAACCCCCACCTTCTCTTTTCTGTCTGAAGTTACTGGGCCTGGTTTATTTTGATAAGTTATTTGGAATCTTTATATTTCTTTCTGTTTCTACCTGGATGTTCAGGTGTCTCCTCAAACATTTCAAACCAAATTCATGATATCCCCTATTCAAAATTAATCTGTGGCTTGGACTTCCCCTCTCCTTCTCTCTCTTCCTTTCTTCCTTCTTTCTTTCTTTGTAATTTGGTTAGTGTTGCAAACCCCCTGTGAGGTCACTCTCTCTACCAGTGTAGATCACCAGTTATTTTCTAAGGTATGGTCTTAGAGAATTGTGGTTATAGAACGGTTTTTATATATTTTAGTAATTTTCTGACATTTTCCCTCCTACACTGAATCCAGTTAAGTGCCTTGCCTAAGGTCACACAGCTTATAGGTATCAGAGGCAGAATTTGAACCCAGGTCTTACTTAATTCCAAGTCCATTGCTCAGTCTACAGCACCACCTAGTTGCCTCTTCCAAGAGTGGGATGGGGGTTGGCTGAGATGCTGAGTGTGTCTGCCTGACTGGTCTGGCTGAGATATTGAGAGAAGTATGTTCTAGTATATCCTAGAGGGAATGGTCCTCATCCCAAATAAGAAGTTCTCAGAAGTCCGAGTGTTCTACAAACCATGGGTAAGAAAGGATGGCTTGTAGAAGGTGTAGGAGAATAAGGCCTCTATCACTTATGCATGTGCCTCTTTCCACTACTCTAGACATTATATCTTTTTCTTTTCTGTCTTTTTTTTGGAGGACAATTGGGGTTAAGTGACTTGCCCAAGGTCACATGGCTAGGTTTTGTGTTAAGTGTCTGAGGCCAGGTTTGAACTCAGGTCTTCCTGACTCCAGGGCCAGTGCTCTATTCACTGTGCCACCTAGCCACCCCTCTTTTTCTTTTCTGAATAGTTTTAAAAATTTATTTTTAATTTATGGAGTAAAACAAGCATTTCCATAATATAGTACATTAAAAAAAAAAGATGCCTGAACATGAAACTGCAAATCTGCTACGTACAACTTGCTGTTTCTTTCAAATATACAGCAAAATTATCATGTAAATTTCTTTCCTCTGTCCTCCCCTTCAACTCCCCCTCCACCACCTAGAGATGGCTACCATTAGACACAAACAAGTGGATGCATGTAAAATTATTCTATACATACCGTTCTATTCATCATTTCTTTCTCTGAATGCAGATAGTATCTTTCTTCATATGTCCCTTATAGTTAATTTGGGTATTTATAATAGATAAAATAATTTATTCTCTCAAAGTCATTCTTTTTTTATTAGATATGTTTATTCTTAGTTTTCCACATTCATCTCCATGAGGTTTTGAGTCACAAATTTTGTCCCCATCTTTCCTCCACCTACCACCCCAAAATAGCAATCTCACCAAATACCCCTTCCCCCAATCTGCTCTCTCCTTTATCCTCCTCCCAGCCCCGCTCTGACCTCCCAGTAGGGCAGTTGCATGTAATAATAATAATAATAATAATTTTTTAGACATTTGATTTTGAAACTTTGATTTCCAGATTCTTTCCCTTCTTCCCTCATCACCCACACCTGCTAGGAAGATAAGCAATTCAATATAGGTTGTACAGGTGTAGTGACGCAAGACATTTCCATAGTAGATATATTGTGAAAGACTGACTATATTACTCTCCATCCTATCCCACCCCCCACTTATTCTATTTTCTACTTTGATCCTGTCCCTTTTCAAAAGTGTGAGCTTCGAACTACCCTCCCCCCCATCTGCCTTCCCTTCTATCATTTCTCCTCTTATCCCCTTTCCCCCTACTTTCCTGTAGGGTAAGATATCCAATTTAGTGTGTATGCTATTCCCTCCTTAAACCAAATTCAATGAAAGTAAGGTTGACCCATTCTCTTTTGGCTTCCTGTTCTTCCTCTGCATTGTAACAGATTTCACTTGCCTCTTTTATGTGAAATAATTTACCCTATTCTGTCTTTCCCTATCTCCTGTCATTATATTTCTCTCTCACCTCTTAATTTTATTTTTTAGGTATCATCCCTTCCTATTCAACTGATCCTGTGCCCTCTGTCTATGTATACATGTACACATATATATATATACATATGCACATACATATTTATACACACATATACCCTCCTATATAAACATATATGTATGTATACATATGTGTGTGTGTGTATATATATACATATATACACACACACGTATATATTCCCTTCAGTTATCCTCATACTGAGAAAAGTCTCATGAGTTACAATTATCATTTTTCCATGTAGGAATATAAATAGTTCAACTTTAATAAGTTCCTTATAGTTTCTTTTCCCCATTTACCTTCTCATGCTTCTCTTACTTCTTGCATTTGGACGTCAAATTTTCAATTCAAGTCTGGTTTTTTTCATCAAGAATGCTTGAAAGTCCTCTATTTCATTGAATGACCATATCTCCCCCAGAAACATTATACTCAGTTTTGCTGGATAGGTAATTATTGGTTTTAATCCTAGCTCCTTTGACTTCTGGAATATAATATTCCAAGCCCTTTGAGCCCTTAATGTAGAAGCTGCTAGATCTTGTGTTATCCTGATTATGTTTCCACAGTAGTAAAATTGTTCCTTCCTGGCTGCTTGTAATATTTTCTCCTTGACCTGGTAACTGTGGAATTTGGCTATGATATCCCTAAGAGTTTTCTTTTTGGGATCTTTTTTAAGAGGTGATTGGTGAATTCTTTCAATTTCTATTTTGCCCTCTGGTTCTAAAATATCAGGACAATTTTCCTTGAGAATTTCTTGAAGGATGATTTCTAGGTTCTTTTTTTGATCATGGCTTTCAGGTAGTCCAATAATTTTTAAATTGTCTCTCTTGGATCAATCTTCCAGGTCAGTGGTTTTTCCATTGAGATATTTTCCACTGCCTTCTATTTTTTCATTTGTTTGGATTGGTTTTATAGCATCTTGATTTCTCATAAAGTAATTAAATTCCATTTGCTCCAATCTAGTTTTGAAGGAGTTATTCTCTTCAGTGAGTTTTTGAAATTCCTTTTCCATCTGGCAAATTTAGCTTTTTCAGGCATTCTTCTCCTCATTGGCTTTTTGGGCCTCTTTTGCCATTTGAGTTAGTCTATTTTTTTAAGGTGTTATTTTCTTCAGTTGGGTTTTTGTCTCACTTTTCATTATTTTCTTGCATCATTTTCATTTCTCTTCCCAATTTTTCCTCCACTTCTCTTACTTGATTTTTAAAATCTTTCTTGAGTTCCTCCATTGCCTATAATCAGTTCATATTTTTCCTGGAAACTTTTGATGTAGGAGTTCTGGCTTTGTTTTCTTCCTCCCATTCTATGCTTTCATCCTTTTTGTCCCCAAAAAAGGAGTCTAAGGTTTGATTACTCCACTTGCTTTGCTTCCTTTGCTTTCTCATGTTGCCAGTCAATTACTTGACTTTTGACCTTTTTGCCACCGTAGAAATCTGCTTCCAGAGAGGAGAACTTTGTCCCAAATTGTTCAGGTTTTCAGAACTGCCAAAGCTACTGGAGGGGTGCCCTCTCTGTAGCTCCCACAAGTTCTTGCCCACTGGCCACACACCCCAGGACCTCCATCCAAGACAACAATCCAGATCCAAGCAGGTTAAAGCAAGAGTGATTACCCTCTGAATGGTCACTTGTTCCCCCTACAACCTGCAGGCCAGGAGCTCTGGAGGCAGCCATGCTGGGCAGCAGCTGCAGCTGCCACAACTCTGCCATCTCTTGCCATGGAGGGCAGGGGCCAGACCACTCCCTTCCTTTCCAACAGAATTCCTGACTGACCTTTTACTTGCTCTTTGGTGTTTATGGGTTGAGGAAACTGGCACAGCTGCTGGTGATTCACTCTCCTGAAGTCTGCTCCAGCAGCTGCTGGTTGGGCCTACCCTGAGGCCAAAACCACATGGCTTATAGGGTCTGCACTCTGCTCCCTGCTTGCTGTGATGGACCCTCTATGTAGGCTTGCCAGGCTGCCTTCAGCAGGAGATTTGTTTCTCTCTGTCACTTTGTGAGTTTTGTAGCTATAAAATTTGTTTAGAGTTGTATTTTATAGGTATTTAAGGTTGTTGGGGGAAGGTCATGGAATTTTCTGCTTCCATGCCACATCTTGGCTTCACCCCTCTCAAAGTCATTCTTAAAACAATATTCTGGTAGTGTATACAATGTCACTAAAAATCACATCAAGTCCTGTAGCTTGCCAATCTCTGCTGCTGAAGGTATTTGGAAAACTTGTGATAAACAAGTGACTTTCCCCAGCATTGACAATGCCCTATATAAACTACTCCTGGCTTCTGTAAGAATTTGGAAAGTAGGGCTTTGCCTTTGGGCTGATTAATTATCAGTAAGGAAGTAATGATTCAGCTATCTTCAGCAACTCCAAAGGGCCCTTCGTGGATCCTTCTAGTTAGAGAAAGAAGTCAAGCCATGAGAGGACATGAGTTTTCTCTCTTCCTCACCTACAATAATCTCTATTCCTTTTCGGCCTTAACAATACAGGAAGAAAGGAAGGAAATAACAGTTATTTCTTCTCTGAGAGGGAACATTTTTTTCCTAACTTGGAGGGAAAGTTGAGCCAACACACAGTTGTCAACAGTGGAGCAGAAAAGGAGTGGACAGCTTTCAGAGAATTGGTGTATGAGCATTTGCTCATCTTGGTTGGAACACTTGCAAACATCAAGACTGGTTTGATGAAAATGATGTAGAAATTCAGAAACTGCTAAATGAAAAACAAGAACTCCATAGGGTTTACCAACAGGATAGTTCATCCATCTTTAAGAAGACAGCATTTAATTCCATCAAAAGTAAAGTACAAGAAAAGCTTAGAGAGACACAGGATTCTTGGCTCAGTAGGAAGGCAGATAAAATTCAGTTTTATGCTGATAGTAACAATCCAAAGTGCATTTATGATGCCCTGCAGGCTATTTATGGACCAAAGACCTATGGTGTATCTCAGCTACTCAGTGCTGATGGAGTCACATTGATTATTGATAAGGATATGATCCTAGAGAGATGGGCAGTACACTTCCATAGTGTTCTCAACAGACCTTCATCAATAAATGCTGAGGCCACTGACCATTTACTTCAGATTGAAGTCAATCCTTACCTGACTGAAGAAGAGCTTTTAAATGTTGTTAGGCCCCTTTTATGTGGAAAAGCACCTAGTGCTGATTCTATTCCAGTTGAGATTTACAAGGTAGGGGGTCCATTCCTCATACAAAAGCTGACTGAAATTTTCCAGGTTATATGGCAAGAGGAGGTTATCCCCCAGGAGTTCAAGGATGCCTCCATTGTCCATCTCTATGAAGGTAAAGGAAATAGATTGTCCTGGGACAATCATGAGGGGTGTGTGTCTCTCTCTTAGTCAATGCTAGCAAGATTCTTGCCAGAGTCCTCTTTAATAGGCTGATTCTTCACCTGGAAGATGGTCATCTACCTGAGATGTGGCTTTGGAAAGGGCTGAGGAATGGTGGATATGGTGTTTGTTGCTCGACAACTCCAGGATAAATGCCAGGAGAAGAACAGAGGTGTGTACATGTTTGTAGATCTGACCAAGGCCTTTGATACAGTTAGTCATGAGGGCTTATGGAAAATTATGCCAAAATTTGGTTGTCTGGAGAAGTTCCTCAGTATTGCATATCAATTTCATGATGGCATGCCTGCCCAGGTTCTGGATAATGGACCACGCTCTTGTGCTTTCCCAGTCACCAATGGAGTTAAACAAGGCTGTGTGCTTGCTCCCACGTTTTTAGCATGATGTTCTCAGCCATGTTGTCAAATGCTTTCAGTGAGAATGAACACAGCATCAAGGACAGCTACCATACTGACGGTAAATTTTTCAACTTGAAAAGGCTACAAACCAGAACCAAAGTGGAGGGAGTGTTGGTGCATGATTTTCTGTTTGCAGATGATTGTGCACTAAATGCAGCTCTGAGGTTGAGATGCAACAAAGTATGGATAAATTCTCTGCTCCTTGTGCTAATTTTGGCCTAATAATTAACACCAAGAAAACACAGGTGCTCCATCAGCCCTCACTACACCATCCATATATGGAACCATTGGCTACAGAAAATGGAGAAGTTTTGAATGCTGTGAATAAGTTTGCTTACCTTGGTAGTTTACTTTCCAGGGATATACACCTTGATAATGAAGTTGATACACTTGTTGCCAGAACTAGCTCAGTGTTTGGGAGGCTCTGAAGGAAAGTATGGGACAGAAGAGGTATTAGACTGACTACCAAACTGAAGGTCTACTGAGGTATGGTGTTGACCTCACTGCTGTATGCCTATGAAACCTGGACAGTATACCAGTGCCATGCCAGGAAACTGAATCACTTCCATTTGAATTGTCTTAGGAAGATTCTGAAGATCATTGGGCAGGATAAAGTACCAGACACTGAGGTCCTTACTTGAACTTAACTGTCAAGCATTTTAACTCTGCTTCAGAAAGCGAAACTCCTATGAGCTAGCCACATTGTTCAAATGTAAAACATAAGCTTGCCAAAAAAGACTGTTTTATGGAGAATTCACACAGGGTAAATGTTCACATGGTGGTCAGAAGAAGTGATACAAAGACACTCTAAAGGTCTCTCTTAAGAACTTTGGAATTGATTATGTGACTACTCAACACTGCATGCCCGTATCAGAGAAGGTGCTGTGCTCTGTGAGCAAAGCAGAATGGAAACAGCTCAAAGGAAATGCAGGATGCACAAATTTAGATTATCCACCCCAATTGTTTACACAGATTATTTGTGCCTGACCTGTGGTAGAGCGTCCCAAGCTCATATCGGTTTGATCAGCCACCGTTGGACACATTGAGATTGACTCTAGCATAATGATGTCATTTTGGTCCTCTTTGAGAATGAAGGACAACGACCCACCACCAACATTCTAATATGGGAAGAAAACACACAAAAAAGAGTTGAAAAGGGAAGGAGAGGAAGAAGAGGAAGGTGCCTGGCTTGGTGACATGATTGTAAAGTCCCCGAGTTAAAAACAGTTTGGGGAAGATAAAGAAGGCAGACTGGCATTGAGTGCTTCCACAAAATAGAGGCTCTGAGAGAAACTCACCAGCGGGAAACAGGAGCCAGGCCTTGGGCACGACTGTTCTGGGGTAAGCAGGCTGCAAGCTTGGTAGACTCATGCAGGGCAAGAATTTGCTGAGGAAGGTTCCAGGATGAGCTAGCAGTAGAGAAGGAATGGCTCTGAAGACCAGGACCACC
Organism: Pseudochirops cupreus; assembly: GCA_028627135.1. Taxonomy (NCBI): domain Eukaryota; kingdom Metazoa; phylum Chordata; class Mammalia; order Diprotodontia; family Pseudocheiridae; genus Pseudochirops; species Pseudochirops cupreus. The sequence goes on along the minus strand of CM053583.1, from coordinate 257,143,688 downwards.
AAAGCCATTTTACAACCATCAAGGCCCTTTTATAACCCTGGAATTCTGCATAAGGTCTTTTGTCCTTCTATCTCACTGGACTCCTCTTCCCCTCTTCTCCACTCAACTTTTCTACCTGTCTATGGATTATTGTTGGTGTGTATAGTGTGTGGGGGGTGGGGTGGGGTGGGGTTGGGTGGGGGTGGGGGGTATGTTGGGAATACATATCAATATTTCAAAAACATGTAATTTTGTGCACATGGGAATTTTTGATGTGGCAACGCCTTCTGTCAATACACATTGCAACCTCCTCAAAAATTTCTAATCTTAGAGTGTTCCCTCTGAGAAGTTAAATGATGGGTTTATCATAACCCAGCAAGAAAATGCCTTACGCAGGAGAAGAGCACAAGTATTCCTAACAGTAACCCTAACACTGTATCCCCTCCTCCTTGCCTCTCTCTGATGTTGATTGGCAGATCACACTGAAACTATATTCTCCTGCCTTACTCTGACAAGCTTTAAGTTATGTGAAGTCTCAGAATTTCACATTTGGTTATTTTTATACCTATTGAAGAAAGACCAGAGGAAAATATCCCCAGCTGTACTGGACCCCTAGTCACCCTCCATCTTGTCCCAGTCCCTACCATTTTGTGCTCCCTTCTTCACGGAAGTGAAATCCTGCATATTTCTGGGAAATTGCCCAAGGCACAGTCAACCATCCTGTTCTGGGAAATCAAAACTTAGCTATAGTCCATATTCCATGTAAGGTCCTAAACTGAGTTTTAACCAATTGCATTCCTTTGCTTCTGTAAGTTCCTGCTTTCATATAGATCAGACCATTATTTTATGGTTTTTGCCTTTAAATACTCTGGCTCTGCCCCTGCTCTCGGCTGTTTGATTTGAGTCTACACTTTGAGCAGTCATTTGCTTGAATAAATCCACATTAAATTTATATCCAGGTCTTATCTCACATTTTTCTGCACAACATTTTTGGAAGCCCCAGTGAGATGCGGCATTTCGTGTCGCCACTGAGACCTCAGGACCTCAGCCTCAGGGAGGAGATGAACTGACCCTGCCCTGACCCTGAGGGGAGCTGGCCCCTGAGAAGTTCCAAGGCCCCCAGGCTTGGACAGAGTTAGCAAGTTCCTCCTCCACTCTGATTCGTTTCTGCATTTGGCTTTTGTGGAGAACTAACCTGCCCCTGACCTGCCCCTATTTGGACTCCTGTGGATCAAAAAAAAACCTCCGGAGGTAAGTCAGGTTTCCCCTTCTGTTTCTCGTGGGAATTCCCTCCTGGTCTGGGGAACAGGGCCAGATGCGGCTGAGTGGAAACATACTGATCCCACAGGTGCACCTGAGACATTGAGTATCCACCTGTTTCTGGTTCCTGTCCCAGGTTCTATGCATGTTATGTCTCCTTGTCTAGGTGCTTTGAACACTCTGTATCTGTTTTGTTTATGTTCACCTGTCTTTCAGTATCTGTCTGCTCTGTATCTGTGTAAAAATCTTTGAGTCTGCCACCTTGTAAGATTCAAAATATAGCCAGTCAGAAAAGAAACACTGTACCTGGGCTAGAAATATTGATCATCTCTTAAAGAAAGATTGTTGGCAGAAAAACAAAAATCTCTTTCTGCTTCCTTGGACTCTGGTCAGGTTTTTGGAGGCAGAAAGACAGACAAAAAAAAGGGAAAATGGGAAACTTCTTCCCTAAGATTTATCTAAGAGAAAAGGGTCACTTCACTGATCAAAGAGAAGCAGATTTCAAAGCTGAAATAGGACTAGCACTTAACCCTTTCCTGGGTCACAAAAAAGGAACTGTGTAATAACATTGGGAACATAGATCCAGGTAATAAAATGCATTCTGGTTACTATTTAGTACTAAGATAAATTGGGAAAATGCATAGATCTGAAAAAAAGATACCTCAGAAATGAAACTTTGAGCTCTCCAGTAGAGAGAAGAGGGGACTAGGATCTCTTCCAGGGGCCCACTCACCTTGACTGGAAGGATCAAAGCTCTCACTTTCAAAGAAGTTTTTAAAGGAGTGAACACCTGAGTGAAGTTTACTTGAGCAAAAAGGTCAAAAAACACCCACTGGGATTCTCCTCCCTTTAGTCCTGTCTCTGATGAGGCTAGGGCTACAGTGCCTTCTCTCTGTCCTCCTGGCTCTGACTGAGCTGAGGATACAGTGAGAAGTTGAAACTGCTAAGATTCTCTTCCTTGTGGTCCCAGCTCTTCCCAGACTAGCACCACAGTGCTTTCTTCCTGTCATCCTGGCTCTTACTGAGCAAAGGATACAGTAAAAGATTAAAAACCATTCAAATCCTTCTCCCTGTCATCCTGGCTCTGACTGAGCTAGGGCTACAGTGAAAAATTAAAAGAATAGTAGGGAATTTGAGTTAACCTCCCCCACCTGGTGAAAGGAACAGAGGGGGAGGCACAGCAGTTACATTGGAGCCCCACTAGCAATAGCCCTATGTCCCTGGGCACCCTGAAGCCCACTCCTCTAGGTAAGCAGATGAACCTCTCCTCTCAAAACCCTAAATCTTTGCTCTCACGCCACTGGCCAAATTCCCTGAATGCAGCCGCTTGACCCAACAACGTCCCAGCACTCCCCAGTTTGTAATCCCTCTCACACAAAGTTACTCTCACAACTAGGCTCTGAAACTGTGGAGAGATGAGAAAAGGAGAGGAGAAAATGAGATTAGAAGTTAACAAGTCTCTGCACTTGGTAAGACCAGTAATTTTCGTATGTAATTTGGAAATGCAATTAATGTCATCTTACTGTTTGTGTTATTATTATATTTCCACACTGTAGTATATCTTCTATTTAGAACACCAGGTATTTACACCTTTACTGTAGTTAAAAAGGAGGTTACAATAATTTTATTCCAGATTGTGTTGCATGTGAATTGGATTTTTATGTTGTAAAATCTGATAATTTAAAGCTGTTATATTTGGGTTATAAACAGGTAGTAAGTTTTTGGCTATTCTGGAAATATTCAGTGATTTAAAATTATGAATATGCATGAAATGAATAATACTCTATGCAAGGTATTGGAAATATGTTTTGTAGAATTCTTATTGGGCAAATGAGAAACCTTAAAAAGAACAAAAAATATATGGATGTGGTTTTCAAGCTTGCTTCATCTAAGGATGTATTCATGTTAATTTGAAGGTTTATGGATCACGACATTCACTATCTATGTGAGATTCCATAATGTAATTGATTTCTAGGGATAAGTTGATTAGTTTTGTAACACCAAGAAACATTTAGTACTGTGTAATTTCATGTGGAATTTTAAGGTCACTAAATTGGTAATTAATTGGTTTTGATTTCAGAGTTTAAATTTTAGAACATGGTAATTGCTCATGATACTGTTACTGGTAAACAGTTGTATTCCAAGTTTGTCTTTGTTTAAAAGGAAGTTTCGGTTAAGATTGTTTCAACTTGCAAGACTGTTAACTAAGTTGTTTGGGCAATTGTTATAATTTGATAACCTTAAACTGATCCCACAGTAGCTCTAAGGGCAGACAGGGTGTAGACACTCCCTACTCCCCTCCCTTAGGAAGATGGCCAAGGTCACCCCCTCATGTAAGCTAGAGGGGGTGATGAGAATCAACATGTACCAGCTACCATATACCAGGATCCTGAAAATAAAACATGGGAAGCCTGAAAGACATCCTGACAAGGAAAAAGAAAAAATCAGTATTGAAAATTAGGGACTTGTCACACATAAAATATATGGTTTTCATCATTCTGAAGAAAGAATATCATAGGGAGGACCAGGTCCCACTTCTGAGTCAAGGGTTTGACTCTTGACAAGAAGAAGTGGAGATTGTTATCAGCTCCTTCTTTTAGGTCCCTATTGATTTTTCCTATTTGTAAACTTGCCGGATTCCCAGAAACCACCTGGTGGGCAATGTCATCAGCTCCAGGAAAAATAAAAGCTTATTTGGGTTATAGAGTTCCTAAAGAATGAGCTTAGCTTACTGAGAAATGAAATCTTTTATTCATGAAAGTTGTGGTAAACTTTTATTGCTTGTTGCAACTCCATACAAATAAAAGCAATTGTATCAAGCCCTATGCTGTGATTGGTGAGACTTGCCATTTGAGGTGAAAGATATTGGGACTGCAACTAGTTTTATTTTGAGTTTGAATTTAGATGTGGTTGTCTGTACTAAATCAATATCTGAGAAAATGCCACAAGATACTCAGAGAGAATCCTGTTACAGGTAAAGGTCTCCTTTTGGAAAAAAAAAAGCCAATAGGGCAATTTTAGCCTCAATCTAAGATGGGACTCTCCTGGCTCAGTTTCCCCATTGTGTTCCTTTGAAAAGGAATGTTTTCCACTGGCTATTCCTGAGTCTGGCTATGAGATGGAATTAAAGTGACGCTTATCTGAATTCAAACAGAACTAAGGATGCTCTATCCTGTCATATCTGGCATGTCCTTGCTTTTTCTTTTTATGATAAATTTATCTGATTAGAGCAGGTGGTTAGTAAATATATGAATACAATGCAGGTATATAAAATTTTGCTGTTCTCAATCTTATAGTGTAGTCATTCCATATCCCAAACAACTGGGTAAATTAATACATGGGCTTATCATTTGCCTGCCTGCATAGTCAAGTAAAAGGTTAAATTCTTGGAATAAAACATTTTTTCTGAATGATGTGGGAACAATTAGACAAAAGGAAAAGAAGCTTATGAAGCAAAAGTACAAACACAAGTTAATCATTGTCCCATATACTAAGGCTAGAATACATCTGAGCTACTAAAGTGTGTGTTTGATCTGAGCTATTCAGCCAAAAACGATATTTCTACAGCCTAAATAGTTTAGTAAAAAGGTACTTAGGTGAGTCAATTGCCTGCTATATATCTGTTTTTCTCCTTATATCTTGAACCCTATATATTGAACTTGTCTGTCAGATTTGTGTCTCTCAGATTACAGGCCAATTAATTCACCTACAGTTGGCAGCAAACAGTGGATACCAGTCCATACTCACCCATTATCTCCTGGATGTGACCTATGCCCACTTCCAGTCAACTTCCTCCTTGGGACCCACTGAGACAAGGACAACTCTACTCTCCTTTTCAGCCTAAAGAAACTATGGAACCTTAGACCTATGCCTCTTTTCCCAAATAAATCTGGGCCCCAAGTTCTTTGAAGGGGAAATTATGGGATCCCAATGAAGCTTCCCCCAGCCCCAGTACTCTATAGGCCTAGCCCTCACTATAGGCTCTTGTTTGTTTTCAGTCAAGCTTCTCCTTGTAAGGGAACCTAGGTATCAGCTCCTGCATGAGTTGTTTTCTGCCGACTACAATGCCTCCATCACTCCGCTACCAGGCATCAATTGTGAGTCAAAGGTTTGACTGTGAGTCAACGGTTTGATTCCTGACAAAAAGAAGTGGGGAATGTTGTACTGAGCCCCAAGTCACCCTCCATCTTGTCCCAGTCCCCACCATTTTGTGCTCCCTTTGTCACAGAAGTGAAGTCCTGCATATTTCTGGGAAATTGCCCAAGACACAGTCACCCATCCTGTTCTGGGAAGTCAAAACTTAACTATAGTCCATATTCCATATAAGTTCCGAAACTGAGTTTTAACCAGTTGCTTCCTCTGCTTCTGTAAGTTCCTGCTTTCATATAGATCAGACCATCATTTTGTTGCTTTCGCCTTTAAATACTCTGGCTCTGCCCCTGCTCTCGGCTGTTTGATTTGAGTCTACATTTTGAGTAGTTGCACACTTGAATAAATCCACATTAAATTTGTATCTGGGTCTCGCCTCGCATTTTTCTGTTGAAAAAAAACCTGACCACTCAAGACCCATAGTTCTCCTATGAAAAGTAGAGACTACTACCAATGCTCAAATGTTTGGATCGTCTCTCCTAGAGACCAGAACTTAAGAATCAAAGACTTTGGTTCCTTAACACATCTGATAACTCTTTTCATCCTCTAGGGACTGTTAGTCTTGGTTTCTTATGGGTACCAATATAGTGGCGATTGAGAGGATGATTTGGCATTATCAATGTACTCTTGTGTTCCACTTTTGGTAGAGCCTTTTGAGCCTATATTGGTCTAATCAACCACAATAGGACATGCTGTATCTTGACCCCGACATAGGGATGTTGTTTTGGTATTATTCAAGAATGGAGGACAACCCTCTAAATCAAACTGTGGGTTCCCATGGAGCAGACTGTTGGTGGTGGTGGTGGTGGTGGTTCTTTATTCTTGAAGAAGAACATGACATCAGGGAAGTGGTGCCATGAAATGCAAATAAATTGTATTTGAGTGAGGAAGGGCTGTGCGAAGTCACCAGCTTCATTTTCTCTTCCAGAGCCATCTGGGTCCAGTGGCAAGACATAGATCAGGACAACTGGATAAAGTGGGGACCTTGACCTTTTAAGCTAAGGTCTTTAATAGGTCTCAGTTTGACTGAGGCAATGCCATTCAGTGATTAAGGCTAGGTAAGACATGAGGCTGAGAATGACCTCTAAAAAAAAAAATCAGCCTGGGAGGGGAAGACCCTTAGGCTTTTTGGCCAAAGCAGAAACAATTGCCATTTGCATTCACTCTGAGCCCAGGATTCAGATAATAACCAAGTAGGGCTTGGTCTGGGACCTATGTTGTCCAATCGATGAGAGCCAGAGTGATTTGGGTTTAAGGCATGGTCCCTAAGGAAGAAATCTAACCAATTTACTTGCATGTCATGGCATTGCCTTCCTGATGTCATGATCCTCTTCCAGAATGAAGGATATGGCATAGAAATCTTTTTTTTAAATGACTGTTTTTTTAAAAAAATTTTCATGAGCTAATTCCCTTAGCTAACCGAAAAATAGTAATAATTCATTTTGATTTGCATTTGACATTTCATATGGCAGACAGATGTTTTGGTATTTGCTGTAAAGATGTAGCATTTTCTAAAAGAAAAGTTATGCTTGGAAAAAAAAAGAAGAAGACTGTGTCCCTCCAGAGTATTCTCCCTACAATTTCTTTTAGTTGTCAAGAAAATACCACCCAAAGCCTCGCCAGTTTGAAAATTGGACCTGACGTGCATTTGGTATGTTTTTTCTTCATGGAAGTTTGTTTCTAAGTAATGAAGGGCTAGTTTCCTTTGATTGCTGCTTAAAAACACTAGCTGCATTTGGCTGTAGTCATCCTGCTGGATTTAAGGTTTCTAGTACTGGGAAAAGCCATTTCTGCAGGCCTGTGTGCTGTTGGCATCATAAAGATGGTGGTTTTAATAAACCAAGCGCACTAATACGTTGCCCTGTGACTCACGTTTGTACGATGATGAGACCACCCATAATGTGGCAACCATACAGTAAAAAGAGCCTGACTCGCCTTCCTGTAGCCCACCCAGGCACTTTCCAGGGGATAGAATATGTTCCACATTCCAGAAACTCAGTCAGCCACAGGGTAAAGGTTTTCTTTTTCTAAAAGAGCCAGCATTCTCAGCAATGCAGTTGGAGGGCATGCTGTTCATATTGCAATTGACCCCGAGAGGTTTAGTAAATGTGAGAATGGCAGGTGTATGGAGAGAGGGGAAGATGTATGTAGAGTCTGGGGCAGTTCCCAACTCTCAGTCAACAAGAATTCATTAAGTTCTTTTGCAGCAGGATTTGTGCTAAATGCTGGGCAAACAAGGAAACCAAGCCAGTTTCCTTACTCTCAAGGAGCTCACATTATAATGGGAGAAGCAAGAAGTAAATAGATGTTTACAAGATATACACAGAATATGGAGAAGGTGATCTGACAGGGGAAGGTACTAATGCTGGGGGTATTGGGAAGAGGGAAAAGGAATGGAACAGAAAAAGGCCTCCTATTGCAGGTAGGATTTGAGCTGAGCTTTCACAGCAGGTTTTCCAGAGAAAGCTACCCCAGTTTCCCAATACTTGTTTGGCAATATCGTACAAATCTGGGAGAGCCAATCAGGGAAAGGACAGTTGGACGAAAAGGGTACAGGGAAGGTAATTTTCTTTAAATGATTTTATTCAAGGCCTTCTGATAGTGGAGTCATATTATGCTAGCAGACTATTAGGTATGTGTCCTAATGGTATGGGTATGTTGGGTATTTTGATAGTCATTATTTAGAAAAAGAACATTAGCAACAGCTGAACTCCCCTGGAAACCCAGATGTGTGGCAGCTCAGGCTGTCAGCTTTAAACCTTGGAGATGCCTCGATGTCTCCATATCTGTTTCTAGCATGGGTAGATGCTGCAGTGCAGAGTTGTCAGCTCTGGTGTCCTTCTCCCTAATCTATCCCATTGTCCAATAGAGATTGTGTGCCAATGGATGTTCAGAACTGGCAGCAGCTGGAGCCTTAACAATGGCAGGCGGTATTCAAATGACCCAGAAGGAGAACATAGGGCAAGAACTAAGAGGTTGTGGGGATTTTTTGACCTTTTGTTCCTCCAGATGGATGTCATTACTTTCTTCTAGTGCTATAAAATACTCCTTTAGAAATTGGATTAGTGTGGCACTGAATCAGTGAATCAATTCATGTAGTATTGTCATCTTAATGAAATTGGCTCAGCTTCCCTATTTGAAATGGACATTTCTCCAGTCATTTAAGACATAAGAACTCTGATCAACACGATGATCAGCCATGATTCCAGGGGAACAATGATGTAGTATCTTGCCCACCTCCTGAGACAGAGAGAGAGAGAAAGAGAGATTAGATTCAATACAAAGAATGAGACATACATTTTTGGACTTGGCCAATGTAGTCATTTGTTTTGCTTGACTACATATATTTGTTAAAAGGGCTTACTTTTCTTTTTTTCTCAGTAGGGGGTTAGTTATGTGGGAAGGAGAGAAATGCTATTTGCTGGAGGAAAAAAGAGGATGGGAATGGTATAAGACAGAGTGTCAGCAGGACAGATTCATCATAACAAATAGCAAAGAAGACTCGTTACTCTGGAATGCAGATGCCTTGCGAGAACTAAAGAGATCCACATACAGCCAGCAGAAGCCACGTACGTACAGGCAGTAGAACCTGTCTGAGGTCATTGTGGAGATACCTAGAGAAGGTAAGTATCCATGAATAGCTGTGTGCAGGTAGCGCAGCTGGAGCGTTTTCTCATCTCATGGAAGGAAGGAAATAAACATATTACTGTGCTAAGCACTTTACAAACATTACCTCATTTGATTCTCACGACCTTGAGGGGTGAGTTCTATTATTATCCTTATTTGACAATTAAGGAACCTCAGGTAGGCAGAGGTTAAGTGACTTGCCCAGGGTCACATAGCTAGTAAGTGTCTGAGGCTAGATTTGAATTCAGGTCTTTTTTACTCCATGACAGTTACATGGTTAAACTGGAGTCAGAAAGACTCATCTTCATGAGTTCAAATCTGGGCTTAGACATTTACTAACTGTGTGACCCTAGGAAAGTCACTTAACCCTGTTTGCCTCAGTTTTCTTATCTGTAAAATGAACTGGAGATGAAATGGCAAACAACTCCAGTATCCTTGCCAAGAAAACCCAAGAAGGCATCACAAAGTGTGGATGTGACTGAAACAACTGAACAAGAAGCAAGCTTTCTTCCTGCAGGCCCAGTGCTCTAGCCACTTGGCTGCAATGGTCTTTTTATACCAGCTTCAGGAGCATTTCTGCCTCTAGTGATTTAATGCCCACCTTTATCACAGTTTACATAAAATAGGGTCTCAGAGAGAGAAGGGACTTCAGAAAGTGTGCAGTCTATCCCGTATGTGAACAGGTAGATATCCCTCCTCCTTGAAAAATAGTCATCCAGCTTTGCTCAAGGACCTCCAAATGAGAAGAAACTTGCTACCTCCCAAGGCAGCGCAATCTGCTTTTGAACAGTTCTGATTATTTGGGAGGTTATTGGATATCTACAGAAGGAAACAGTGATTGTGAAGGGCCAACGTGATTTCTGCAAGAAAGGGTAACCAGAAGGAAGATCCTGTTTATACCAAAATATTTATACCAGCACTTTTTGTGGTAGTAAGACAATTGAGAACAAAGCTTGGGCCCATCCGCTGTGGACTGGGAGTGTGACATGGAGTAAATATGATGGAGTATTAGCGCGCCACAAGAAAAAGACAATTATGAGTAAGTCAGAGAAATGTGGGAAGATGACTAGTGGACTTTTGTAACTTATTCTAAGAGGCTTTTTCTCATTCCCTCTAGTTTCTAGCAATTTCCCTTCTAATTCGTTATTGAATCATTTTAGTCACGTCTGACTCTTCATGACCCCATTTGGAGTTTTCTTGGCAAAGATCCTGGAGAAGTTTGCCATTTCCTTCTCCAGCTCATTTTACAGATGAGAAAACCGAGGCAAACAGGGTTAAGTGATTTACCCAGGGTCACACAGCTAGTACGTGTCTGAGGCCAGATTTGCACTCAGGGAGATGAGTCTTCCTGACTCCAGGACTAGTGCTCCACCATGGCACCTAGCTGTCCCTCCCCTCTAATAGTGCTTTGTATTTGCTCTGCGTTCATCTATATATGCTGAGCCATTGCCGGTGGTCTTGACTTATGTCTTGCCACTGTACTTTGATGATGACTAAAGAGGAGAGGCAGATGATGGCTTTGCATGGCTCTTCCTCACTTAAATCCAATTTACTTGAGAGGGAAGATATCACTCTCCTGATGTCATTGGTCCTTTCAGAATGAAGGACGAATAGCATCTTATATATACTGATTTGTGAATGAGATGTTTTCCCCATTAGACTGTGAGACTCTGGAGAGCACGAATTGTTCTGCTTTTTCTTTTGATCTCTGTTGCTTACTTAGCAATAGACAGCGGCTGGTACATAGGATGTACTTAATAAATGCCTGCTTGATTAATAAATGCTTCTTGAATAAATGAATAAATCTAATCTCTAACTTTCATGCAAAAAGTCATACCTCCCATTCCCTGTACTCTTGTAGTTGTTTTTTTTAAACCAAGTGTGAGATGTCATATTTGTCCTTATTAAACTAAATTTTATCAGCTTTGACCTTTGCAGTTTTCTTACCCCATCCATCTGCCCCACCCCCACACCGGGCCATCCTGTGACACTGGTCTCTTTGCTTACTAGGACTGGGCACTCCATCTCCTCTCTATAAGCATTCTAACTGACTGACCCCATGCCTGCAATGCTCTCCCTTCTTGTCTTTGCCAGGCTTCCTTCCTTCCTTTCTCTCCTTCCTTCCTTCCTTTCTTTCTTCCTTCCTTCCTTCCTTTCTTTCTTTCTTTCTTGCTTGCTTTCTTTCTTTCTTTCTTCCATCTCTGCAAAACAGGGCAGCTAGGTGCTGCAGTGGATAGGGTGCTGGGCTTGGAGTCAGGAAGACCTGAGTCCAAATCCAGCCCCAGACACTTACTAACTATGTGACCCTGGACAAGTCACTTAACCCTGTTTGTCTCAGTTTCCTCATCTGTAAAATGAGCTGGAAAAGGAAATGGCAAACCACTCTAGTATCTCTGCTAAGAAACCCCAAATGGGGTCACAAAGAGTGGGACATGACTGAAAACAAAAACAAAAAACAAACTGAACAGCAATTCCTCATTTGTTTTTTAAAATTTATTTTGCATTTTTTAATTTTTCTTGCTTTTTGGAGGGGGGAATGCAGGGCATTTGGGGTTAAGTGACTTGCCCAAGGTCACACGGCTAGCAAGTGTTAAGTGTCTGAGGCTGGATTGGGACTCAGGTTCTCCTGACTCCAGGGCCGATGCTCTATTCACTGCACCACCTAGCCTCCCCTCCTCAATTGTTTAATAATAACACCTCTCTCCCAGGGTTGTGGGTGTCAAATGAAATAATATTTGGAGAGGGCTTAGTGTGGTGCTGGACACATAGTAGGCACTTAATAAATGCTTTCCCCCTTCTGTATCTGATTTTTTTCCTAATACTAAGTTTTAATGCAAACAAAGAGTGAAAACAATGAGAGAGACACACTTGGAGGCAAACAAGAATTAATGAGAGGTAACGAGAGGGAAGGAGTTGGGGCTTTATCTTTGCCTGGGTTTGTTTAGGATTAAGAGACTAGAATAATTCTTCATCACAGAAGATAGAGCTAGGAAAAAATGGTTGGGGGGGTGTATGTGAGAGAGAGAAAGGGGTGAGGAGAGGGAGAAAGAGGGAGAGGGAGAGGGAGGGAAAAGGAGAAGGAGGGAAAAGAAGAGGGTGGGGAGGGGGAGGAGGAGAGAAAGAGGGGGAGAGAGAAAGGGAGAGGGAGAAAGAGACAGACAGACAGACAGAGACAGAGATAGAGACACAGAGAGAGAAAGAGACAGAGACAGAGAGAGAGACAGGCAGAGACAGAGACACAGAGAGAGAGAGAAATGATTTTTTTCTCCCCCAGGTGATGTACATGGAAAGTAGAATTAGGGAGTTTGGAGCAAACTTCTCAGACAAAGCCCTATTTATCTCTGTCTGGAGCTGGTTTCTTTGTTCTATCCTACTATTCACTGACAGGCACTGGCTACTAGTGCCTCCCCCAGGGATCTCCCTTCTCTCAGAGACACATAGATAACACACGCCTTTCCTTACCAATCATAAATAGATTTACCCAGAGGGAGACACGAACTGACAAGTGAGGCCAGTGAAAAAAGGAATCCTAGACACTGTAGGAGGGAAACCTTCTACTTTACATGGCACTGTATAAACGTGCTGAGCAGGTCAGCAGCATTAGAGGAATTCCTGATTTACCCTTGGTCACATAAATAGGAAGAATTTAAGGAAGTTTTTCTGAATCCTAGTCTAGCATTCAACTCCATCAAATCTAATCCAATAAACACTTCATTGTAATTTATTGTACCAATGTGCTTATATACCTACCCGCTCCAATTAACTTCAATAAGCATTTATTATAGATCTACTGTATGTATTTCCTCTCCAATATAATAAGCATTTATTATGCACCTACTTTGTTTACTGTTCTAAGATCAAGAATAAGAAGAAAACAAAATAGCCTCCGCCCTCATGGAAATTGAAAAGTATAGAGATAAATAGATATATAAATGCACTAGGGGAGTTCAAAGCAATTGCAGGGAGAGCTAACAGTTGGGTGATCAAAAAAGGCATTTTGTAAGAGGTCACAAACTCAGCCTGAATTTATCATTCAAGGAAGTTAGGGGTTGTAAGAGGCAGAAGTGAGGAGGGAGAAGCTCACAGTCCTGGGGATAGCCTGTGCAAAGGCTATTTATACCACAGAGGTGGGGAAAAGAGGTAGGCAATTGTTGTTGTTCATTTGTTTCAATTGTGTCCGACTCTCTGTCACCCCATCTGGGGTTTTCTTGGCAAAGATACTGGAGTGGTTTTCCATTTCCTTCTCCAGCTCATTTTATAGAAGAGGAAACCGAGACAAATAAGGTTAAGTGACTTGGCCAGAGTCACACAGCTAGTAAGTGTCTGAGGCCAGATTTGAACTCAAGTCTTCCTGACTCTAGGCCTGGCATTCTATACATTGTGTCACCCACCTGATAGGCAACGGGGAATAATAAATAGACCAGTCAGGCTAGATCATATACGTAAGCAACGATGAATAAGCACTATAACAAAAGCTAGCATTTACATAGTGTTTTTAAAAGGTTTGCAAAGTACTTTGCACACATTATCTCACTTGATCTCCACAACAGCACTATGAGGTTGGTGCTGCTATTATTCCAGTTTACAGATGAAGAAACTGAGATCGACAGAAATTAAGTGACTTGCTTAAGATCACATAGTAAGTATCTAGGGCAGGATTTAAACCTAGGTCATCCTGATGCCCTGATGCCGAGTCTAGGGCTGGATCCATTTCACTGCCTCACCACCTCTTGGTCAGCTCCTACCAAGCTATGGCTGTGGGGCCGACGGGCCAGCAGTATTTATTTCCAGAAGCCTCCCATCTTTTAAACCTACAATTGGAGGAGCCACCTTCCTTTTTTTTTTTTGGATTGTCTCCCTGAATCATTAATAACCAGTGAGAAAGCTCCCAAACCATGCCTTAGGATATCAGTGAGTTTCCATTCTCTAGAGAGAGCTCTGGTTATAGGATTCTGTTTTGCCTTCTTATCTAAAGTAGCTATTTCTCATTTGTTATAAAAACTGAAATAAAAAAAGCACTACAAGATTGTGTAAAATATTTGTCATTGGCTTTAATAAGCATATCTTTAAATGCTACTAACATTGTTCCAACTGAGTATCCACTGAGATCTGCTAAGACAGTGATTCTCAACCTTCGTAATGCCGCGACCCTTTAATACAGTTCCTCATGTTGTGGTGACCCCCACCCATAAAATTATTTTCGTTGCTACTTCATAACTGTAATTTTGCTGCTGTTGTGAATCATAACGTAAATATCTGATATGCAGGATGTATTTTCATTGTTACAAATTGAACATAACCCACAGGTTGAGAACCATTGTGCTAAGATCTTTGTAAACCTGAAAGCACTACATAAATGCTAGGTATTATCATTATTTCAGTTGTATCCACAACCAAACTGATTAAAGATTTAAAACACATAAGGACTTTATGAAGATCTTGCTTGATGAGAATCCCTGAAAAATCTATCGGCATAGTAGAAAGAACATCAGACCTAGATTCAGAAGGCCTGGGTTTGCCATTTATTGGTCATGTGACTTTGGTTAAATAACAACCTTTCTGAGTCTCAGTTTCCTCACTGGTAAAATGGAAACATTAAAGCCACTTGGCAGAGTTAGTATGAAGAAAGGGCATTGCAAAATTTAAAAATGGCATGTAAATATGAGTCAGAAACAATGAGTTAGTAATGACACCAACTCATATTTACATAGCATTTTAAGGACTAGAAAGCACTAGATAGAATAATTTTCATTTTCATTTTATCTTCACAATAACCTTGTGAGGAAGGTACTACTATTGTTTCCACTTTACAGGTGAGGAAAATGAGATTCAAAAACGTTGTTGCTTAACCGAGGTCACACAGCTCGTTTCTGTAAGCTAGAAGAAGGTTTCAAGGTTAATATTCTATCTAATGGGAGCCATCTCTAGAGTGGGGGTATTGGGGCGGGAAGGGAAGAAAGAAAAGGAAGAAAAAAGAAAAAAAGGAAATCTACATGATAACTTTATTGTATATTTAAAAGGAATAGCGAGTTGTACATAATAGATTTGCAATTTCATGTGCAATCATCTTTTTTTATTATACTAATGTTATGGAAATGCTTCTTTTATTCCATAAATTAAAAATAATAATTTTTTAAAAAGACCAATTGCCAGTTGATAAATATTTTGAACACTGAACAAGATCATTCACAGGATTTGAAAATAATGTTCAGTTCTACAAGGTATCGGCACATCAATTTGGAAAAGAGCTAATGGATGAATTGTAACTGTCATTTGATCAAAAGGCTTGCTTATGGCACCTGGAAGATTAATGAAGTTCCAAGACAAATTACAAGAACTGGAATTGTGTAATGACGACATCAGCTTTCTCTAGTTTCTCCCTGTGTGACTTTCTGTTCTGTCTCTGATTAGAACATGACATCAGCTTTGTTGGTATGCAGTTGAACTGAATCCCAGACCAGAACTCTTGGGACAAAGAACGAGAATTTTCAATGGAGCAGATTTGTGTTTACATTTCTCAGCCATTCTTTGGAGAAATGGAATTCTATGACACATCACAAAAGTAGAATGGCAGAATTTGGAGTCCTTGTGCTCAGAACCAAACCAAGCACATCCCTCCTGTTGCAAATGAAAATAATTTCATAGTCTCCCCTTTAGTGGACCATAAGGTGTCCATCATAATCTCTTAAGAGCAAGAGTGGGGGAGTAGAAGGATTTCCAAAATCAGAAGACCTAGACTAAATTTTTGATTCTTGAATATATAACAGGGAGACAGTTGAATTGCCTTGTCTTTTAGTGCCTCAGTTTCTTTTTAAGGAAAATGGTGGGATTTACCTGAGTGCTAACATTCTTTCCTTTCTGCTGCTGATTGTTTTTTTAGAGTAAATCTTTGAAAGAAAACTCATGGCTTAGATTTAAGGAAGTACAAGGAATACAATAAGTATATGTTAACCAATCAGTCAATAATAATTTATTAAACACTTATGTTCTACATAACTTGTCCTTACCTCTTAGGAATTTACACTCTAATGGAGAAAAACCACATGTGAACAACTACTATATAAGATATATTCAGGGGGGCAGAGCCAAGATGGCGGCGTAGCAGTAGCAACATATCGCAGCTCTCACATAGCCACCCCAAAATACCCATAAAATAGGACTCTAAACCAATCCTGGAA
>CM053583.1:257111071-257126995 GCA_028627135.1 Pseudochirops cupreus | reverse complement strand
TTTAAATGGGGTTTCTCTTTCTATCTCTTGCTGTTGGACTTCGTTAGAAATATATAGGAATGCTGAGGATTTATGTGGGTTTATTATATATCCTGCAACTTTGCTAAATTTATTTATTGTCTCAAGAAGTTTTTTACTTGATTCTCTGGGATTCTCCAAGTATATCATCATATCATCTGCAAAGAGTGATAGCTTAGTCTCTTCTTTGCCTAATTTGATTCCTTTGAGTTCTTTTTCTTCTCTAATTGCTACTGCTAACATTTCTAGTACCAGATTAAATGAGAAGGATGATAGTGGACGTCCTTGTTTCACCCCTGATCTTATTGGAAATGCTTCTAGTTTATCCCCATTACCTATAATACTTGCTGATGCCTTTAAATAGATGCTACTTATTATTTTAAGGAAAACTCCATTTGTTCCTATACTTTCTAGTGTTTTTAATAGGAATGGATGTTGTATTTTGTCAAAAGCTTTTTCTGCATCTATTGAGATAATCATATGGTTTCTGCTAGTTTTATTGTTGATATGATCAGAAGTTACAATTTGACAAAAAATTCCAAGTTGTATTTACAAAAGTCAGCATTTCACTACAGCTAATAATACATTAATCAGCATTTCTTAACAGTGGGAAAAAAAAACCCTGATAATCCTTTGTTTTCAGCATTTCCATTAATAAAAAGCAGAAAACAAAACTTGTCAGGGAACTGTAGGAATTAGCCTTGCTAATAATGTTGACAGTGGTGAGAAATGGCTGCATTTCATCTTTTCAGTGAATATAATGAACCTCTGCATACTCAAAAGCAGCCTGTATAAGAACAGATGTTCCCTGAAAATCTCCTGCTTCTCGTAATCTTCACAAGATATGAGTTCCAAATCCCTGATACAACTCAAGTCCATCTTAAACTACTTTTCATTATAAACTAGCTTTGTGGAATTAGAAGGAAACAACAGTTGGTTGGCACCGGGATTACACTCAGAAAGGGGAAGCCCTCTGTGGCATGACACAGGAAAATGCTTCTATAAACAGGGATCAAGTATCTATAAAAGGAAGAAATTATCCTTGAACAATATTCCTCAGCATCAGCAATAATTTCCATAAAACTTCATTAGCCTCTGAAATTCAGGCTACTACCTAAAGTGTTTTTGAATTTATAAGAAAAGAAAAACAGTAAGAAACTATGACTAAAATCAGCTTTGAAAAACTAAACTACAACTACACTGTAGGAAAAAAAAAAGCAGGAAGACATGAAAATGAACTACTTTAATAAGATGCGCATATATTAAAAAGATTTAGACTTAATACTCTGTTTTGATATTGTTGTATTAGTTGATAAGTCATGGAATAACTCAAGGATAACTCTTTACTGCCAAATATTAGCCAAATTTCAAGGCATCTATTACTTCCTTTTACTACAATAAGAGTTATAAATTATTTCCTGTTACATTTCATTAAATACATGTACATACACAGAAAAATTATACATATTATAAACAGATAAATAACATTTTCAAATATGCTTGTATGTATTATAAGGGAGCTAAATTCCTCTTCAGAAATCTAGTTGAGTACATTTTAAAAACTGCTATATCTGAAAAGGCCCTGAGTGAGTGATTTAGGTTGTAATGCAATCTGGAGTAAAAGGGATTTAGCATGAATTGAAAGGTGTGACAGCATAACCCCATAGCACATATCCATAGCTAAACAGGAATAAAAAACATATCTTAAAACATCCTTCCCAGAACATTTCTGAAGTTTGAAATATCCATTAAAAGTACTGCCTACATAACATAAAAGGAAATGGACCCTAGGGAATGAAAGAAAACTACCTTCTCCTACTTTTGGAAGCAATAGGTATTATTCCTAGAAACCACAGATCAGCCCTAGAAGAGAAAAGTTCAAAGGGTACCTATTTCCCTGAAACAACTTTCTGTTTTGCTCTTCTGCTGCCACAGAAGTTCAGAAAGCATGGCTAGTGTTATCTATTACCTTATTTTAAGGCATGCAGGAGCTCCATATGCCTAATATTGATAGGTCATGGAATAAGATCATTGACATTTTTGCATCTCATCTTACCAAACTGGGGCTAAAATTTAAAAGTTTAATGTTAGTTATATAACTATGTTCCCAATTTTCTTACCAACTGCTAACATGATGGTTTAGGAGTTTATCTTATTTTACAAACAACCTCTTTTTTAGGGTTAGCATAACCTTGAAGTATAAAAAAATGTCGTAGAAAAAGTTGTTCATTTTATGCCATTGAAATTTGACTCATTACAATCAGTCTAGTGTCATGAACCAATAGTCTTCAAATTTAACTTAAGAAAAGTTCTCAAACTATCTGAAAAAATGATAAAAGTTCTCTTTGTTTCTGGTTCCCTTACAAAAACTGAAATAGCCTAAATGTAAAAGATTTTTCATAGTCGCTGAGCTGAGATTCTACAAGCAGAGACTCAGCTCAAAACTGTTGTTATAGTTTACAAAATCATCAAATAGAAACTGGCTATGTAAACACTGACATAATCCAAAACTACAGCAGCAATAATAGTATCATAGTGCAGAAAATGCTTGAATTCTAGAAAAATACATTTAGTATTTGTACAAAATCCTACAGATGAGTTTTGGAGATTCAGTATGGTAGTTCAGTCAGCTTGGAAGGAACAAGAATTGCGTTCAAAATCAGGTTGGTCGGTTTCTCACCTCTTCCTGAAGAGCTGTAAGTTTCCGAATTAGATAGTGCTTGTCTCGACTTTCCTAAAAATAAATACATACATACATATATTTGGAGACACAATAACCTTTCTTTTGAGGCTACATTTGCCACACAATTAGCTGACAGGAATTAGTTGAATTCTAGACCCAGTTGACAACACACTCTCTGTCCCACCCCCATCCCCAAACACTTCACGACCAGGTAGCTTCATGATAATCAATCTAGTTTTGATGGGGTAACATAAAACAAAACACTCAACTGTTTAAGTCTTACGTTATACCTCATCATTTTCTACCCTTGGATGTGTGAAATCTCTGCTAGGACAGGAAAACTGATGATTTTAGAATAAACAATCTCTTTCTTTAACTATATCTCCCTATCTCACCCAGGCTGGAAATGCAGTGACCACTCGCTGATCCCACTGCTCTGTTTCTGACTTGGGTTGCATGCAGGGTACTAGACTGTAAAAATCATGAGGACAAAGACCATATTTTGTCTAAATTCTATTATCTTACTCAGTGCCTAGCATAGTGTTCTATAATAGCATGGTTTTAAGAAATACTTGGTCAAATGACATCACTAAATGAAATGAATATAACAGAAAAAGTCAAAACCAAGACCATGCCAATGCCAGAGTGATAGCTGTTATGTTACCGTTTGGTCTGCTGTGGTTCGGTCATTTTTCAGTTGTGTCCAATTCTTGGTGACCCGATTTGGTGTTTTCTTGGCAAAGATATTGGAATGATTTGCCGTTTCCTTCTCCCAATCATTTTACAGAAGAGGAAACTGAGTCAAATAGGATTAAAAGACTTGCCCAGAGTCATACAGCTATTAAACATTAAGGCTGCATTTGAACTCAAGTCTTCCTGACTCCAGGCCCAGTGCTTTGTGCCACCTTGCTGCCCTAAGTCTGCAAAGCTGTACAAGGCATTGTCAGGATGGGCCGTTGAGGAAGGCAAAAACGGGTACATATTCTACACTTTTGCTTAGCTGAACTAATATGTGGACTCTTGTTGTAGCCTTCTGGCTTGTCTCTCTGCCTCAAATCTCTCTACAATCCAGGCCATCCTCTATGCATCTGTCAAACGGATCTTCCTAAAATACAGGTTTGATGACGTCACCACTATAGTGGTCCCGATTTCCTTCAGGATCAAATATAAAAATTTGTTTGACTTTTCAAGCCCTTCATAATCTGGTCCTCCTACCTTTCCAGTTTTCTTATCTACTACTCACTGTCATATTTTCTGTGACCCAGGCAAACTATCTCCAGACCTCAGTGCATTTTCACAGGCAGACCTCCATGTCTGGAATGCTCTCCCTCCTCATGTCTGCCTCCTAGCTTCTTGACTTCCTTCAAGTTCCAGCTAAAATATTCCAGAGGCCTTTCCCAGTCCTTAATGCTTTGCCTTCCCTCTGAAATTATCTCTCATTTATTCTGTCTTTATCTTGTTTGTATAAAGTAATTTATATGTTGTCTCCCCCATTAGACTGTGAGGCTCCTCCAGAGTAGGGAGTGGTTTTTCTGTCTTTATATCCCTTGTGTGTAGCATGGCATGCGTGTAGCAGACATTTAATAAATGCCTGCAGTCTTGATTCTTTACACATTTAAGGTTTTTGCTGTTTAAGTATAGTATTTGCTCAGATGTCCCTTCTGACTTCCTTGTTTGCTTCCAATGAAGACACAGAACACAACCATTTGCTAACATGATTTCCCATTCTACTGATTTGGTCAAACTAAACTCTGTGTTCTGTAGTGAATTATCCTTGTTAGAATGGAAAGTTCTTGTGATCAAGGCCCAATTCCATATTTATCTTTGTCTCTCCAGTCCCCTGAATAATACCTGTCATGTAGTAGGTACATCCTTATTCACTGATTAAGAACGAAGTTATGAAAATGTTTTGCATGACTTCATGTGTATAATAGGTATTATATTGCTTGACTTCTCAATAAGTTAGGGAGGAGAGAAGGAAGGAGTTTTGAACTCTAAATTTTGAAAAAATAGTTTAAAAAAATTTTAAACAAATGAATGAAGTTAAACAAAATGGTATAAGCAGTTATCTAGATTTTTACTCTGCTTGTGGTTGAGTGTTAAGAAATAAAAAGGGTCTAACTGAAGAAAGAGGTACTAGAGAGGGGAGAAGGAGAGAGCATAAAAAGGAGGAGGGGGACAGATTAGGTGTATAGGAGGAATTGCCCCAAATCTTTTTAACCCTCCCTTGACACTTTACTCAGTATTTAAGACACCTCCCAGCCTCCTCAGCCCTTTCGCATACTCCACCCTCTTCTAATGCTGCCTCAAATGCAGAGAGCTTTTTACCTTCTAGATGACAAACACAAGACTGACCTTCCCTTCCCTTGGAGCTATCAAAGAAATTTCCTAATGAGAAATCACAAGAAATTTAAGGGGAATAAAAAATGTTTAAAGGATTTGCCACATGAATAGAAAGAAGGCATGGCTTCCTATGTACCTGACTGTTTTCCCTGTGCTACCTTCCACAGCTATGTGTAATTTATAATGAAACTTTTAGGGCTATACTTTGTCTTTTCTACATTCCCTAAGGTCCAGGATCTTACTATCTGTTCCAAAACTAACCTTCCCCTTACTACCTCCAAATACCTATGAAATTTAAGCCCCTTTAGGGCAGGGGCTATTTTTCTCTTTGTCTCTCCAGCATCTTACACTGTGCCTAGAATATAGTAAGTGCTTATGAAATATCTGTTCATTAATTGAATAGCTGATCCAAGCACCATGTATGCTGCTGGTGCTTAAAAAGCGTTAATAATAATAAAGTCAGTAGCCACTTGTTCATTTTATAGATACTAACACTGTCAGCATCCTAGCTAGATTTTCCTTTAGAAAAATCTGGCAGATCAGACTTGCTCTCACCTCTTTCTAAAGAGATTTCTGCTCTATTCATCAGTCTTTATCCCTAAGATTATTGCTGAGTATATCAGCCTCAGTGTCACATATCTTAGCATGTTCATGCTCATGATAGAAGAGGGCAGACTGGATTTAAAACTACTGTGACAGAGACCCCCTGTCTGATCAAGGTGAAAAAACCTGTATAAAGAACAAGCTAACCAAATCCCCATTATGCTGGGTCACTAAGTAGAGTTTCCAGAAAGTCATTCCACTTCTTCCTTGAAAATTTAGGTTTTGTATACATCATAAAGGAAAAGATGGACCTTCTGTTCTCTGGGATCATTCCACTCTGGATTCCACCTTACCATAGACAACTGCTGTCTGAGTTGAACCACGACCCGTTTGTGTGCTCCAGCCAGGGCAATGAAATAGAACATGATAAGGCTACAAAAGTAAGAGAGGGAGCAAAAACAAAGTATACTAAATGAATTTAAGGATTTTAAAACATTATTTGCAGTAAAAGCAGTAATCAGAAGAAAATGTATATCTCTAAATGCTCACATCAATAAAATAGAGCGGACCAATAAATTGGGTTTGCTATTAAAAAACTAGAAAAAGAACAAATTAAAGATCCTCAATTAAACACTAAAGAGGAAATCCTAAAAATTAAAGGTGACATTAATAAAATTGAATATAAGAAAACCATTGAATTAATAAAGAAACTAGGAGTTGGTTTTAAGGAAAAACAATCAAATAGACAAACCACTGATTAATAAGATATTTAAAAAATTGAGAAGAAAACCAAATCAATAGTATCAAAAATGAAAAAAGTGAATATACGACTAATGGAGATGAAATCAAAACAATTACTAGGAGTTATTTTGCCCAATTAAATGCCAATAAATTAAACAATTTAAGTGAAGTGGAAGCATATTAACAAAAGTATAAAGTGCCTAGATTAACAGAAGAGGAAATACAATATCTAAATAAACCTATTTTAGAAAAAGAAATCAAATAGGTCATAAATGAGCAGATTCCTAAGAAAAAATCATCAGCACCCGATGGATTTACAAGTGAATTCTACCACACATTTGAAGATCGACTAATTGCAATATTAAATTATTTGGAAAAATAAGCCAAAAAAGAGCCCTACAAAATTCCTTTTATGAAACAAATGTGGTGCTGATACCTAAGCCAGGAAGAGCAAAAACAGAGAATGAGAGTTATAGACCAATTTCACTAAGGAATATGGATGCAAAAATCCTAAAAAAAAATACTAGCCAAGAGATTAAAACAGTGTATCAGACAGATTATACATTGTGGCCAATTTGGATTTATACCAAGAATGCAGATATGGTTTAGCATAAGGATAACTATTAGCATTATTGATTACCTCAATAACAAAGTCATACAATTTATATCAATAGATGCAGAAAAAGCTTTTGACAAAATACAACACTCATTTCTAGTAAAAACACTTGAAAGCATAGGCATAACTGGATTTTTTCCTTAAAATGATAAGAAGCATCTACCTAAAATCACTGGCAAGCATTATTATTATTATTATTATTATTATCATCATCATCATCATCATGATTTTTGGAGAGGGGAAGGCAGGGCAATTGGGGTTAAGTGACTTGCCCAAGGTCACACAGCGAGTGTTAAGTGTCTGAGGCTGGATTTGAACTCAGGTCCTCCTGAGTCCAGGGCCAGTGTTCTACTCACTTCACCACCTGGCCACCGCTGGCAAGCATTATTTGTAACGGTGATAAGCTAGAAACCTTCCCAATAAGATCAAAAGTGAAGCAGGGATGCTTATTATTGCCACTGTTATTCAAAATTGTATTAGATATGTTAGCAGTAGCAAAAAAGAAATTGAGGGAATCAAAATGGGTAATGAGGTCATAAAAACTCTCTCTTTTTGTAAATGACATGATATACATGGAAAATCCTAGAGACAACTAAAAAGTTAGTTGAAAGAATAGTTTTAGCAAAGTAGCAGGACATAGATCCTTGGCATTTCTATATACCACCAACAAAACCCTGCAAGGAAAGATAGTAAGAGATATTCCATTTTAAATAACCATAAACAGCATAAAATACCTGGAAGCATACCTGCCAAGACAAACCCAGGAAGTACCTGAATATCATTATAAAACACTTTTTTATACAAATAAAGTCAGACTTAAATAATTGCAGACATAGTAATTATCCATGGGTGAACAGAGCTAATATAACAAAAATTATAATTCTACCTAACTTAATCATCTTATTCAATGCCATCCCAATTACATTACCAAAAAAAAATTCTGTTGAGTAAAAGTAAATTGAGTAACATAAAAGTAAAATTCACCTGGAAGAACAGAAAGTCAAATATATCAAAGAAATTAATAGAAAAAAATTAAAGGAAGGAAGTTTAGCAGCACCAGATCTTAAAACTGTATTATAACACAGCAGTTGTCAATACTATCTGGTACTGGCTAAAAAACAGAAAGGTGGATGAGTGGAACAGAGTAAACATACAATACAAAGTAGTAAATTATTACCGTAACCTTGTGTTTGACAAATGTAATGAGCTTTTGGGATGAGAATATATTATTTGGTAAAAACTGCTGGGAAATCTGGAAAGCAGTTTGGCAGAAATTGGGCATAGACCAATATCTTATACCATTTACCAAGATAAAGTCAAAATTGGTACATGATCTAGATGTAAAGAAAGATGTTAGAAGAAAATATGAAGAACATGAAACATATTATCTATCAGACTTATGGATAGGAGAATTTATGAATAAACAAGAGATACAGAGCATTATGAAATATAAAATGAATAATTTTAATTATATTAAATTAAAAAGGTTTTGTACAAATAAAACAATGTTGCCAAGACTGGAAGGAAAGCAGAAAATTGGGAAGAGATTTTCTAGGTAGTTTCCTCTGATAAAGGTCTCATATATATCAGATAGATAGAGAATCTTGTCAGTTTATGAGAATATGAGTCATTTCCCAATTGATAAATGGTCAAAGGACATGAAGAGGCAGTTGTTAGATGAAGAAATAAAAAGCTATATGTAGTGATATGGGAAAATGTGTTAAGTCATTATTTATTAGAGAAATGCAAATTAAAGCAACTTTGAGATATCTCACACCTATCAGATTGGCTAAAATGATGGAAGGGGAAAATGAGAAACATTGCAGAGAAAGTGGGAAAACTGGGACACTAAATATACTGTTTATAGAACTGTGAACCAATCTAACCATTTTGGAAAGCAATCAAGACTTATAAAACTGTGTAAACTCTTTTGACCCAGCAATACCACTATTAGGTTTGTTTCCAAAGGTGATCAGGCAAAAAGGAAAAGAACCTATAGGTTCTAAAATATTTATAGCAGCTCTCTTTGTGGTGGCAAAGAACGGCAAGTTGAGGGAATGCCTTTCAATTGGGGAATGGCTAAACTAGTTGTGGTATATAATTGTGAGGGAATACCACTGTGCTATGAGATGATAAGCAGGTTAATTTTAGGAAAATCATGGAAAGACTTGCATGAAATAATGAAGAGTGATAGAACAGAACCAAGATAATGATGGATACAATAACAGCAATATTGTTCAAAGAAAAACTATAACAATCAAATTACTCTGAATATTATAAATACTCAAGTCAATTACAAAGGACCTATAAGGGAAGGTGCTGTCTCCAGAGAAGTAAATCATAATAGAAGTATGCATAGAATGATTTTGTACACACACACACACACACACACACACACACACGTCTGAAATGCTGGCTTCTCTCGTGTGGGGTGGGGAGGGAGGAAGGTAAACAGTTCAAAACTTAAAATGTAGCAGAAAAATGTTTTGTTTTTTTTAGAAAAAGGATTTTAAACATCAGAAAAAAAAATAAACCTCTGCAAACATTTTTGGCAATGAAATATAAAGCCCCTACCCTAGACATCAAATCATGAGTAAGTTAGACAGCCAACTAATAAATAAAAAAGACCCTTCCTCGAAAGACTTCATGATGTGACTGTCCAGCAAACTCTTCACATATCTGCCACTTTAATGGAAAACAAGTCACATATGATATAAAAATAGAAGATTTTTTTCCTCTTTTGGTCCTGATCTATTATTTTGTGGGTATAGGAAACTTACAATGAAGGAGCTCCCCCTATCAATGCAGTCTGCACCTTTTCTGAAAAGAAATCTTAAGCCAATTGTCTCAGGGGGCTAAAAGTTTATGGAATTTGCTCAGAGTCACACAGCTGGCATGTGTTGGGAGGTACTTGAACCCGAGTTTTCTTATCTCCTGAAACCAGCTCTCTAGCCACTACACCATGATGCTCTTGTGAAAAGAGCAAATAATGGGGGCAGCTAGGTGGCGCAGTGAATAGAGCACCTGCCCTGGAGTCAGGAGGGCCTGAGTTCAAATTCATCCTCAGACACTAACACGTACTGGCTGTGTGACCTTGGGCAAGTCACGTAACCCCAATTGCCCTGCCTTCCCTTCCAAAAAGACAAAAAAATAGCAAGTAACGTAAACATAATAATTTGTGTACTTGGTCTGGAATATGCTCCTTTGAGTACAATAGGTCACTTTATTTAAGTAGTATTTAGTTACATTAAGCCTAAATTCCACTGCCTGTCCAAGGCCTTCTGTTACTTATTCTATATAATCTAAAGTATTGCTATTAGTCCTACACAATTCTTCCAATTCAATTTCCTACTACTTCACAACATACGTGTTCCAGTCTAATCAGACTCATTTTTTCTTTCAATCTAATCAGACTCATTTTTTCTTTCCCATAAACATGTCACACTAATAATAATAACAGCTAATATTTATATGGTACTTCTAGATTTACAGAGCAATTTACAAATATAATCTCATTTTGTCCTTATAATGATTCTGGGAAAGTAATTATTATTCCCATTTTACAGGTGAAGAATCAGACAGACAAAGACTAAGTGACTTGCCTGGAGTCACACAACTGGTTAGTGTCTGAAACAGGCTTTGAACTCAGATATTCCTGACTCCCAGTCTGTCACTCTCTCTCCTGTGCCAACCAGCTGCCTCCAATTCTCTGAGATTGTTAAACCTAACTCAGAGATCCAGCTGGTCCTGCATGTCTTTGCATCCCTAGCACTACCTTGCACAGATTAGCATTTCATAAGATGTTTATTGAACAGAATTCCCACTTCAGTTCCTTGCCTCCTGGTGCCCCTTCCCCCTGGGCTGTTCTTTTCTCTCCCCCTGACTCTACAGATCCTACCCATTCTTCACTGTAAAACTTCAAAGGCTCAGCTCCATGATGCCTCCCCTAACTGAACCTCCCATTTCTCTGAACTCTGCAGCACTAAGAGATGATATCACACTATTCAACATTTAATTATAGGAAAGTGCAGTGGTATTGCCTCTTCATTCAGTCTCCCATGTGTCAAACCATAACTTGATTACCTTTGACCCTTCCCTTTTTATCACCTTCCACACTCAAGTCAACTGCCAAGCCCTGTTGATTCACAATATATGTCCCCTTCTCACTTTTTCATGCGGCTTTCAGGTCCTCACCTGAATCACTGCAATAGCCTCCAAAAGGCTTCTCTCTTTCTCTGTGTTCCCATTCTAGTCAGGTAAGTATAGTGGTGGAGTACTAACTTGTCAGAAAAAATGCTTTCTCAGACAATAGTTAGTGGCCCTGGGCAAGTCACTTAATCTCTCTCAGCCTGTTTCCTCATTTATAAAGTGAGGATAGTAACAGCACCTGCCTCACAGGGTTGTTTTGAGGATCAAAGGAGATAACATACATAAAGTGCTCTGCAAAGCTTTAAAGCAGCGGTTCTCAACCTGTGGGTTATATTCAATTTGTAACAATGAAAATACATCCTGCGTATCACATAGATGCATAACAGTAGCAAAATTTCAGTTATGAAGTAGCAACGAAAATACTTTTATGGTTGGGGGTCACCACAACATGAGGAACTGTATTAAAGGGTCATGGCATTAGGAAGGTTGAGAACCACTGCTTTAAAGTATTATATAATACTAGCCATCATTGTTCTTATTATTAATGAACCCAACTACAAGCAAGAGAGGTAGATAATATGAAAAAAATTATCATTCCTCTACAAGAAACTGAATCATAAAATTTTAGAGCTAATCCAACAACTCCATTTCACAGGTGAGGAAACTGGGATCCCATGAAGTGATAGTAGTTGGTCTTACATTTCAACCATGTTTTATAGTTTACAAAACACTTTACAAACACTGTTTCACAACATCTACGTGAGGCAGGTAGTAAGTACCAGCATTATCCCCATTTTCCAGATTAGAAAACTGAGGCCGAAAGAAAAGAGAAGTGCCTTGTCCTAGGTCCCACAGTAAATAACAGTTAGGGTAGGCTTGGTCTAATTCCCAGATCCAGTGCTGGTCTCACTAAATCAGTGGTTCTCAACCTTCCTAATGCTACAACCCTTTAATACAGTTCCTCATGTTGTGGTGACCCCCAACCATAAAATTATTTTCGTTGCTACTTCATAACTGTAATTTTGTTACTGTTATGAATCTATCTGATATGCAGGATGTATTTTCATTGTTACAAATTGAACATAACCCACAGCTTGAGAACCGCTGCCTAAACCATTATGCTCTACCATGCTGCTGCCCTGCTTAACTTGACATCTGCTTTACTGAGGCAAAAAGTAAATTGACTTGAGCTTTACTTACCATATAACAATAAAGAAAGGCACAGCAAATGCTTCTGACGTGATGCTACGGATGAATGTTTGCAGATAACCTGGAAAAGTGCTTATGGTATTAGGGACAACTTCCCAGGAGGTGTTGTAATTCGTGAAGGGTCCACAGGCCTTGGAAGACGGGATGCTGTTGAAAAAGACCAGTTGTTCATATCAACCAGCTGAAAGATTAGCAGTCAAATCAACAGTGTCATGGAAAGATGTACACAAAGAGGTGTAAAATGAAGTAAACACAGCCGAGAAAGCAATACATGCAATCATGACAATGATGTAGACCAGCAGTTCTCAACCTTCCTAATGCCACGCCCCTTTAATACTCGTATGTGGGCGTATCTGCATGTGGGCAGACCCACCTGGAGACTGATAGAGGAGTGGTGTCTTGGTTCCTAAGACCGTCAGAAATATGTGTTTTCCGATGGTCTTAGACGACCCGTGACCTCTGTGAAAGGGTTGTTCAACCCCCAAAGGGGTTGCAACCCACAGGTTGAGAACCACTGACATAGACAGATAGAATGGCCACCACAAAACTGACCATATCACCTCCTATTTAATGAACTCTAGCAGCTCCCTTTCACCTCCAGGATCAACTAGAAAATACTTTGGATTTTATTAATTCTTTTGGATCAAATATCAAATATAAAAATGTCATTCATAAAACCTGGCCTCTCCTACCTGATTAGTTTTTTACCCCTCACTTACATCTCCAATAATGTACTCTGTGTTCTAGTGACATTCCTGCACCTGGAGGTTCCTCCCACACCACGCCCTATCTCCCCACTCTGAGAATTTTCACTGGCTTGTCCCCCTGCCTCAGCCCCACCTCCTGACTTCCCTGGCAGCTTCCTTCAAATTCCCACCCAAATCCAACCTTCTACAAGAAGCCTTTTCCAATCCCTCTTAAATCTATTACCTTCCCTCTCACTTATCTCCTATTTATCCTGTATATAGCTTCTTTGTGCAAAGCTGTTTGCATGTCATCTGTCTCTTTATACTGTGAGCTCCTTGGGAGCAGGGACTGGGTCTTTTTTTTTCTTTTCTTTGAATCTCCAGCACTTGTCACAGTACCCAGCAAGTGCTAAATAAATGCTAGTTGACTAGAGTGATACAAAATAAATTTAAAATAAATGTTACAGAATTACAAAGCACAAGTTTGGCCCCTAAGAAGACATTTGCCTTCCACTACTTGGCAGAGGTGAGGGAGCCATGGGTGCAGAACATTGTATATATTGTCACATTTTTTCAGTGTATTGATAGGCTTTGGATTTTTTTCTTTTTTTAAAGTTCTTTGGTCTATGGAGTAGTTCTTTGGAGGAGTAAGGACACAAGGGAAAATGTAAGCTATGTAAAAAGCAAAAGATTTCAATAAAAATTTCTTTATAAAAATAAGAAATCAACCCAACAAAAGGCTGAGTACTCCTTGAATTTTTATCTATTATTCTAATAAGTTTCTACAAAGGCAAAATAATACTTTAATTTAGGCAAAGAAGTATCTCAGACGCCATTTTAAACTTCCTTTTCAAACTAAAAAAAAACCACCCAGTCCAGAAACCAAGGTATCTAGATATTCAAGGGTTATAGAAGACAAATTCATTGATTACTGTGTCATGCCAATTGCCAGTGGAATGAAGGCCAATGTCAGTCCGATTAACAGCACCAACAAGAAGAAAAAATTCGAATTTGATGCTCTGAAAGGCCTTGTGGAGGGTCTACAAGTGTGCATCAGGCTTATCTGTAGAAGGAGGAAAGAAGAGAGAAAAACAGATTCTAATTTAGATTCCTTCTAATATCTGTGAAACAAAAACAAGGATGATGAGTTTAAGAACCAAACTTTTCCTTTTTTCATTCTCTCTTCCATACCCAAACGCTATTTCCCTTTAGTAAAATTCTCCCACCTACTTCCTGCCATCATTCCTCACTGCCCTATATAGTTTTTAACTTTCAAGTAAGTATCAGACACCAAAAGAAAGCTCCCAATATCAGTCCTGTGGATGTGACTCTTAAGACAATGATCAAACCATCCCACTGGCTGAAAAGTGCAGGACTCTTTTTACCTTACAAATATTGTCTCAGGAAAAGACAGCATATGGTGTAATGTCTAGAATTCTAGGATTAAGATTTAGGAAGGAGCAGCTAGGTGACGCTGTGAATAGAGCAATGGCCCTGGAGTCAGGACTTGAGTTCAAATGTGATCTCAGAGACTTGACATTTACTAGCTGTGTGACCTTGGGCAAGTCACTTAATCCCAATTGCTCTGCCTTCCCCCCTCAACAAAAAAAAAGAGCTAGGGAGACCTGGATACAAATTCTACCTCTGATCTTTACTAGTTGTATGATCCTGAGCAAGTCAATGACTCAAGCAACTGTTTAGGATTTATCTACTAAGTAACAAGTTTTGCTATTCTGATGATCTGTAATTGGTGAGGGAGTTCACATATTAGAAGTGCCTTCATACTAGGGAATTCAATTCAATTAACATTTATTAGGCACCTATGGTATGCCAGACACTGTGCTAAGTACTGATGATACAAAAAAGAGGCAAAAGATTCCTGCTCTCAAGGAGCTTACAATTTAATAGAATAAGGAGTATGAGCATTTATTAAGCACTGTGCTAAATGCTTTATCTTGTTTGGTCTTCAGCATTTTACAGCTGAGGAAACTGAGTCAAAAAGAAGTTAAATGATTTGCATAAGTCACACAATAATGACAATAATAGGTCATGATCATAGATTTGGAACAAGAAAGGACCTTAGGGGTCATCTAATCTACCTTTACCACATTTGACAATACTGTGACTCGGAGAGTTCAAATAACTTGCCCAGGTTCACACAGGTGGTAAGTGGCTAAGAGCTGGGATTTGGACTCAATTCTTCTGATGCCAAATCCTGTCTTATTCAAGTACTTTCTCAGGAATCCCTTCCATAATCCCGAGAGAGAGAGATCAGGGTTAACAGTTGCTCAGTTACGTCTTCTAAGACTCCAAAGCAAAGAAAATGTTATTCCTATGTCTGAGAACAGAAAATTGACCTCAGATTCCAGGAGGTAGATCCTGAACCCACTGATTCTTTAACTGAGACAGAGAACATCTCAACCCAGTGGTGCTTGCTAGCCTAGCTGATTAAGAAGCAATATGGCATAAATTGTGATGCTCATTTTCTAGAGCCGCTGAGATATAGGGGAAGGCAGGGCTTATGTGCATGTAACCCCAGGATATGTACCCTTTCCAATTTGGAGAATGAAGTGTTTTTTAGTTGTTTTTTTTTTAAACCTCAAAAGTCTACCTTTATCAATGTAAGGAACTCCCGGTGTGTAAACTCTCTCGTTCATGCAGATCAGAAATTCTTGTGAAATCTGGAGTTGCCTGGGGTCAGTGAGATGTTAAACTTGACCATGTCCACAAAGCTAGTATTTATCAGAGGAAAAATCTGAGCCTAAGCCTTCCTGAATCCAAGCCTGGCTCTCTCCACTATGCCAACTTGCCCCTCATCTATATATATCATGACAAGGTGCCACCTTCAAAGTACATCTCAAGGTTTACCTCCTATATCAGATATTTCTTAAACCCTCCACTATTAAGTACCCTCTGTAACACATTACTCTGTATTT
>CM053583.1:257069251-257095927 GCA_028627135.1 Pseudochirops cupreus | reverse complement strand
CGGTTTATATAGAGAGATACAGCTAGAGTCTGGGTCAGAAGAGATTTAAGAGGTTAACTCTGTTCTCAGGATGGCCTAATCCTTCCTTACAAAAAAAGAAAGTACTGGGGAAAGGAAACTTGAGAACCAAAACAATCAAGATGGTACTAGAGAACCAAGCTTAACCGTGTGCCAAGAGACAAGCAATTATAGTTCATCAGATCTAAACCAGAGATTCTTAATCTGTTTCAATGTTATGGAACCCTTTGGCACTCTGGTGAAGTCTATGAACCCCTTCTCAGAATGTTTTTAAATGCATAAAAACCATAAGATTACAAAGGAAACCAAATGTATTTAAATTGTTATGCAAAAAAAAAATTATTATTAAGATCATGAACTCCAGGTTAGAAACTTCTGCTTTATTAGATTCCAAAAACCAGACATCTTGGCTTTATAGTTCATGTTCTTAACCTTTGCTTTAAGGAAGCTTCTTTATAGAAAAGTAAGGTATCTCAGTAGAATTGGAGATTTTTTGGCATGTTCATAAAAGCCAAAAAAACCCAAGAGGAATCTATACTTATCTATCCACTTACCTGTTAAATGACTCACCTGGCTTTATTTAATATTCATTATCTAACACTCTTAGTTTTGCTATAGAGCTAAACAGCTAAATCACCTAAAACTCCCCTATCAATAAAGGAATTTGTTTAGCCATGAAGGGTATTTTAATTCCGAGAGATAAAAACACCAAGACTCAGAGAGAAAAGAAAAAAATTAAAAAACAAAAGCAGAAAAAACCAAACAAATCAAAAATGGAAAGAATGGAAAATCAAAGAGGAAAACAGACAGAAGATAAGAACTCTTAAAGATTCTATATAACAAGACACAGAGTGACCTGTGCATACAGAATGAAGGCTTATTGGCTGACAGAGATAGATCGATTCAGAAATATCCCTATATTATGGTCTTTTCAGATTATGCCACCAAATCTTTCAAAGCCCTATTGGATTTTCACAATTATAGGCATAAAATAGATTATCTCCTGTTAATTCCCCCAAGGAATTAAGCTAGGGGCCAAATCCAGACTCCAGGACCCAGATTCTCCACTTTCCTTCAGAATGAAACAACCTTCCACACTTTTCCAAAAACTGTTATTTGTTAACTCGAGCTTCACCTCTTCTCTAAGAACACAGTTAATGGAGGTAGCTTTGAATCATTTCTTTAAGTGATCTTTAAGCACGTTAAAGTACATTACCTTTTCCTCCTTCCTCTTAGGTATTAAAGCTGAAAAAAAACGATCCTGGGTTATAAGAATTAAACATCGCTCCATACCCAAATACAACATGACAGGATGTGTACACTAAAACTCATAATATTTTTTTTTAAGTTTAAAATTTTTTTAAAAAGTTTAAAATTGCTTTTACAAGCAATTAGGAAAAATATATCACAGTATATTTACTTACAGGCCAATTGATTTAAACTTTTAGAGAATAAAATCTGCCATGATGTAGAGGCCCAATAGGCACATTAAACATGTATAGATTTTTTCAAACCCAAGTACCATAAAGAATAAATGAAATGAATTTCTCAGGATTCTTACTCTCCATGAGAAGAAACTTAAGGGGTAAGAAAGATATGAGGGTAAAAAAAAAAAGTCAAAACATTACCAAATATACTGACGTGTAAGCATACTCTCTTGATATTCAAAGAAACTTTATCTCAAGGTGGAGTAGGATGCTAAAGTTGGGGAAAACTAAGAGAGAAGACCGCCACCTTTTCCATTACTGAGCATTCCAGCAGCATGGAGCCAGGATTCTCTCACTTCCAAATCTCAGGCTTGTTTCATTGGGTCCATTACAAAATGGAACCTTTTCAAAAGGGAAGGGAGGGAATAAGTATTTACACAGTGCCAGACACTACATTAAAGGCTTTTTACAAATATTATCTCACTTGATCCTCACAACAATTCTGTGAGGGAGGTACTATTATTATCCCCATTTTTACTAACATGGAAACTGAGGCAAACAGAAGAAGTCACGCAACTAATATGTGTCAGAGGCCAATTTTGAGCTCAGGTCTTCTGGACTCCAGGCCCAGGACTCTATTCACTAGGCCACCAAGTTACCTTAATTTTAAAAAAAAGTGTTATTATTATTCGATAATAGGAATAAGCTCTTCCGTTCAATTCAACACATATCTACTGTGCTGGGTGAGATACAAAACTTTAGTAAGACACTGTCCTCATGGGCTTTACATTCTATGTGTGGCACATAAGACACACCAATGATAACAGAACAAAAAAATGCATAGAAAGTGAATAGGCACAAGCAAAAATTGCTGTGAGGTCCAAAGGGGAAAGATGATTATTGGACTGGGGATTCTGGAAAAGCTTCCCGAAAGAGCCATCTAGGGGGCTCTGGGCAAAGATCTGAGTTCAAATCTCTCCTCTGACCCTTACTAGCTGCATAGCCCTGGGCAAGTCACTAAACCACAGCCCACCTCAGTTCTCCCATCAGTAAAACAGGAATAATAATAATAGACCTATCTCACAGGGTTATTGTGAAGATAAATGAGATAATGTTTGTAAAGAGCTTTTCAAACCTTAAAACACTATTTAAATGCTACTATTATCATTATTTTTATTACTATTATCATGAGAATTGAAATCTAAATAATGGGCAAAGTTCCAGCACCCAGAAGTAGTGAAGGGAACATTTCAAACAAAGGAATAATAGATGCACAGAGACATGAAGGCAGAAGAGCAAATCACAGGAGGAAGCAGTGTACCTCTTAGAAGGAGGCTTCAGTTTGAAGCTGGAAGACTGAGGTTCAAATCTTTGCCTTCCCACTTACTACCATGTGACTTTAGCAAAGTCTTACCACCTCTTTGGGCCTCAATATCTTCATCTGTGAAATGAAGGTACTGAACTACAGATCAGGGTTTGCAAATTTTTTCAGTCCTTTTCCAGTAAACTTTACAATTCCCCCACTCAATGAAGAGAATAAATTCTAGAGTTTGGCCTGCATATATATACATATGAGATAAAATAAAATGATTCAGTGGCTTTCTTTTTAAGTACTCAGAGGAAGCCTCAATTTAAGAAGAATTTCTTACCTTCATTGATTAGAAATCTATTTTTTCAAAAATCGAAATATTCCCTGTACACTCTTGACAACCTTTTCATATTACTCGGCATTATGAGAGACCCAGGCTGGGAATCTCTGAACATTCCTAAAGTTATTACAAGCTCTAAATCTGTGATTCTACGACTGTAGTCTGGTTGGCTTTAGGTAAGGGTATTTGAGAAGATATGGAAATATGTTTTACATGATTGCACATGTATAACTTATATCAAATTGCTTAGTGTTTCAGGGAAAGGGGGGAGAGAATTTGGAACTCAAAATATTTTTTTTAATGTTAAAAATTGCTTTTACTAGCAATTGGGAAAAATGTAAAAACAGGTCACTTTTTTTTCAAAACGTATGTCGAAAAAATAACGGGACAAGACTGACATCAAAACTAGCATTTAAGGCCCTCTGGAATCTGTCCACATTTACAATCTTATCATTGGGAAACCTCAGCCAGGAAACCTGTGATCCAAGCAGGCTGGTCTATTTAACTGTCTCCTGAACACATCTTGCCCAGCCAGTTCTATCCAATGTTCCTTCACTCAGGCTATGTTCCTCCTCCCCAGTCAGGGAATTCCTGTACTTAAAATTCTATCTCTACCATGAAAGCCTACACTTATCCCTTTATCCCAATGACTCCTCCCATCTCTGAATAACCAATATACTTATTATCCATGTCCTTCATTTTTCACAATCATATAAAATATCACATTATACTGTTATTTAATTTTTCAAGTTTGTTTTTCCCATCTTCCAGACTAGACTGTAAAGCACCACCTCTTAACACGAGGTTTTTCCTTGACCTCCCTCAAGATTCTAGTGATTCTCCCACCAAATAACCTTTTATCTAAAATATGAGATCAAAATATATGTTAAATGCATTAAAATATGTTATCTGTTAAATACATGTAATATTTAAAACATCAAAAATTAATGCCTTAGGCAGCAAGGTAGTCTAGCAGATGGGGCGCCACCTGGAGTCAGGCAGACCTAATTTCAAAGGGAACCTCAGACACTTACCTTTTTTTTAATGACTTTAAAATTTTCTCTTATTCTGTACTAAAACAACAATTATTTCTGCATTCAAACAAGAACAGGATGAAATAAAGT
Organism: Pseudochirops cupreus; assembly: GCA_028627135.1. Lineage (NCBI taxonomy): Eukaryota > Metazoa > Chordata > Mammalia > Diprotodontia > Pseudocheiridae > Pseudochirops > Pseudochirops cupreus. The sequence goes on along the minus strand of CM053583.1, from coordinate 257,091,709 downwards.
TTACAGAAATCTCCAAATACAGTTAGGTGGTACAGTGAATTAGAGCACTGGGCTTGGAGTCAGGAAGATTTGAGTTCAAATCTAGCTTCAGCCACTTACTAGCTGCATGACCCTGGGCTGAGTCCCTTAACCTATTTGCCTCAGTTTCCTCATCTGTAAAATGGGGATAATAATAGCACCTACCTCCCAGGGTTGTTGTGAGGATCAAACGAGAAAATATTTACAAATGGTTTTGCAACCTTAAAGTGCTATGTGATAATATCGTTGAATGTGCTTTACAAAATCGAAATAGCCGTATAAATGCTAGTTATTATTATTATTATTTATTTTGTATCTATCTTATATAGGTCCATGTTTTCTCTTAAGATAAAATGTTAGCTCCTAAAAAGGATAAATGCTTTCCTTTTTAAAATTTGTAATCCCAGCATTTATCAATCCATCAAGGAAGCAAGCATTTAATGAGCATTTACTATATATCAAGAAAAAAAGCAAAAAGTCAATTCCTCAAGGAATTTTAATTCTGCTAAGCACTGGGTAGAGTCTGACACATGTATTAAGTAGGTACTTAATAAATGCTGACTGATTCCTGAGGGTAGGATTCACATCTTATATTTTAGTAAGATCCGTAACCCCTAACAGAGGCCGTAGGAGCTCAATGAATATGTTGAATGAAGCTTCACAGCTCATGACACTATCTCTTAACATGTTCTGCATGAACCTTAAAAATCACTGTGGACCAAACCTTAGTCTCCTCTTCTCAGAGATATTCAATGCATATTTTCTGATGGACTGGCTCCCAAGATGCTCCCTCTCTGATCTTCCTGCTTCCAAATAGGCCCTGTTTTCAGAGCTGGCTGGCTTCAGCAGAGTGCCTCCTGATTTATCCCTCGCAGCGAGGGTGGTTCTCCTCCGAACAATGGACTGGTAACTGGGCAGCTCTTGAAGGAAGCTCACAGTCACTGGAGTAAACAGGTAATCTGAGAAAGAATCTGTGTGAACGCAAAGGAAGAGAAAACATCAGCATCAAATGGGAAGTAGCATCTATGGCATCATCATAATAAAAACAATGGGGCAGCTAGGTGGCACAGTGGATAGGTGGCACTCATCTTCAGTTTTCCTCATCTGTAAAATGAGCTGGAGAAGGAGACTGCAAACCACTGCAGTATCTTTGCCAAGAAAACCCCAGATGGGGTCACAAAGAGCTGGATATGACCGAAGAACAGTAGCAACAACAATAACGACAAAGTTTGCAATGCAGTAGCTCATACACCGTAACCAGCCTTGCGAAATTTACTTCTTCAGGTCAGTGACAAAGTCATATTGATCTCATTTAATTGGTTTACTGGGAAGAAGGAATAACAAGAGAATCACTTGTAGAAGTAGCAATAAGGACAATGACAATCACAGCTAGCATTTTATATAAGCACTTTTCATTCATGATGCCATAGGTCCTCACAACTCTAGGTACTTATCATTCCCATTTTACAGATAAGGAAACTAGGTTCAAAGAAACCAGGTTCAATGGCTTGCCCAGGGCAGTATCTCTAGTAAATATTTGGGCAGGATTTTAACTCAGGTCTTTCTGACTTTATTTCTAGCCCTCTATCTACCACTCCATCCTGTACTATCAAAGGAAGAAATCATACACAGTAGGTAGATTGATTTTCTGTACACAGTATTCCCCTCTCAGAACCGTGATAATCTACTGGTAGAGTTTGATACTAGTAATAATAATTCATTTTGTGACGTAGTAAAGCATGTAAAAGCTTGCTAAGTGCTTTTCTCAACCATCCTATAGAAGTTGTGAAAGTATTATTATGCCCATTTTATTGATAAAGAAACTGAGACTCTGAAAGACAATCAATTTCCCCATGATTACACAGTCTTGAGGAATGTTTCAGATCTAGATCTCCAGAAAGGAAGGCTATCTACACCACACTGCATCCTACAAGACTTCACGTGGTGTCTGGGTTCTTTGCCTACCTATGTGACCCTAGGCAAGGTATTTAACCTCATTTGTTTCTCATCTGCCAAATTAAGATCATTCATTCTTGCTTGTTTATTGATTTCTGAGAAATTTGGGGAGACTTTTACAAGCTAATGGAAAGTAAGCAGAGTACAATATACACAATGGCCACATCAGCGTAAAAGAAAGCAAGACTACAAATCATAACTTGGATCAGTACGCTGATTACTCCAGAGTATAGACAATGAAACTCTACCTTCTTCCTCTCATCTGACAGGTGTTGGCCCATGTGTATGTTCAAAATGAGGCATGTTTGGTCAGACTCTAGGTCAGTCTGTTTTACCTAACTGTACCTCTTTGTTACAAAAGAGGGTTCGTTCGGGGGATGAGGGCAAAAGATTGTTGGGAAAAGTGTTACTGGACTAAGGGGGTAAAAAAAACCCAATACAACAATTTTTTAAAAGATTGGGATAATGTATATGAAACCACTTTGGAAAGCAAAAAGAAGCAGATAAATACATTGCTAGCTGTTATTATCATTTAAAATCACAGTCATGGATCAACTATGGACTCTTTTTCCAAAGGTCTATGCACTAAGTTTTCTTTTAGTTGGCACATTGTGACAAAAGTCATATTTACCAGCTGGTACTGTTGCCTGGCATCGCATACACACAAAAGTGAATTGTGCTCTGTCTGGTCCCTTTGCTACAAAAAAGGGGCCCAAGCTTGCTCCATAACGGGGCCGTGCTCTGAGAATGAGCAGTCACTTGCCTACATTTCATGAAACAAAAGAGCTTTATTAACAAAGAAGAGAAGTCTTTACACAGGAATCAGGAGCTACTCCACAGCTTTGCTGCCCAAATTCTCCATTAGAGACATACAAATAGCTTTCCCTCTCCAAATTTCAAAAGACAAGGTAGGGAGTCCTTCAGTGTTTCTGTTATAAAAGGAAAGGAACAAAACATTTTTCCTTCTGCAAGAAGCTTTTCTTGATCCCCCTTAATATTAGTGCCTTCCCTCTGTTGAATATCTCCAATTAAATGTGTATATAGCTTGTTGTTTTCATGTTATCTCTCCCATTAGACTGGGATCTCCTTGAAGGCAGGAGAGTTTTTGCCTTTATTGTATCCCCAGCACTTAGCACAGTGCCTGGCATGTAGAGGGCATTTGATGAATGTTAATTAACTTGACTATCCTGATTTTTCAGATGAAGACTATGGAGGGCAGAGTACTTTAGTAGCACACCCAGGATCACATAAAAAGTAGTAGTATACCGGTATTATATACTGTGGGGGATTCAAATGGAAGTATACCTGAAGTCTGTACGTGTTGAAATAAAATATATCAATGTACCTTTTTTTAAAGTTAGTAGTAGAGCCCGATCATCTCACACCTAAGGCCAAACCTCTTTCAACTATACCATTAACCTTTTTGGAGCTGATTAGGATTGCCTGGTTTCTGACATTACATTCTCCCACAATCTCTAAAACCATGACCATCCCTTCTCCCCCAAAGTAGGGAAAGGAAAATTAAAGTGAGTTTTGACAATTTCACAAGAGCATTTGAGGCCGTTCAACAAAAGATAAATAGACAAAGGCTACAAAGGCAGTTTTTTAAAAATGCAAGCTATCAGCAACCATATGAAATATGCTCCAAATTAATAACAGGAAAAATGCAAATTAACTCTGAAGTTCTACTTTGCAGCCATCCGATTGGCAAAAATAACAGAAAAGGAAAATGACAAATGATGGAGAAGCTTTGAGAGGGACATGCACAAGAACACACTGTTGGAGGAAATGTGAATCGTCTAAGCGTTCCGGAAAGCAATTGGGAACTCTACCCAAAGAGTCACTTAACTGGGACCCAATGATATCACAACTGGGCTTGTACCTCAACGGGATCTGAGAGTGAGGAAAAGAATCTATCTATAGAAAAGTATATAAGGAAGTGTCTTTTTCTCATAAAAATAAAGTGGGTACCCATCAATTGAGGAAGGCATGAAGAAAATATGAGCTCTAGGAATGTAATGAAATACTATTTTGCTGCATAAGAAAAAAAAGAGCAAAAGGGATGGATTCAGAGAAGTCTAAGAAGGCTTGCATAAATTAATGTAAAGGAGAGAAGGCAGAACCAGAATAACAATGTCTATAATAGGTATAACATTGAAAACACTGTAAAGAAAAAAAAATTTGAAGGAATTAAGAACTCTGATGAATGCAGAGAACAAGAAGCCCTGTGCTGAGCTAACACTCAGCAAAAGTTTGTTTTTGCCTTTGAAATGACACGAAATGATGTTTTAACAACAGATTTATCTTCCTCTTATTTCAAGCTATTATTAAAGTGAGTTTTCATTTTCCTGAACATCATTTTGGTAGGGGAAAGTGAGAAAGAGATTCCTAAGGGTAACCTGGGGTGAACAGCCATAATAAAAGAAAAATCATGTTATATTTCTAATTTTATACTTCTTAGGACAGTAGCATAGGAAGCACACACTGGTCGGAGGTCAGAGGGCATGGCTTTAATTAGTTGGAAGACACTGGATAAGTCATTTAGTGTCTCTCATTTCCTAATATTAAAGATGAGGAGTTTGGATCAGATGGTCTCTAAGTTTCCTTCCAGCTCTTAAATCTATAGTCCTAGGATCTCATTTGACCCTCACAAGCACAACGAAAGCTAATGCAGATATTATTTTAAAATACTTTATTATAAATTTAATATTAAATGTCAATAAAACTAAATATGCTTTATGAAAACACATACAGAGTACACCAAGTCTTACTACAATTTTAAGCTATTAAAATTTAAAGCCGAGGTGGCTAGGTGGCTCAGCGAATAGAGCACTGGCCCTGAGGTCAGGAGGACCTGAGTTCAAGTTCAGCCTCAGACATATAACACTTACTAGCTGTGTGACCTTGGGCAAGTCACTTAACCCCAATTGCCCTGCCTTCCCCCTCCAAAAAGCAAAAAAAAAAAATAATTAAGCGGCATAAAGACTTCTGGGACACTCTGTATTGGAATTAATTTCAAGGTATAAATCATCATTTTCCCAACCCTCTAAGTCTCAGTCTATCAGGATCCGCTGTCCATCCATGTTTCTTCACCTTTCTTTTTATGTATCTATAGCTCTTATCTACTGTTTTATAGGGTTCTGCTTTTCCCCACATCATTATTTCATAAAGTACTTCGAAATTTTCTTTAATTTCTTTACACTCGTTGATCTTAATTACATTATACACGAATGTGCCACAATTTATTTAACTGTTTCTCCACTGTTGGGCATTTAAATAGCTTTCAGTGTGTGTGTGTGTGTGTGTGTGTGTGTGTGTGTGTGTGTGTGTGTGTGTGTGTGTGTGTGTGTGTTTTAAATGATAAATAATTCAACTTGGAAAATATTTAAACAAAGAACTCACTCTTTAATTTTTTGTTACACTGGGAGAGTATATTCCCCAACAATGGGATTATTGAGGTAAAGCCAGTAACGTTATCCCTGATTGACAGATGCAGAAACGGAGGTCTAGAGGGGGTTAAGTCCAAAATCATACATTGGGTTAGTAGCAGAGCCAACACTAGAATCCAAGTCTCCTGACTCTATCACATTATAATGAAAAGTTGGTCATAGGTCACCCACAGAATAATTATACTGGAATATATGAATACTAACATTCATTCTTAGGCTATGGCCTCATGGGATCATAGACTCATAGATTTGGTGATGAATCTCTGAAAGAGGTCTAGCTCACAAGGTATATATAGCCCAACTGCTTCCTAGCAAGAATAAAGAAATCTAAGCTGAGAGAGCTTAAATGACTTTACCAATATCATACAGGTAGTAATTAGCAGAAATGGGATTTTTAAAGTCCCTGACTCTGAATTCACCATTCTTTCCACTGCAACACACCTTTATACCTAGGAGTGATAAGGAAAAGCCATCAGATTATTCTTGTCTTCAGATCTCCAGAACTAATACCTTCCAGTAGTAGAATGCCCAAAGAGATATAAAGCTGTGTATACTCTTTGATCTAGCAATACTACTACTAGGTCTGTATCCCAAAGAGAAGAAAAAAAAATGGAAAAGAACTTATTTGTACAAAAATATTTATAACAGCTCTTTTTTGTAATGGCTAAGAATTGGAAATTGAGGGGATGCCCAACAATTGAAGAATGACTGAACAAATTATGGTATATGATTGTAACAGAATATTTTTGTGCTATAAGAAATGACAAGCAGGATGATTTCAGAAAAAAACTGGAAAGCCTTTTGTGAACTGATACAAAATGAAGTGAGCAGAACCAGAACATTGTATATAGTAACAATTTTAGACAATGAAAAACTGTGAATGGCTTAGCTCTTCTTAGCAATACAATGATCCAAGACAATCCAAAGGATTCATGATGAAAAATTTATCTACTTCCAGAGAAAGAACTGTTATTGTCTGAATACAGACCAAAGCATACTACTTTTCTTCCTTCCTTCTTTGCTTCCTTCCTTCCTTCTTTCCTTCCTTCCTTTCTTCTTTTCTTTCTTCCTTTGCTTCCTTCCTTCCTTCCTTCCTTCCTTTTTCTTTCTTTCCTTCTTTCTTTCTTCCTTTCTTCTTTTCTTTCTTTCATTTTCTTCCTTTCTTCCATCTATCCTTTCCTTCTTTCTGTCCTTACTTTCTGAATTTTCTTGCACAAAATGACTAATATGGAAATATTTTCATGATTGCACATATATAACCTATACCAGAATGCTTGCTATCTCAGGGAGTGAGGGATAGAATCTGGAATTCAAAACTTTAAAAATAAAGTTTAAATTTGCTTTTACATGCAACTGAGGGGGAAGTAAAATATTACATTTTAAAAGGGAAATATAAATTTAAATTTAAAAAAAATAAGAGTTAAAAGAAGGGGACAAAAGAATTTAGCAGTTAGAGTATCCTTGTAGTTTCAATAGTGGTGGAATCTGAAGATGGATGGCAAGAGTTTGAGGACTGAGCAGAAGTGTGTAAATAGAGGCAAAGGATGCAGATGGCTCTTCATGAATTTTAGACAGTTTTGAACATATCACGTCTCACGCACACCCCCCCCCCCCACACTCCATCCCAATCTCATTCAAAAAACACCAGTGGGGGGCAGCTAGGCGGCACAGTGAATAGAGCACCAGCCCTGGAGTCAGGAGGACCTGAGTTCAAATCAGGCCTCAGAAACTTAACACTTACTATCCATGTGACCTTGGGCAAATCACTTAACCCCAATTGTTCTGCCCTCCCCCCTCAAAAAGAAAAAACACCAGTGGCTTCCTGTTACCTCCAGGACCAAATACAAAATGCTCTATTTGACATTCGAAGCCCTTCATAACACAGCCCCCTCCCACCTTTCCAGTCTTCTTACACCTTGCTCCCCAACACATATTCTTTGATTCACTAACACTGGTCTCTTGGCTGTCCCACCAACAAGACACCCCATCTCTCAACTCCAGGCATTTTCCCTAACTGTTCCCATCCCTGTTCCTCCTCAATTCTGCCTAATGAACTCACCGGCCTCCTTCAAGTTCTGTCTAAAATGCCATCTTCTGCAGCAGTGGTTCTCAACTTCCTAATGCTGCAACCCTGTAATACTTGTATGTGGGCGTATCTGCATGTGGGTGTGTCTGCATGTGGGCGTGTCTGCATGTGGGTGGACCCACCTAGAGACGGAGAGAGGAGCGGTGTCTCCGTTCCTAAGACCATGGGAAAACCCCTCCAAACAAATTTTAGAGTAGCAGAACCCATCAAAAGATGGAATGAAACAAATTTCCAGCCAAAGACAACTTGGAAAGGTTTGTTTCACCAGGCTGAGAAAGGAGCACAGTCCAGTGCAGGCCATGCCAACACAGACCAGGCCTCAGCAAATCCGGAGCAGGCCTCAGCTCTGCAGCAGTGGCAGTTTCCAGACTTCTCAGCCCACAGATGCCAAAGACAACTTAGAAGGTCAGCAAGAAAGGTCTATTGGACCTGGGTGAGAAAGAAGCAGAGTCCAGTGCTTCTGGAGTTCTCAGCCCACAGACAGTAAGAGGATCAAACAACTGGTCAGAAGGAGATTACAGGGGTCTCTTTGCTAGCACTGAGGCAGGACTCTATTGCTTTTCCCATATTTGCCCATATCTAAGTCACAGTCCTGGGTGGCAGTACTGGCATAGCAGAGCTTGAGGTAGCAGTGAAGAAGGAACCCTTCTCACAGTTCCAGGGCAGAAAAGAGTGCTTGTGGTCACTCACAGATCAGAGCACAGGCCAGGAGAGGAGTAAACACCTCTCCTTAGATCATACCACTTTGGAAGAACTGAAAACTTACAGGTGCCTAAAAGTATCTCTGAAAACAGCTGCACAAAACCCCTGAAGCTTGGGACAGTACAGCTTCCACACAGGAAGCAAGGCTCTCCCTTAACAAAGAATTTAAAAGGCAAGTGATAAGTTAGGAAAATGAGCAAACAACAGAAAAACTCTGACTATAGAAACTTACTTTAGTGACAAGGAAGATCAAAACACACACTCAGAAGAAGACAACAAAGTCAAAGCTACTGCATCCAAAGCCTCCAAGAAAAATATGAATTGGTCTCAAGCCATGGAAGAGCTCAAAAAGGATTTTGAAAATTGGGAAGAGAAATGAGAGAGATGCAAGAAAATAATAAAAAAATGAGTCAATAGTTTGGTAAAGGAGACCCCAAAAAATACTGGAGAAAATAACACCATAAAAAATAGACAAACCCAAATGGCAAAAGAGGTCAAAAAAGCCAATGAGAAGAATGCTCTAAAAAGCAGAACTGGTCAAATGGAAAAAGGAGGTCCAAAAGCTCACTGAAGAAAATAATTCCTTTAAACTTAGAATGGAGCAAATGGAAGTTAATGACTTTATGAGAAATCAAGAAATTATAAAATAAAAACAAAAGAATGAAAAAAACAAAACAATGTGAAATATCTCATTGGAAAAACAACTGATCTGGAAAATAGATCCAGGAGAGATAACTTTAAAATTATTGGACTATGTGAAAGTCATGCTAAAAAAAAAGAAAAAGAAAAAAAGAGTCTAGATATAATCTTTTAAGAAATTATCAAGGAAAACTGCCCTGATAATCTTGAATCAGAGGGTAAAACAGAAATTTTAAAAAATTTGCCAATTACCTCCTGAAAGAGATCCCAAAAGGAAAATTCCAAGGAATATCATAGCCAAATCCTAGAGTTCTCAGGTCAAGGAGAAAATATTGCCAGCAGCCAGAAAGAAACAATTCAAGTATCAGGGAGCCACCAGCAGGATAACCCAAGATTTAGCAGCTGCCACATTAAAGGATCAGAGGGCTTGGAATATGATATTCTAGAGCAGAAAGGAACTAGGATTACAACCAAGAATCACCTGCCCAGCAAAACTGAGTATACTCCATGAGGGAAAAAAAAATGGGCAGTCAGTGTATTTCACAATTAACATATGGGAGGCACTAGAATTTTTGGACTCTAGCCTCTAACAGGTTCACTTTTGATCTGGTCAGACAGCTTCAGAGGGATAAATAATCTTTATTCTAGTCTACTCTTCTCAAAAGGGTTGCTGATAATGGGAGCACTCCTACAGCATTCCCTAATCACCCTTCTTGCAGGGGCAGGCAAGAATATATATAGTAGGAGCTACAACTACTACAGAATCCCCTAAGTCTCAGTGGGGGCCAGCTGAGACAAACACAGATTTCCCCCAAGCCTTGATGGGGACTGATCAAGGCACACACAGCATTACACTGTCGTATTCTTCTATGGGTTCCCGTGACCGAGTATCCACTTGCTTTATAGGGCAACAGACAAAAAAGGCATGTTGCCAGCAATAGCCTCACAAGTTAACTTTAGCAATATTGTCATTCAGCATAAGTGTAGTAAGGATCACATTATGTCACCCCATATTGCACTGTGCAGTTTAGTCTCAGTAGGACAGTCTATCACTATGATTCCAAGAATTACTATCTAGGATCTTTGAAGCTATTCTGGGAGTTATTATCTAACATCTGGAAACTAGAGATTGCCAGGGCCATGGATCCTCAGAAACTAAACTCTAAAACAGATAACAAAATTCTCCTTACTTATACAATGAGATAGAGGAATTTCGTGCATTCTTGAGAAAAGACCAGTGCTAAATAGAAAATTTGACTTTCAAATACATCACTCAAGAGAAGCATGAAAAGGTAAACAGGAAAAAGAAATCATAAGGGATTTTATTAAACTATTTACATTCCTGCATGGAAAAATGACATTTGTAACTCATAAGACCTTTCTCATTATTAAGGTACTTAGAAAGAGTATATATAGACAGAGGGTACAGGCGTGAGTTCAATGTGAAGGGATGATATCTAAAAAATAAAATTAGGGGGTGAGAGAAGAATGTATTGGGAGAAAGAGAAAGAGAGAAGTAGAATGGGGTAAATTATCTCACATAAAAGAGGCAAGAACAAGCTTTTACAGTGTAGGGGAAGAGGAGAAAGGTGAGAGCGAGTGAGTGAACTCTACTCTCATCAGAATTGGCTCAAAGAGGAAATAACATACACACTCAACGCTCAGTTGGATATAGAAATCTATCTTACTCTACAGGAAAGTAGAGAGGAAGGGGATAAAAGAAGGTGGGATGATAGAAGGGGAGACAGACTGGGGGAGGGTGTAGTCAGCAGCAAAACACTTTTGAGGAGGGATAGGGGATGAAAGGAGAGAGAGAATAGAATAAAGAAACTGGGTCGGAGAGGGAAGGAGGAGAGAGGGAAGGAGGAGGCGGGGAGGTTATAGGATAGAGGGAAATATAGTTAATCTTTCACAACATGACTATTATGGAAGTGTTTTGCATGACTACACATATACAACCTATATTGAATTTTTTGCCTTCTCAATGGAGGGGGAATGGAAAAGGAGGACAAGAGAAAATTTGGAACTCAAAGTTTTAAAAATGAATGTTAAAATTGTTTTTACATATAATTGGGGGAAAATAAAATACTAAATAAAATTTTTTTTAAATAATGTGTATGGGCACATCTTATAGATAGCAGCATTAGCCTGAAGTACTATTTTTTATAAGGTCATAATTCTGTTGTCCCACGATTAATTTTAGAACTTAATTCTGTGTGGATCTGGCTTGTGCTCAATGTTGGATGGCCTCAGATAGAAACAATAGTCTGTAAAAAGTAAGTAGGTTACACCAGAGTTGATCCTCTTGCTTCTCATTTCCTGAGGGAAAAAAAAATAAACAAAAAGAACAAAGAAACAACAGAACTTAACCTGAGTCTCCAGATGTTGAACAAAACTGATCTCTTCCCTGCCCCCCCATCCCTACCACCTACCCCAGTGCTCCCAGCCCCCTTCCCCAAGAAACTACTGGTTCAGAACAAAAGAAAAAAGGTCAAGTAGCAGGGTTGAGACTGATCCAGAACCTAGCCAGAAAAAAAAAAATCACTTCCCTCATGAAGTGAAATGATGGGATTGGCAACCATCTGATTGAGTGTTTAAACAGCCATGCAGAATAGGCTGTAAAAGAGAGAAAAATGGCTAGTTTCCCTTTAAACAGAAAAGATTGAAAGGCTTTAAGGAAGGAAACTGACTCAGAAGGGTGGAGTTAAGCAGGTAAGCAAGAAAAATTACACAGCTTCAGGGCAAAAACAAGTTACATGAATTTCAATTTAACCCTTATTTACCATAGCTAGACCATGGGGCATGGATGTAATCTAGATGAATAGGACAAAATGCCCTATTAATCTTAGTGATCACAGACCCAGGAACAACAAACTTCACATTAGGTCTCATTACTTGCCAGTGGCATAAAGCTTCAGTCCTCTCAAAATCTCAAGACCCTACCTCCTTTCTACTACCTCCCCCACCTTGTAGGCAAAACAAAGTTATTTCATTTGTTTTCCTTTTAATAATTCAAGAATACTAGACTTACAATATTCTACTGCATTCCAGTCTGTGACCTTGGAAAAAAATGGCAACAAAAAAATCTCTTTCAGCTAATCATGGGTCAAAGTTTTGAGAATGCATTTTCTTGAATGATTTTTTTTTAAATGTATTAAATGCTGTGTTCTAGTGACTATTGAAAGCACTATCAACACAAATAATAGTAATAGCCAGCACTTAGTGCTTACAGCTTTGGAAAAATGCTTCCTAAATATTATCTTTTTTAATTCTCACCCTGGGAGGGAGAGGCTATCTCTATTCCCATTTTACAGATAAGGAAAGTGAAGCCGACTGAGCTTAAGTGACTTGCCCAGTGTCACACAGCTAGTAAGTGTTTGAGGATTTTGAATTCTAGTCTTCCTTGATCCAAGCTATTTAAATGCCTAGTCCTCTGCACCCCCTAAATTGCTATCAAGGAAATAACAGCAACATATTACGAAGATCATATACTACAACCAGTTTGGATTTATTCCACGAATGAAAGGTTGGTTCAATATTAGGAAAACTATTAAGCATAACTGACTATACCAATAACAAAAAATATTATTTTGATAGATGCAGAAAGGCATTGACAAAATACACCTTCCATTTCTGTTTTTAAAAAAACACTTTAGAAAGTACAGGGATTAATGGAGTTTTCTTTAAAATGATAAATATTATCTATCTTAAACCAAAAGTAAGCATTATCTGTGAAGGAGGTAACTCTTTCCAATAAGATTAGGGGTGAAGTGGATTTCCATTACTTATTATGATGGCAATAAGACAAGAAAAAGACACTGAAGGATAAGCATAGGCAATAAGTAAACAAAGCTATCGCACTTTGCAGAGAACCCGAGTCAATTAAAAAAACTAATTAAGACAATTAAAAACTTCAGCAGAGTTGCAAAATATAAAATAAACCTACATAAATCATTAGCATAGTTTTATATTACCAACAAGACCCAGCAAGTAGAGATAAAAAGAGAAATTCCATTTAAAATAATGACAGGTAGCATAAAATACTTGGGAGTCTATCGGCAGAGACATATACAGGAATTATATGAACATAAATAATTACAAAACACTCTTCACACAAAGACAAAAATAAAAAACCTGGAGAAATATTAATTGCTCTTGGGTAGGCTGAGCCAATATAATAAAAATGACAATACTACCTAAATTAATTTACTTGTTCAATTTCATACCAGTCAAATTACCAAAGAATTACTTTACAAAGCTAGAAAAAAAATCATAACAAAACCCATCTGCAAGAATGAAAGGGAATCAATTTTTAAAATGTGAAAGGTGACTAGCAGTACTACATTTCAGACTACCCTACAAAGCTGTAATCATCAAAACAATTTGGTAAGAAATAGAGAGGTTGATAGGTAGAACAGATTATTTACACAATATACAGAAGCAAATGAGCACAGTAACCCAGTATTTGAGAAACTCAAAGATCCCAACTACTTGTACAAGAACTCATTATCTGAAAAAAAAAACAACTGGGAAAACTGGAAAATAGTCTGGAAGAAACTAGGCATAGACCAATATTTTGTGCCATATACCAAGATAAACTCAAAATGGGTTTCTAAACATAATTTAGAAATAAAAGGTGATATAAGCAAATTAGTGAAGCATGGAAGAAATTATCTGTTAGATCTATGCATAGGGGAATGGTTCATAACTAATCAAGAGATAGAGAGACTCATAAGTAAAATGGATAATTTTGATAGCATAGAATTAAATTTTTTACAAACAAAACTAATGCATTTAAAATTAGAAGAAAAGCAGGAAATGAGGCAAAAGCTTTACAGCAAGTTTCTCTGATAAAGGTCTAATTTCTCAAATATATAGGGAACTGATTTGTAAGAATAAGAGTTATTCTTCAATTGATAAGAGGTCAGATTATATGAATAGGCAGTTTTTGGAGAAAAAAATCAAAGATGTCAATAGCCCTATGGAAAAAAAAACCTACAAATCACTAATAATTAAAGAACTATAAAATTAAAACAATTCTGAGGTACTACCTCATACCCAACAAATTGTCTAAGATGTTAAAAAAGGAAAATAACAAATGCTGAAGGGAATGTGGGAAAATCGGTACACTAATATACTATTAATGGAGCTGTGAACTAGTCCAACCATTCTAGAAAGCAATTTGAAACTATTTCCAAAAGTTATTGTACGTACATATTCTTTGACCCAGTAATGCTACTGCATTAGTAATGCTAGTAATAGTATAGACCTAGTAATACTAGGTCTATACCTCAAAGAGATCAAAGAAAGAGGAAAGGGGCTGAGTTTTACAAAGATATTAATACCATCTCTTTTTGTGGTAGCAAAGAATTGGAAATAGAAGGAATGCCCAACAATTAGGGAGTGATTGATCAAGTTATACTATATGAATGTGATGAAACATTATTATGCTGTAAGAAATGATGAAGGGGGATGATTTCAGAAAAACTTGGGAAGACTTATATGAACTGATGCAAACTGAAGTGAGTAGAACCAAAACATTTTATATAGAAACAACAGTATTGTAAAGACAATCAACTTTAAAAGACTTAGTTCTGATCAACACAATGACCCACTACAATTCCAAAGGACTCATAATGAAATATGCTATCTGTCTCTAGAAAGAAACCTGGTGGAATCTGAGTGCAGATTGAAGCATATTTTCTTCTATTTCTTTCTCTCTTTTTTATTTTTTGTTCTTGGAACACAGCTAATGCAGAAATTTATTTTGTATGTCTAAACATACAAAAGGGCCTTGTTTTTCCTGCCTTCTCAGTAGCTGGGTGAGGGAGAGAATTTGGAACTGAAAATAAAATTGAAAAAAATTAAATAAGACATTAATTTTTTAAAAATAAATTTCTTACTTTTAAAAAAGGAAAACTGTAATTAGGTAGGAGTATTTCACAGCTTGCAGTTAAGATTTGCAACTATTTTCTTATTTGATGCTCACAACAACTCTGGGAGGTAAGTTCTACTTTTTATCGTTCCCATTCTACAGATGAAGAAATTGAGGCAAAAAAAAAAAAGTTAAATGACTTGCCCAGGATCACACAACTGGTAAGAGGCTGAGGCTAGATTTGAACTCAAGTCTTCGTAACTCTAGGCTCAGCACTCTATCCACTGTAGCATCCAACTAGATATGAAGATTTCTATAAACTTGATTTTATTCTGTTCTTGTTTGAAAGCAGAAATACTTGTTAACTGTTGTTTTAGTACAGAATAAGAGAAATGTAAAAGTCATTTCAAAAAAAGATTTCATCCATCCCTTGCCATAATATGACTTGTTAACTTTCTCTTTACTGATCATAGCTCTGCCAGAATAAATCTACCACTTCATGATCTTTCCGACTTGTCAAGACTTCTAACATTTGACCTTTCAGTTGCAGGCTATCCTAGCTACTCTTCTCTGGACATGCTTCATTTAACTAATGTTCCTGTAGATGTGGGACATCCAGGACTGAATGTAACATTGTAGATGTGACCTGAGCAATGAAGGGTACAAGAAGCCTACGCCTCTTTTGTTCTGGACATTGTATCTCTATTAAAGCAACCTAAGACTGCATTGGCTTTTTTGGCAGCAATGTCATGCCTTTAGTTTATGTGGACCTTGCTCTTCTCAAACAAGCCCTCCTCAACAACCAGGTCTTCTCTCCATAAAGTACTTGTTCCAGCAGGTCCAACCCCATCAAACATCATCATCATCATGATACCTAACATTTACATAGCCCTTGCTATATGCCGGGCACAAATATTATCTAATTTGATGCTCACAACTACCCTGTGAGATGGGTGTTATTACATATTATTTTACAGTTGAAGAAACTGAAGCAAAGAGAGGTTAAGTGACTTGCTCAGTTACCAAGATAGTCAGTGTTTGAGGCTGGGTTTGAACTCAGGTATTCCTGACTCTTATCTACTTGGTGGCCACCTATACCATGTAGTTCTTCCCCACTATTTGCATCATTGAGTTTGGAACCTCTAAACAGAAATTTACATTTCTTTCTCTTAAGTTTCTTCCTATGATCCAACTGTTCAGGAATGGCTAAACAAGGTGTGGTAGAGAAATTTAACAAAATATGATTGGGTTATAAAAAAAGATGACTATGACAAAAGCAGAGAAGCATAAGGAGACTCCTATTTATGCAAAGTGGAATAAGTAGAATCTGGCAAACAATGTGCACAATGATTACAGCAATGTAAATGGGGAAAAATAACCATAGAACAATAAATATGGAATGCTTCTAAATTGATAATACTCAAGCTGGATCCCAGAGCATAGATATAAAAAGGTATATCCCTCATGCTTCTCTGCTGAGGCAGGTGACTTATAATGGCAGACTTTTCCAAGATGATGGTTAGTTTTACTGAACTCTTTGTTCCTTCTTTTTTGTTCTTTCATTTGTGGGATGACTCTCTGGGATGAAGGGGATACTTTGGAATATACAGGGAATGTGAAATAAAAAACTATCAATAAAATTTATTTTTTAAAACTGCTTCCTGTTAGTTTCAGTACAGGGGTGTTAACCTCTTATGGCCCAAGCAGAGGGAAACATGGAATAGTATGGTATTGTGGAAAAGAGACATGCATGTGGGACCAAAGGAAATGTGTTCCAATCCTACCTATGGGAGTCATTCAAGCCCTATGAAGTCTCATTGGAAAAATGAGAGGAATGGATCAGACAACATAACATCTAAGGTATTTTCCAGTTCTAAATCAATGACCTTTGCTTGTAGTTAGCTGTCAAGAACAGCCAAATATTCTTTTGGTCCCCAATCCTACACACAAGTTCTTGCCCAGTTGTCTTCTTCTTTCTTTTTTGAGAAGCCAGAAGGCAATTTCTGTAACCAGTTATCTAAATCAAATTGGTAACCTTGGTTCTACAGGAATACAAGCCATCTTGAAAAGCTTAAGTGCCAGGAAATATATGTGATGCCTAACCAAAAGGGTGTGGTATTTCTTGGAGCAGATACTATATCTGAAGATCTAGGTCTTCTTCTTTCCAAAATACACTAGTATAAATAATATTAAAAATCAACCACATTTACACATAGGTAGTGATAACAGTGAGTCTGGCAAGAGTTTTATAGGTAATCAATTCCCTTATAAAATCATGATTTCAGAGATGTATGAGATAACATAGTCCTAGGGTCTTGAGATAGTAATAATAATATCACATCATGACAGTGTTTTAACATCTACAAAACTCTTCCATTACCCTTCCCCTCCCAAATGGCTGAAGCAGGTCATGCATGATTATCCCCATTTTAAAGATGAAAAAACTGAGCTTCAAAAGAGGCAAATTGTCCAACACGGTATCAGTAAATTACCAGAGCCAATGTTCTATCCACTAAAATAAATGAAAGGCAAAAAGTTTTGACAGGCCACTGTCCTAATTTCTCTAAATATCATGTCTAAATTTGTTCTAAATACTTATTTTCCATTATGCATGGGAAATGCCAGGAAAGAATCCGAAAATAAAATTAGTGAATTTTCCTAAAGAGTAGCAGAAATAATAAAAACCAGCAGAAATTCAAAATGGCTTATTGAAACCCTTAAATCCCAAAGGGCTTCCATGTAATACACAGAATATACAAAGCACAATGTTATCTTAGAGCTTCCTTCAACTCTTAGCTAAGATACCACCTTCTGCAAGAGGCCTTTCCCCCTCTCCTGCTGCTGCTCCTGCTCCCCCCTCCCCCGATGGTAAGTGGTGGACTCCAAATACATCTTGTATGAACATATTGCCTCTCCCATTAGAATGTGAATTTTTGAGAGCGGGGAGGGACTTCTTTTGTCCTTTCTTTGTATGTCTAGAGTTTAGCACAGTGCCTGAAATACAGTTAGCACTTTAATAAATGCTTGCTGACCAAGTGCTCTATTATTTAGTAACGTTTCAATATTTGGATTTTTTTTTTTACATCATGTTGCCTAGAACTGCTGTTCATTAACAATCTCTAGTCCTTTAGTTTCTCACTAAGGCAGAGACAAATTTGCAAATTAAGAACGGAATAAGATACTACATTTCTTGTAACTAATTTTGGCTAGCAAGATTTTAAAATGTTAGGTGGCTACCCACCAACCTCCCAAAACTTTTCCGTAAATATCGAGATTTTGTATTGGGGAAGGTGCCGGTCTGAAACCAAAACATGTTTTTGTGGACAGGTTGGCCACCTTTGATCATTCTGGTCAACCTCCTGATGGTAGGTAGAGAAAACACTTTAAACTTAAAAGCTCTATGTACACGAGGATTTTTCAGGATAGGGAAACGGCTTCACAATTAGTGATTTGTCTGACTGAGATTACACTTAGTTAGCTGTGAGAGTTAAAGACTAGAGAAAACTTTGTTCTTCCAACTCCCACTTCAATTTCCTTTTACAGTTACTCCACGCTGCTTGCCTTCTAGCTGAGAGTTGGGTATGGATGTTTTCATCAAGTAGGGAATGAGCGCCCCGAGAGGGTAGGAACAGCTCAGCTACAAGACGGATCCCAAACTTCCCAATGTCTGGAGGGTCCAGAAAAATTTCCTCCTACCCTTCTTAAATTCACTAGAGGTAAGCACAGAGTTGGACAGAGAGCTACAGCTTCCCTGAAGACTCTTGCTTCCCTGACTCAAGGAGTCACCTCAGCGAGGGTCTCACCCTTCCCCATGTCTCCTCCCGGGCCCGGGAACCGGTGGGTGCCGGCGGAGGGGAGCTATCCATTATCTCAAGTCTGGTCCCAGGAATCCCCCAAGACGCTCATTCTTAATGCTGTAGGGCAGCCCAGGCCCCCGTTCTTCCCTAGCCCCCTTGCCTACCGTCTCTGTGGACGTCCAAGAAGCTGATCGAGCTAGTGTCACTCATGGCTGCACGACTGGAAAGAGGAGGTGCAAGAGAAAGGAGAGAAAGGAGAAAAAGTAGGAGGCAGCTTGGGCTGTGGCCCTTCCCGGCCTGCCAGCCGCCGGGATTCCAGGTTCCGGCCACTGACGTCACAGAGGCAGTGGGAGGGCACTGGATCTGGGCATTCGGAGGAGGGCCTGCAGTCTGCGACCGATTTTTGGCCGGCTCTCAGTTTAGGGGGCAGAAGGAGTCCCAAACTTCGACTCCAGGAGACAACTAGGTGTACAGAGTCAGTGCCATACGTCCGAACGAGCGAGGCATAAGAGCTCTGGGGTTTGTTAGGGCAAGTTGGCAGGATGAGAGGCGAGGGGTGAGAGGCATGGACCCTTAAAGAGTAAGGACTTCTCATCGAGCATAGGAGAGGTAACACATTAGGCATGGGAAGTAGGAGAGCTCTGTAGGAAAAGTATTAGAATCCCTGTAGTATAGGTTAACCAATCAACAACTAGTCAATCAGTAAAAGGAAATTATCTTTCCCAGAATATCCGTGCTCCCTCGGGCATTTGGGGAGATGCTGTGATTGAGCCTTGCAGGATTCACTAGTGGAAGTGGAGGGAATGGGGGAAACGAGTCCCAGAATGAGAATCGTACCTGTTTGGGGGATACTAGGAATTGTAGGTCATGTTACCTAGGGTCTGGTCAGCAGCTACAACACATCAAGAGCTAAAGTGATAGGTGATTGGAAGAGGGAATCAGGGATGGAGTTAGGGGGAAAAGCAAGGCTGTACAGGATCCTCCGTGTTTATGGCAGAGTTTCTTAAAGAGACAGAAAAATGGTACCTTTCCAGAGCTGCTCTGAGAAACCCTTTCTTCGACACAAAGGCATCACTCCAGGATTTAAACATAGATTCTAGTTCTAGCTGTACCTCTGACTCACCTTAGACCAGTCCTTTTACCTCTTTGGTAGGTAGGTTTGTAAGCGGCATCTAGGCGGCGCAATGGAAAAAGTGCTAGACCTGGTATCAAGAAGTCTCGTATTAAGTTTGAATCTGGTTTAGTAGTTGTGTGACTCTGGCCAAGTCACTTAACCCTGTTTGCCTCAGTTTCCTCATCTGTAAAATGAGCTTGTTGAGGTTTGGAGTTTAGGGGTGCTCAAGACCCCAAAATACCAACATTCTGGGTCCTGCTGAATGAATTCGCCTCAAGCCTTCTCTCAGCCAAAGAAAACAAAGTTTATTAAAAATTCACCTCTATGGGTAGACTATTAAGGAGCCTAAGTATTTTGAGACACTTGTATTGACAAGTGGGCCAGAACAATCTGACACAGACTTGAATCTGAGTTAGACTGAATTTTAGCACCTTCATGGAGGCAAGATGGATCTTATACACAGAAAGACTATGGGAGGGATCTAGGGGGGTGTCCAGAGGAGAGGTTTGGGGAGTGTCTTGAGGAGGAATCTAAGGAAGATCTTGATGGGACTGAGGTCAGACTCCAGGAATGGGATTAAGGGTGGGAAAATAGCTGAAGGTTACCTGGAGATGACAGACAAGGGAGGGCTAGGCTAGGTTAAGAGTAACAAAGATTTGGGCCTAGTGATAATGAAAGACTTATGGTCTCAGGCAAATGCCAGGTCCAATGGGAAGATTGAAGGGGTTCCCAGATTCTATACCGCATCAAGCTGGAGAAGGAAATGGCAAATCACGCCAGAATCTTTGCCAAGAAAACCCTAAATAGGGGTCATGAAGAGTCATATATGACTGAAATGATTGAACAAAAATAATTCTTCCCCACCCATATTTGTATGTCTGTAGCACAGCCCAGAAGATCAAAGTCTACTAGATTCAATAAAATAGAGATTTAAAGGTGGAATTGCAGGTTAACATAATGTAAGTTCTACAAGACTTTTTCAGGAGGTGTGGGGGGTTGGGAGGTTTGAACTTGTATCCCTAACACTTTGCACAGTACCTTACATACAGTAAGTGAAAAGCGTCCTCAAATATGACCCCACCAAATCCATCTACCCCCACCAGCATGGACCCCCCCTATCATTTGGGAAGTGGGCAGGCATGACTCCATAGTCCAGAGTGAACAAAAAGAAAATGGATGATATGATGGACATTATGGAACTATCACTATTATGGCGAATCTTTAATAAACTTTATTTTATTTTAGCTGAGAGAAGGCTTGAGTCAAATTCATTTGGCAGGACCCAGAGTGTTGGTATTTTGGGGTCTTGAGCACCCCTAAACCCCAAACCTCAACACCAGTACCATTCCAAAGCCCTTTTAGGAGCTGCTTACTTGATTGGTCTAGTGCCTGAGGGTTTGAGTTTCCTGTAGATTTATTTGAGCTCATGCCTACCTATTTAGCACATTTCCCTAAACAAAGTCCTTGCAAATGACATTAATTTTTTTTCAGTCCTGCATTGACTTAAAGTTTCATTATCTTTTCAGCGCTGAAATGTTTCCAGGAAGAATACTTCCAACTTCCTTTTATGTGTCTTACTGTCTTCCTCCATTAGATTGTGAGCTCTTGTAAAGTAAGGAATGCCTTTTCTTATACACCTAGCACTTAGCACAGTGCCTGGAATATCTTAGGTGCTTAATAACTTATCGAAGCATATCTTCAAACTCCAAACCAGAAAATATTTGTTTATTAAATCGTATAACTATATAATAAAACATGAATGCAAGCCAAAAAGACTGTTCCTGCTCTCAAGAATCTTATGGGGAGAGAGGGAGAGGAGAAGAGCATTGAAGCAACAGTGAAAAATTGTGAAAAATTATTTTTTTAGTAATCAGTATCTTGGAGACTCAGCTTTCAGTCCCAGACCCCTTCTCTAATCTCCTTATCCTAGTCAGATACCAACTCCAGCCTGAATTGATTTTATCAAAGTTATGGAAGCTCCTTTGTGTTTTGCTCTGGCTTGAATGGAGACGGATTCTTCTGCCTAGATAGCCCAAGGCTGGGAATGGTCTGGTGTGGTTGGGGGGGTCTGATAGAACAAGTATTCCCTCTGCCCAAAGATAAAATGATGTAGGGATGATATCAGACTCTGTTGAAAAGGAGTATAAACTGGGCATCCCAATCCCTAAATCAAGCCAGTTCTGGACTGGCCCCCCCTTAGAAGGGCCTAGTTCTGAATTGTAAGTCCCATGCAATGCATGTTGCTGGCTTGTAAAAGGGAATAAACATGGTCACAGACTAATTTTGTTTGTCTTTCTTAGATCAAAATCTGTGAAGGCAGACAGTATCCATAAGACTTCCCTAACAACAACAACAAAAAACCAACTATGTAGAATTACAGAATTTCAAAGTTGAGAGCAATCTTATTGGCCATCTACTCCATGCTGGAACAAAAAACTCCTTTGCAATTCAACTGACAGGCTATCTCCTACAGGGATGGGGAATCCATTAGCTTTAAAAACTATCCCTTCCACTTTCGTATCCCTCTTATCATCATGTTTGTTTTTTAAGTTTAATCCTACATTTATCTCTTGGTAACTTCTGGCCTCTGGAGCTAAACCGAATCTGATCCCTCCAATCTCTCTCTCTCTCTCTCTCTCTCTCTCTCTCTCTCTCTCTCTCTCTCTCTCTCTCTCTCTCTCTTTCTCTGTCTTTTTCTCTCCCTCCTCCCCTCCCTCCCTCCCTCTCTCCCCCTCTCCATTTATATACATTTAGATATGTATGGGTATATGTAATAGTGATGGGAATTTGAAGATCTTCCCTTCCCCTTAATAGGCCAAATG
>CM053583.1:257041785-257068751 GCA_028627135.1 Pseudochirops cupreus | reverse complement strand
ATGAGGACACTAGCTATGGCTTTGTTGAGCCTTGTCTCCTCAGGAACTGAGATTGTTGAGGGCTTGCCTCGAATAAAGATGAAAGAAGGTCCTTTCCTTGGGTATTCAATGCTGAGATGATATCTTAACCTTATTGTAACTTAAGGGTGGATGACCTTTTGTGCTCTCCTGCCCCTTTTGAGATTCAGGGGTGGGAAGCCTTTGAGTTTTTTGTGCTTTGTGATTGACCAAATGAATGTACTTTGTTTATGGTTGGAGACTAATCTCCTTTGAGAAGAGACTTTTGACTAACTAAATGAATGTACTGTCTAGGGGTGGAGTAGTACCTGGATTGAATTGAGAACTTACTTGCTAAAGGAAGTTACACTGTATTTTGACTTCCTCTGTTCTGTGAATGTTTGCTGAATAAATGGGGTTTACTATGCTGGTAATCTGAACCTTGAAAGTTGTCTTTGCTTGGCATTACAGTATTACAAGCAGTTAAGAGATTCTGTGAATAGAGCACTAGGCATGGAATCAGGAAGACCTGAGTCAAATATGACCTCCAACACTTATTAGCTGTGTGATCCTGGGCAAGTCATTTAACCTCTATTTTCCTCAGTTTCCTCACATGTAAAATGGGGATAATAATAGCACCTACCTTCCAAGGTTTTTGTGAGAATTAAAAGAAACAATAGCTACAAAGTGCTTATTGGCACACAGTAAGCACTGCATAAATGTCAATTACTATTATTATTACTTTCATGTATTCTCCTGTACCTAACTTATGATCTATGTCCTTCAAGCAAAGATGTGTTGTGGGCTGGATACTTTTTGAAGTATGGAATGGACTAGATGGACTGGTGGTCTGAGATTAAGGAGACCTAGATGGATTTTAACACCAGCTCTGTCATTATTAGCTAGTAACCTTGGGCAAGTCACTTAACTAACTAGTCCTCAGTTTACTCCTATGTAAAATAATGGGCTTGGATTCAATAGTCTTTAGGGCTCTTAATTCTATATTTCTATGAATCTACAAACTAGAGTAATTTCAACAAGTATTAAGTGCCTACTCCATCCAGGCATTGTTCTACATGCTGTGAGAAGTATGTACAAAGTTCTAGAGCAGTTCCAGTTCTTGTGCAAAGAGGAGTAAAAATGAAGTCATTCACCTCAAAGAGTTTCATTGTGGTGAGGGAGGATGACAATAACAATATGCACATGTACAAAATGATGATGATGATGATGATGATGATAGTGATAATAACTAGTATGTTTTATACTAGTTAAGTGTTTTAATAATTAAATAAAATTATTTTAATGAAAACAACGAGTATAATTTTAAGGTATAGTTTAAAATGCTACTAAGACTTTTGGGACACCTTGTATGGCTTTATGGTTTGAAAGTGCTTTTTACATGTCAAATCATTTATAGAATAATGGGGGAAAGGGCTTAGGTTTAATTAGAAGAGTAATTATGAATAGGATGCATTCAAAAGGGCACATTGGAAGGGTAAGTCAGGACGGGATAAGGACATGGGAGAGAATGGACTGTTGAGGAGGAATATGAGGGACGGCAGAGTGGTTGGCATTAAAAGGAATTTCAGCCTAGGTGACAGAGCCTATGAATCATTGTGATTATGAGTAAAGTGGCATAAGGAATAAACATGCTTTTCATAGGAGCAAAGGTAACGTTGATTTGATTATTAATCCCTGAGAAAGAGCCAGTTATGCCAGTAATTACAGAGCAGATGTCCAATTTCTCCTTGGTCTAGACAATGAAAGGCTGAGTCCTAGGGTGTGTGTAGAGGTGTAGCTTGTTCAGACATCAATCAAGTAATCTGTACCCCAAGGCACACTCCAATGTTGTGTGGATTTTCCCCTGTTTGCCTCCCTCCCTCCACCCTCTTTTGGTCCTTGATTTTATACTGGGAGTAGCAACAAGCAGATTACTACCTATTGGTTCTGCCTGATGACCATAGGATAATAGGTCTAGAAGTGGAAGGGACCTTAGAGATAATCTAGTCCAACCTCCTCATTTTTAACAGATTAGGAAACTGAGGCCCTGGAAAGTTAAGTGTCTTGCTCAAGGTCATAAGTAAAAAAAAAAAATCAAATGAAATTTGAACCCAGATTCTATGGATCCAGTTCAGAGCCCTAAGCAAACATTCATAAAATCATTAATTTCAGATTGGAAGGTACATTAGAGATTATCTAGTTTAATCTCTCTCTCTCTCTCTCTCTCTCTCTCTCTCTCTCTCTCTCTCTCTCCATCTCTCCTTCCCTCCTCCCCCCTTCCTGCTTCATGGCAGGAAATGTATCAGCAAGGGGGCATGATGCACAAAGTCAAAGGAGTACAAAAGCAGTGTAGCTGGTGAGAAATGGGTAGCAGACTGTGTTGGTCCCCCTCCTTAAAAGGAGTTTTGGAGGTTTGCGGCTCTGTTCTCCAGTCACAGGGTTCATTTAGAAGGATAGAAGGTACTAATGAAATGTGAGTACCAAGACTGATTTTACTGTTGCAGGATAATAAAATTTCCAATAACATAATCATAGATTTAGAGCTAGAAAGAGTCTTAAAGGCCATTAGAATAGAGAGAATTTATGCTATAATTAGATTTATTTTAAAGGAATACCACAGGAGCCTTTTACCTCAAGATACATTTCAGTTAAAGACTTTAAAGTCTGTCCTTTTCAACTCTTTTGGTGGTAAAGAATTAAAAGGCATCTATGAATCAAGTTGAGCATGGCTGAGTTCTTGATAACTAGGCCTTAGGCTCCTCTCCCAGAATAGCTTGTAATTAGTGAACTAGAATGTCCAAGTACTCTCTGTGAGTATTAGGAAAAGTTATTTGAACACTATTGCCCAGAAGACTGATAAAGGGCAGGATCTATACACCCAAAATAGCACTTGATAGACCGTGGAAGAAGACCATCTGCTCGCTGATCTCCCAGTTCCTGCAGGAGACCTGGGACAGCTGTTGCTCTTACTCATAGGGGAAAAAAAGTGACCCTGATGATGACTATGATGCTGCTGATAGCAAAAATAGAATTAGTTCTGGGCCTGAATTTTATGTCTCTTTCGGGTTAGTGGGTATGTGTGGGTGTCAGTGTTTTAATATCTCCAAGCTAAGGGACAAAGATTGTGTAAAACTGGAAATGGAAACACACAGCTTATATTGGCTGGAAACAACATCAGACAGCCAAAAGCATGTGTTCAATCTAGACACCTAGATTCTCTTGGAAACCCAACTTTTTTTGTTGTTCCTGGGAGAGGAGGCAACCAGCTGGTGATCATTTAAGATCATTTGAACCCCAATAAGGGCCAAAGCCTGAACTAATATTATGCCAATGTGATATTCACAGCACCCACAGCAGCTATGAATATGCTGGTATAGTTCTGAATTGTAAAATGTAACAGACTCTCCACATGGAAGACAGAACCAAACCCTTTATTCAAACACCAGAGAATCAAATCCCAACACCAGGAAACCAAATCCATCATAGCAACCAAGAAGTTGGTGCACTTAACCAATGAAGCAAGAACCAACATCCCCAAGCCTTCCCTCCATCAAGCCTTCAAAACAAAACAGGCTCCCTTAAGCAAAAATTCCCCTCTCACTCTCACTAGCTGCTCTGCTTCTGTGCTGTTTGCTCCCAGATCTGCTCTTGCTCTCTCCTGCTCCTTATGCTCTACCCTTCCTGTTTCACCCTTTCAGCAAGCTTCTCCCACCATGGGCTCCATGTGATTACATTTGGCTTATTAAGGACAGGAAAGATCTTCAAATTACCATTACTGTTACAACTAATCAACCAGACATGTTTTCTGAGTGAACTAAAAATGCCCTGTCAGCAACTATAGGACTAGATGAGGCTGTTCAGGTGTGGAGGAGCACAGGCCAGTGGGGCTCTGACCCTGATGGCTGAATAAGCCCTCTCAGCTAAAGATCCTGCTACCAGGCCCGGATCAGTTCCCCACCCCCCAGAAAGGTTCACAAGCATGAGCCTGACGTCCCCATGAGAAACATGGTATGCACTCCTGGCTTGAGAACAGGGAGTATTCTCAGGGGAAAATACCATACTGTTACAACATAGCATGAACTAGATAACTAGAAGCCTTGGACTCACACCATCCTGTTCTAGGGAGGTTAGGGAGGTTTGGAACATCGTGCCTGATACTCGCACCCTGATAACAAGGATAGAGCACACCGATATCATATATGAAGCAAATGGGAACTAGGGCAATGGTGTAATCCCAAAGATAGTGGCTTAAGATGACTATGCAGTTTTGCACTATATATACTGGACTCTTAGCTGAATAAAATTGGCTCTGTTTACCATCCTTAGAGTCCCATCTCATTCATGATCGTCACAACCTCTGGGTAAGTAACTCTTTCAAATATCTATTTTTCACCTAACATTTCCTTCTCAGTCTTGCTGCAGGTCGGCAGGGCTCCTCTAACACTATCTCGGCAACTCTGCCACAGCATGGCAGAGTCACCTGAACTTGGCTCCCCACATTCAGGAGCATTCTTCCTGTTTGTGACCATTAAGGATAGCATGCTTGCAACCAGACATTATTTTGAATAGTGGAAATTCTATTATCTTGGTATCCTTGGGATATATGCTATACAGGCAAAACACAGATATCCTAGAATCATTATTTCCAGTTGACACTACTTTGTTAATTGCCTTATTGTATTTATAACTTAGTCAACTAAGAAGCTTCCTTTCTCATGGTATGGTTAAATGCATATGGAGACCATAAATCTGAGGGACACAGGCATCCTGAATTGGGATTGTTCTAAAATGTATTTAAGTCTGGTCATTCTTTTATCAATCAGTCAGAATATTTCTTCTGGCTCCATAATCATGTATCTGCTAGCTTTAAGAGAATAAAATAATATGAATTTATATATCACCTAGCCTGTTTGCCTCTTTTAACCAAATTTTCAGGTCAACACAACAAACCTTTATTAAAGTACCTACTAGTCACAGTGTTTAGTGCCAGGGATATAAAAAGAGACAAATAGCTCCTGTCCTTGAAGAGCTTACAGTCTAATGGGGAAGCAAACAAATGTATACAAAGCAAGCAAACCAATTCTGCTCGCCAATATGATTTTTAATGTAGCATATGATTCTCCCAACACCATTTGGGACTCTGGGGTCTCAAGAGTTCATCTACTTTGTCTCTCCTCAGGGGTCTGGGGAGTAGTTCTGAGAGATTCCAGATTTCTTTCTAATGTTATTGCTCCCAACAGTGTACTTAACCTATTGATTATCAGTGGTTATCAAGTAGTTAGCCAGATTTAATTAGCCACTAGCAGGTGGTATTAACAAAGGTGGAACTGTTAGAACTGTTGGTACAAAACACCTACCAAAATACACAGTCTCCCACCAGCACATACAAAGTCCATGGGAACGTGGACCTTATTTGCCCTTGTAGAAACCTAGAAATTCTTTAATACTGTAAGATATGTATTAAGGTTTTAAATTATTAACAGAATTTTTACCTACAGGGAAGACAAATAAGATACTATTGTTTGGATCATGAGTATCAGTTACATAGAATTTCAAGGTCTACAGAAAGTCACAAAGATGTTGCAAATTGCTAAGATCCAAACAACAGTCCATTGTTTGATTTTATCTTTTAAAATTTTTTAAATTTTATTTTTATTATGAGAATTTCTCTCCCTGTACTCCCTTCCCCACCCATTGAGAAAGCAAGAAATATGATTTCTACATATTTTATCACATTAAAAATAGTGAATATAAAGAAATCAGAGAAGCATAGGAAGTCTTTTGTGAACTGATGCCTTGTGAAGTAAGCAGGACCAAGAAACAATGTATACAGTGACTTCAACACTGTAAACAGAAAGAACCAAAAAAAGAAGAGGGGGAAGGAATTAAATTATGTTTAAGCATCATGAACAAGCTTATTGCCAAAGAAGAAATGAAAAAAATAAATCTATCTTCTTTACAGAAACAGGGTTGCAGGTATAAAACGTTACATAAACAGTCAGACCTGGTTGATGGGGTTAGTTTTGTTCAATTGCTCCCCTCCCTCTTTTAATATTCTTTGTTACAAGGGATGGTTTGCTGAGTAGAGAATGGGGGAAGGATAAATGCAGAAATGAACATGATATAAATGAAAGTTATCACTAAAATGTTCAAAATAAAAGGAAAGAAATAGGGAGAAGAAATCATGGGTAACTTTGGAGAGAATAGTTGCAACTGAGTAATGAAACTGAAAGCCAGACACTGAAGAGTGGAGAATAAATGAGAAGAGGGGAGGTGGAGCCAAAGTGAGTATACCACCTAATCCTGGCCAGTGATTAGGAGAGATGTATGTGATTGATCAAAAGGATGAAGCATGGGTAGATCACAAAAAAATTCATCACTGCTCTTGGAAATAACCTAAAGGGTTGCTAAACTAAAGCTCCAAGAAGCTGTACCACACACAGCAGCCACACACAGAGCAACCTTGCACCCTGGTAAACCCATCTCAACAAATGACAAGCCTCACATCCTTTGTTGAGTTAGGGGGATTTCTACTCCAAGCATGTGAAAGGTGAATGAGAACAAAATTGTTCCAACTTCCATGAAGGCAGCTAAAGCAGACACTGTGGAGTGCTTAGACCTTGGTCAGACACAGAAGATGTCAAGGTCATTCCCTGCATCCTGAGCCATCGCCAGTTATCTTGACTTTTGTCCTGCCACTGGACTTGGATGACTCAAGAAGAGAGAGTGAGGCTGATGACTTTGTGCAACTCTGCCTTTCTTAAATCCAATTCACGATCAAGTCAAGACATTATCGTGTGATATCATTGGTCCTCTTCTAAAATGAAGGAGGAAGGGGTGGCTAGGTGGTGCAGTGAATAGAGCACCAGCCCTGGAGTCAGGAAGACCTGAGTTCAAACTGGGCCTCAGATACTTAAAACTTGCTAGCTTTGTGACCTTGGGCAACAATTGTCCAGCCTTCCCCCCTCCAAAAAGCAAAAAAACAAAAAACAAAAAAAAACCAATTAAAATGAAGGAGGAAAAACAATGATTGATTGTTCAAATAAGTCTTTAAGCAGGACTTGTTTTGTGGAGAAGTGGGCACTGTGGGAGTATCATGCTTGGGAACAAAGTAGTCAACATTTCTGTTAGTGCATTTATGTATCTCCAAAGACTTTCAAGGGATTTATGAGTTTTTCTTCAAAAGAACAAGAGGGAAAATGAAGGAATAAAAATTAGAAACAGCTTCTGCCTTAGTTTCCTCATATATAAAAAAGGGATAATAATAGCAGCTACTTCACAGGGATTGTTGTGAGGATAAAATGAGATAATGTTTGTAAATTGCTTTGCTAACCTTAAAATTCTCTCTAAGTTATAAATATAAGTAGCTATTGTTATTGTTAGAACCATAAAAAATAATAATATTTAAAGAACTATTGAAGGCATCATAATACAAATTGTACCTGGCATTTATTAGCATTATAATGGAGCATATTGGATGGAGTACTGGACATTTTATGGGTATATCATGGGATAAGAGATTGAAAATTGGAAGAGATATTGGGGTCATCGAGTCCAGTCCTCTCATTTGGCAGATAAGGAAATTGAGGCTTGAAGAAACTGTATCTTTCACAGGGTCACAGAGGTAATAAATGGCAGTCACAGTCTCTGAACCCAGAGACTCTGGCTCCAAAGCCACCACTTTTTCCCCTACACATTGCTGCCTCTTAGAGAAGCATAGTAATGGTTTGTAAGTACTGTTCTTGCTATACCTTCATTAAAGAATTGATTCCATTTACTACCTGATTGCTAAGGGAAAGTATACCATCAGGGGCTCATGAACTAGCACTTAGAAAGTCAGCTTCCTACAGGTTCACTCCTAGGAACCTAGAAATAGTAACCGTCACCCCTCTGGGGATCCAGTTGAATAGTGAGGTGGTGTAAGGCAGAAAAATGAGTACTAAATGGGTATTACTCTAAGAACTAAATTATTTTACTTATTAGCAATAAAAGCTTCAGGAGAATGGATATACTACTCCTGAAGTTTTCACTAAACAGTCTAATTGTTTTTTGTCTGAGTTTTCATATCTCTGATTTTCTAAGTATTGTAGAACAAGTTTCTTTTATGACCCAGTCTCACTTTCCCCATCTGTAAAATGGACAAGGCAGAGTAATCATTCCTCATCCCTCTCTATCAGATTAGGGAGAAAATGTAGAATTTTGAGAGTTTTTTAAAAAAATAATTCATGCATTGATTAGAGAAATGCAAATCAAAATGACTCTGAGGTACCAGATCACACCTAGCAGATTGGCTAACAAGACAAAAAAGGAAAATGATAAATATTGGAGATGTGGGAAAATTGGAACACTAATGCATTGTTGGTGGAGTTGTAAACTGATACAACCATTCTGGAGAGCAATTTGGAACTATGTCCATAGAGCTATCAAAATATGCATACCCTTTGACCCAGAAATGCCACTTCTAGGTCAGTATCCCAAAGATGTAATAAAGATGGGGAAAGGACACACATGTACAAAAATATTTATAGCAGTTCTCTTTGTGGTGGCAAAGAATTGGAAATTGAGGGGATGTCCATCAGTTGGTGGGTGACTGAACAAGTTGTGGTATATGACTGTAATGGAATGCTATTGTGCTACAAGAAATGATGAGCAGGCTGACTTCAGAAAAACCTGGAAAGATTTACATGAACTGATGCTGAGTGAAATGAGTAGAGCCAGTAGAATGTTGTACAGGGCAGCACATTGTGCAATGACTGACTTCCATAGATTTGGTTCTTCTCAGCAATGCAAAGATCTAAGACAACTCCAAAAGACTCATGATGGAAAATGCTATCCACATCCAAAGAAAGAACTTTGGAACCTGAATGCAGATGGAAGCAGACTATTTGCTCTCCGTTTCTTTTGTTGATTTGTTTTGTTTCTTCTTTCTTGTGGTTCCTCCCATTAGTTCTAATTTTTCATCATGACTAATGTGAAAATATATTTAATATAAATGTGTAAGTAGAGCCTATATCAGATTACAGGTCATCTTAGGGAGAGAGGAGGAAAAGGGGGGAGAGAAAATTTAAAACTCAAAATCTTACAGAAGTGAATGTTGAAAACTAAATATATATGTGTGTGTATGTATGCATATGTACATACATACACACACATATATAAAATAATCCATGCATACACACAGCTTAGATTTCTAAAGCACCAAACCATTTACAAAACATTTTACTCATAACAACTCTGTGAAAGAACAATTTGTATAATTCCCAGGAAACTGAGACTCAGAGAGATGAAGTAAACTGCACACACTTACACTAGTAAGTGCCTCATACCTGAATGTACATGGAGATGCTAAGTTCAGCACCTTTGCCGTGACTCCACATTGCCTCCTTAGATCGTTCTTATTATAGCAGAATGCTTGGGAGAGGAAAAAGGCAGCTCCCCTTTAATTTGGCTAGTTCATTGCCCACGTGAGTGGACTTCCATCCCCTCCTCCTCCCCTCCCTTCCTTTCCTTCCTCCACTCATTATGCACACATCACCACCATCACCACCACCACCACCACCATCACTTCTCCTTCCCCAAGGGAAGGGGAAAGAGAATAAGCATTTATATAGGGCCTACTATGTGCCAAGGACTGTCTACTGTGCCCATTATCTCATCTGATCCTTACTACAATCTTGTGTTATTATTATCCCCATTTTACAGATGAGGAAACTGAGGCAGATAGCAATTAAGTGACTTGCCCAGGATACAAGGTTATTAAATATCTGATGCAAATTTGAACTCAGATCTTCCTGACGTCCCTTAACAGCATAAGAGTCTAGGATCTAGAGCTGTAAGGAACTCAAAATCTTCTAATCTTCTGCTTTTTTGTGTGTCATGGACCCCTTGGCCAGCTTCATGAAGTCTATTAACACAAATATAGGATGATAGTGAAGATGGAAGGATCAACTGAGAGTTTTTTTATTTCAAACATTTTATTTATTTATAACATTCTTTTCTTTTAAAATTTGGAGTTCCAAATTCTCTATCTCCTTCCCACCCCCCTCCCTAACCCACTGAGAAAGCAAGCACAATGATACATGTGAAATCATGCAAAACATACTTTCATATTGGCCATATTTCAAAAAAGGCAAGAAAAACGAAGTGAGAAAATTATTCTTCAGTTTACACTAAGAGTTCATCAGTTCTCTCTCTATGCATTTTTCATCCTAAGTCCTGTGAAAAATGATTTTCTAGACTCAGAGCTCCACCTCTAGCTCCCTTTTCTGAAGTTCTTCACTAGGACATTACTGATAATAAAAGTCTTATCCTGGTCAAACTCTAAACCAGGCCTGAATGGATTTAATCTGCTCGGGTTTGGGTGTGGTAGATTCTTCTGCCCAGACAGCCCAAGACTGGGGAGTGGTCTGGTATGATGGGAGCTGGTCAATTAGAATGGGTATTTCCTCGGTCAGGATGGTGGGATAATAGAGCCCCTGTTGACTAAGATTCAAGACCTCATTTTAATATAGTCCACCTCCCAGTGTGTTGGTCAATCAGAGTTGATTGGCAGCCCTTAGGAACACCTACTCTTTGAAGAGCATATAACCCTATACCCCTAAATCCCAAACAAGCCTGTTCTGGACTGGTCCCCTTAGGGGACTGGTTCTAGACTGCAGTTCCCATGTAATGCATGTCTCCAGCTTGTGAGAGAAATAAAAACATGGACCCAACCTAATCATTTGTCGTTTTCTTAGAACAAACCCTGGTTTTGTGTTTTGGGATTCACAATTAAAATTGGGGTTTGACAATCCTTTGGAATTGTCTTGGATCATTGTATTGATCAGAGTAGCCAAGTCTTTCACAGTTGATCATCATTACAATTTTCTCACTTTCTTTCTTTTTCTTGCTTTTTAAAAAAATATAGCCAATATGAAAATATGTTTTGCATGATTTCACATGTGTAATTGATATCATTGTGCTTGCTTTCTCAGTGGGTAAGAAAGGGGGTGGGAAGGAGAGAGAGAATTTGGAACTACAAATTTAAGAAGAGAAGAATGTTACAAATAAATAAAATGTTTGAAATTTTTTTTTAAAAAACCTCATTTGATCCTTCCATTTTCACAATCATCCTCTATTTGTGTTAATAGACTTCATGAGGTTGCCCAAGGGGTCCACGACACACATTACTGTATACAATGATCTCCTACCTCTTCTCACTTCACTTTGCTCGTATTAGGTCATGCTGTGTTTTTCTGAAACCATTTCTGGTCATTTCTTATAGCACAATAGTATTCCATCACAATCGTATGCCAAAACTTGTTCAACCATTCCCTAACTCATGCAGACCCTCAATTTCCAATTCTTTGCTAACACAAAAAGAATTGCTATAAATATTTTTGTGTACGTATGTGTTTTTCTTTCTCCTTTGATCTCTTTGGGTTACAGACCTAGTAATTGTATTGCTGCGTCAAAGATTATGCAGGGAAGATGGCAATAAAGAAGTCAGGTGATTAAGGGTACAAAGTGCCCTAATATGTGATTAGAAGGTCCTTCTTGATTATTTCTCTCCAAGGAAAACAGGAAGATACAAAAGGGTATAGATATAGCTAAGAAAGGGAACTCAAGGTCTAATAAAGAGCAGAAGCATATATAGACAGCTACAGTGTGGTGTATGGGACAGCTAAGTGCCACAGCAGATAGAGTGTCAGGCCTGTGATGTGATTTGGGGACTTCCCCAGGACTTAAGTACAGGAGAAGGTCATCTGGAATGAATTCACAGAGGCAAGTATTCTTTAAGTCAAGGTGACAAAGGTTTATTGTAATGCCAATATAGCTGGTAGAGCTCCTTAGGGAACTTCCATTCCCTAAGGAACTTGCAACTTAACAGGAATAATGCTAAAGCTTATATAGGAAAAATAGTGGATTATCTGGTAGATATGCTAATCAGGTGATAATTTACAACCTTGGTCACAGGCATCATTCACTACTAGAAACCAGGGGAAGGGATTTCTCAGGGGTGTATTTTTGGTCTGTTACATCTGTACAAGAAGCTTTGAGAGTGGATGTCTATAGCTTGACCTCTGGATTGAATATGATAACTTGGGGAATCAATACATGATAATTCTGTGGTTATGAGATAGTCCTCTTTTTTTACAAGATAATTTCTTCAGAGGTCAGCTTGTTCTTATGATGGGTAAAGATAGTTTGTTTTACTGGGTCCCACTTATGAGTAATTGTGGGGAAAGGCAGTTTGTCTTACTGGCGCCCACTCATAAGTTATTGTTAGGCATAGGGGAGAAAACTGTCAGGGATAGTGTTTTGAAGCTAGAGAGAAATGTGATTTTTTTTAAAAACCGGGGTCCAAGCACAAGCACTCAAGCATGCCATCATCTGGAATCAGGAAGATTCATCTTCATGAGTTCAAATACAACCTCAGACACTTACTAGCTGTGTAACTCTGGGTAACTCACTCAACCCTGCTTGCTTTTCAGTTTCCTCATCTGTAAAAATGAACTGGAGAACTTCTAGGGTTATATCCTAAAGAGATCATAGAAGTGGAAGGAAGGCCCATATATACAAAAATATTTATAGCAGCTCTCTTTGTGGTGGCAAAAAATTGGAAATTAAGGGGATGTCCATCAATTGGGGAATGGCTAAACAAGTTGTGGTATATGAATGTAATGGAATACTATTGTGCTATAAGAATTGAGGAGCAGATGGACTTCACATTTACCTGGAGAGGCATATACAAACTGATGCTAAGTGAGAAGAGCAGAACCAGGAGAAATTTGTGCACAATACAGACCTATCCTATGTGTGAGAACCAACTTTGATAGACTGGACTTTTCTCAGCAATGTAAGGTTATAAGACAACTTCAGAAGATTCATGATGGAAGGAGATGTCTACATTCAAAGAAAGATCTAGAAAGAACAGAGTTTAAATGCAGACTGAAGCAAACTACCTGCTCTTTTTTTCTTGTTTGGTTTCGTTTCTTCTTTCCCATTGTTCATTCCATTGGCTGCAACCCTTCTTTACAACCAGACTAATGTCTAATGTGAAAGTACTTGCAGTTCCTATACTTGAGTTCCAGCCGCCATAAGTGGAGGGGGGGAGGGAGGGGAGAAAATTTGAAACTCAAGGGATTCTGGAACTTCATCTTGTAAACTAAAAGTAAACAAACAAATCAATAAAAAAAAATGAACTGGAGAAGGAAATGGCAAACCACTCCATGATTTCCAAAGAAAACCCCAAATGGGGTCACAAAGAATCTGACACTTGGACAGGACTGAAAGGACTAAACAACAAACAGCATGATACACAAAGTGCCAGATAATCTTTCCTAATACATCCACCACCATCCTCATCCGGAGCGTCCCATCACTCCAAATACAATAGCTGCTGAATTAATGTTCTTTGGTAGGTGGTGTTTATAAGTTGATCTTTAATACTCCAAAAGAGAGACAGCTAAGTGGCACAGTGAATAGAGCACGATCCTGGAGTCTGGAGGACCTGAGTTCAAACGCGGCTTCAGATACTTAACACTTACTAGCTGTGTGACCTTAGGCAAGTCACTTAACCCCAATTGCCTTGCCTTCCTTCCGCCTTCCACCCCCCCCCAAAAAAAGACTCGGAAGGTGCTTTTCATAATCTCCTTTGAGCCTCTCAAACATCTCACGAGCTAGTTACTGCGCCCATTTATGTTATTGTCGTTTTTCGGTTGTGTCTGAATCTTTGTGACCCCATTTGGGGTTTTCTTGGCAAAGATCCTGGAGTGGTTTGTCATTTCTTTCTCCAGCTCATTTGACAGATGAGGAAACTGAGACGAGGAGCGTTGAGTGAGTTGCCCAGAGTCACACAGCTAGTAAGTGTCTGAGCCCAGAGGAGAATTTAGGAATATCCACCGCGCCACCTAGCTGCCCCGAGCACACCTTTTACAGAGGAAGAAATTAAGACTGGGAGATTCGGCGAGTGAGACTCGAAATGAAGTCTCTGGGCTCCACATTTGGCATTCTTCCAGTCCCATCTGTTGCCTCTCCACGGTGGAATGAGCATGAGTAAATAATAAAGTAATATTTCCTTCTTTTTTCCCAGTCCCTGGGGTGTGGCCTCCCCATCCCACCCTCGTCTTGGGCTATTTCCATTCTGCCCTGGGACATGCACTTCCTTTGGTTAGTGGAGAAACTTTAACTTCCAGAAGTCTTAGGGGGGTAGAGTGGGCTGCGATGACAACTTTTTGCTTTTGTCTTTCTCTTTAAAAATTTAACCTGTAGCAATCCTCCTCGATGCACCTGCCGCCAGAGGCTTGGATACAGCCAAACAAAAGCCAGACACGCTGCGTAGGTTTGTCTGATGCTCATAGTGGAGGATTCACTCTCCCTACCCCAGTGAGCCAGTGCCCTGGGTACTTAGAAAGATTCAGCGGTTGAGCTGGAAGGGACATATTTTAGATCCAACCCCCTCTTTTTGGCAGAGGAAGAAACTGAGCTCCACAGAAGGTAAGGGACTTACTTAAAATCACATACATAGTATCAGAGTCGACGTCCTCTGACTCTCTCCCTCTCCCTCTCCCTCTCTCTCTCCTCCCCCTCCCTCTCCTTCTCCTCTCCTCTCCTCTCCTCTCCTCTCCTCTCCTCTCCTCCTCTCCTCTTCTCTCCTCTCCTCTCCTCTCCTCTCCTCTTCCTCTCTCTCTCACTCTCGCTCTAGCTCTCTCGCTCTCTGTCTCTCTGTCTCTGTCTCTCCCTCTCCTCTGTCTCTGTCTCCCTCCCTTCTCCCTTCTTTCCCCCCCTTCCTCCTTTTCCACGCAACCTGACAACCTCACTTTTCCTTTAGAGCAGTGGTTCCCAACTTACAGTATGAGAAGCTTGTTAAGTGGAGATAAAGAATATTTGGGGAACTAACTGCATTATCCTTTTGAAATGAATCAATCTCTATTTCTTAATGTACATATTATGGTAAATTCTAGAATTTGTTACTTTTCATATTGAATGGGGATACAAGAAGGTTTGCCAAAAGTCAAGGGACACAGGGACCAAAAGAAGATTGGAAATTGTTGCTTTAGAAGCAAAGACAAAACAGGCTAAGGAGCTGAAGCCGCTGCTTCCTTTGCTCTGAGACTGGTCTTAAGGAATTCTCTTACCCTAACTAAACGCCTTAAGCTCGCGTTAGCACCAAGCAAGTCCCTGATCCGTCTTCTGCCCTGCATAGCCCGGCACAGGCTTCTCTCCTGGAGCCCTGGACTGGGATGGAAGACGGAGAATGGAGCGAGCTCCCTGCAGCGAAACCATTCACCCCTGGGACCACTTGGTCCCCCAACGCAATTTCCAGTCCCTCTTCTTCTGAGCCACCGTCTCCGCCTGCTTTCGCGCCGCTCCTCTCTCCTCCTCCTCTTGCTCGGTCAGTTGAGGATTTTACTGTTTAGGGGGCCCAGGGGCCTTGAAGTGTACCCTCCTCCGGGAGGAACTAAGTGTGGGATTTGGACTGCGGACAGCTCCTGCTGCTCTGGACTGCCGGGGGTTGAGCTATCCAACCTAGGCTGAAAGGAGGCTTAGGGATTGGGCAAGCAGGGTAAACGAGGGGCCTGGGAGTACTGTGGAGCGACAATAGAAAGCCATGCTT
Organism: Pseudochirops cupreus; assembly: GCA_028627135.1. Classification (NCBI taxonomy): domain Eukaryota; kingdom Metazoa; phylum Chordata; class Mammalia; order Diprotodontia; family Pseudocheiridae; genus Pseudochirops; species Pseudochirops cupreus. The sequence continues at coordinate 257,053,156 of CM053583.1, read as the reverse complement.
GGAGCAAAAACTTTCAGTAAGATGAGTCCCCTACCCCTATTCCCATACACACACACACACACACACACACACACACACGAGTTGTCAGAGGCTACAATGCATTTTACCTTCTCTATCATATCTGAAATCTATCTCGAAATTTCTGCATTATAAAGGTGGCAAGGTTCTATTGGTGTGTCAAAAAGTATGTATTTTGAAGATGAACTTCTTACCTGAATACTTGTAGTTTCACAAGCTTCCTGTCACATAAGTAGCAGGGTTTGTTTGGTTTTTTTCTCCCTGTTGTTAATTCCTTTTTTCTTTCTTCCCTTTTTAATCCACTGCCCAGGGTGTCTCTTGGTCTCTCTTGCTTGGAAGCCAAATTAGACACCTCTTCCAGGAATATCACTATTGTGAACTGAATAAAATCCATCATTTCTCCTAGTAAGAGGTGTTCTGTCCCTAGCTAATGTTATGTTGTTTCTCTGTGAAAGCTTTCCAGGAACAGAAGTCTGAGGAAGGAAATAAGAGTTTATTAGGCACCTACTGTCCAGCGTTGAGCTAAGTGCTTTACAATAATTTGACCAACCCTTAGAGGTAGGTACTGTCATTAGCCCCATTTTACAGGCATACAGAGGTTGTGACTTGCCCAGGGTCATACATTTTGCAATCTCAGGCTAGATTTGAACTCAGTTCTTCCTGACTCCAGGGCTAGCATTCAGTCCACTGAACCACCCAGCTTCCCCCACACAGGAAAAAAAGACTTCTTGTGTTATCTCTAATGAGGATGGATGGGAGGAAAAAGAAGAAAGCAGGGATAATTGGTATCTGGTATAGGATATTAATATGATGGCTCTCTTGCCTCTCTCAGTTAATGAAAAATAACTAGTGTTTGATGGTGATGAATTGGTGGATATGGTTATCTGGCTGCTTTGCAAGGGATGACTTAGTCATTTAAAGGAGGAAGCCTGACCTTGAAAAATCATCACTTCCTTTCTCTGAGTTTCAGTTTTCCCATCTGGAAAATGGGGGTAATGTTACTCCCTATGTTATCTACTCTAAGTTATCTACTTCTTGAGGTTGTGATGAGGGAAAAAAAAGCTGTGGGCTGCTATTACTGTTGCGTGTTTCAGAGTGAATTGTAAGGTGCAATGGCCCCTGAAGCCCTTCCAAGTTCTTTAGCTAATTTAGTCTGCAGTGAAAATGTGATAGAAAAAGCAAATTGTAGCAAAAATAACAACAAAATGTAACCTTAGGATAATTTTCTACCAGCTCATTATGTGTCATTGCAAAAACATCATCCTTTTGTTTAAAAATAAAAAATAAAAATTAGCTCAGATAGTTAGGGAGCTCTGGGAAGATCAGGTTCTCTATATTCTGTGACCATGCATAGATTGTGCTACTAACCCAGGCCACTTTCCATATTTGTGTGGGGGGAGGGGAAAGGAGGAGAGAGGAAAGAGGAAGAATCGTAGTATTTGTTATATGAGTGAGAGTTAAAAAGAGACCTCGGAGGATTATTCCACCTTCCACATCCTGTGACTTGCTTTATTTCAACATTCAATTCATTGTGGTGGTTTGGAACTGAACCCACAAGATTTCCAAGGCATGTCTTCTGGAACCAAATGTAAGATCCTTCAGGAAGGAATTCTTTTTTTTTTCTTTTCTTTTTCTTGTTCCCTCCCTCCTTATCTCCTTCCTTCTTTTCTTTCTTCTTCCTTCCTTTTCTTTTCTTTCTTCCTTCCCCTCTCCCTCTCTCTTCTCTTTCTTTCCTTCCTTCTTTCTTCCCTTCCTCCTCATCTCCCTCCCTTTCTCCCTCTCTCTTTCTTTCCCTGAATGCCTACCTACCATGCATGCTGTATATAGTTTATAAGTGTAATTTTTGCCATAGTCTCTCTTCCATTAGACTATGAACTTTTTGAGGTCCAGGTCCGTGCATTTTGGGGGTTGGGTTTTTTCCCCTCCTTTCTTTGTATCTCCAGCTTTAAGCACATTGCTTGGCCCAGAGTAATCACTTAATAAATGCTTGTTGACTAACTCACTGAACTGAATCTAATTCAAACACCTCCGTCCCACCACCAGCAAAGCTGACCTGACCTCTGAGGGTTGAATACCTTCAACATATTCCATATGAGTTCAAATCCAACCTCAGAAACTTACTAGTTTTATGACCCTAGCCAAGTCACTTAATCTGTCTGCCTCAGTTTCCTTAATTGTAAATTGGGGAAATAATACCTACCTACTGTCAGCAGGCAATCACAATATCAAGAAACTTATGTGAACATGTTTATAGAACCCAGAGTTCATAGTCCTTACAGAAGTTTGCATATTTACAACAGTACAACAAAAGGAGGAGAAAACACATATCTCCCCCTGAAGGGTTGTGGCATGGGAGGGGATAGATGCAGTAAGGGGGGGGTGGGGAAGATAAAACCCCACCCAAAGGGGAGGAGCAAGGCCCTTAGAAGTGGCTAAATCAAGAAGATAGGAGGGTCTTCTTATCTGCAAAGGACCCCACAAGCATTTTCCCAGCCTGGCACATATTGACTGGCATGTCTTGCTTCCCAAAGACACACAGGGACCCCAGCTTCTTCCTTAACACATTCAGGGCCTCCTGCATGCTCTGGGTCCAGTGTTTCTGGAAAATATGGCAACTGAAAAAGACAAATTTAGGGGACCTTTTAACAATCCCCAACACAACCTACCAGGGTTATTGTGAGGATCAAATGAGATATTTGTAAAACATCTAGCACGGTGCTTGGAACGTTGTTCTCTTTCCCCTCTCCCTGCCCTGAACCTCCTCCCACCCCGTTAACCTCTGCTTTAATGATCAAGTGAAACCAAGGACTGGACATCTACTTTGCTGCCATGTTACAAGGAGGAATCAGAGACACAGAGAAGGTCACATAATTATACAGTGATAGGACCAGAATTCGACTTCCTGTCCTCTGCTCCTTCCCTATCTTTGCTCCTAGAACACCAACTTAAAATGTAATTTTTATTGCTGATAAGTGGGCACCATAATGTTATTTCTGGGAGGGTTCTTTTTTTTAATGGGGGGGTGGCATTGAGTCTGGGCCTGTATGGGAAACACCTAACAGTGTCCCAAAAGGGATGCAGATCCTCAGCTGGCAGCTACTTGTCTGTAACTAAAGGTGTCCAACACAAGGCCTCCTGTTGACCTCATGTGACTCACACAGTCCTGGGTGGCGCATGACCACATTAAAAAATAATTTGAAAATATTTAACAAGATAAATTTTAAAACATAATAAAACATAATGTTAATGTGTGATTTTCTAAGTCAATCTGCTATCCACAGCCATCCTTATGTATAGTTTAGTGGTCCCGTTTATATTTGAGCTTGGCACCACAGGCTTACAGACTTAGAGAGTTATCGGGGGCATCAAAAGTTAAGTGACTGGAACATAGCTAGTACTTGTCAGAAGCAAGACTTGAATCCAAGTCTCTCTCACTCCAAGACCTACCCTCTATCCAAATAGTCCCACCTGGTGCCGTCCATTTCTGGAAGGACAGCAGATGCTCAATTAACCAAGCATTTATTAATATGTTTGTTTGTTGTAGGGCATCAAAGTGGCTTGGTGGATAGAGGGCTGGGCCTGGAGTCAGGACGACTCATCATCCTGACTCAGATACTTACTAGCTGTGTGACCCTGGACAAGTTACTTTACCCTTCTTGCCTCAATTTCCTCAACTATGCAATAGGAATGAAGATCAAATGAGATAATATTTGTTAAACATTTAGCACAGTGCTTGGCATGTAGTAGGTGGCATATAAATGCTAGCTATAATGATTTGATCAGAGGGTCACAGATCTACAGGGTGTCCCTAAAGTCTGGACACACAGGCAATCTCATTAACTATGCATATTTTCAAGAAATGAGTGAAATTTTCAACATTTTATTTAATTAGCATAAACGAGATTTCATAGGAAGACAGGAGACTCATAGGAAATCTCATTAATTAATTAAATTAATATCATTTACATGGAAAATAGTCCCCCATAGCCAATGAAAGCTTTTATTCCATATGAAATTGCCATGGCTAAAATTTATGCTAATTAAATATAATGTTGTTGAAAATTCCATTTATTTCCTTTCTTGAAAATATGCATAGTTAATGAGATTTACTTGTGTCCAGACTTTGGGGACACTTTGTAGAACTGAAAGGGACCTAGGAGGCCATCTAATCCATGCCCTCACTTTACAGATGAGGAAACTTAGTTCAAGGGAAAACAAATTCACACTTTGATCAGTTTTTTTTAAAATTTATTTACTATTAGTTTAGAACATTCAGTTCTATAAGTTTTTGAGTTCCAGATTTTCTCCCCCAGCCTTCCATGGCAGCATGCAATCTGAGATAGGTTCTACATATACCTTCACATTAAACATTAGTCAAGTTGTAAAGAAGAATTATAACCAATGGGATGAATAATGAGGAAGAAGAAACAAAACAGAACAGAACACAAAATAGAGAGAATGAGTAGTTTGCTTCAATCAGCAATTCAGACTCTGTAGTTCTTTCTCTGGATGTGGATATTCCTCTCCATCATGAGTCCTTTGGAGTTGTCTTATTGTGAGATGATCCCAGTCTATCAAAGTTAGTCATCACAGATAAGATGTGTATGTAATTGTGTACAATGTTTTTCTGATTCTCTTTCTTCACTCAGTTTATATAAGTCTCTCCAGGTTATTATGCTCCTCATTTCTTATAGCCCAATAGCCATCGATCATTTTGTAAGTCATATGTCTCATTATGCACCAAGAGGTCATAGGCATGCTTCACCACCAGTGTTTTGAAATCATAATTGCTTATTGCATTGATCAGTGACTTGCCCAAGGTCTCAGAATTGGGATTTAAGCCTAGGTCTTCACTGAAAGAGATGTAATCTACATTAAAGTTAAAATTCATACATTATTAAAATATTTTTCTTCTTATGAACCTGGTAAACATTAATAAAGATGGCCATTTCCAAAAGGACTTAAAAAATAATCTTGTAGATGAAACCATGAATCTCTATTGTGCACAACTTGCTTTTTCAAAAATATATGTACACTTACCCAGCAAAACTTAGTATAATGTTTCAGGGGAAAATATGGTCGTTCAATGAAGTGAAGGACTTTCAAGCATTCTTGATGAAAAAAACCAGAACTCAATAGAAAATCTGACATTCAAATACAAGAAGCATGAGAAGGTAAATATGGGAAAAAATTCATAAGGAACTTATCAAAGTTGAACTATTTACATGCCTGAAAGGAAAAATGATCATTGTAACTTATGAAACTTTTCTCAGTATGAGGATAGTTGAAGGGAATATAAATGTGTGTGTATATATGTGAATATAGGAGGGTATATATGCTTATGAATACATATGTGAATGTGTGTATATATGAGTACAGGTATATATAGATAGAGGGCACAGGATTAATTGAATAGGAAGGGATGATATTTAAAAGGTGAAATTGAGAGGTGAGAGAGGAATATAGTGAGAGGAGATGGGGAGAGACAGAATGGAGTAAATTATCTCATATAGAAGAGGCAAGGGATAACTGTTACAATGGAGGGGAAGAACAGAAAGGCAAAAGGGAATGGGTCAACCTTACTCTCATTGAATTTGGCTTAGGGAGGGAATGACATACACTCTGAATTGGGTATCTTGCCCTACAGGAGAGTAAGGGAGAAGAGGATGAGAGGGGGGATGATGTAGGGAAGGGCAGGTTGGGGGGAAGGTAGTTAGAAACACACACTTTTGAAAAGGGAGAGAGACAAAGTAGAGAATAGAACAAGCGGGGGGGGGGGATAGGATGGAGGGAAATATAATCAGTCTTTCACAATATATCCACTATGGAAATGTTTTGTATAACTACATATGTACAATCTATATTGAATTGCTTATCTTCCCAGTAAGGGTGGGAGACAAGAGAGGAAGGGAAAAAACTTGGAATTTAAAGTTTTAAAATCAAATGTTTTTAAAAAAATATTATTATTATTATTATTGTTATTATTATTATTATTTACATGCAACTGGGAAATAAGATATACAGGTACTGGGGTATGGAGATCCATCTTGCCCTACCAGAAAATCAGAGGGTGGATGGGGGAGTATATAGGAGAGAGCAGAATGGGGGAGGGGGTATTCAGTGGGATGGCTGTTTTTGGGGTGGTGGGTAGGGGAAAGATGTGGAGAAAATTTGTAACTCAAAATCTTGTGGAAATGAATGATGTAAACTAAAAATAAACATTTAATTTAATTTAAAAGTTAATTTAAAAAAATAAAATAAAACAAATCTACAATTAAAAAAATGAAAATAAATCCCATTTCCCAGAGCTGGACAATGTTGAATGATGCTGCATCAAAATTCTCCTGCTGTTGATATTGATTAAAGATAGTGGAGGAATTGGCCCTTGATCAATTTGATACCTGTGCCAGGTGGCCCAGACTCCTATCCAAACTAATAATCTCCACATTCCTGAATCTGGGTTCCTGACATTTAACCTGGGCTAGGTCATGTAGAACAATATTCTTGCAGCATATTGGCAAATACAAACCCTTTTTGTGAAGTTGATTGAAGAATTACCAGGGCTCTACAGAGATCTTGAGAACACAGAAGAGGGCTTCCTCATTGCCCTTCCAGCCAGTAAACCAATGATGTTATGGGTTTTCGATTTCCAATTTTTAGATACAGGAATGTGTTAATTTAACTAATTTGTAATTCAGTTACCATAAGCTGAATGTGTTGGAGAATTCTAACATATAATCTCCATTTCAGCAGACCTGTCAAAAGGGCTTTTGTCTTATGGGGAAAGTACCCACATGTACACAAATATTTAGAGCAGCTCTTTTTGTGGTTTCCAAGAACTGAAAACTGAGGGGATGCCCATTGATTGGGAACTGCCTGATCACGTTGTAGTATATGAATGTAATGGAATACTTTTGTGCTATAAGAAATGAGGAGGAGATGGACTTCAGAAAAACCTTGAAAGACTTATATGAACTGATTCTGGATGAAGTGAGCAGAACCAGGAGAACATTGTACACAGTAACAACCACAGTGTGTGATGATTGACTTTGACAGATTTAGCTTTTCTCAGTAATGCAAGGACCTAAAACAACTCCAAAAGACTTATGTGTGTCAGCCATATCCAGAGAAAGAACCGTGGAGTCTGATTGCAGAGCAAAGCAGATTATTTGCTCTCTTTTTTGGTTTTGTTTTATTTTGTTTTTTTCTTCCTCACGGTTCCTCCCATTCATTCTAATTCTTCTATACAACATCACTAATGTGAAAATATGTTTAATAAAAATACATATGTAGAGCCCATATCAGATTGCATGTCATCTGGGGAGGGAGAGAAGAGGGAAGGAGAGAAAATTTAAAACTTAAGGAAGTTAATGTTGAAAACTAAAAATAAATAAATTTATTTAAAACATATGTATTAACTTTCACATGGTAGTATCACTACTCTTATGAATTTCCTTATACTCTTATATGTGCATTTTAAAAATATTTCATTGATGATCCCTCCTTTTACTTAATTTTGTCTTAGTAATACTACTCCTCACTTCCAACTACAGATCTTCCCCCACAAAAAAGTCCTTCCTTGTAACAAATAAGTGAAATCAAGCAAAACAAATTCATTGACTTAGCCCTTCTCAGCAATACAATGATTCAAGAAAATTCCAAATGATTCATGATGAAAAATGCTATCCACCTCCAGAGAAAGTACTGATAAAGACTGAAAGCAGATTGAAGCATACAATTTTTTACTTTATTTTTTTCTCATTTTTTCTCAGTCTGTGTTTTCTTTCACAACATGACTAATATGGAAATGTTTTGTATGATTGTACATGTATAACCTATACCAAATTGCTTACCGTCTCAGGGAAGGAAGGAGGGAGAAAATTTGGAACTCAAATTATAAAAGAAAAAAAACAACTAATGTTAAAATTTGTTTTTATGTGTATTGGGGAAAATAAGATATTTTTATAAAACCAAATTTATACATGAAAATGTATGTCTCATTTTGCACCCATCTCTCTGCCGTCATCTCTCTGCCGAGAGGTGAGAAGCATGTTTCATCATTGGTCTTGTAGGAAAAAAATGATTGGTCCTTGCGTTGATAAAAGTTATCTGAATTTAATTTGATTTAATGCCTCTGAAACCTCCACAGCCAGACTCTCATTGATACAAATGCAAATATTTGGACTCCAGTAATAATATTTTCCAACTAATGACTTTTAAAATCAGAGCGAAAAAGAAATCCTCTCAGTTCAACATGATAATATCTGTGCATAATGGAGACCAATCTGGCAGAGGTGAGAAGGTACCCACAACATCTTTTTAAGCCATCCTCTTCTCTCCATTCATATAGCTGTTACTGTACTTTAGGTCCAGGTCAGTGCTACCTGACCTATTTCAATAGCTTCCTAATTGGGAGCTCTTCAACTTATCAGTCTTCTTTATCAGTTAAAAGCAAATGCTTTATTTTTTAAAAACTGACTTATATCTTTTTGTTTTTGCATCACCTAAATTTTTCCCAGCATCAGAGAATCACTTAAGATAACAGAATTTCAGGGAAATCAGCAATACCTATTAGTGCATCAAAAAAGTCAAAGTATATTTGGTATTCCATATCTAGGAAATTCCCACCTTTGCAAAGGGGTGGGGTGGAATGCATTTTCTCATATCTCATCTTTGGGACCAGATTTGTTTTGCTCTTTGTAATTCTGCAACATTCACCTTTTTCAAAAAATAAGTCTTTATTAATGTTTTCTGTTTCACCATAGCATTTCATGTATCTTACCCCCATCTCCTTCCCATATTTAATGTAGTACTTTTTGGAGAGGAAAAAGAGAAAAAAAGTCAGCATCACTGATTGATACATTGAAAAAGTCCAAAAACATGCAATATACAACAACTGTGGACTTGTCACTTCCCTTCAGAGAAGTTACTCCTTCAGGAATAGGTTGGGGGTATCTTCTCATGTCTTTTTGTTTGATCCCTATTTGATCTTTATAATTTTGTTTCACTTATTTATTTATTTTTGGTGTGTTGTTCTTTCCATTTAAATTGTTGTAATAACTATGTATATTGTTTTCTTGGTTCTGCTTACTTCCCTCTGCATCAGTTCATATCGATCTTGCCATGCTTCTCTGTATTCATCACACGTATATTTTCTCACAGCAAAGTAATATTCCATTACATTCATGTACTACAATTTGTTTAGCCATTCTCCAATTAGTAGAAATCTACCTTCTTTCCCATTCTTTGCTACCATAAAAAGTGCTGCTATAGATATTTTGGAGTATATGGGGACATTTTGTATGGACATTTTAGTCACTTTATTTACGTAATTCCAAAGTGTTTTCCCAAATGGTTGTACCATTTCACAGCTCCACCAACAATGTATTAATGTGCTTATTCTTCCACAACCTCTCTAACATTGTCTGTTGCCATTTTTTGTCATCTTTACCAATTTACAGAACATAAGGTGAAGGCTCCAGGTTGTTTTGATTATCATTTCTCTTATTATTAATAATTTGGAACATCTCAGGCCACTGCTTTCTTCATGGACCTGGATCCTGGCTGACAGCACTTGTGCTGGTGGGATCAGCAGCAGAGCAGAAGCCAGAGATTCACAGATCTTGTATAACATCCCCTGTACCTCACCCCACCAGCTTTTCTGGAAAGTAACTTGAACTATGTCCCAGAATGATATACCATGTGCGTACTTTAACCCAAAAATATTAGTACTAGGCCTTTATCCCCCAAAAAAATAAAGAGGGAAAGGATATACATATTCAAAAATATTGGTAGTAACTCTTTTCATAGTTGCAAAGAACTAGAAACTAAGGAGGAGTTCATCAATTATGGAATTATGGCACAGGAATGTACTAGAATGTAAGAAATGAATTCTCTCATTTCAGGGAAGAGTTCCAAGAAACTTGGGAAGGCTTGTATGAACTAATGCAAAGCGAGCAGAACCAGGAGAACAATTTATATAATGACAAGAACACTGTTAAATTGAGAAACTTTAAAAGATTTAAGAACTATGATGCACACAATAGTCAACCCTGATTTTGGAGGACCAGTGATAAAACACGCTACCCACCCCCCTAATAGAAAGGTAATAGACTATGGGTGCAGAATGACCAATGGCCAATGCGGGAATTTGCTTTGCTTACTGTGAGTATTTGTTAGACAGCTAGATGGCACAAGTATATTTGGGATGAAAAATATCCTTCATCCTTAATTTAGTGAAAAGAAATAAAGACAGAGATCTCTTAGGATAAGAACAGGACTTTATTCTCTTCCCCGGGAGAAGAGGGAGGTCTTCCCCATGACTCATCATGGAGAAGAGGCAAGTTACAAAAGATAGTACTGGAATTTATAACCTAACTTAGTCAAGACCCCTCCCCGACTGTTTCCCCTCTCATTGGTGGAGAAGCATACTTCACCAAATACTTCCCCAACTGGAAAAACAAGGAAAGATAAAGGGAGGGTCCCACCAAGGCAGGAAAACAGACAAAGGAACATAAAAGTGATTGACAGATGCAATTTAAAAAGTTAACCACCCCAAATTGAGAAGTTTTCACTCATCCCATACAGTCCCCAGTTTGTTTGTTTTTTACTCTGAAAACTTCTTATGAAATGACTCATCCTCCCACGATGGGGTTTCCAGGAAAGACTCAGTCCTGATAAAGGCCAGGTCCGAACTCTTGTGAAAGCTGACAGCATCTGATGTCGTCTTCAGATCCCTTGGCTCAGAGGAGGGGTAGTCTTCAGATGCCTAGAATTCATATACACCAGCCAGCATGGCCAACCAGACCTAACAGGGTTCTCAGAAACATGATTTGACATCAAGGGTACATATAAAGGTCCAGTTTTCCCAGCCATGCAAGACTAGGTCCAAACAGTGAAATTTAATAGTTCAGTTTTTCTTAGCCACTCAGGGGTAGGCTCAGGCAATACAATAAGCTTTCTCACAATTTTACAAAGTTACGTGCTTACATTAAGTCAGGTACAGATTAAATTTCTTAGATGGCTCACAGTATACTAAAGGTGATTACATGTTGCCAAGGTAATCAAGAAAACTTACACACATTTAACTAATTATAACAAAGTTGAGACACATGTGATACTAACTGAATAATGGAATAATATTCCCACAAACCTTGACCTCCTTGTCATATTATTGTAAAGAACTAAAGGACCCTGACTCATACAGGAATACCTATACTAAATCCTAAACCTAGCAGCTTTATCTTATAGTGACTTAAGATGTTCCAGAATCAAGTAGATTTGTTACTGTTTTATTTAAAAACTTTTGATTATTGAAACTTGCCACCAAGAATAGGGACAAAATTATAATGAG
>CM053583.1:256959098-257041285 GCA_028627135.1 Pseudochirops cupreus | reverse complement strand
CCTGGCGCCACAGGCTCCACGTGACCATATTCAGCCTATTAGGGAACAGAGTATACTTTCAAATATCCAAGGGTCCTCAGAGTCACTTAGCCACTTTAGCAAAGGGCCTAGGGGCAGGGAAGATCTTCAGATTCCCATAACAAGCACCCTTTGTGTCTATACTGTGAAAATAATTGTGGGGTTCTTTCACTCCCGCCCCAACTTAAATAAAGCTGATACACAGGGGTGTAGTGAAAATTAAAGTCCTTTAATAATCTTCAAACCTATATAAATATTTGCTTTTAGTAAAGCCAAGAATCATCTACTCCCAGCTAGATGATGCAGTAGATAAAGTGCTGTGCTTAAAGTCAGGAAGATCTGAGTTCAAATCTAGCTTTAGATCCTGATTATCAGTGTGACTCTGGGTGAGCCACTTAACCTCTATTTACCTCAGTTTTCTTATCTGTAAAATGGGAATAATAATAACACCTCTCTCCCAGGATGATTGTGAGCCCCAAAATATATAATAATGTACAGAATTTAGTATATAGTAAGTATGATGTGTTAACTATTACTATCACTGTTATTATTAAAAGTCTATTAGACTAATCATAAAAAGAGTTTGTTATTAAACCTGATCACTGACAATGAATTTGTCAAATGAATGTGTAAAATGAAGGCTGAAGTGGACCATCACGCACAAAGTGAGCTTTATTAAAGTCATATAACTTTAGATCTTTGGGAAGGTGGAAGAACACTATCTTTGGAATCAGAAGACCTGGTTTTGAATTCCAACTCTGTTGCATCCTATTTTGGCACACAAGTGGAGTGAGACTTATAAGCATAACATTAATGAAGCAAGTGTTTATAGAGAACAAGGAATAGAAGGAAGAGTGTTGGACTTGACATTGGGATTCCTGTCTTCAACTCTGGCCTCAGACACTAGCTGCTGTGTGACTATGGGTAATTCAATATATTTCTCAGCCTCAATTTCTCCCATCTGTGAAATGGGGAAAATAATAACTTGCCCTACCTACCTTACTAAGAGGAAGGGCATTGGTAATATTTAACATCTGGCTCATGAGGGGGAAAACATACACAGGATACACTTTTAAGTTCAACCTTCATTACTAACATTTTCTCTATCACTTCCTGAAATCTAGACGATCAACAAAACAATAAATCAAGACCTGATTTGTAGCATTTTTGGTTTCTGATGTAAATACCGGAATTTTAACAACCAGCTCTATGGCACTGCTTCCAACTGATTTCAGCACAACCTTTGGGCTATGAGGAAAGTGCTTTGCAAACTTAAAAACCCTATATAAGTGTGAGCTATTATTATTATTATCACAAAATATTTATTGGGGGTCCAGCACTATTCTAGGGAAAACTGGAGATGACACATGAGGTATGTTTTGGAAAGTTTATCATTTCATTAGGAAAATAAGGCTTATGCATGTATTAATAATCAGAAAACAAGACATTCAATTCAACAAACATTTATCTGAAAATTTGTCTTTTATTTTTTATTTCACATTCATTTTGGGATACCTAGTGGACCATCTCTTGTAACAAAGATCTTAAATGAAAGAAAAAAACCCCAACTTATTGAAACTTACTGATAATTCACCATTTCTGACAGTATCCCACAACCATGATACACCTTCTATAAATGACAGATGTTATTCTAGGTGGGGATAAAAACCCTATCAAGGAGTCAATGGCACCTAAGAGAAGCAAAGGGTTTATGTTGGGCCATATTGGCCAAGATATAGTGGTGTAACAGAAAAAGCACTAGAGTCATTAGAAGCTGGATACTTATCCTGCCTCTATCGTTTAGCTGTGTGACCAAGGGGACTTTACTTTTTTTTTTTTTCTGAGCCTGTTTTTTCCTCTGAAAAATGATAAGGGCAGTAGCCAACATTTATTTAGTTCATTAAGGTTTTCAAAATACTTTACATATTTCATTTGACCCACACAACAAACCTGTGAAGTAAAGTACTATTATTATTCCCATTTTAACCCTGAAGAAATGAATTACCCAGGGTCACACAACTATTAAGTGTAAGAGACAGGATTTAAACTCGTGTTCTTGACTCTCAGTAAATCCATCAGTCCAAACTGCTTCTAAACAAAATGGGAAAAATAATAATACACTGCCCACCTCACTGAGTAGCTCTGAGGAGTGTGGGGAAGAAACTTTGCAACACCTAAAAGTCCTATACAGACTTTTGCTTTCTTATTGGCTTGTTTTATAGGTAGCTTGGGGCCAAATCCCTAGTGATGAGTGACAGACAAAAAAAAAAGTGTATAGATTTGATCTTACAGACAAAAGGTGGTATAGAGTCTATCATCAGAAATAACATTAAATAAGAAACTCCAGCTATATGAGTTTGGACAAGTCGCTTAACCCCAATTGACTGCCTTCCCCTCTCCAAAAAGAAAAAAAAGAGAGAGACAGAGAGAGACTCCCCAAGCACCAAATACTTGATCTAGTTGTCCTTTGAGGTTCCATTACTTTACTTTTCTGAATGACACTAACACCCCCCCCCCCAATTCCCACCCTTACTGCTTCCTTTGTTGTTGCTCAGACTCCCTGTAACCCCATTTGGGGCTTTCTTGGCAAAGATATTAGAACGGGTTTGCCATTTCCTTCCGCAGCTCATTTAATAGATGAGGAAACTGAGGCAAACAGGGTTAAGTGACTTAAGCAGGGTCACATTGCTAACAAGTGTCTGAGGTGGAATTTGAACTCATGAACATGAATTTTCCTCCCTCTGGGTCAAGCACTCAAAGCACTGCGGCGCCACCTAACGCCCAAGTCCAATTCCTGCAACTCAAGAAATGAGTGCCCTCAAACTTCCCAGTTAGTTAGTTATTACTCCCTCCCAACATTTAGTCATGCCTAGGCCCAGCTGTCCTGGACACGTCCAAGTTATTGTCAAAATCCTCTTGCAGCACCTATTTCTTAGCTTCAGTATTGGTAAATTTGTAAGAAAATGAGAGAATGGTAAGCAAGGAGCATCATTTTCTCATGTGCCTTAGAAAGTATAAATGTTTGCTTATGCTACAGGCTGTGACTGATTTTTAGTATCTGCCATACAGCAATTTTGAACTAAGGATTTGTCAGCTTGGGAGTATTATTCAATAGCTCAGTTTGGTGTGGGATCTCAAAAAGTCTTAAACATATTAATTTCCAGTTCTTACTTTAGAGATAAAAAAGGGTTTTGTTTCCTTGCTGCTGTTCCAGTTTGAGCTGTAACTTAAGGAAGAGTGGGTTTTATTTCTCTATTGTGAAACATAAATTACAATGCAATTGGTACCTCTTTCTCACTTAATCACCCTCCTTGGCACCCAGGGGTAGAAGGCACTAGTATCTCTGTTTAAGAGACTAGGGAATATGAAATCAAACTTTGCGAGAAACCATCTCAAGATGTCAAAAGATGGCAGCATGTCAAGAGCAGAGTCAGAATTTTTGTTTCTAAGGTTCTCAGTTAAAATTCCAACTGCATCTTTTAGTTTCCTTCAAACAGGTTGCTGATAAAAACTGTTAAATTTGGATTTAGCACAGAAAGGAATTAGACAAAGGTATGTAATAACATGGATTATAAACAAGATTTAAAAAAGAAACAAGTTGAGTAGAGTTAAAGAAATTTGAAAATGAAAAATTAATATATGAAAATAAACTGGTATAAAGAAGCTCTGGTGTTTAAAAATAAATTTTAAAATATTTAAAAATTTGTTTTATTGATAACTTTTGTTTTTACATCACCTACATTTCCCACTGTATCCTTCCCTCTCCCTTTTCCAGAAAGTCACCACTTGACACAATAAAATTTTTTTAAAGAGGAAGAAAGAAGGGAAAAAAATTACCAAAAAATTGACCAAAAAGGTCTTAATTTATATGCAATATTCCACACCCATGATTCCCCCTCCTTCGTAAAGAAGCAGGAGAGATATCTCTTATCACTTCTTTGGGGCCAGGCTTGGTTATTATAATTTCACAGCATTTGTTTCATATTTACATTGTCGTAGTCCTTGTATATATTGTTCTCCTGATTCTGCATACTTTACATTCATTCACAGACATTTTCTAATCTTCTCTTTAGTAATCATAGTTTATCATTTCCTACAACATTATCTAATTTTGTAATACAGTATATGATTGCTTTACATTTATGTACCACAATTTGTTTAACCATTCCGAGTATCTATTTTGCTTCCAGTTATTTGCTACCACAAAAAGTTCTGTGATAAATATTTTCACATGCATGATGGCTTCCTTTTTGGAGATATTAACTTGAAATACTCTCTTTGACTTTTCTGACTCTGCACAGTGGTACCTCTATCCTCTTACTCACTAGACTTGAAACTTTGGAGTCACTCTTGACTCCTTTCTTTCAGGCTCTGTCAACTTCACAGTGGAACCCATCTTCTTATCCACTAACCCTTTCCTTCTTCTAGTCATCCTTGTTTCTGCTGAGGATGTCATCTTAATCACATCCAGTTTCATAATCTTGAAGTCATCCTAGATCTTCTTTCTCCCTCGTGCACTCCCCATATCTGATCTGTTGCCAAGTCTTGTTGAATCTGTCTTCAATCTGTTTGTAAGAAAATGAGAGAATGGTTAGCAAGGAGCATCATTTTCTCATGTGCCTTAGAAAGTATAAGTGTTTGCTTATGCTACAGGCTGTGACTGATTTTTAGTATCTGGCATACAGCAATTTTGAAATATTTCAGCCACGCCTTTCTCTTTACTCCCAGGACCACTACTCTACTTCAGGTTCTTATTATCCTACTTCTAGACTATTAGAGGAGATTATTAACTGGTGTTCATCTTTCTACCCTTTCCCTTCTCCTCCACATAACTACCCAATAAGGTTCCTAAGACACAGGTTCAGCCATGTCCCTCCCTTTCTCAAAAAAACTTTGGAATCTCTCTAATGCCTGTAAGATAAAATAAAGACTCTAGATTCTAGATTGCTTTTCCAGTCTTCTACAGGAAAAGAAGCAACACTAGGAAATATCAGAAAATCACTTGGAAGACCTCAGGGAGAAGATACCCACAATCTAGACTCTATCTTCTCCTCCAGGCTTTCTTTCTTATTACTTCCTTTCAAAGAATCAATATCAGTTAAACTAGACTATTAGTTGTACCCTAACCTTTATTCCTTCTATAGAAGGCATCTTTGATAATAAACTATATACTGCTTCAACCCACTATTTATCTCTCTCCTCCGCTTTTTTTTTTGAGCTCCTGAAATTTTTGTTACCTGGAATTTATAGTATTTACCAGTGGCCTTCCCCCTTGCCTTTTCTTCACTACTTCCCAATGACCCTTCCAGGTCCTGAAGAGCCATTTATACCCAAGGTAGTCTTTGGGAAGAGGGGAGAAGGACTCTTTTTCATTCTACAAGTTTGCAAAGATCCCATAGGAGGAGCAGGGATTGTAATATGGTTGTTTATACCACTATGTGTGGTATTCCCCAATTAGAATGTGAGTTGCTTAAATTCAGGGATTGTTTCATTTTTTTTCCTATTTGTATCCTTCATGCTTAGCTCAGTGTTCAGAACATACCAAACTGTTGATAAAACATTTTTTCATTTATTCGCTCATTCCTCTCCATTGACCTTTCAGTCTTCCATCAACTCCACTTCCAGCACCTATGAACCTCAAACAAGCAATACAATAGAAGGTAATCCCTACTAGAGACAGTATTGCTGCTTTGTCAAAGTCATTTCTCGATTGTACACACCCTTGTCATCTGCAAATAGAGATATTTGAATCTCTTATTTGCTGATTAGTCCTTTAATTCTGCCCTTCTCCTTTTGTATCCGGCAAGAAACAAATATTTGTCATTCTTCAAGGAATATTTAAGAGTGTCAGGAAATAGTTTCAGAAGTAGTACGTGTCAAATGGCTGTTTGAGAAACCGACCTGAGTGAAGTGTGAGTGTGAGAAACCAAGTGAGTGAAGTATCCTGGGGGAAGATGCTAAGTGAGAATAGTCTCAATGAGTATGTTTGGGATTATTTTGGGGGAGAGAAATAATTGGAACTCACTCTCGCTGGGAAAGTATGAACAGGTACACAAACTTTAGAACTGAGAAATTTGCTAATCTCCTTTCTGGGATAGGGGGGAGGAACAGATGTTTTCGCTGGGCTTGGGCTGATCATTTAAATGTTAATGCTGCCCACCATACATCCTTAACATACTTGGACGTTGACTGTTTACCAGCGCAGAGTGAACAGTGCTGTAGGATTTTAAAATCAGATTTTGTCTAATACAGTGTATTTGAGCTTTTCTGGGGTTATTGCTATAGAATGTTCCCTGTGAATGGAGGGAAGTGTGTGACCTGTGACATGGCATCATAGGAGTGAACAATTTTTATATACCTTCTCTGTGTGTATAAATAGATTTAGATAAAAATGTGTGTCTATATGTACATATATTACAAATAGTATATTCCTCATTTTTCTTATTATAATCTCTCGATATATCTTTTAAGTTTATTTTTTAATATCTTTTAAAACCAGTGACTTTTATTTTCTGTCTTTGATTTGTAATATTTTGAGTGTAATATAATCAACATCTCTCATAACTATTGGTTTTCTCTTTATTTTCTAAGTCTGTGAGCTTTTCCTTTGGAAATATAGCTGCTAAGTTATTTGGTGCACACATTTGAAAACTATACAGTCTCATTTAGAATTCTTTTAAATTTAAGTGCTTTTAAGATTCAAAATCAACTTTGTCACATGTCTTCAATGAAGTGTCTGTTTTTCATGAACTAACCATGGCCTGATGAATTTTGGTTCAATCTTTCAATTTATTTATTTATAGTAGAGTATATTTTATTGAAGCAGAAGCAAAATTTAAAAAGTATAGGTTAGCTAGGTGGCATGTTTGATAAAGTGCTGGGCCTGGAGTCAGGAAGACTCATCTTTCTGAATTTAAATCTAACCGTAGACACTTACTAGTTGTGTGACCCTGGGCAAGTCGCTTGCCTCAATTTCCTCATCTGTAAAATGTGCTGGAGAAGGAAATGGCAAACCACTCCAGTATTTTTGCCAAAAAAAATCCCAAATGGGGTCATGGGGAGTCAGATTATGACTGGAACAACTCAATAAAGAACAACAACATCATGTTAGAAGTCCAGAGCAACTGGAGTGCTCCTAGGCAAAATCTGACATCTCAAGTCTCCTGGAGTCCTTACTATAGTGAAAATGATATATCTGCAATGTGAGCTTTAAAATTCCTGAGTACCTGCACATTCTCGTTCTTAGTAAAGTCAGAAATCTCAACTTCTTCTGACTAGTTTTTGGAGCATGATATTTCCCATCCAAATGTCTTTTTGTAGGAAAATGTTCTCTAGAGCACCACTTTTAAAACCTTATATAAAAGGGGGAAGCTTCCTGCTGAAAGCATATGCATTTGTGATTTCACAGTATAATAGATATTAGATTGCTTGTCTTCTCAGTGGCTGAGGAAAGAGGTGGGAGGGAGATAAAGAATTTAGAACTCAAAATTTATAAAGAAAAGGATTTTTAAATAAATAGTAAAATATTTTTTTAAAAAAGAAAGTATGAGCATTTGTAGGACAATGTACTACAAGTTCATAAGGAAAACATTTTTTCGCTGCTTCTACTAGGGCCTCTCATCAAATGCTATTGACTCAAATTAATCTCATCTTCTGGATGACCAGCCTGGTGATGGGAAAGAGCAGAGAAATCTTAGGAGCTATTGTTATAGGCATCCCACTCGAGTATACCAACCAAGGCCCATATTCTCTGGTCAGATGCTTCATCAAGCTGTTTATAAGTCCTGTCTCTGGCATCTTCTCCCTGAGGTCTCCTGAGAGATTTTCTGATACTTCTTAGCGTTGCCTCTTCTGTCTTACCTATGGAAGACTGGAAAAGCAACCATCCAACCCCTATTCTTTTAGTTTATATCTATTTAAAATTTTCTGCATTAAAAATTAGATGTTAGTATGTTAGATTCTTTTTTTCCCATTCTTTATATTTTTGTTTATTTTTTAGTTTTCATCATTCATTTCCATGAGATTTTGAGTTTCAAATTTTCTCCCCATCTTTCCCCTACCCACAACCCCAAAACAGGGATCCCATTGTATACTCCCTCCCCCAATCTGTTCTCTCCTATGTCCTCCTCCATCACCTCTCTGACTTTCCAGTAGGACAAGATAGATCTCCCTACCCCAGTGCCTGTATATCTTAATTCCCCATTGCATGTAACTAATAATAATAATAATACACACACACACATACACACACACATATATAGTTAACATTTGATTACAGAACTTTAAATTTTAGATTCTTTCCCTCCCTCCCTCATCACCCACTCCCACTGGAAAGACAAGCAATTCAATACGGGCTGTACATGTATAGTTACACAGAACATATCCACAATGGACATATTGTGAAAGACTGACTATATTTCCTCCTTCCTATCCCTCTCTCCCCCCTTGTTCTATTCTCTGCTTTGTCCTTGTCCCTTTACAGAAGTGTGTGCTTCTAACAACCCTCCCTCCACCCTGCCCTACTCTCCATCATCCTCCCTCTCATCCCCAAACCCCCTACTCTACTGTAGAGCAAGATACCCAATTTAGAGTGTATGTCATTCCTTTCCTAGGCCAAATTCAATGGGAGTAAGGTTGACCCATTCCCTTTTGCCTTCCTGTTCTTTCCTTCCATTGTAAGTTATCCCTTGCCTCTTCTACGTGAGATGATTAACCCCATTCTGTATCTCCCTGTCTCCTCTCATTCTAATCCACTCCCACCTCTCAATTTCACCTTTTAAAATATCATCCCTTCCTATTCAATTGATCCTGTGCCCTCTGTCTATGTATACCTGTACACATATATACACACACTCAGATATGTATTCATATACATATATATACCCTCCTATATAGACATATGTGTATGTATACATATATATAGTATGTTAGATTCTGTTTTTTAATCCTTCCTACAACCTTTTGTTTATTGGGGAGGTCAGTCTGATTATATTTAATGTTACGGTTCTGAATTTTGTCTTTTTAAAAATTTGGAAGTGTTTGGTTTTCATTAAACTTTTAAAAATTTTAACTTTGGAAGTTATCATATAAAAGTAAGGAAAGAAAAAGAGGATTGCATATTATACTGTAACTTGTCATGTACAGATTTTTAAAAGATAAATAAAATTTAACATAATAGTACCATCACTGCCTTCTTGTCTGTGTTCCCTTCTGAAATTCCTTATGTATTTTTAAAATTTCATTTCTTCTTTCTTTTCTTCTTTTTTCTTTCATTGCCACCTTTTCTGTAATCTCTTCTATAGCACTCACATCTTCCCAAATAAATATCCTCCCTTGTAACAGATTTACTCAAGCCAAAAAAAATTGTGTTATATTGACCTTGTCTGAAAATGTCTCATTCTTTATCTATATACTGCCCAGAAATGGGAGACATATCTCACCATAGTCATCTTGAGGTGGGATTGGTCATTGTATTGGTCAGAATCCTTAGTTCTTTAAAAGTTGTCTTTTGCAGTGTTAGTCACTATATAAATTGTTCTCTGGATTCTCCTTCATTCTGCATCAGTTCATACAAGGCTTCCCAGGTTTCTCTGAATCCATCCTTTTCATCATTTCTTATACCACAAGAATATTCCATCACATTAATGTACCATAATTTTATTCAGCCACTCCCCGATTGATGGATTTTTGTTTCCAGTTCTTTGCAACAACAAAAGGTGATGCTACAAATACTTTTGTATGTATGGGTCCTTTCTTTCTATCTTTGATCTCTTTGGAGTATAAGACAAGCAGTGTATTACTGGGCCAGTGTTACTTTTTTGTCTTCTAAACTATTTTCCAAATTTTTATTTTTAATTTTAATTTTTAATTTAATTTTTATTTTTTATTTTTAAATGTTTTTCCAAATTTCTATTTTCTATTTTCCAAATTTCCAGAACAGTTGGACCACTCTACAGCTCCACCAACAATGAATGCATCAGTCTTCCTACAGTCCTCCAACAATTGTAATTTTCTTTTGTCATCTTTACTCATCTAACAGATATGAGGTAGAAACTTACATCTATTTCAATTTGAACTTTTCTTATAATTGAATTCCTCTTATTTTGAGTGATTTGGAGCATTTTTTTCCATATGCTTGTTGATAACTTGCTTTCCTCTTTTTAGAATTGCTAGTTGGAATCTTTTGACCCTTTGTGCATACGTGAATGTCTCAGATCTGATGAAGAAAGAGGGGAAGAAACTGAGGTCTCAGAGTCTTGTCCTAGAGAAGGGTCTAGAGTCTGAGGTTTTATAAGTGGACTTGTTCCTGTCCAACAAAAGGAAATTTTCTCCATTACACTTCATGGTAATGGAACGCTGTAGTTTTATTGTAGCGTAGGGAGGGAAGTGATAGACTCCAAGGTAATGGATTGGGGTAGATTAGAGGCAAAAAGGGAGGAGGGGGAAGGGCAAGCAAAATAAAAAAAAGTCACCTAGGCCCTCCTGACTATGGCTTAGCCTAAAGCTTTCTTATCCCTTGGAATTGTCTTACCTCCTGACCTCTTTTCTCTAGACTTTTCTTGTATAAAATCCCTTCTGTAATAATTCAGTAATTTAACTAATAAAATATTATGAAAGATCTCACATTTAATTAATTAGGTTATTCTGATTTAAGAGTATATATTGTTCTGAATACCTAATATTATCAGCTTTGGAGGTTCCTGTTCCCTATTAAAGATATGAAATTAATTAATTATAAATTATTTTAAAATTAGTTATAAATTGTAACTATAATTGTTAATTAATTAGTTACTTTTAAATTCTATAAAGAACTTTTGATTCTCAAATATCCATTTTGGACCTTCAAACTGACATATTGTAATTTGTTGGAAACTTATTCTAGATTAGTGGCTCATTTTTTTTCTTTAATAAAATTTTAATCACCATAATCTCCCCTTCCCACAGAGCCATCTTATATAACAAAAAGTTTTTTTAATATAAAAAAAGAAAAAGAGGGAAATTAGCACAGTTAAGCAACATATAGGAAAAGGTCTGAAAATAAGTTCAGTGTAAAACATTTGTGGATCTCCTACCTCCTAAGGGGGTAAGGCAGGGATGTCTTCTTATATTTCTTCTTTCAAGCCATGCATGAATTTCTCTGTGTTCATTTTTTATCTGTGTGTGTGTGTCTGCTTCATGCTTGTTCTTTCCATTTGCATTGTTGTAATCATTGTGTATGTTGTGTTCTTGGCTTTTCTTACTTCATTCTGCATCAGTTCATGTAGATCTTTCCATGCTTCTCTACATTCATCACATTTGTCATTTCTTATAGCACAGTAACATTATGATTCATTCATCCACCAGTTTATTTAGCAATTCTCCAATCGATAGATGGTCCATGTTTTTTAAAATGTCATATGTCATTTTCCTACTTCTTCAGTGGTTTCTAGTTTTCATTTTTTTAAAAAATCTTGTGCAAGATTCATTGGCACTTTCTTCTTATATGATATCTTTTTCCCGTTGAAAGACTGAATAATTTTTTCTTTTTTACTGAGTTTTTAAAATTTAATGATAACGTACCTAAGAGAATTAAATTTTAAGTTGAATTTGAACCTTTTATAACTTTGTAAATAATTTCATTTATTCTTTAATGTCTTCAAGGAACTCATCTTAACTATAATGTCTTCCCTCTTTTAGTTATTTTTTTTTATCCTGTATATAGCTTGTACATGTTTGTTTGCTTGACTCTTCCATTTCATTGTAAGCTCCTTGAGGGTAGGTACTGTCTTTTACCTCTTTTTGTATCCTTGTGCTTAGCACAGTGCCTAGTACCTAGTAAGTATGTGATAAATATTTACTGACTGACTTTATTGTCTATCCCAGTCTTTATCTGATCTAGCATCTAAAACCATGAATTTTAGCTGCATTGTTTCCAAACATCTTTCCTGCTGAGTTATTTGCTGGGCTTGTTTTTCTGTTTCCACCACTTTTTTAAAAAACCATTTTGCCTTCCACTGTATTAATTCTGCTTTTAATTCTATTAATGGACATTTTTTATGATTTCTATTGCATTGTCCAGTCATTTTTTAGTCATATCTAACTCTTGGCATCCAGACTTTTTTGGTAAAAATACTGGAATGGTTTCCTCCTCCAGTTCATTTTACAGTTGAGAAAACTGAGGCAAACAGGGTTAAGGGACTTGCCCAGGGTCACAAGCTAGTAAATATCTTAGGCCAGATTTCAACTAAGGAAGATGAGTCTTCCTGACTCCAGGCCCAGAGCTCTAGCCGCTGTACCACCTAACTGCCCCATTATAGGGAGATTATTATAACCTCCATATTTATGATTTTTAATTGGTTTTCCTCTTGTCATTTTTATTAAATGTTTAAAATTAAACATTAATACAACCAACTAAGCATGCTTAGTAACTACTTTAATTTAATATGATTAATGTCAACACTTAAAGAATTGTAATAGTAATGAAATTTGAAGATCCCTTTGTATTGACAAGCTAACAGATACTTAGCACTTAGTGTCAAGCTAATTATATCAATTCTCTGTTAAGAAACAGAAAGTATGAACCCCTGTTGCTGATGTAACAGGAAAGGGCTGAATAGAGAGGAGCTAATACCATATATAAGGAAAAGCCCCAGCTGGAAGAGTCAGAATTTCTTGAGGTAAGCATCGTGAAGGCAGAGGAGCTGCTGAGAGAGAGAGAGACAAAGAGAGAGAGAGAGAGAGAGAAAGAAAGAGAGAATTTCGCTCAGCAAGCATCTGGAGGCTGGGCTGCTACTGCTGGACTGAAGACTGAACTAAGACTTGAGAAGAACTGAGAAGAGAATTGAGAACTGAGAACTGAGACAGAATTTCTTGGAGCAAGCCATGTGGAGGCTGGATAAAGTGATTTTGATTTTGAGAACAGAACTTGTGATGGTAGAGCTTCTTCTGAAAGCTAGCCAAACTCCTGCTGAGAGCTTCTGAGAACCAGCTAGAGCTGCTGAAGACTTGTGAGAGCCTGCCTAACTTCTGGGACTTCTGAGGGCCAGCCAGAGCTGCCAGAGGAAGCAAAACTATGGTGTCAGTACTTTGTCTGTCCATTTGGGGTTTATGTTGATTTCACATGCAGAAAGTGAATTGAGGTGATAGTGCCGACCACGTGTGTGAATATTGTTGTAATTCTGCTAAGCTTGTTGTGTGTAGATATTGTTGTGGCTCTGTTAAGTTTTCTCTTCCCAGGAACAGAAACTGTAAAGGATTTGAGGTGGACTGGACACTGTGAGCTTCAATGTAGAACAGGAACTGCATGGAGAGCTGGAAAAGGACCTGAGGGCTGCCTGTCTTTGGACCCAGGTGACAGTTTGATGGATTCACCTAGGAACTGGGATCATGAAAGAGGAACCACGGAAGCTGAAAGCCTGCCTCAAGTCAAGATGTAAAACCTCTCCATGGGTATTAAGTAGTGACTGACGAAATTGTAACTTGCTTGTGACCTAGGAGTGGATGGTCTTTGTATTTTCCACTACTGAGTAGTGACTGATGAAATTATAACTTACTTTTGTCCCATGGGTGGAGAAATTTCACCTTTTGTACTTTGTGATTGAGTTGAGAACTTACTAAATGATTGAGTTACATAATGAATGTACTTTGTTCAAAACTATGTGCTTTGGTGAAAGCTATGTGTCTATTTTAGTGATAAGTTGTAACATTGTGAATGCTGTACCTTGACTTTCTTTGAATGTTTTGTCTTAGTTTGTTACTGAATAAATAGAGGGTTTAGTATACTGTGTAATCAGAACCTTGAAAGCTATTCACAGCAGCAGTCCTCTGGAAAGCTGCTCATGCTTGGCTTTACAAGAATTAATAGTTTTTTAGTTACTCCCTCTAAATCCTTACCAGGATTCTTTGTCCCTTCATTTTCATTCATTTTTCCTCTTATGTGGTCATGGGTGTATACTGTATTCTTTTAGTTCTGCTTTTTTCACTTTATATTGCTTCATAATAGGTTCTATAGAATTCTTTTTTAAATATACTTGTCCATTTTAATTGTATTATAGATTACCATTACATTAATGTGTAATTAATATGTAACCTATTTGACCATTATTATTATCTTCTTTCTCTGTCTTTGTCTCTGCCTTTCTGTCTGTCTCTGTCTCACACACACACACACACACACCATACCCTCTCCTTTTATTCTCTCCCTTAAGCTGTTCTTCCTTGCTACCTACAAAAATACTCAAATCTCTTTATCTTTAAAAAAAACAAAAAAGACTTACCATATCCTAGCTTGCCTTTTTTAGTAGTCTTTGACATTCTACCTCAATGTTAGCTCATTCTGGCCCTTGCCACTCTTAATACTATTTTCAGTATTTGATCATGCCATGTGTTTGCTATATTTATCTTCCTTTATCTGTTCTTTCTTCCATCTTCAATTTACATTTTTATTATTACCTACTTATAATAATTAGATTGTTTTCTCTCTTTGTCCTTGGAATTTTATTCCTTAGAGATTAGTTCTTGATAAAGTTTTTCATACTATTCTTGTGGAGATGGTGGAGAGCTGTGAGCAAGACAATAAACCAATTAGATTCAGAACTGGTTGGATGACTAGGCTTAGTGGTTATTAATAGTTCAATGTCAGTATGTCAGGAGGTATCCAAAAGAGTGTCCCCAGGGATTTGTTCTTGGCCCTGTGTTATTTAACATTTTTGTCAGTGGAAGGGTATCATGGCCTGTGCCTGGAATTTCTGTTAACCAGGAAGACTGAAGCCAGCAGAGCTCTTGATTTCTGGATTCCTCAGCTGTAGCTAGTTAAGCCTACACTATATCCATTGAAATAAGGAATCTCCAGGAACAAGGCACCATGTTTGTTTATTTTTTTAATTAATTATTTTTAAGTTTTCACATTCACTTCCATAAAGATTTTGAGTTCTAAATTTTCTCTCCCCTCTCCCTTCCCCAAGACAACATGCAATCTGATATAGGAATGGACAATTGGCCCAAGTTGGAAAGAGGAGGGGTGAATGCTTCCTTGCTGATCAACAGTGGGATCCAGCCTACAGGAGATAGGAAGACCAATGGTACAAAACAATTTTTGTCATTGATTTGCACAACAGCATCAAAGACACGTCCATCGAATTTGTAAATGACACAGAATTGAAGAAGATGAAATTCAATAGGGATACATTTTAAATATTACACTTGGCTGCAAAGAGATTAATTTCTTCAGTACAAGGATTTTTTTTGATAAAGACCTGGCAGTTGTAGTGGACTGGAAGCTCAGTATTGGTCAATAGTGCTGATAATGGCAATCACAAAAGCAAATATAATCTTGGGCTGTATTAAGACAGGCATAGCTTCCTCCAGGAACAGGATGGGGGCAGCCCCACTGTACTCTGCCCTCATGAGAGCTAATCTGGCCTATAGAAACCTGATAAACAGGAAAGTGCCCAGAAGAGAGCAATTAAGACACAAAGAATCTTCGGTTAAAATCATATGATGATTGATTGAAGGAATGGGAAATGCTTAGTCTGGAAAAGAGACTCCTGGAGGACAGGATCACTGTGTTCAAGCATTTGAAGGGCTGTGATATAGAAGCATTAGACGGATTCTGTTTGGCTTCAGAAGGAAGAATCAGAAGCCATGGATGGATGTGGCAAAGAGGTAAATTGAACCTAAATATTAGGAAAAATTTCCTAGGAGTTAGAACTTTTCAAATAGAGAATGGGTGGACTCCACAGATGGTAGGTTTCCCTACCTTGGAGGCTTTGAGGTAGAAGGGGATGCCTTTCACATATGGATTGAATTTGATGGCCTGGGAACTTCCTTCCAACTGTTGCCAAATGTTATTCTGTGAACTTTCCATGTAGTTTAGACTCTTTCCCTATAGAATTTTTAGACCACTGGATTATCCCTTTTGATTCTTTCCCTGAATTCTCTGAAGTCCATTCTCTCAGAATTTGGAGCCCATGTGAGGCTATGCCAGGTCTTCCTCTCCTTGTTTCTTTGGGAAGCATGATGTGCCCCTCTTTGTTCCAACCAAACAGTATTACTGGCTTATTTCCTGAACATACACTGATGGACTTAGTGTTAGAAATACATTTTTTCACTTGGGTCAAAAAGGGAGGTTTTTTTTGTTGTTTGTTTTATTTTGGGGGATAGCATTTTTTGTGACAGAGAGGTTTTTCTGAAATCTGTCTGCTTGTTGTTTCTCATGGAACAATAGTATTCCATTATATTCATATATCACGACTCTCTCAGCCATTCCCCAATTGTTGGGTATCCCCTCAATTTCCAATTCTTCATGACCACAAAAAGAGCTGCTATGAATATTTTTGTACATAGGGTCTTTTTCTTTTTCTATGATCTCTTTGGGATACAGATCTAGTAGTGGTATTGTTGGATCAAAGGGTATATACAGTTTTACTTATTCAGTGCTATGCCAATCAAACTACCAAAAAATTCTTTATAGAGATAGAAAAAATAATAATAAAATTCATCTGGAAGATCCAAAGGTCAAGAATAAGAGGGAAATTAAAGAAAAGAAATTCAAGGGGAGGTGGCCTAGTCACATCACATCTGAAACTGTACACCAAGATATGGTCAAAATGGGTACATGATACAGACATAAAGGGTGATGCCATAAGCAAATTAGGAGAGCAAGGAATAGTTTACCTGCCAGATCTGTGGAGATGGGAAGAACATATGACCAAACAAGAGATGGAGAATATTACAAAATGCAAAATGGGTAATTTTATTACATTAAATTTAAAAAGTTTTGCACAAAGCCAATGCAACCATTAGATTGCATTGGAAGGAAATTAGGATTAGAAGGAAATCAGGAAGCTGGGAAACAATTTTTGCAGTTGGTACCTCTGATAAAGACCTCATTTCTAAAATATATGGAGAACACAGTAAAATTTTTAAGAATACAAGTCATTCTCCAATTGATAAATGGTCAAAGGATATGAACAACCAGTTTTCAGACGAGGAAATTAAAGCTAGCAATAGTCATATGAAAAATGTTCTAAATCACTATTGATTAGAGAAGGGCAAATTAAAACAACTCTAAAACCTCATGCCTATCAGATTGGCTAATACGAGAAAACAGTAAAATGATACATGTTGGAGAAGATGTGGAAAAATTGGAGCACTAATGCATTGTTGGTAGAATTGTGAACTAATCTAACCATTCTAGAGAGCAATTTGGAACTCTGCCCAAAGGCCTATAAAATCCTTTGACCTAGCAGTACCATTACTAGATCTGTATCCAAAGAGAGATATTAAAAAAAAAAAGGGAAAAGATCTTATACATAGAAAAACATTTATGACAACTTTTTTCCTGGTGACAAAGAATTTGAAATTGAGATTATACCCATCACCTGTGGAATAACTGAACAAACTGTGTTATGTGATTGTGATAGAATACTATTGTGCTATAAGAAATGATGAACAGTATGCTCTCAGAAAAACCTGAAAAGACTTACATGAGCTGATGCAAAGTGACATGTACTGTGTACAAAGCAATAGCAATATTATAAGATAATTAGCTGTGCATTAGTTAGCTATTCTCAGGAATACAATGATTCAAGACAACTCTGAAAGACTTATGATGAAAAATGCTATCCATCCACAAAGATGGATACTGATGCATGCTTCTTTTTTACTTTATTTTTCTTGAGGGTTTTTTTTTTTGAGAGTGGTGTCTATATTTTCTTTCATAGCATAACTAGTATGGAAATGTTTTGCATGACTACTACTTTGCTAAATTTATTTATTATTTCAAGTAGTTTTTAACTTGATGCTCTAGGATTTTCT
The DNA here is from genome assembly GCA_028627135.1 of Pseudochirops cupreus. Classification (NCBI taxonomy): domain Eukaryota; kingdom Metazoa; phylum Chordata; class Mammalia; order Diprotodontia; family Pseudocheiridae; genus Pseudochirops; species Pseudochirops cupreus. Next base: position 257,023,471 of record CM053583.1, on the reverse strand, counting down.
AAGTGTACCATCTTATCATTTCCAAAGAGTAATAGCGTTGTTTCTTTTTACCTCTTCTAATTCCTTTAATTTTTTCCTCCTCTTGATGCTAAAGCTAACATTTCTAGTACACCATTAAATAACAGTGGTAATAATGGACATTTTTGTTTCACCCCCTATCATACTGGAAATGCTTCTAGCTTATCCCCATTATATATAACGCTTGCTGATGGTGTTAGATATTTGTTACCTATCATTTTAAGGATGACTTCATTTATTCCTATGTTCTCTAGTGTTTTTTAATAGAAATGGGTATTGTACGTTGACAAAAGTTTTTTCTGCATCTATTGAAATAATCATATGATTTCTGTTAGTTTTGTTGTTGATGTGGTCAATTATGCCGATAGTTTTCCTAAAATTGAATTAACCCTACATTCCTGGTATAAAACCTACCTGATCATAGTGTATTATCATTGAGATAAGTTGCTGTAATCTTTTTGCTAATATTTTATTTAAAATTTTTGCATCTGTATTCGTTAGGGAAATTGGTTTATAATTTTCTTTCTGTGTTTTGGCTCTTCCCAGTTTAGATAGCAGCACCATATTTATATAATAAACAGGAATTTAGTAGGACTCTTCTTTGCCTGTTTTTCCAAATAGTTTACATAGTATTGGAATTAATTGTTCTTTAAATGTTTGATAGAATTCACTTGTAAATCCATCTGGCCCTGGAGATTTTTTTCTTAGGGAGCTCATTGATGGCTTGTTCAATTTCCTTTTCTGAAATGGGGTTAGTTAAGTATTTCATTTCCTCTTCCATTAATCTCAGCAATTTATATTTTTGCAAATATTCATCCATTTCACTAAGACTGTCAAATTTATTGGCTTACAGTTGGGCAAAATAACTCCTAAATATTGTTTTGATTTTCTCTTCATTGGTGGTGAATTCAGCCTTTTCATTTTTTATACTGGCAATTTGGTTTTCTTCTTTCTTTTTTTAAAATCAAATTAACCAAAGGTTTATCTGTTTTATTAGGGTTTTTTTTTCATAAAACCAACTCTTAGCTTTATTTATTAATTCAATAGTTTTCTTAATTTCAATTTTATTAATCTCTCCTTTGGTTTTCAGAATGTCTAATTTAGTATTTAGTTGAGGATTTTTAATTTGTTCTTTTTCTAACTTTTTTAGATGCATGCCTAATTCATTGATCTCTTCTTTCTCTATTTTATTCATGTAAGCATTAAGAGATATAAAACTTCCCCTAAGAATAGCTTTTACTGCATGCCATAAGTTTTCATATGTTGTCTCATTTATTGTTGTTCTCTTGGATGAAGTTGTGTTTCTATGATTTATTGTTTCTATGATTTATTGTTTGACCCATTTATTCTTTAGGATTAGATTATTTAGTTTCCAATTAATTTTTAATCTATCTTTCCATGTCCCTTAATTACATGTAATTTTTATTGCATCATGATCTGAAAAGGATGCATTTAATATTGCTGCCTTTCTGCATTGGATTGCAAGGTTTTTATGCCCTAATATATGGTCAGTTTTTGTGTAGGTGCCATATACCACCCAGAAAAATATATATTATTTTTTATCCCCATTCAATTTTCTCCAGAAGTCTACCATATCTAACTTTTTTTTTTTTGGCTTTTTGGAGGGCAGTTGGGGTTAAGTGACTTGCCCAAGTTCACATTGCTAGTTTTTGTGTTAAGTGTCTGAGGTCAGATTTGAAATCAGATCCTCCTGACTCCAGGGCCAGTGCTCTATTTACTGCACCACATAGCCACTTTGATATCTAACTTTGAAAAAATTCTAGTTATCTCCTTAACTTCTTTCTTGTTTATTTTGTGCTTAGATTTATCTAGTTCTGAGAGGGGGAAGTTGAGGTACCCTGCTGCTATATTTTGTTATCTATTTCTTCCTGTAACTCCCATAAGTTCTCCTCTAAGAATTTGGATGCTATAGCACTTGATGCATGTATGTTGAGTACTGCTATTACTTTATTGCCTATGGTACCTTTTAGCAGGATGTAGTTTTCTTCCTTATCTCTTTTAATTAGATCTATTTTTTGCTTTTGCTTTGTCTAAGATCAGGATTGCTAGCCTTGATTTTTTTACTTCAGCTGAATCATAATATATATCTGCTCCAGCCTTTCATCTTTACTCTTCAGATATGTTTCTTGTAAACAACATATTGTAGGATTATGGTTTTTAATCCACTCTGCTATCCACTTCCATTTTGTGGGAGAGTTCCTCCCATTCACATTCACAGCTATTATTCCTATCTGTGTCTTTCTCACCATCCTGTTTTCCCCCCACTTAAGCTTTTCTCTGTCATTTCTTCCTTTCCCTCCTCACTAGAGTTTTGCTTTTGACCACTTCTCCCTCAATCTGTCCTCTTTTCTATCATTCCCCTCCCTCTTCTTCCCCCTTTCTCTTAATACTTCTTCCCTCCCTTCTATCCACCCCCTCCTGTTTCTTTCCCCTTTTTTCTTTTTTTTCCTGTTTACTTTTTTATGCCTCTCCCGAGTTTTGTATTTGAAGATCACATTTTCTGGTAAGGCCAGGTCTTTTCATAAGAAAGGTTTGGAAATCCCCTATTTCATTGAATGTTCATCTCCTACCCTGAAAAACTATGTTCGATTTTGCCGGGTAGTTGATCTTTGCTTGTAATCCAAGTTTTATTGCCTTACAGAATATCATATTCCAAGTCCTCCAATCTTTTAATGTAGAAGCTGCAAGGTCCTGTGTAGTCCTGACTGTGGTTTCACAATATTTAAATTATTTCTTTCTGGCTGCTTGCAATATTTTCTCTTTGACCTGACAATTTTGGAATTTGGCCACAATATTTCTTGGCATTTTCAATTTGGTATCTCTTTCAGGAAGTAATGGGGGGATGCTTTCAATGACTATTTTACCCTCTGGTTCTAGAACCTCAGGGCAGTTTTCTTTGATGATTTCTTGAAAAATGCTGTCCAGGCTCTTTTTTTCATCATGGCTTTCAGGTAAAACAATAATTTTAAAATTATCTCTCCTAGATCTGTTTTCCAGGTCTGTTGTTTTTCCAATGAGATCTTTTGTTTTCTTCTATTTTTTCATTCCTTTGATTTTGACAGATTCATCATGTCTCATAGAGTCATTAGCTTCCACTTGCCCAATTCCAATTTTTAATGAATTGTTTTCTTCAATTGAATTTTGTATCTCCTTTTCCATTTGGTCCATTTTGCTTTTTAAGGAGTTCTTCTCTTCAGTGAGTTTTTGTGTCTCCCCTTCCATTTGGTCAATTCTACTTTTTAAGGAGTTGTTTTCTACAATTTTTTTCTTCCTTTTCCAAGCTATTGACACTCTCTTGCATACCTCTCATTTCTTTTCCCAATTTTTCTGCTACCTTTCCTATTTGACTTTTAAAATCCTTCTTGAGCTCTTTCAAGAAGGCTTTTCGAGGTTGAGACCAATTCATATTCCCCTTTGAGGTTTTGGATGTGGGTATACTGACAATGTTGTTCTCTTCTGAATTTTGGTTTTGATCTTTGTCTCTACATAGTAAGAATCTGTGGTCATTGTTTGTTTCTGCTTTTTGCTTATTGTATTTGCCTATTTCCTGGCTTTTAAAGTTGAAGTCTCCTGCTGGATCACAAGGGGCACTGACTCAAGCTTCTTCTATTGGGGACCAGGGACCTGGTCACAGGCTTTGTGTGCTGGGGCCTCAGGTGCTGGAAGCTGGAGGCTATAAGGCTCTGGCAGCTTACCTGGTGCTGAGCTGGGGTCAGCAACACTGAAATTCTCAGGGTAGGGGTTGGGGAGTCTAGCCCCTGAAGGACATATGTTCACCCAGGCTGCTTTGAAACACTAGAAGGTTTGGCTCCTGGAGAATGCCTGCCTGGCTGGAGCTGTGCCTCCTGAAGTTGTGCTTACTGGAGACATACTGAGGCACAGGGGAGTGTGGCTGCTGGAGGATCCCTGCCTGCATGTGATGGTTTTCCAAGCTGGAGTCTACCAGTTCCCCTGCTTGTGTCAAGGTACTCAGGAGTTCCTGGTGTTGCCACTTACTCTCCCCTTGGTTTGCTGAGGTGGGGCTTGCTGCTGACTCCTATCTTTTACTGCTCTCCATCCACCAGAATAATAGGGACCTTTTCCATTAATCCCCTGTAGCACCAATGCAATATTCACAGCACCAACAGTAACTAAAAATATGCTGGCACAGTTCTGAATCACAAAATATAATAGATTCTCCATATAGAAGACAGAAGCAAAACATTTATTTAGACACCAGAAAACCAAATCCCAACACCAGGAAACTGAATCCGTCATAGCAACAAAAAAGTTAATACACCGTAGCACAGCAAGGAATCACACCATCCTTTAGCCTTCTCACAAACAAACACTCAGAAGCCTGGTTGTCTCCTTGGCTGCATCCTCTTCTCCCTCCAACTCTAACTACTCTGACTCCCATCTTCCTGTGGTCTCTGCTCTGCCCCTCAGCAAACTCCTCCTACCACAAGCTCCATGTGATTACATTCAGCCTATTAGGGGGCAAGAAAGATCTTCAAATGACCATTATCATTATATTTGGCCCCAAGATCTTTCATGTCCCTTACAGAGAAAAAATACATTAATAATACATTTCATTACATTACAAAGGTTAATGGGAATTCAGGAGTAACTGGTAGGGTAACTGGTATCAACAGAACTTTACAATATAACAGGGATAACAGAAGATAAACATATAAAATAATATGTCCAGAATGTCAAGGCAATTAATGAAAAGAAATGCTAGGGAAGGTGGCCTAGCTGTACCAGATTTTATTCTGTATTATAAAACAGAATTCATCAAAACTACTTGGTACTGGCTGAGGAATAGAGTAGTGGATCAGTGGAATAGATGGGGTTCAAGAGACTCAGTAGTCAATGATTATAGTAATATACTGTTTGATAAACCCAAAGACTCCAGTTTTTGGGATAAGAACTCACTATTTTGACAAAAACTGCTGAGAAAACTGGAATATAGTATGGCAGAAACTGGGCATAGACTATCATCTAATGTCATACACCAAAATCAAGTCTAAATGGGTGCACGATCTAGGTATAAAGGCTGATACTGTAAGTAATCTGGGGAAGCAAGGAATAGTTTACCTGTCAGATTTATGGAGTAAGGAAGATTTTATGACCAAAGAAAGGTTAGAGAGCAGTATAAAATGCAAAATGGATAAGCTTGATTACATTAAACTGAAAAGTTTCTGTACAAACAAAGGCAATGTAACCAGATTAAGAGGGATGTGGGAAATTGGGAAAGAATTTTTACAACCAGTGTCTCTGATAAAGGCCTCTTTTCTAAAATATACAGAGAATTGGGTCAAATCTATAAGAATACAAATAATTCCTCAATTGATAAATGGTCAAACAACATGAACAGGCAATTTTCAGAGGTAGAAATTAAAGATATCTATAAGCATATGAAAAAATGCTCTAAATCACTATTGATTTGAGAAATGCAAATCAAAGCACCTTTGAGGTACCACATCTCACCAGCTAGATTGGCTAAGATGACAGACAAAACAGGAAAATGACAAATGCTGGAGAGGATGTGGAAAAATTGGAACACTAATGCAGTGTTGGTAGAGTTGTGAACTGATTCAGCCATTCTGGAGAGCAATCTGGAACTATGCCCAAAGGGCTATAAATAATTGCATACCCTTTGACCCAGTAATACCACTTCTGGGGTTGTATCCCAAAGAGATTATAGAAGTGGGAGGAAGACCCATATGTACAAAAATATTTATTGCAGCTCTCTTTGTGGTGGCAAAAAATTGGAAATTAAGGGGATGCCCATCCATTGGAGGATGGTTGAACAAGCTGTGGTATATGAATGTAAAGGAATACTATTCTGCTATAAGAAATAAGGAGGAGATGGATTTCATATTTACCTGAGAGGCATACACAAACTGATGCTAAGTGAGGAGAGCAGAACCAGGAGAAATTTGTACACAATTACAGACCAAACATATGTATGATGACCAACTTTGATAAACTGGACTCTTCTCAGCAACGCACAGTTATAAGACAACTCTAAAAGTCTCAGGATGGAAGGAGATGTCTACATTCAGAGAAAGATCTAGAAAGAACAGAGTTTAAATGGAGACTGAAGCAAACTACATGCTCTTTTTCTTTTCCACGTTTGGTTTTGTTTTTTCTTTCCCATTATTCACTCCATTGGTTACAACCCTTCTATACAATCAGACTAATGTCCAGTGTGAAAGTATTTGTAGATCCTATACTTGATTACATGCCTCCATGGAGGGAGGGGGGGGAGAGGAGAAAATCTGAAACTCAGCGGATTGTGGAATTGAATCTTGTAAACTAAAAGTACATAAACACATCAATTTTTAAAAATTTAAAATAAAAAAAACACATAAAATAATATCTTAGGGTAGGGGCTTGAGTACAAATACCCCATCATTTGCCCCTTGAACAAATGGGGCTCAAAACCTTGGGGTGGGGAGCGAAGTTCTCTTCTTCCACAGCTACTTCCTGCTGAAATTGGATATAGAGCTGTCCCTGCCCCAAGAGGTCCCATTTGAGAAGTCAGTTCTTTAGCTGACATCCACTGCTTGGTCAACACCAGGTCCATGGGTGACACATTACAGTCATGGACAGGGGGTGACATCTGACTTAAGTGAACAGGCGCCTGCAGATGGAGGGTACTAAGTTTGCAGGAAACAAATCTAGCAAATAAGTTGAACAGATAAACAGCCAAAAAGAAACAAGGAGACAATAACCAGAAGCAGGGTAGATATAGGGTCTGCTGTGCTTCTGGAGTCCATTAACCCACTGTCATAGCTTCATTCATGGTAGAATATATGAGTTAAAGGTACAATTTGGTAATCATATTCTCCTGAATAAACAGTTACAATATTATCTTTTCCATGTGCTATAATTTCTATAGCCTTTGGAACATCATCTGCCTTATGTTTTACCCATACTTTAGCTCCCAATTTTATTCTTTCAATAGAAGCAAATCCTTCAATTCCTCTGAGATTTATTTTTGAAGGAGAGTCAGTTTTCACAAGGGGGTATTGTTTCACAAGGAATAATAATCACTTGATTATTATTATTATTATATATTACATTAATTATATATTATATATATAATTATATATACATTAATTATATATTATAATATAACATAACAATTGCATATTAATATATTATATTATTAATATTGTTATTATTATATTATTATCATTTGAACTATTCTATCATTTTCACAAAATTGTATAGGTTTTTCACCTAAATTTTGGAATGTCACAATAATTTCTTCTTGATAATTAGAATCTATTACTCAAGCCAATACATGTATTCCTTGAGCTGCTAAACCTGATTTAGGTAATATTTGCCCAAAAGGATTTTTAGGGATTCTCATACATATTCCAGTAGAGATGTTTCTTATTTCCTTTCTATCCAACCAAAAGTCTTCCAAACAATGTAATTCATATCTTGTCAAATCAAGTGTTCCTGTATACGGTACTACGACATCTTGCCTCATAATCTAATACTCAATATTTGGGATCTTATGTGTTTGCTGTTTTCTAATTGACAAATTTGGGGTCATTATTTTGGCTAAAGGTTTACTTCCTCCCATTGCTCTATTATTCAAATTATGTAAAGCAGTGAACAAATTATCCTTTCAATGTTGATATGAATTACTAGAACTTAACTTCCTTAATGGTTCTTTCAATAATCCATTCAATTAACCTAGATGCTTTTGGTTAATGTGGAATATGATATATTCATTCTATATTGTTTAATATACAGTATCTCTTCACTTCATTACCTTTGAAATGTGATTTTGAATCTGCATTGGGGTTCCATAAACATTTTTCTGGGTCACATTCTTATAAGGACAAGTCATTAGTACACCTGAATAGGTGTTAACACAAGTACATATGAATTTACATCCTTTCCCTTAGGGTAGAGGTCCAACATAATCTATTTGTCAAATTTAGGCTGGGACGTTTCCCCTTGCTATGTCTCCAGTTACCACCTGAGGAGCAGTTTGTTCCTTTTCTGGTTGACATATATGATATTCCTTTGCTACCTCTTTTAACAGTGGATATGAGGTACTGATACCTCGATCTTGTGCCCAATGGTGTGTGGTCTGGACCCCTAAATGGCCAGCTGTTTGATGGACCCATTTTGCTAGTGTCAGATCATCAATTGGTTTCAGAGTAGGGACAGTATGTTGAGTAGCAATCTTTGCTAGTAGATCAGCACATACATTGTACTCACGTTCTAGCATGGTGAGGGCCACATGAGCAGCTACATGACAAACTGACAAATTAGTAACCAAAAACATGTTCCATATATCTTCCCATAATTCTTTATCCCAGACTGGTTGACCATGAATTTCTCAATTTTGATTTTTCCACATGGGCATCCATGCAGCTAACCCATTAACTACTGCCCTTGAATCAGTGAATATGTGTCACTGTCCTCTTTGTTCTGTTTTAATGACTTGATATACTGCCGTAAGTGCAGCATATTGACAGCTTCCACCTGTCCCAGTACTTTCTTTAATCTGAGTCTTCCTGAAGGTGTGACAAACTTAGATACAATGGTTTAGGAAGATCTGTAGTGGCAGTTCTTACTTCTCCATTTTGTCTAACATCAAGCCCCTTTTCTCGATACATTTTGGATAGTTCATTAGTTGAAATACTATCAATTCTTCCAGTAAACAATTATTTTCTTGTCAATCTATTCTGATTTTGAATCCACTGGCTATTTACTCTTTTCTCAAGGAAATTTATCTTTTTCCCATTACCCTATGTCAGTTAACTGTGAAATCTTATCCAGCATCTCTGAAAGAGAGTTTCCTATCTCCCAAATTAGTAGAGTCAGAATTAGGTGCTTATAAGCAGGAGGAGCCATCTTCAGTATGATATTTCTATGAGAAACTGCTAAGGGGATATCATGATACACATTTGCTTCTCTGACCATGAGAACTGTCTTCTTTACCTCATCCTTTAACTTTCTCATACAGTCCCTAAACAAATACCAGGGTCTCTCTCCACTGGCACAAACTCAGTCCAAGGTCTCTTCACAATCATGAACCAGGGCATCTGAGTGGGCATTATCTGGAAGGAGGGTTGCCAGGTTAAGTGTGCAGCACACCCAAAGGATTAGGTCAGGGGTATCTAAGAGCAAGGCTTGATATTTGGTGACCCCACCTTTATTTTGCTTTCAGGATGCTCTGGACTCAGTCAGGGGTCAGAACTTCTAGGGGCTGGCCAAGTGTTAATTTAGAGCAGTGGTTTTCAACCTGTGAGTCACAACCCCTTTGGGGTTGAACAACCTGGTCACAGGGGTCGCCTAAGATCATTGAAAAGCACATATTTCCGACGGTCTTAGGAACCGAGACACCATTCCTCTATCCTCCAGGAGGGTCTGCCCACATACGAGTATTAAAGGGTTAAGGCATTAGGAAGGTTGAGAACCACTGATTTAGAGGCTTCCTGAGTTAGAATGGCTGTAGTACCCACATCCTGGAGGCATGTAGACCAACTGACAGTCATGGAGGCTAATTGTTTTGGAAAATAGGCAACCAGCCTGGAGTCAGGTCCTAAGTCCTGGGTTAGGACTCCCGAAGCCTGTCCTTCCACCAACATACAGAATGAAAAGTTTTTCTAGACTTGGGAGATTTGGATGCCAGAATGGTGGTCAATTTAGTTTTCAAAGTCTCATAAGCTTTAGCCTGTTCTGGGCCCCATGCTAGGAGTCAGTCACGATCTTGAATGTGGAAAGAGAGTGGGGGAGCTTGGGAGGAAGGGAGATAGGAAATCCCACTTCTTGTGAAGGAGGAGCTGGGGAGCACTGGCTGAACTGGACTGAACTGCAAGGTCATGGGATCCAGGCAAGGGGAAAGGTCAGCTGGCACCTGAGGAGGGGGAGGAGCCACAAAAGGAGGTGCAGCATAAGAGATGAGGATGGTGAATGAGGCAGGAAACAAGGAGGGGGTGGGCTAGAGAAGGGAAGGAAAAGCAAGGGAAAGAGGAAGTGGCTGGGAGGGGGGGGGCAGCGTGGGAAACAGGAGGGGCCAGGGGGGTATAAAGTGGAGATAGGAGCTGGGGAGGTGGTCTTGGGAACTGAGGCAGGGAAGGGAGGGAGGGTGACCAAAGCCCTGGGGGCCATAAGAAGAGGGTCATCCAAAATGTCCAGTTCACTCCCAATCCCCCTTTGTGGAGCCTCTCTAGCTATGGACATCTTATTGTCTTTTCTGAGAATGGGAGAGAGCTTGATGAAGACCATTATACAGGGTATTTCCATCCCTTTCCCTTCTTGGTGACAGTATAAATCTAACCATAAGAGAGTATTGTATTGTAAAGGCCCAAAAATGGGGCTGGGAGTCCCTCCTTTTGTAAGGGAGGATCCCAGAATAGACCTGGGGGGAAAAAAGGAAGGAAAACAAAAAAAAGACAAAGACAAAAACAAAACAAACAAACAAAAAAAGCCTGAAGTTTCCCAGGTCCCTAGCACTGAGAGAATTGACAGAATCGGGCATACATTTCCAGATAGGGCTTCCTTCCTTGTCCTCTATGCTGCAGAAGGTGTACCCAGGTCCACGGCCTCTACCTGAACCACTGGACCAAGGGCCTGAGAGCATCAGACCATATGCAAGACCATCTTGACCTAATGGTCCCTGGGAGGTCAGGCCCAAAAAACATCTCCAAGCCTCCCTGAGTGCTTGGAGAGTGACCCCAATTGCAGGGTGCATGAGGCGCATACCCCATCAATTTGATATAGTGACCCCTCTCCTGGGGCTTTGTTGAGTCATTTCCTATTTTATGGAGAGCACTTTGGTTTGTCTGATTCTTACATAGCCTGTTGTCAGCGAGAGGTAATAAAATCGGGTTCTCTCTCTCTCTCTCTCTCTCTCTCTCTCTCTCTCTCTCTCTCTCTCTCTCTCTCTCTCTTAGCAAAAATGGAGTAACTGCTGAGAAAAGACCTTGGGTTAAATGAAGTATTATTACATCATTGTGAAGAATCTTTCTTCAACATGGCCACCTTCTATAGGAACCAAGGTTATGAAGAAGAACCCCATCTTGCAGACTTCTACAACTCCAGGGTAAGTCTGGGCTCCCAGAACAGTCCAGACTATCCATATTCCCAGAATAATTCCAACAAGTTCAAAGACAATGCAAAGTATTCAAGCACTCATAATCGTCCCTGTTGAGGTCTAAAGGTGCTTGAACCCTGAAATTCAAGGTCAAGTAATACAGGTCCTGCCTTGAATGAATTCGACTCAAGCCAGAGATAAGGCTTATTATTAGAACATCAGTTGGGGTGAGTGAGATTTTAAGAATTCACACTATTGTGAAACTTGTATTGACAAGCTGGCCAGACTGAATCTGAGCCAATAATAGAGGAAAGATGGACCTTTTTTATACAGAAGATTGGGAAAATCTGGATTTGATCTAAGAGTAGCCAAGTAGTCTAGGAGGTAGCAGAGAAGGACAGAGCCAAGGACCTGGGTCAAGTGAAAAGGAGTCTAGATGGAATCTAGGAGTGGCAGTCTGGGGTGGGGCCAGGTATAGAGCCTGAATTATTAACTGGGGAGGGCCAGGTACCCCAGGGACCTGGGTCATAAAGTCCGGGGGGCTTTTCCTTCTTGGGGTCCAGATCCCAAAGACACAGTCTTTTCTTTTTAGGAGCACAGATCCCATTCCCAGCATGCCGACTATCCTGATGCACTGAACAGCCCAGATTATCCTGGAGTTGAAAACAACCTAGGCTTCAGGAATCATCAGGAGTTTCCAGACTTCCATACAAATCCAGCCTTTTCAAGATCCCAGAGGACTCCCGACTACCCAGGTCCTAGGAAGAGTTCCTACCATTCAAGGTCCAGGCACAACTCAGACTCCAGCTTCTTGACAATTCCAGACTATTCTGGGGCTGAGGACTTTTGGGACGCCAGAGAGGATCCAGATGATCCAGGTTCTGGGAACAATGCTTGTGGATCAAGTTCCAAGAACTATCCAGATCACCCAGGTTCCCTGGGAATTCCAGATCATATGAGTGCCAGTGACTATCTAAGCTCCAAGAACAGAAATAATCAGAACTATCCAGGCTCCCTGGGAATTCCAGACTATCCAGGTGCTGAAGAAAACCTGGATGCTCCAGATAATTGGGGGAGTGCCTATAACCGGGATAGGCAGAACAATCGTGACTACTCCTATTCCGAGAACCTGGAAATGGGCAGAGGGTAAGTGTCAAAAGCCTAACCTGTGCGAAATGGAGACTAGTACTTAGATGGGAAAGTCAATGGAAAACACACATCAATAAATGAGAGAAAAAGTAGATCAACGAAATGGGCATACATCCAAAAAGAATCTAGAAAAACAACAAATTAAAAACACCAAGTAAACACCGAAAATAGAAATTCTAACAAATCAAAAAACAGATGAACAAAATTGAAAGTTTTAAAAAATTTAATAAATAAAAGGACAAGCTAGTTCCTTGGGGAAAAATCAGTAAAATAGATAAAACTGTTGGCTAATTTGATTTCAAAATACAAAGTATACTAAATTACCAGTATCAAAAATGGGGAAAAAAAGGTTAATTTACAACCAATGAAGAAGAAATAAAAGCAATTATTAGGAGCCATTTTCCCCAGCTATCTGCCAATAAAACTGACAATAAAGTCTGTGGGACTAAACAAAATTGTGCGGCTTGGGTAAAGTACACCTACCTATATGGTCATATATTGTGGTCACTTTTGTCCCCACAAGATGGACCTAAATTAGACTCAGGGTCCTTTTCCCCAGAGAGAGCATCTAAAACTTATTGTCAATCATGCAGTACAATCTTCCTGGAAGGCAGATGAACCCTTCCCCCACCCCCAAAGTGACAGATGGGAAGTAAATGTACTTCTGAATAAAGCTCTTGTTTATTAATTCCACTGTTTAAATGTTTGAAATTTTATTAATTGTGTCAAATCATACAATAGGGCAGGTAACGAGGGTCATCATTCTGGACTTTTCCATCGGACCTCAGGTTCACGTGGGAGAGGGGATCTAAATTACCCAGAATCCTTTCAAATGATCTCAAGGCACCCTACACCTCTGTACAGCAAGCACCCAGTGCCAGATCCTGATGGTGATGGATATAGTAAGTATTTTCTAAGACCAAATTTATAGGATTGTGACCTGCTAAGAAATTAGACATGAGGGGGCGGCTAGGTGGTGCAGGGAATAGAGTACTGGCCCTGGAGTCAGGAGGACCTGAGTTCAAATCTGGATTCAGACATTTAACATGTACTAACCGTGTGACCTTGGGCAAGTCACTTAACCCCAATTGCCCTCCAAAAAGCAGAAAAAATTAGACATGATGTCCTCAGGGAGGGTACACTATTGAAACTAGTAACTTACAAATACATTATGATTTTCATCATCTCAGCTTAACATAATTTAGTGATGTTCAGTCAGTCAACAAATATATATTATTATGACTGCAGTGGGATACAAATGATATAAGATCTAGCCCATCTCCCCTAGGAATTTGAAAGACAAATATATGATGCAATGAATAGAGTAGTGATTTTGGAAATCTGAGTTCAAATCTGACCTTAAATACTTACTAGCTGCATGACCCTGAGAAAGTCATTATTAGCTTGTCCTGCCTCCATTTTCTCATCAATGAAATGAAATACTTAATGGTACCTACCTCCCAAGGCTGTTGTGAGGATAAAACGAAAATATTTATAAGGTGCTGTGCATACCTTAAAGCAGCAGTTCCAACTGGGGCTCCGTGAGATCAAAACTATTTTTATGATAATACTAAGATGTTATTTGCTTATTAAAACATTTCCTTTTCCAACTACACGCCTGTGTGGGGACAGATCTTCTTGATAATTCAGCCAAAACAACGTGTTGTAAGATGTTGCAACAGATTGAGTGCAGAGTCAGAAATGAGAATCCAGCTGTCTTTCATTAAACCAGACACTAGAGATGTGCAAAAAATAAAAGCGAAACAAAACAATATCACTCTTCTTGCTAAATTTCTTTTATTTCGGAAAATACAGTTATTTTTCACTAAAATGTCAATTACATTCACATATGTGTTTATTGTTATTTTTTAACCTTGTTGGTTTTCATTTTTAATACAGTAAATGTTGATAGGTATTATCCACATAAACAAAAGTTCTTTGGAACCCTGAATAATTTTAAGGGTATAAAGGGGACTTGAGACCAAAAAAATTGAGGACCATTGCATAAAGCGCTATGTAAATGCTAGCTATTATACTCTAGATGGGAAAGCAAAACAAACATCTTGAAAAAGAGTCAAGAACATTCCCGAGGAGGATTGCAATGGTCATATTCAACAAAATCTTTGTCCAAAGAATTGCAAAATAGTATGTACGTGTATCATTATCATCTTCCTTTTTAAAAAAACCTTATTAATGAATTTATAAATGAATTTATTTTTAATTTTCAACATTCATTTCCACACGATTTTGAGTTCCAAATTTTCTCCCCATTTCTCCCCTCCACCCACCCCAAGATGGCATGCATTCTGATGACCCCTTCCTCCAATCTGCCCCTCCTTCTATCACACACCCTCCTTCTCTTATCCCATTCCTTCTTATTTTTCTGTAGGGCAAGATAGATTTCTATACCCCACTGTCTATATATCTTATTTCCCAGTTGTACTTAAAAACAATTTTTAACATTCATTTTTAAAACTGAGTTCCACATACTCTCTCTTCCTCCCTCCCCACCCACCCTCGTTGAGGAGGCAAGCAATTCCATATGGGTTATATGTGTTTAGTCATGCAAAATACTTCTATAATAGTCATGTTGTGAAAGACTTACTGTATTTCCCTCCATCCATTGCTTCTATTCTCTCCTTTGACTCTGTCCCTCCTCAAAAGTGTTTGCTTATAATTATCCTCTCCCCCAATTTGCCCTCCCTTCTATCATCCCCCCTCTCTTATCCCCTTCTCCCCTACTTTCCTGTAGGGTAAGCTAGATTTCCGTACCCAATTGAGTGTGTATGTTATTCCCTTCTTAAGACAAATCCAATGAGAGTAAGGTTCACTTATTCCTTTTCATCTCTTCTTTCTTCCCCTCCATTGTAAAAGCTTTTTCTTGCTTCTTTTAGCTCTTATACTCTAGATGGGAAGACAAATTTATCCCATTCTACCTCTCCCTTTCTTCTCTCAGTATATTCCTCTGTCACATCTTAATTTTATTTTTTAGATTACACCCTTTCATAATCAACTCACCCTGTGCCCTCTGGCCCTCTGTGTGTGTGTATATGTATATTCCCTCCAACTACACCAGCAATGAGAAAAGTCTCATGAGTTACAAATATCTTTCCATGTAAGACTGTAAACAGTTCAACTTTAATAAATCCCTTATGATTTCTCTTTCCTGTTTACCTTTTCATGCTTCTCTTGATTTTTGTATTTGAAAATCAAGTTTCCTATTCAGGTCTGGTCTTTTTATCAAGAGTGTTTGAAAGTTCTCTGAATCATTCAATATTCTTTTTTTTCCCCTGAAGGATTATACTCAGTTTTCCTGGGTAGGTGATTCTTGGTTTTAATCCTAGCTCCTTTGACCTCTGGAATATCACATTCCAAGTCCTCCAATCCCTTAAAGTAGAAGCTGCTAAATCTTGTGTTATCCTGATTATGTTTCCACAAAAATTGAATTATTTCTTTCTGACGGCTTGCAATATTTTCTCCTCGACCTGGGAACTCTGGAATTTGGCTACAATATTCCTAGTTTTCCTTTTGGGATCTCTTTCAGGAGGTGAGCAGTAGATTCTTTCCATTTCTATTCTACCCTCCGATTCTAGAATATCCAGGCAATTTTACTTGATAGTTTCTTGAAAAATGTTGTCTAGGCTCCTTTTTGATCATGTTTTTAAGTAGTCCAATAATTTTAAAATTCTCTCTCCTGGATCTGTTTTCAAGGTCAGTTGTTTTTCCAATGAGATGTTTTACATTGTCTTCAATTTTTTCATTCTTTTGGTTCTGTTTCATAATTTCATGATTTCTCATAAGGTCATTAGCTTCCATTTCCTCCATTCTAATTTTTAAGGAATTATTTTCTTCAGTGAGCTTTTGGATCACCTTTTCCATTTGGCCAATTCTTGCTTCTTAGGGCGTTCTTCTCCTCATTGTCTATTTGGGCCTCTTTTGCCATTTGGGTTAGTCTATTTTTTAAGGTGTTGTTTTATTCAGCATTTTGGGGGTCTCCTTTAGCAAGCTGTTGACTCATTTTTTTCATGATTTTCATGCATCACTCTCATTTCTCTTCCCAATTTTTCCTCTTCTTCTCTTACTTGATTTTCAAAATCCTTCTTGAGCTCCTCCATAGCCTGCAACCAATTCATATTTTTCTTGGAGGCTTTGGATGTAGGAGATTTGACTTTGTTCTCTTCTGTTTGTATGTTTTGATCTTCTTTGTCATCAGAGTAAGTTTCTATAGACTGATTTCCACCCCACCCCACCCCCTACTGTTTTCTCATTTTTCCCAGCCCATTGCTTGACTTTTTAACTCTTTGTTAAAAGGTAGAACTTTAACCTTTGTTAAAGTAGGACTCTGCTTCCAGGGTGGAGGGTGTACTGCCCCAAGCTTCAGGGGTCTTATACAGTTGTTTTCAGAGATACTTCTAGGGGCCTGTAAATTTTCAGTTTTTCCAAGGTGGTATGATCAAAGGAGAGTGTTTACACCTTTCTTGGTCTGTGCTGTAGTCTGTGAGTGACCACAAGCACTCTTTTCTGTCTTGGAACTGTGAGGAGGATTCCCTCTCCACCATTGCCACAAGGTCTACTACACCAGGGCTTCTCCTCATTCCTAGACCACTACCTATGACTGAAACCCAGATCCAGGCATGGGCAAAGCAAGAGAATCATGCCTCAGTGCCAGCAAAGAGATTCCTACAACCCCCTCTGATCAGCCACTTGATCCTCCCCACCATTGAAGGGCTGAGAGCTCTGGAAGTAGCTGCTGCTGCCACCACCACCACACTGAGTCTGGATCTGGACTGTGCTCCTCTCTCATTCAGGTCCAACAGATCCCTCCTACTGACTTTTTAAGTTGGCTTTGGTGTTTGTGAGCTGCCAGTGATTTGGTTGCCCCGAGGCCTCCTCTGGATTTGCTGGGGCCTAGTATGTGCAGGTGAAGCCCATGCTGCACTGTGTTCATCTCTGGGGTTGGTGTAAAAGACCTTTCCTGTTGACCTTCCAGGTAGTCTAGGGCTGGAAATTTCTTTCACTTTGTGAAACCACTCTGTGATTTTTGTGGGTTCCGCTACTCTAGAATTTGTTTAGAGTCATTTTTATAGGTATTTGGAGGGGTTTGGAGAAGATTTCAAGAGAGTTCCTGCTTTTACTCTGCCATCTTGGCTCCAACCCCCATTATAATCTTTCTTGTCAATTCATAGTAAGCATGTACAAGGCACTCTAGAGGCCCTGTGGAGGAGGAAACAAAGATGTACAAGATGGTCTTTTCCCCTTCAAAGCTTACAAGTGAGTTGAGAAGACATCTAAATGCAGAAACAAGAGTAACTCCCCCTTATGGCAGTGTAGGATGCATAGAATAGGACCCCCTTCAGTGGAGAAAAGTTCATTTTGATCTGGCCCTGGGGGAAAAGGGGGGAAGAGAGAGACAATGCTCCTGGAAATAAAGAGGAATCACAGTTGAATGGGAGTGAATGAAGGAAGCATTGGAAGAAGGTGAAGAAGGTACAAGGAACAGCAAGGAAGTAAGTGAAAGAAGTTTCCTTTTCATTTTTTTAAAAACATAAGTAATTTTAAAAAGTAATTTATTACAAATCTAATTTCAAACAAGAAAATTCATTAAACTTTTATTCACAGCAAGTTGACCTTGAAAAGTGACATTCAACCTAAAACCTCTAAAAGTTTATCAGTTCTCTCTTTATTTCTATTTCCTTCCCTTATCTTTGTCCATTTGTCCCATATCTGTGTATATTTTCTTTTTATTTACTTATCCATCTCTGAATTCTCTACTGAGCTCTAGTCTCCTATTTCCAATTATCTATTGGATGTCTTGAATTGAATATCCTGATCTTAAACTCAATGTATTTGAAAGAATTCATGCTCTTCAATATGAAGGGAATTAATGAAAAGAAATGCTATGGAAGGTGGCCTAGCCATACCAGATCTTAAATTGTATTATAAAGTAGCAATCATCAAAACTACTAGGTACTGGCTAAGAAATAGAGTGGTGGATGAGTGGAATAGGTTAGGCACACAAGACACAGTAGTTAATGGCTATAGTAATCTGCTGTTCGATAAACCCATGGACTCCAGCTTCTGGGATAAGAAAATTTTTAAGAAAACTGCTAGGAAAACTGGAAAATAGTATGGCAGAAACCATAGACCAACATCTCACACTGTATACCAAGATAAAGTCAAAATGGGTACACGATTTAGATATAAAGGCTGATACTGTAAGCAAACTGGGAGAGCAAGGAATAGTTTACCTGTCAGATTTATGGATAATGGAAGAATTTATGACCAAAAAAGAGATAGAGAATATTATGAAATGCAAAATGGATAATTTTGATTGCATTAAATTAAAAAGTTTTCATATAGACAAAAACAATGCAACCAAGATTAGCAGGGAAGCAGAAAACTGGGAAAGAATTTTTACAACCAATATCTCTACTAAAGGCCTCATTTCTAAAACATAGAGAACTGAGTCAAATTTATAAGAATACAAGTCATTCCTTATAAATGACCATAATCACAGGATATGAACAGGCAGTTTTCAGAGGAAAATGAAAGCTATCTATAGACATATGGAAAAGTGCTCTAAATCACTATTGATTAGAGAAATGCAAATCAAAACAACTCTTAGGTATTATATCACACTTCTCAGATTGGCTAACATGACAAAACAGGAAAATGATAAATGTTGTGGAGAAGATGTGGGAAAATTGGAACATTAATGCATTGTTGATGGAGTTGTAAACTAATCCAACATTTTGGAGAGCAATTTGGAACTATGCTCAAAGGGATATAAAACAGCAATACCACTTCTAGGGCTGTATCCCAAAGAAATAAAATGGGAAAAGGATCCACATGTACAAAAATATTTATGGCAGCTGTTTCTGTGGTGGCAAAGAATTGGAAATTGAGGGAATGCTCATCAACTGTGGAATGGCTGAACAAGTTGTGGCATATGAATGTAATGGAATACCATTGTGCTATAAGAAATAATGAGCAGACAGTCTTCAGAAAAACCTGGAAAGACTTATGTGAACTGATGCTAAGTGAGGGGAACAGAACCAGGACAACATACACAGTTACAGCCACATTGTGCGGTGACTAACTTTGATAGACTTAACTGTTCTCAGCTATGCAAGGTTCTAAGACAACTCCAGAAGACTCATGATGGAAAATGCTGTCCATATCTAGAGAAAGAATTATGGAATCTGAATGCAGATGAAAGCATACTATTTGCTCTTTCTCTTTTTTTGTTTTGTTTTGTTTCTTCTTTCTTGTGGTTCATTCCATTGATTATAATTCTTCTTTACAACATGACTAATGTGAAAATATGTTTAATATGTATGTATATGTAAAACTTATATCAGATTGCACACCATCTTGGGGGGAGGGAAGAAAGGGGGAGAATATTTAAAACTCAAAAACTTGTGGAATTAAATGATGTAAACTAAAAATAAATAAATTTTTAAAAAATTTTTTGAAATAAGAATTCATACTTTTCTCCAAAACCTTCCCCTCTTCCTAACTTTCTAACTTGTAGAAGTTACCACTATCCTCCCAGTCACTCAGATTCATACTCTAGGTGTCAGTCTCATTTCCTCCCTGTCTTATCCTCCAAAACCAATCTGTTGCCACTCTGTTGATTTTTGCCTCCCTAACATCTCTCCCATAGGTCTCCTCTCCTCTGACACTGCCACCACCTACTCATGCCTGGACTATTACAATAGTTCATTAGTTAGTCTTCCTGCTACAGGTCTCTCCCCACTCCAGGTCATTCTTCACTTAACTGTCGAAATGATCTTCCTAAAATACAGGTGTAACATTGTCACCCCACCCTATCTCACTCAGTCAACTTCAGGGGCTCCCCATCACCTCTGCGATCAAATATAAAATACTCTATTTGGTGTTCAAAGTCCTTCATAACTTTCCCCCTCCCCACCTTTCCAGCTCTCCCATTCACCCTTATACTCTGTGATCCAGTGACAGTAGTCTCCTTGCCTTCCTCGGAGGACACCGTCTATAGACTGAGCATTTTCTCTGGCTATCCCCCATGCCTGGAAAGAGCCTCCCTCTTTATCTCTGCTTCTGGGCTTCCCCCAGCTTCTTTTGAGAATCCCAGCTACAATTCCACCTTCTACAGGAAGCCTTTCCCTATTCCCCTTAATTCTAGTGCCTTCCCTCTGCTTATTATTTCCAATTTAGTCTGTTTTTAGGTAGTTTGTTCCTAGTTGATCACAGGGCAGGAACTGTCTTTTGCCTTTCTTTGTGTCCCCAACTCAGAACACTGTATCTTGCATAGTAGGCACTTAATATTTATTGACCCCGATTTAGTCACTGTCAGTGTGTGTAGCAAATTTTTGTTTTGGCGTTCTTCACATTATTCGACAACTGTTCATACTTTTTTTTATTCTTCATTTTATATTCTTAGTGGGGCAGCTGCTTTTCTCATTTGCTAAAGAATGTGACCTTCAGCTGTCTAGATATCCAGATAGTATTTCCACAGAAAATTCCTTTGAGTATGCAGAATTTGCTTATTGGTCTTATACTAATTCACATTTGCATAGCATTTTATAAGTACCAATGTATAAACCATCTCATTTGGTTCCTGCATCAGTTTCTCACAACTGGGAGTTTCTCAAAACTGTGTCTCTCTGATTCCAAGGTCAGTGTTCTTTCCAGCACAACTTGCTGTCTTAGGGAGGACTAAGCTATGTTGCCCAAAATCATCTTCTCTTTTGAAAGTTTAGGTCTCATGGTTGCTTGCTTCCTGGGTAAAATCAGCATAAATGCTAATAGGGCAGATTTCCCAGGAGCCTTAGCTCCTCTGAAAGCATTTGAAAGTCAGTGTGTTATGGTGAAAAGAACACTGAACTAGTATCCATAAAAACCTTGGTTGGAATACCCACTCTCTAGCCATGTCACTTCATACATGACTCACCTCTCTGAGCTTCAGTTTTCTCATCTGTAAAATGGAGGTACTTATATATTTCCTACCTGTCAGGATCAAGTTTGTGAGGTTTACATGAGAAAACGTATATATACAAGCGATATAAAAATGTAAGCTGTGATAGTATTTTTTTCCTTGAAAATAAAGATACTTAAGATTTATGTTTTTTGAAAGGAAAACTTAGGAAGGTCCTTTTCAACTCTGAGTTTATTATACACATTGCCAGGTTACTTCTAACAGAGCCCAACTTTCCTTTTCTCTATTGAAAGACTGGCCTTTAATATTGCCAACTAATGCAGGAAAAAAATAAAATGTTAGAACTGAAGGGGATCCTAGAAAGAGATCCTAGTCTAAAGGTTCTATGTCTAAAGTCCATGAGTTTTAAAAAATATAGTTAGTTCTATTTTCTATATATAATTGAGATTTTTTTTTTGCAGTCCTGTGAATTTTGTTTTATGATTTAAAAACATTATTCTGAAAAGGGGTCCATAGGCTTCACCAGATTGTCACAAGGTTCCATGACACACAGAAAAGGTTAAGAATACTAGATCCAGTCCAATTCCTTTATTTTATTAAGGGAGGAACTGAAGTCCAGAGAAATCAAGATAAATGCTATAGCATTTGTTACAATCTGAATCTGAGAATTCGATTCCTAAAAGACTAGCATTGAGTTTGTTTTTGTATGTGGGGGGGGCGGCTAGACGGGGGGAAGGCAGGGTAATTGGGGTTAGGTGACTTGCCCAAGGTCACACAACTAGTAAGAGTATTATGTCTGAGGCTGGATTTGAACTCAGGTGATCCTGACTCCAAGACAGTCGCTTTATTCACTGTGCCACCTAGCTGTACCCCACTAGCATTGAGTTTGAAAATTATTCATATATTTTCATATTGACATCAATAGTTTTTTGCTTTTGTCCCATTACCCATTGACATTAATTACTTATTTAAAAGAATTGTGACTAGAGAAGTATCTTTTTCTCTCTATAAATATTATTCATTTGATAGTAAATGCCTTTCCTCCCTCCTCTTTTTTTCTTTATTCTCCATACTAACAGGAAACAATGCCTTTGAGGATGAAAGCAGTCTAGATGGAGATTATGGAAATCAGCACTTGGGAAGAGAAGGTGAACATGTGGGATATGACTCAGAAAATGAACAAACAATTCAAAACTGAGGTTGGATTTTAAACTTATGTCATTGGGCCATTGCCAGTTATCTTGACTTTTATCTTGCCCCTGGACTTCGATGACTCTGGAGGAGAGAACGAGACTCTGCCTCACCCTCATGATGTCATTGGTCCTCTTTGAGAATGAAGGATGGACAACAATAACAGTTGCAAGCCTCTGGAGAGGTGCAGGACACTGGGGCAACCCAGTTCAGCTTGGGGTTTTTTAACACAGGAGATAGAGGATCAATGACTAGAGAACATTGAGCCTCAAAGATAAGCATACATAAGATGGTGAAGAATGGTCAGAAGGGGTGTGTTGATAGGAAGGCTCGACTTATGAAGTGATCATAATTCATAAATCTATGATTAAGGGTGGTCATAAAAGTTGGTCATAATGGCATAAACCTTGAGGCGACCCAAAGGCCTACCTCACCTTCCTATGATCAAAACATATTATTCATATACCCACTACCACTGAAGCAATGATTATCAGCCTTACTCCTTAAGAACCATATTGAGCGGACAGAGATTTTTTTTTTCTTTTTGGAGGGGGGAAAGCAGGCAATTGGGGTTAAGTGACTTGCCCAAGGTCACACAGCAAGTAAGTGTCAAGTGTCTGAGGCCATGGACAGAGATTTTTAACTGAGTTATGGCATCATATTACCTTTGAAAAGATTATAATTAGTTACTCATCACAAAACAAGCTATCTGATAAAAAAAATTTTAAGAGGGGGGAAGGCAAGGCAATTGGGGTTAACTGACTTGTCCAAGATCACACAACTAGTAAGTGCTAAGTGTCTGAGGCCAGATTTGAATTCAGATCCTCCTGACTCCAGGGCTTTTGCTCTATTCACTATACCACCCTCCCCTCTGATAAATTCTTTATAGCACAATATATCAGAGATCAAGGGTCAGAGTGCATCAATAAGTCCCTTTAATTATAAGATTAGTCTCCTAGTCTTACTGCAGATATAACTTTTGATATGTCTTTTTTAATAACATAACCTTTCTACCTTCTCTCTTAGCTTTCCTGGCTTCCTTCAAGTTTACCTAAAGTCCTACCTTCTATAAGAAGCTTTCTCAGTCTTTCTTTTTAAATTTAATTTAAATTTTATTTTCAGTTCCAAATTCTCTACCTCCCTCCAGCCCCTTCCCCATCCATCCAAAAGGCAAGAACTATGATACCAATTATACGCACCAAATCATGCAAAATATTCTTCCACAATAGCCATGTCTTAGTCATTCTAAATCTTAGGGCCTTCCTTCTGGGATTATCTCCAACTTGCCCCATAATAATCCTGTTTACGCATAGCTGCTCACATGCTGTGACTCTCCCCTTAGACCCTGAGCCCCTCCAGAGCTTAGACTATCTCTTTGCCTTATTCTATACTCACATCTCTTAGCACAGTACCGAGCATATAGTAGGCACTTGTTAAACATAAGTTCACTGACTGACTAGAAAGAATAGTTTTAGAAATTCTATCTTCTGTTTCTAGAATTCTTTAGTCGATAATGAAGAATTCTGTTTCATTTTTTTCCCCCTAGATACCATGAGATAGCCATCTCCCTGAAAGCAGGCTAGCTGATGGATGATGGTCTTAGGAATCATTTTAATTTTCTGAATTGTTTTTAAAATTACTTTTCAGTGTTTGGGAAAATAGAGATGATTTAAGCTTCCTTGACACTATAGCTTTACCTGAGAGTGAAATTATAAGAACTGAGTGCTGGTCCTAATACAGCATTGGATCAGAGCCCAGAAAAAATAAATATTTTCTGAGTTTTTCAGAAAGAGGAAGGAGCAGAAGTTTGTAGAGAAAAGACCTGAGGAAATAAAACACAATGATCATGTGGTGGAGATCCTCGTAAACGTCGAAGATCTTAGACCAGCATCCAAGATGTCAAGTTGGCCTAGTTCATCCCAAAACAAATGGCAGGAAAACATTATTGACCTTGAGGATATGGACGTTGACATGACAGAGGCCATGCCTCCAAAGGTTCCAGCCTCCAGAAAGGGAAATCGGTTAAGCAGGATTTCAAATTCCATCTCTGTATCTTTTTCTCAGGCTTTACACATCCGTGACCATCCAAATGATTCTTTTACAAATCCACTAGGTAATACTACCCTGGAGGGCCTGGAGGGCCTGGAGGAAGTGCCTGAGAAGGGAGGGAAACCTTTCTTCTAAGGGGCCTGTGCCATAAGGGTACAGTTCCTTTGGTTTATACAAATTCATGAGACCATATAGTTGTGAATTCCATAAGAGTTTTCAAAGCAAGGAACACAAAATAAGAGAGTAAAGAGGAAGGTCCTTCGTAGCTTTGGGTGCAATAATTAATTTTCTCTATTGTAGTGCAATGGAAAGGTCATGGGACTTTAGAGTAAGAGGACTGTACTTCAAATCCTTGTACTTCATCTATCTAGGCCTCGATTTCCTCATTTTTATCATTTGACTAAATGACATCCAAGATCCCTTTCTGCTTCAAATCTATGATCTTAATTCCCGACCGGATTTCCCCCTCCCCCTTAGAATCTGTCTATCCCTCCCTCTCTGTCTCTGTTTCTCTCTTCTCTTTCTCTCTCTCTCTCCCCCCTACACCGCTTTTTCTTTCTTTCTCTGTCTCTCTCACTATATATACCTATTGCCAACCTGGCCATAAATGTGTATGTGTGTCTGTCTATCTATCTAAACAAAGAAATATATCTATAAGTATAATCTATAGATATAAAGAAGCAAATATACAGACCTTATCTATATATGAACAGAAACAAATATATCTATATGTCTATAGTTATCTATAGATATAGCTATATGTCTGTCTGTAGATAGATATATCCACACATATGTATATAGACAGAAAGATAATATACACACACATACACATATATATGTGTATAGACATAATATGTGTTGACTTCTGTGTGCGTATACCCCCTCTGGGTTATTTTGACTTACTTCAAGGTGTGACATTGGATATTTTTCTTAATCTCAAAATTAATTTAAATATACTTCAATTTTAAAAGGGGAGGAAACAGATATATGCATAGCTATATATATATATATATATATATATATATATATATATATACACACACACACATATGTATACACACACTTACATATATACATGATATCTATCCCATATAGTGTTACACTAGTTTTAAAAATTATTAGCAGAATGGAACTTGATTTTTTACATAAGAACTCTATAGAGGAAAATGTGCATATTATGTGGGGTTTTTAGGAATAATTTATAATTGAATCCTGCCTATGTGTACATATGCACATATATTTTCTGTATTTCAAGGCAGAGTATTTTTACTTTGTTTATTCCACTCCAAAACTAAAAGTTGTTCAACTCTAAACCTCTGCTGCCATAGGAATCCATCATTAATCTCAGAAAACTAGGCAAATGCGGAAACAGTGTGGTGTAGGGAAAGACCACTGTCCTAGATGTCAAAAGGCCTTGCATTCTACTCTGGGCTCCACCATTCCCTATCTGTGACACTCTGGAACAATCCCTTCAATCTCTCTGGTCTCTTGATTTTTTTGTTAAAAGAGGGAATTGGAGAAGAGGATCTCTAAAGCTTGCTCTAACTCTAACATTCTATGATACCATTACCGAGATATGTAAGTAATAAGCTTTGAAACAAAGTTGAGTTGATGGCTTGTGGAGGGATGAGCCCTCTTGATAGATTAGTAGCACTAATTCCACCTCAGTTCCTAAGAAACATTCCCCTAGATGTTATGGGTTCTATCCAGAGCAGTACTGGGGCCAGTCAGAGCTTTATCATCCTAAGAAACATTCCCCTAGATGTTATGGGTTCTATCCAGAGCAGTACTGGGGCCAGTCAGAGCTTTATCAGGATAGAGTCTGGCAGAGGTGAGGAACCTGTGGCCTCAAGGCCACATGTGGCCTTTTAGGTCCTTGAGTTCAAGTTTATAGAACTTGTTTTTCAGAACAAGTTTTACAAAATACATCGTTTTATTAAGGGGATTTATTCTATGAAGTTTGGATTCAGTCAAAAAGCTGTACTTGAGGACCTAGAGCTCCACGTGTGATCTTGAGGCCACCTGTTCCCTACACCTGGTTGAGGAATGGTTTGGGATTTCCTTTAGAGAGTCACTCATAGCCAAAAATAAGAGAACAGGCTGGGGTTGGGATTAAGATGAGCAGAAGAGATGTAGAAGCTAAATTTGGAAGAGCATTTAAGGGTCAGCTTAGTTGAGGACAGAAGAAAAGGACTAGATGGGCCGAGTATATACTATCATTCTCCCTCTTTCCCAATTCTTCAGCATCTATAAGCCAGCACAGATCCAGGTAGTCACTCCTTCCCTGGTAGAAGTTGCATGTATAAAACCTATGTTTTGAGAAAAGTGTTTTCTTCACATTACTACTGACTGATTTTTTTTGTTTGTTTGGGGGGGGGACATAGTTGGGGGGGGTAACAATTCCAAAATGCTGATAAATAGCAAAATAGAATTTTTTAAATGGGGAATTATATTTTTCCATTGATAAAATTATACAATTTAATAATACATATAAAATAATACAACATTAAATTGAATGCATCAAGCTTGACAACAAACTATTCATTAATTGTAGTTAATAAGCAGATAGTTCTTTACATCTTTTTTTACAGTTAATTCTTTGGTATGGAGAAGGAACCGGCATGAAGATGCCCTGCAGGCATATGATCCTACTTTTGTGACTCTTGCAGACAAAACCAAACATGGTAGGTTCCTGTGAGCTGATTCACTGGGGGTGCAGTGAGGAGGCATTTGGAAAATGATTTCATGAACAATGCATCCAAATTCTTCCTCCTAGTGTGCCTTTATAGACATCGTTTTCTAAGGCAAGGGACTTAACCACTACCCAAACATCTGGATTACTTAAGTTTATTGCCAGGATAGTCTCTGACTTGTCTTTCTGAGGTAATTATGCCCTAGGTCCAAGGTCGATGTGGAGGAAGGCATTTCGGAATTCATGTTGCTCCCAAGCGCCATCTTGTTAATAACTTAGAGGCCAGACCATTGGTCTAGAAGTTCAGCTTGTGTTGTGGATTGTTGTGAAAAATGGGGTCTGTTCAGAAAGGTTTTATGATGATACAGCACTTGGTACAGAGTAGATGCTTTCTAAATGGTAGTTGATTGATTGATCCTGATTTAAAGGGTTATGTAGCAGAGCCATAACTAGCAATTTTGGTGACTGGAGCAAACAGCATGAAACAAGTCGAAGGCAACAACTCTGAGTCCCCTAAAATCAACTTTCTAATTAATGATTTGAAAATAATACAAGAATAATTAAGACCAATTCAATTGATCAGGTAGGGAGACTGGGGGACACCAACCTCCATCTAGGGGGCAGATACCAACTGTAGGCCTTGGCTTTATCTAATAAGAGAGACAGAGTTCTGAATACAGTTTGAACTCATTGCTAAGAATTTTTCTACCCAGGGGGAGCAGAACCAGGCCGGAAAGAAGCTCACCTACTACGTGGTTTCTCTGGGGAGGAAGTAAATAAGCTTGTTAGTTTTATTCGTTATTCTTGCCTAATAGATGCTAAGCTGTTGTGAAGTCAAAATATAAACGGAACAAAGTTTGCATGGTCCTTCAAAATTATCTTCTTCAATGTTGTTCCCTATACATTTTCCTGGTGGAAATCCCTAGTTATGGCTCTGTTGGGTAAAATAGATTACTTCTCTAAGTCTCTTCCAGTCTTGTGGCATGTGACTTGTACTAAGAGAATGTAATTCAGCATAAGGCAAAGACTAAAATTACAGAGATGAGAAACTTTACCAAAAAAGTTGTCTACTTTTGTTCCACTTGGAGATTCCAAGTGAACAAAATGAAAAATCATCTCAGACTCAGTTTGGAGAGACATTTTGATGTTTTAATTCAATAATTTCTGGAAATATATAAACTGAGTTTCAGTTCAGATTAATTGAATAGGCTTTTTTGTTATGGAAGAATAATCTTTAATTCGTAGCTTGGTAAAAAAAATTAGTACATTAATTATAAAAGCATTTTAAGTATCTATTTTACACCCTGTGTTAGGAACTAGAAGGGAAACAGAGAGAAATAAGATTTAATGACCAACATCGTAACGTTTACAGTCTAGTAGAGGGACAAGACATATGCAAATAATTTAATATAAATTAAAATGTGCTAACTACCTGGCAGAAATGTGAATACAGTGCTCTGAGTTCAGAGTTAATATTAAGTTCAATTTCTGGCTTATTTTGTTGTATGGTTCTGAGTTCTGTTTGAGTACTTGGAGCCATTCTCATTTCTTACAACTCTCCTATAATGTGGTTCTTGTAGTTATTTTGTAGGAGATTGCTTGTTTTTGTAAACCAAATGTCATTTTTTTATGACCCTCGTACAGAGGAAAAGTTGGTTGCATCTCTTATAAACTTACCAATTAGAGACAGAAGCAAAATCATCCAGAATCAGCCAATGACCATCCAGGAAAAGAGGGCAATTAAGTAAGTATTGAGACTTTTTCTTTTATGCGCTGAATATGAATAGCCATGATCTACTCCAGATGCATCTTCAGAGGGTAAAAGAAACTCCTAGTCCAGAAATTCCATAAGAAACAAAGAGAAAAGATATCTATATTTTACACTGAAATTCTCATGTTTGGTGTCATATTTTTCTCATATGTTTGGTGTCCATTTCAGAATTCAAGAGAATTCTAACTTCATAGTTCAGTCTCTGCAACTGTGTGGCCTAGAGTAAATCATTTCACTTTTCGCGACTTTGGTTGTCTCATCTTTAAAATAATAAGGATGAACTATAGAATTTCTTTTTTTAAATTCTGAACTTTGCTTTATTTAAATAAAGCAAGCATTTATAGGATTTTATTTATAGTGTTTCTCAAGTTTTTGTTAGGTCTAACATTCCATTCCTGCAACAATATAACATCACTGAGATGAGCAAGGCTTTTAGTTTCAGGTTCCCAGAGATATTTAAAGCCTTGTTAGCATGAACTCTTTCTGCAGTGTTTTTGTAGTTAAAAAAAGGATCATAGAATTTTTTTATTTTTAATTTCATTTTTAATTTTTGTACCTACTGATATAAACTTTTTTTTAAACAAACCCCAGTTAGCACAAGTTCCTTTCTGAACTTAATACTGAGACTGGTAATACAATTCAAAGAGAATGACTTGAAGTATTTTTGATTTTGTTTTTTGGTGAAGACACAGTCTAAACGCAGGATTCTCCCTCCTTAGAATATATAATGGTGTATAATGTGGGACTGGGATAAGGTGAAACTCCCATCTGTTTGTGCTGGAAATTGTACTGTATCATACCCTGAGTTGTCAGGTGTTGAAGCAATAGTAACCTGCTGAGTAGCGCTTTTTTATAGCTGATTTTTTTTCTTAATTCGATCATTTCAGATCCTTTTTTTGTCTACAGTTGTTACCTGATATACTGCAGCCTTCTTGCCCCCAAAGTAGAATCTTTCCCTGTAACAAAGGAAAACAGTTGTCAGTCTAACCAGCACAATGAAAACATCCTTAGTATATGCAAACCAGCCAGCATCCTAAAGGCATCTATTAGTGAATGCAAAATTATTTACCAAGTGGAGATATGTATGTTGCATCAATGATCTCTTAGAAGGAATATTGAGCATTACATTTAATCCAAATTCAGCTGTCATGGACTGATTATTAGAATTAGTGAGCACATGGTTTTCCTACAGTTGCCAAGAGGCTGATGAGATGACCTGTCTGACCTGTGAAACAAAGAAAAAGTCTTAGTTTTGTGTAGTCTGTTTTGCTTCTGCAACGACTGAGGCAGAGCAATAAAAAAGATTTAGAAAGGGCAGACACTCACATAGTTTTTAGACAGGTAGTATTTATTTAATTTAATTATTTAATTTAATTTATTTACCGGTGTCCAAAGATCCTTGTTCACACATCAGAGAATTGATGGAGTACTGGGGGAACTGAAGAACCTTGTCAATATTTGCATTCTTAGTATCAGTGAAACCAAAATACACAAGAAAGTTACAACTAAATGAAAATTAAAAGTTCCCTTGAAAGAACAAATAAAGGTTTCATTGTGTACACATATACAAGAAACATTTCATGAGACACTTGACAATCTCCCCTCGAAATTCTTGTGAAGAGCATAAACAAAGCAACAGAAAGATAATTGAAGTTTGTATGTTAATGGCTATTGAAGAGGATGAAGAAGCAGAGATGGTTTTTTGAAAAGCTCAACAAGATCCTCTAACCCACTGGTTCTCAACCTTCCTAATGTGCGACCCTTTAATACTCGTATGTGCATGTGGGCAGACCCACCTGGAGACAGGTAGAGGAGTGGTGTCTCAGTTCCTAGGACCATCAGAAATATGTGTTTTCCGATGGTCTTAAGCGACCCCTGTGACCCCTGTGAAAGGGTCATTCGACCCCCAAAGGGGTCACTACCCACAGGTTGAGAACTGCTGCCTAACCTATTTAACATATACATTGACATTGACTTTAATGTGACAGTAGACACAGAAGAAAAGAGTGAAAAATATGTTGGAAAGTAAATTGTGGGATTAAAAAATGAAAGCAGTCAAAGGATGATAGATTATACTAAAATTCCATGACTCTATATTATGAATACTTTATTTTAAAAGAGAGTTAGAAGGCATTCCACATGGTAAGATCCCGACATAACAACAAAAAAAAGCGTATTATAATAATAGAAAATGACTGGCAGTTAGTGTGATAAATCAGCTGTTGGCTTAAAGTCTAAGAGCTAGTTAGAGCAAAAGTCAAAATCAACACCAGAAGACAGGTCAAGATAAAAAGTTATACCAGCTCCAACACTACTTACTTGAATAAGTGATTGATACTCCCAGATGGGAAATGGACAAAGAAAAAGACACTGACCCTGATTATAAAAATTTCTTATACAAGTTTAACTGATATAAGACATTTCCCGCAAAAAGGAGACAATTTTTTTTTCAAAAATTTTCCCAAAAAATGTATCAGTCAGAAAATATTTGATCTCTTTGCAAAGTGGAAAGACATGACAGCCAAGGGTAATATCACTTTATAACAAAAAACTTAATTGTCACATGTCTAAATTCATAATGAAAATGGTACAGAAAAAGACAATTGGAGATAACAGTCAATATTACCTCCCAAAAGCATGAAGAGTTTTGGAGGTAAAAACAATATCTTTGAAAAACTTGGTGTGAGACTAAGCTAAGCTAGATTGCTTCAAGAGCATTTATAGACGATAGTGGGAGAAGTATAACGAATAGATAAATAACAGAACTGTCAGCATTTCCATAGAAACCTGTGGAGCTTTACAGGACGAATTTCATTTGGCTACAGCATGTTACCAAAGACTTGCGTGCAAGAAATGGCATAAAAAGACATCTAAGATGTGTGTAATCGAAAAGGAGGGGAACAGTCAGGTAGCGAGAGTTAGAGGTAACATATGGACAGGCTGAGTGAGTGATGCCAAGGCATCTACGGAATGAGAGAAGCCCTCAGCATGCTGGGTGGCATATGGGATTTCTAGAAGAATGTGGAAAAAAATAACAGGAGTACGAAAAAGAATGAGTTTATTGTCTGCCCCTATGATTGGTTTATCCCGAGCAGTGAGATGATGGGATTAGTAAAGTACTGGAGAATAAACAAACCTATAAAAAGTAATCATTTCATCTAAAGCTTGGCAATAATATATTGGAATTATAGATCTTAGAGATGGAATAGATCTCCTTGGCTCATCTAGTTTTGCCCCTTGCTTTCCAGCAGTTAACTTTAATAACAAGCAAGCAACAAGAATTTATTCAGCACCTACTGTGTGCCAGAAGAGCATAAAATCAGCCCCATTGTGTAGAATAAGGACACCTAAAACTGTAGAGGTTGAATGACTTGGCCAAAGACAGAGGTTTTGCAGAGATTAACTAATTAGGAGCAAGTTGTTAGAAGAAGAAAGTTAGTGGGCTGCTATTGGTATGGAATTCATGGCCTAGGCAGGGGTGGGGAACCTGCGGCCTTGAAGCCACATGTGGCCCTCTAGGTCCTCAAGTGCAGCCCTTTGACGGAATCCAAACTTCACAAAACAAATCCAGGCCCTGAAAGGGCCACACTTGAGGACCTAGAGGGCCACATGTGGCTTTGAGACTGCAGGTTCCCTATCTCTCACCTAGAGAAAGGAGAATAAAGAAATAAGAATACAGAGTCATCATTGGGTAGCTGAGAGGACTGGACTTGGATTTAGGAAAAGGGAATTCTAGTTTCAATTCTACCAATTAATTAGTTATATGATAATGGACAAGTTGCTTTATCTCTTCAGTCTTGATTGTCCCATCTGTAAATTATTTTTGGCAATAACATCATTCTGATCTGTTCTAGTACACAGGCAAATGACAAAGTTCTCTTCCTCAAAGGAAGGTTTACAAAAGCATTGAGATATTTGAAATATATCTCATGGTACTGGGAAAAAGAGGGAACTTGAATAGTGATGGTGTTTGTCACTCTCTTCTGTTCCACACAGGAAAAAAGTTCACTTAGAGAAAGAGAAATCTATTGTTCATTTAAATTGTTGTACCCACTGCCTGACTGCAACAGCACTGGTAAGCCAGCTTTTGCCTTACTAGTCTATTTATTAAGGAAGAGAGAGTTGAGGGGGAAGAGGCTGAAGAATAAAGTGGACAAGTGGATGGAGAAGAAAAACTATCCTGATTTACCTTTGAGAGTTAGTGGACTATAGCAAAAAGATTAGTCACTGAAAGTCAGGTGAGATATGTTCAAATTTATTTTATTTTATTTTTGTGTGTGTTTATTTGGTATTTAATTTTTCCCCAGTTACATGAAAACAGCAATTTTTTAACATTTGTTTTAACAACTCTGAGTTCCAAATCCTCACCCTTCCTCCCTCCCCATCCCCCCTTGATGAGAAAGCAAGCAATTCCATATAGGTCATACATCTGTAGTCACTCAAAACATATCCATAATAGTCATGTTATGAAAGAAAACACAGATTAAAAAAAAAAAACAACTGAAGAAAAATAAAGTGAAAAAAAAAGTTGCTTCCATCTGTATTCAGAGACTCAGTTCTTTCTCTGGCGATGGATAGCATTTTTCATCCTAAGCCCTTCCAAGTTATCATGGATCCTTGTATTGCTGAGAATAGTTAAGTCATTCACAGCCGATCATCTGACAATATTGCTATTACTTCATACCCATTACTTTTTGCTTTTACATCAACCCACGTAAGTCTTTTTAGGTGTTTTTTTTTCCTTCAAAAAAAATTTTTTCAGGGCTCGGCTAGGTGGCACAGTGAATAGAGCACCAGCCTTGGAGTCAGGAGGACCTAAATTCAAATCCAGCCTAAGACACTTAACACAAAAACTAGCTGTGTGACCTTGGGCAAGTCACTTAACCCCAACTATCCTATCTTCCCCTCCCCAAAAAAAAATCAAAAAAAAATTTTTTTTTCAGTTACTATTGCTACCTGTATTTCCTTCCATCCTATTCCCCTTGCCACTGTTTATTTTATTTTATTTTTTCTCTCTCTCTCTCCTTTCACCACGGGTTCAAATTTTTCCTTTCATACTTACTAGCTGAGTGACTCTGGGAAAGTCACCTAACGTCTCTGAGCCTCAGTTTCATGCCCCCTAGAAAATGGGGGCATAATACCTGAAATATCAGTGTCTACTAATCATATTAATTGACTCAGATTTATTTGACGAGATCAAATGAGGTAATACATATGAAGTGCTTTTAAATCTCAATGCATTGCATAAATGTCTGGAGGAAATCCATTATTTCCCAATTTAGGAACACAGAGATTAGGATGTACTGAATAGGAGAATGGGAGTGGTTCAAAACATCAATACCCTGCCCCTCAAGGTTGAATTTATTTCAACTGAAAATTTTTTAAGTTATCCAATTGAATTTTTGCATTTTGTTTTTCCTCATTCACTCTAATTTGTGATTGATTAAGAATTTAATGAGGCAGCTAAGTGGCATTGTGAATAGAGTGCTGGGCCTGGAGTCAGAAAGACCTGAGTTGAAATCCAACCTCAAACACTTAAGAGCTGTGTCACCTTGGGCAAGTCACTTACCACTGCTTGCCTCAGTTTCTTCATCTGTAAAATGGGGGTAATAGTAACACCTATCTCCCAAGGGTTGTTGTGAAGATCACGACAAGTGTAAAGCACTTATCTGAGTGCTTGGCACTATATAAATGCTAGCTTTTATTATCATTATTAAGATATTATTATTATTATTATATTTTTTATATATTATATTAATTATATAATATATAATAATATATTATTAATATATTATTAAGTAGTAGTAGTAGTATTATCATTGTAAGAATTTACTCTCTCTCCGTAGGTCCACATCTTCTAGTCCAAAAGTTGGACTTTGAGGGATAGAATTGAAAAAAAAAAGCAGAAGTTATTTTGCTGTGGTTTCCAGTATATTGACGACACTGGTGTTGGGATAGCGTGCTGTAGGCTATTTATCAGACTTTTATTGTACATAGCCAACATTTGTCTAAGCGCTTGTATTTCTAGAAAGTACTTTCACGTATAATATCCCATTTGTCCCCCCAAGCTCTCCCTGTGAGAGAGAATTCCAAAAGGTATTACTATTGCCAATTTGACAGATCAAGAAACTGAGGTCCAGAGAAGTTCTGACTTGTGTAAATTCACACAAAAGTAGTAAGTGGAAGAATTTTGGGATTTGAGCATAATTTCTGGGATGTAACTTGATCTACCTAAAATCTTAGAGCTTGAAAAGACTTTGGGGACCATATGATTTGAATTTAGAAGGGACATTTAGGAGAGTCCAAATCTCTTTCTATAGATGAAGAAAATCAGGCCTAGGGAAGGGAAGAGATTTGACCAAAGTCAAATAGGTAGCAAGTAGCAGCATCAGGATTCTGGTCTTCTGTAGTTACTGTGTCTCTCTTTCAGTGAAGCCCAGGATCAAATCTACTTTTCTGACCATCATGTCACAGTATTGACCCATGTCCACCAAAACCCCCAGCTCTTTTCTAGACAGATTACTATCTAGCTATCTCATCACTTGCTTTCTTTTTATTGTTTTAATTGTAGTATTATCGGCATTTCAATAGCACCGTGTCAGAATTTTTCCAATCGCTACACGTGTGGCAGAGGACCCTCAAGATCATTGGCAGCAAATTTGGAACAAGCGTACTTTCCTACTTCAGTTTCCTGACGTGGCTCCTCAAGTTTAACATTTTTTCATTTATCGTGAACTTTAGCTTCATCATCATTCCTCAGCTTACAGAGTCAAAGCCAAACAGTCTTTCCTTCACCGGTCTGGAGCTTCTCACTGGAGCAGTATGTATTTGACCCATTCTGATTTCTAAGTTGTGTTTGGCAGGGTGGTCAAACCTAGACATTATACATTTTTATCCCATGAACCTAAACCCAAACAAACATGACAGATCCTTTGTGATTCCAAAGGTAGCAATTGGCTAACTCCCCAGAGAAATGCACATGGAAGGGGATGTGGCAGGGGAGAATAGAATAGGAATTCCATTTGGTTTCACCTTCCATAAGCAGCCCTGTTCTTTTAATAGAAATTAGAGTAATTTTGTCATCAGTCTTTTCTCTCAGTTTGAGTCACTGGCTGAATTAGGGGGAGTCTCTCTTCTTACACTCTCCTTTCTGCTTTTCTTCCAAAAGCAATGTTACACTATCATGCAGAGTGAGAGGGGAACCAAGTGTAGAGAATACACACATAGATATATGTGCTCACACATGCATGTGCATGTATTATTGTGTGTATTTATTTGCATTCTATTTGGGGGGTACTGCCATTGTTCTCCCTTGGAATATCTTCTTTTCTCCTTTTTTTCCCTTGATATTTTATCAAGGCTTAGCTGAAGCTCCATCCTTACCATAAAACTGTTCTTAAGCCCTCCAGTTTATAGTGATCAAATTCTTCTTCCTTTAACACTTTTTATCTGCATTACTTTTTTGGAGTTTAATTTTTAAAAATTTTTTGCATATGTGTGTATTGTTTCTATAAATACCTTGAGACCAGGGACTGCTTATTATACTCCTTTGTATTCCTCCCCTACCTAGGATAGAATAGAGAAATAAACAGATGCTGAAATAAGTAGGTCTCAGGAATATGAGAAAAGGCCAATACAATATCATGTCTCCCAATATTTCAACATTTTTTTATAATTACTTTTTTTTGCTTTTTGGAGGGCATTTGGGGTTAAGTGACTTGCCCAAGGTTACGCAGCTAGTAAGTGTGTCAAGTATCTGAGGTCGGGTTTGAACTCAGATTCTCCTGACTCCAGGGCCGGTGTTCTACTCACTGTGCCACCTAGACACTCCTTATAATTATTTTTAAAAGTGGAAAACAAATTGATGGCAAGTAAATAAGAACACAATTTAATCAAAATAAAATTCAGTTATTAACCAGAGAAAATAAATAAATGAATGAGAGCAATGTTAGAATTGAACCAGCTAAGCCAGAGAAACTCATGTGCTTAGAGATAAAAACCTCACAAGGAAGTCCCTTCTTTGCTAGTTATTCATGACTTGGCTCCTTCCAGTTTTTCTGAGAAAGCTATTAAAGTCATGTGAGGACACATTTTCCCCATGAATGTCCAGTACCTAACCCTCTTTTCTCCTCGGTGGTGAATGTCTTTGTTTCTCTTCTTGCCAGTGGGCCCAGGAGAGGTTCGTTTCATACTTTGTGTGGCTGAGTGTGTATGGATATTCACTGGCTTGTGTGTGTTTGTGAGAGAACAAGACTTATTTGGACGTGAGTAAAGAGTTCATTGAGCTATCTGGGGGTGGTGACCGCTGACAAGAATTAGGCTTGGTTTCATGGTACAGTGGACTGAATGCTGGGCGTGTAATAGGGAAGCCCTGAGTTTGTGCCCTTTCAGCTCTTTGATTCTGGGCAATCTCTTAATCTCTCTCAAAGTTAGTTTCCTAAACTATAAATTGGGGAATTATAATGGCACCTACATTCCAGGGTTTTTGTGGGGATCAAATGAGATAATATTTGTAAAGTGCATAGCACGGGGCTTCAGTATATAGTAGGCACTTAATAAGTGCTTGTTGAGTATAGTTCTGAGGCTCTTTTTGTGGTTCAGTTCTATCTAACTCTTTGTGACCTCATTTTGGTTTGTTTGGTTTTTTGGCAAAGATGCTGGGGTGGTTTGCCATTTCCTTCTCCAGCTCGTTTTACAGATGAGGAAACTGAGGTAAACAGGGTTAATTGATTTGTCCAGTGTGACATAACTAAGTGTCTAAGGCTCTAACAATGTAGAGGGGGCTACCAGAGAATGAGATAGTGACTTCCCTCACTAATTTTCCCCAAGAGAAACTTAAAACATATTATT
The DNA here is from genome assembly GCA_028627135.1 of Pseudochirops cupreus. Classification (NCBI taxonomy): domain Eukaryota; kingdom Metazoa; phylum Chordata; class Mammalia; order Diprotodontia; family Pseudocheiridae; genus Pseudochirops; species Pseudochirops cupreus. The sequence goes on along the minus strand of CM053583.1, from coordinate 256,985,757 downwards.
TGAAGGCATATTTCTCTTTATAACGTCCCATCATAAAACAAGACCATAAACTTTTGGTAATATAACTTGGATTCCTTAAAATGTGTTAGATCGCGGGGTGTCTAGGTGGCGCAGTGAATAGAGCACTGGCCCTGGAGTCAGGAAGACCTGAGTTCAGATTTGGCCTCAGACACTTAACACAAAAACTAGCCGTGTGACCTTGGGCAAGTCACTTAACCCCAATTGCCCTCCAAAAAGCAAAAAAAAAAAATGTGTTAGATCTTTCATGTGTTTTTGTTATCTAAAAAAATTTTATTTCATGAATTTATAATCTCTTCCTCCCACTGCTTCTCCCAAATTAAACAACCGAAAAAGGAAAAAAGAAAAAGAAAAAAGCCCTCATCGTAAACATTCATTGTCTGACAGAGCAAACGCTCACATTAGCCAGACCCCGAAAAAGTAGATTTCTTCATTTCTAAATTTATCACCTCTCTGGCAGAGGGTGAGTGGCATGCTCCACCTTCTGGTTTCTGAACTGGTGGTTTTATCATTGCTTTGAGTAGAGCTCTGAAGTCTTTCAAGTGGTTTTTCGCTTGGTTGTTGCTGTGGCGTGTTTCTTTTCCCTCCTATTTCTGCTCATTTCACTCCGCAATCAATTCACAGAAATCTCCTCAGTTTTCCTGAAACTATCCATTTAATCATTTCTTAGGGCACATACAATTCTATTGCATTCATTTGTTTATCCATTCTCCAAAGGCACATATTCTCTGGGTTTCCATCTTTCAGCTACTAGAAATATTTTCATAGATAAATAGGTAAGATAGATAGATAGACAGACAGACAGATACATAGATAGATAGACAGGTAGATAGATAGATACATACATACATACATACATGCATACATACATACATAGACAGGCACAAATATGTATATATCTGTATCTAACCTATCGAGCAATCAAGAAAGAGACAGAGAGAGAATTCCTTTTCTCTTTCTCTGATCTCTTTGGGGGTACAGTCAGCTCAAAGAATATTTACAGCTTAATAACTTCTGAGGGCATAGTTCCAAATGCCCCACTTGTTTTTGAGCACTTACTAAATGTCTAATCCCATATTAAGTGCTGTGGGAATGGTTTGGTAGGGAAATATAAGAAAAACAAAAGATGGAATCTTTGTCTTTAGAGACCGCAAGATACACATCTGAAGCAATTTAAAGATAGTTATGAAGAAATAGGAAAAAATGTAATCATAGGGCGCAGATTTAATATAGAAGTGCTGGGATAATGAAGAATAAGGCAATAAAGAAGTAATCAGGATGGACTTCTTAGAGGAGGTGAGCTCTGAGCTTATTACTTTCCTTGCTCCAGTACAAAAGCTTCTACTCTATCACTGGCATGGAACAGGAGCTTTGCAACCAATAAGAACCAAGTGATAGTTCAATGCACTCAGCATCCATTGGGGAAAATTTCTTAAGCCTATTCTCTTAGTCCATAGTTGAGTCAAGTAAACAAGCATTCATTTATGCCCACTATGTGCCAGACACTATGCTAAGGGAGAAAAAGAAAGACCTAAAGCAATCCCTGGTCTCTAAGAGGTCACAGTCTAACGGGGATTTGGCTTGACTTAGTTATACTTAAGTAATTTTCTTCATGTGGGGTGGAATTAGGAGAAGATCAAGTTCCCAAACTTTGTTCTCCATGGAACCTAAAGGTTTTTATCTTCAGAGATGACTGGCTTCCTTTCCAGCCAATGTTTCATAGTGACAACAGTTTCTCTAGGTTTGGGAGCAGTGCAGGGTGAGAGAGGCTGGACTTTTAAAAAAAACTCAGTTGCCCAATTTCCTACCAAACTGAAAAGTAACCATCCAAACTGCTCAGTTCATTTGTTTTTTCTCCAGAGAAGTGGTTTGACTCAAAGTTCACCATATCATTTCAGGGTTCTTTTCTTTCATTTCAGGGATATTTTCAAGAAACAGTGATGTATTACGGCTTTTATACCAATTCAACTATCAAGCACAAAGGAATCAGCAGCTCTTACAACATGCAGCTGGCATATATTTTCACAATTGGGCTGTACTTGGTCATCTGCTTCTTTTCCTTACTCTATAGGTATGGAGTTCTGCATCTTTATGTTCAAAGCTTCCTCTCACACTTAGACAAAATTCAACAGCTCATCATTAAGTAGGATGTCTAAGGTGTGTGCTATGAATCACTCTCAATAGCCTAGAACTTAAAAGGCAAGTTCAGAGTGAAGAAATAAAAGGTTTCACTGCTTTTTCACATCTTGTTTTTAAATTAATACCCTTTAGGTTTTAAAAAACATTTTATTCATTTTGAATATATTCCCCTTTTCCTACTTTAAAATATCAATAGAGATATTTTCAAAGAAAATAAAGCAGTACAGCAAAACATTTCAAACATTATTTTTTTAACTACACTTCCTACCATCTACAGAAAAAGAAAAAGAGGCAAAAAGAAAGAAATATAGAACCTCTGTATCACATCATCTCAGTTAAGCAAAACAATTTCTTATTATCAGTCATTTCCAAAGTGTTTCTTATGGGGCAGCTAGGTGGCACAGTGAATAGAGCACTGGCCCTGGAGTCAAGAGGACCTACGTTCAACACTTAGTAGCTGTGTGACCTTGGGCAAGTCACTTAACCTCAATTGCTCTTCAAAAACAAAAACAAAAAAAGACAAAGTGTTTCTTATTCTATATATTTGTCTATCAAATTTCACCAGTTTTTTCTTTTTGTTTTCCTTTTATTTTCAGTTCCAAATTCTTTTCCTGCCTTCAGCTCTTCCCTCACCCATTAAGATGGCAAGAAATACAGTACCCATTATACATATAAAGTCATGCAACACATATTTCCACGTTAGCTATATTAACAAAGAAAATGAAAGAAAATATGCTTCAATCTGCACTTAGAGTTTAACAGTTTTCTATCTAGTATTTTTCATGAGTCCTTTGGAATTGCTGTGGATCATTGTATTGATCAGAGAAGTTACGACTCTGATTATCATTACAATATTGTTGGTACTGTGTAAATTGTTCTCCTGGTTCTGCTCACTTCAATTCATATAAATCTTCCTAGGTTTTTCTGAAACCATCCTCTTCATTTCTTCTTCTTTTTCTTTTCTTTTCTTTTTTTTTTTTTGCTTCTTTGGAGGGGGGGAAGGCAGGGCAATCAGGGTTAAGTGACTTGCCCAAGGTCACACGGCTACTGAGTATTGAACTCAGGTCCTCCTGTGTCCAGGGCTGGTGCTCTATTCACTGAGCCACCTAGCTGGCCACCCCTCCCTTCATTTCTTACAGCACATTCCATCACAACTTACAGTATTCCATCACAATTGTACACTGCAACTTGTAACCCTTCCCCAGTGGATGAATATCCCCTCAGTTTCCAATTCTTTGCTGCTATAAATATGTTTGCCCACATTGGTGCTTTTCCTTTTTATTTGATCTCTTTGGAGTAAAGTTTTGCCACCTGTTTCCTCATTTTATTAGCTTTAGGGCAGCAGGGTGGGGATATAGAAGGAAGAGGTGTATTTTATGAGATTTCTGATCTGCATAATGAGGGGTTTGGACGTCATCAGATGATCTCTGATGTCCCTACCAACTTGTAATCCTCGAAAGTAGATAGACCAAGGCATACTGTGATTTCTTCAGTGTGGTAAATTCCAGGTATGGGAGCTGTCTCCATTAAAATAAATCTTAACCTGTCCATGACTTACTGAGTCAATCCCAGAGAATTTCTTGAGACATGTAGAGGTTAAGTGACTTGCCCGTCGTCATACAGCTAGTGTCTACACTGGGATTTAAACCCTTCTTCCCAACTCCAAACTCCATGCTATATTTACTAAGCCACATTGGCACTATAAGGTAGGTAGCACAAGTATGATTATCTCTGTTTTGCACATGAGGAAAAAGAAGGTTCAGAGAGGTTATGACATACCCAGGGTTCCACAACTATAAATGAGAGAATCAAGACTGGAACCAAACCAAACAGTGTTCTTTCCTCTACAGTACATTGTCAGTGGAGCTCTGTTAAAAGGTTGTTTTGGGGATGCACATGTAGTAGAATTTGGGGGGGACCCAATAGGGTTGTTACTTATCAATCAGGGTTCCTTAAGTCAGGGATAGATAATAGCAGTAAGGTGTCACTTAAAACTGAAGCAAGTAGCTATTTATTCTGACTGGCTGGGAAAAATAGCAAGATGAACAGTATCTACCTTGAGACTGAAATGAGTTTCCGAATTTTTAGGGCAGAATTCATAAATTGAACATTATTCAAAGTAACATTGCTTGAAACAAAGAAAAGAAAGATAACTATTCAAAAGTACCAGGTGGTTATACAAAAAGAATAGTACTGTTGGAGAAAAATGTATGTTCTTAGCTCCAGGAGTAGGTAAGGGAGTTATCATCTGAGTGTAGAACTAATTTCACTAAATCAAAGAAATCTGCCTATTAGGCTAGACAGGGAATAGAGTTTTCCCAGGACTCTGGAATCCTTCCCCTTCAGGAGTTAAGTCTTTTTTGTACTGATAAGAGGTAAAAAGGAAACACTACAGGACATTGGGGTCTTTTACAGCAAGGTGATTGATATAGAACAAGATGGAGCCAACGTGCCTTGGAGTAGGGCCCTTTCTAAGCAGGTATCTGGGGAGTGACAACTTCTCAGAAGGTGTCTCAGAATTTGGTGTCAGTTTTGACTGTTGACTTCCCTCTTCCCCCTTCATTGCTGCTGTCAGTCAGCAGCAAGCCCTTTAGGACTCTTTCAGTCCCCACCTAGCTTCAGTCCTTTTTGTCTACTTTCCCACCTCTGTGAGCCCCTTCCTTCCTCCCGGCTAGTGGGAGTCAGGGACAGCCCAAGCTCACCCCCCCACCCAACCAATGGGAGTGAAAGACAACAGGGGAAATATGACCCTGCTGTATTAGGGTTTAAAATTCTGTTCACCCCATATTGCATGCCTCCTCTCCCTGATCCATCATTTAGAGGACCACCCTCTTCTCCCAGGGGAAGAGAATAAAAATTTCCTGTTTTTATCCTGAGAAATCTCCATGTTCTTGATTAAATTTTGCATGGGGTTTTTCATCCCACACACAGAGAAGGATCTATGTGTTATACAAACATGCCATGGAAGTTCCTGGTGCAATACCAGGGGATTTGGTTAAGAGAGATTAAGGCAGGAGAGGTGAGGAAGCTCTCTGGAAGTTGCCAACCTCAGGAAACTTACTGAAGTCAGTCTGAGGTTCACCATGATAAACTTTAGGACAAAATTGTTAGGGTAATCCAGTACCAGAGGTACTTCCTCTAAATTCTCTTGGTACTTTGTTTATATCCCTTTTGTATTTAGATACCCTCTGCTTTGTATTATGGTTGCACATGTACCTGTCATCTCCCACATTGGACTGCAAACACCTTGAGGCAAGGACTGTGATTTATTCATCATTGCAAAGCCCCCAGCTTCTAGACCAGTGGTCTGTACATAAGTTTTTCAACAAATGTTGAATTGGATTGAACCAAATATAATAGCAGATGGTATACTCTTTTCTCCTAATAGAGCCACATGTCTATTTGTGACTTCACTTACATAAGTAAAGCAATTACCCTGACTTCCTGCTAATTAAAGTGGCTTGCCAGGAAACCTTTTAGAATTGAATAAAAAGTAGTCAGCCTTACACTAAGGTTTTGATGGAAATGACACTGGGTGTGTTGTGGTTTTTGCCTCTCGTAGCATGGCCTGTTCTTTCCGGAATAACTTCATTAACCCCCACGTCTACTCCAGAGGGACTGCTAAGCTTGTCTTTTCCTGGGACTTCACCATCACCCATGAGAAAGCTGTGAAACTAAAGCAAAGAAACCTTTCTACTGAAATCAAGGTATAATTAAGACCTGCTAAGCCCATCATCTTCCCTCCTACCTGTCATCTAACTTTTCCTCTGTAAAAAAAAAAACAAAACCCTACAGATTAAATTTACTGTATACTGTAAAAGAAAAGCAAACTATATATAAAATGGACCTATAGTTTCATGTATAGTCCTCTTTTTTCTCTGCTCTGCTATTTATATAGAAATGCCAAATTTTTTTATATAAAGTTTAGACAAAAATTTTTAAAAGAAAAAGAAAAAAGAAACTCGGGGAATATCTGTTGCGCTTTCACCCCATTCCTAATCCCCTTTTTAATTCCCAGAACTAGAAAGAACATCAGCAATCATCTGATACAAACTTCCTTATTTTATCTTACAATCCCTTCTATTTTTGCAATTAATAAGCATTTATTTTGTGTCCCTCCCATCTCCCCCACACCAATAAAAAAGAAAATATAGGAAAAAAAACCTTTAAGAAATATGCATAGTCATGCCAAACAAATTCCCACATTGGTGTGTCCAAAAATGTGTATCTTGTTCTGCCTCTTGAATACATCCCCTCTCTACCTTAGGAAGCACGCCTTGTTTTTCCTGTCTGCATCCCTAGCACTATGCTTCATAAATGCCTTTTCATTTTTTATAAGTTTTTAATAATATTTTTGTCTTATAGCACCATTGTTATCCCAAGTATCCTTTTCATTTATTTTTACATGTATTTTTGAACATAGCCATGTGGGAATTTGTTTTGCCGGACTATGTAGAGATATATTAAAGAATAAAAATAATAATAAATACAGGTGGGCACACAGACTTGCAAGGGACAGATTGATTTTTTTTAAATGTTACTTTAAAATTTTTTGAAAGTTTTTTTAAAGTAATCATTCATTTTTTTTCTTCCTCTCCCCTTCTGTTCTGTGATGTAATCCAACCATTCCCTTCCCAATCTTTATTTCCTGGGTACAACATCTGACTCTTTTGCTCCCCTTAGATTATTTGATTCCCGGAAAACTGTTCCCTCTTGTCCTGCCTCTGGATGTGGGGATGACTCGTCTTGGGAGGGCTGGGGGCAGGGGGGAAGGAGCATCATTTTGTTGCTGACATGATAGGAGCATTAATGGATCACCTGAAAATTCCTTCTGGTTGCAGGAGAATCTGTCAGAAATCCGGCATGAGAATGTGATTACACCTCTCAAGCAGAGATTATCTCATCTTTGTGTCCACCTGGTAGCTTGGATAGTTTCCACAGGAGTGGCTGTTGCCTGCTGTGTGGCTGTTTATTACCTGGCTTTTAATAACTTGAAGGTAACTCCTGAGAGGGGGGGAAAGACAACACAAGATACAGGGAGGAGTACCAGGCTAGAGATGAGACCATTCCTGTTCTAATCCTGACAATCTCTAGCTAGCTAAGTGAGCTTTACAAGTCTCTTGATTTCTTTGTGTTTTAGTTTCCTGGCTTGTAAATTGGGGATAATAAGGCCAAGCATGGTGGTACACACTTGTAATCCCTACTCATGGTGGTGTGTGAGATGAAAGAGTTCAGAGTCTGAATCTGAGGTCAGAAAAGGTCTTTATTCTTTCCCATGAGAAAGGACTCTGCCCTGTCGCCCACATGGCGTCTGCAGGGAGAGAGCAACAGGTGGAAGCCAGCCCATGGTTAATGCAGAAACCCAACCCTGCAACTTGCCTTCACTCTCATTGGTAGAGGGGCTGACCCACAACCTAAGCACGGGAATCTCTCTCTGAGACAAAGGACCCGGAAACATGTGGGTGTCCAATGAAAGCAGTCTTAACCTTACTTGGGATATATTGTGCTGAGGTGGCACTGGGGAGGGTCTCCATTGCTCTAAGCCCCTGATTGCTGGAAGGTCCAGTGACCTCAGCCTAGTAAATACTGAAGCCATTCTAGATTTGATTTTTCAGAATGGGGAAACTTCACTATAAATTATCCCTCACAGTGGGACTGAGAATAGGGGACTACATCAGCTCAGGAGTTCAGACAATTGGGTGTCTGCACTAGCCCCAGCACCAATATGGTAGACTCTTTTGAGTGGAGGGAGGAAAGGCACCTGACTGCCTAAGGAAGGGTCAAAGCTCCCATTTGGATAAGCAGTAGGATAGATCAATGAGTGCCTGTTGCGCTTCCAACCTGGATGGGATAGGCAGAGCCAGTTTCAAAAATATCAAACAATTAGGATTAATAATAAGTACCTGCCCTGCCAAATTTACAGAGCTGTTGTAAGGGTCTAATAGGATTGGGTGGGGAGGGAAGAGAGAGAGAGAGAGAGAGAGAGAGAGAGAGAGAGAGAGAGAGAATGGATGAACAAAAAAAGCATTTATTAAGTGCTTGATATATACCAATCATTCCACTAAGTATTGGAGATACAAATGGCAAAGTAAAATACACAGACCCTGTTCTCAATAAGACCTGATATGTAGGGGGATTAGGCAGAGAGTCATATAGAAAAGTCCTGTGGTCTTTAGGAGGTGTGAATACTTAGCTAAAAGTATAAAACACTCACAATGCAAATGATTGTTATTAATAAAGACTCTCCCCACCCCTGTACCTCTGAAGAAGAGAAAGTTTATAAATCTCCAGGTTCTTGGGGCTACCTCCATTCCAGATGATGAACAAGGGCCTATGGTTATGGAGAAAAAAGTTTCATAGAGTTCCCTTTTCCCTCTTACTAATTAACACAGGGAAGGTATTAGCATTAAGGGAAATTAGGAAAGGTTCCTGTAGAAGGTAAGACTTTAGCTGGGATTTGTAGGAAGCCAAGGAAGCCAGAGAGTGGAGATGAGGAGGGAGAGTATTCCAGGCACAGGAGACAGCCCAGAGAAAATGCCCAGAAAAAAGAAAAGAAAAGAAAATGCCCAGAGCTGAGAGATGGAGTGTTTGTTTTACCCTACACTTTCCATAAGGTCTAAGAATAGTGGAAAGGCAGGAGGAGGCTAGGTTATGAAGGGCTTTGAACCCCAAATGGAGGGTTTATAGATGATTACGGAAGTAATAGGGAAATACTGAAGTAGGGTAGTGACATAGTCATAGAACACTTTAGGAAAATCACTTTGGCAGCTGAGGAGATGTGGATTGGAATGAAGAGAGACTTGAAGTAGGCAGACCCACTAGCAGGCTATTGCAACAGTGCAGACATGAGGCCCCACACTAACATGGTGGAAGTGTCAGAGGACAGAGATGTTACAAAGGTAAAATTGGCAGGCCTTGGCAAAAGGTTGGATATGGAGCATGAAAGATAGTGAGGAATTGAGAATTACACCTAGGTTGTGAACTTAGGAGACTAAAAATAATTTATGGGGCAGCTAGGTAGAGCAGTGGATAGAGCACTGGCCCTGGAGTCAGGAGGACCTGAGTTCAAATTCGGACTCAGACACTTACTAGCCATGGGATCTTAGGCAAGTCATTTAACCCCAATTGCCTTATTTTCCCCTCTCCAAAAAGAAAAAAAAATTTACTAAAAGTAATTGCTTTTCTATTACTCAACAGTAATAGAGAAGTTAAGAAGAGGGGAGGGTTAGATAGGAAAGATAATGAGTTAATGTCTGGACATTTTAAATTTAAGAAGTCTCCAGGACATCCATTTTGAGATATCTAATAAGCAATTGGAGATACAAGACCAGAGATCAGTAGAGAGGTTAGGGTTACATAAATAGATCTGAGAATCATCAGCATAAAAATGATAATTGAATCCATGAGCTGATGAGATCACCAAGTGAAATAGTATAGACAGAGAAGAGAGCCCAGGACAGGGCCTTGGAGAACATCCACCATTAGTGAGTTAGCCTTTGATGAAGATCCACCAAAGGAGACTGAAAAGAAGTGGTCAAATGGATGGGAAGAGAACTAGGAGAGAGCAGTGTCATGAAAACCTAGAGAGAAGAGAATATTTTGAAAAGGGTGATTGACAGTGTCAAAGGCTGTAGAGAGGTCAAGAAGAATGAAGATTGGGAAAAGACCATTATATTTGGCAATTTAGAGATCACTGGTAACCTTGGAGAGGTAGTTTAGTTGAACAATAAATTTGCCAGCTTGAAGATAGTAACAGATTGTAGATGGTAGGCACCTATTGTAGACAGCCTTCTCAAGGAGTTTAGATACAAAAGGGAAGAGACATATGGGATGATAGCTTGTGATGGATGGATCCACTGAGTGTTTTTTGAGATGGGTATATATATATATGTATATATATATATATATATATATATATATATACATATATATATGTATACAGAGAGAGAGAGAGAGAGAGAGAGAGAGAAAGAACAGGAAAATAGTCAGTAGACAATGAGAGATTGAAGATAAATGAAAGAATGGGGATGACAGAGGGGAAAGTCTGTGGGAAAATTTGGGGTAGAATGGGATCACTTGTACTTGTGGAGGAGTTTGCCTTGAAAAGGAGAAATACCCCCTTATGATGTGAAACAGAAGTGAATGAGGAGATAGTGACAGAAGGCATCTGTGTGATATAGGATGAAGAAGTGGAGAGAAGGGTAGCTCATAGTGAGTGGTTTCATATTTTTTTTATTGAAATATGAGCCAAGATTCTCAACTGAAAGGTGAGGAGGAGGCAGAGCTGGGGAGGTTTGAGGAGAGTTTAAAAAAGTTTGGCAGAGCAGCTGTGGAGAGTAGATTAATCAATTAGGGAATGTGTATTGAGATTATGTAGCATAAATTTGCAGTAGAGCCAGGCAGCATGATTTGGTGATTTTCCCCACCTTCAATTCGTAGCACATAAAGAGCAAAGGCAGCAAAACAGGGGTAATCCAGGACTGAGGCTTGGCAGGGCAAGATCTTTGGTAGAATTAGAGGATGAGGGATTTGAAAGAAGAGGATTGTATAGGTAGATATCTCATTAAGTTAGGGAAGGGGAAGAGAGTATAGCCAATGCAGTGGTGAGAGTCTGGAAAAGAACTAAGAGTTCAAGGGAATTGAAGGTCATGGTGAAGAAAAGGAGCAGGATTTAACGCTATACGGCAGAGGGAGAGGTGGAATGATGATAGATTGAACCAGATAAGAGAATTTCGGCTCATAAACATGGAAGTAGAGAATTTGAGGGTGATGGCAAGATCAAGGGTAGGACCATCTCTGTAGTTGAGGTGGTGTGGAGGTGTTAACAAGTTGAAGAACTGGTAGGTTAGGGGTTTGAGGGAGCATCCCTATGTATGTTGAAGTCCTCTAGTATGAGAACAGGAGTTGGGAAGGAGAGAAAGACCATGAGGGTGTCACTGAACTCATTGAAGAAAGAGGTCAGTAGATAATGGTTATTGGGATTTTGATTGGGTCATAGATATGGATTGTGTAAACCTCAAAGGAGAAGTGGTTACTGGATGATGGAGGGTAGAAGAAGAGCATGAAAGTGGCATTGGGGAACAAGGCATATTTCAACTTCCCTACCTTGACCAGTGAGTGAGAGAATGAATGAAAATGCAACCCATTGTTGGAAAGGATGGCCAAGGAAGTTGTGTCATCAAGAAAGAACCTAGATCTCAGGGAGAGGCAGAAGATGAAAAGAGTGCAAAAGGAAGAGATTGAAGATGAAAGCATATTTGCTACCTACAGACCAAGTATTCCAGAGTGGAAGGGATATTTAGCTTTAGAGTAGAATAGGAATGGGAGATGGGGAACAAAATGTGAATAATGACAAGGGAAGGGGAGGGTATGACTGTGGGATTTCTTTAATCATTGATGAGTGAGTTCAGATGGGTTATTAACCCACTCACCATCAATTAGTAAGCATTTATTAAAGCATACATGCCAGGAACAGTGCTAGGTGATGATATTACAAATGCAAAAAATTGAAACAGTCTCTGCCCTTAAGGAGTTTATATTCTAGATAGAAAAGCAACAGGTACAACACAAACCCTTCTACTCATGTAATCCCAGGAGTAATTCCCTACCAATTCTCAAGACCAAAAGATTGCCACAGTAGTTCCATTCTCTCATGTACATGCCATGTGCAACCATCCATCAATCAGTCAGCCATGGCAAAGGTCACTTTAACAACGGATTCATTCAGGCAACATCCAGAAGCTGTTTAAAAGGCAAGCTTGAAATGGGATCTATTAGCATACCCGCTGTACAATGCAGAAATTGCAGAGAGGTGTTGACAGGAAAGCCAAGAGTGTTGGCTTTTTTGCTTTTTGGAGGGCAACTGGGATTAAGTGACTTGTCCAAGGTCACACGGCTAGTTCTGTGTTAAGTATCTGAGGCCGAATTTGAACTCAGGTCCTTTTGACTCCAAGGCCAGTGCTCTATTCACCGCGCCACCTAGCTGCCCCACCAAGAGTATACTTTAACAGGGCTGAAAGAAAACCTATTTTCTAATGGTGTCCTCTGGTAAGTCAGAGAGTTCAGATCTGACCTCAGACATCTGGCACACTTACTAGCTGTATGACCTTAGGCAAGTCACTTAACCCCAATTGCCTTGCTTTCCCCCCTCAAAAAAATTATAAAAAAAAAGAAGGCAATTTAATATAGACTATACACATGTACTCGTGCAAAACATTTCCACATTAGCCATGTTGCAAAAGAAAATACAGACCAAAAAAAAAGAAGATAATAAAGAAAATTTTAAAAGTGTGCTTTGATCTGTATTCATGCGGCATCTCTGGAGGCGGACAGCATTTTTCATCATGTGCCCTTCAGAACTGTCTCACATCATTATATTGCTGAGACTAGCTAAGTCATTCTCAATTGATCATCTAATGCTAGTGCTGTTCCTGCATACAATGTTCTCCTGGTTCTGTTCTTTTGAGGAGATGGGACTTGATGACCTGTAAGGTTCCTTCTTTCTATGACTTCATGGCTCCCAGAGGGCAGAACTGTGAACAATGGGTGGTGTTTACAGAAAGGTACATTTTGATTTGACGCCAGGAAGAACTTAATAATTCGCATTCCCTAAAAGTAGAATAGGGCAGCTAGGTGGCACAGGAGAGAATACTAAGCTTGGAAGTAGAAAGACTCCTCTTCATGAGTTCAAATCTAGCCTCAAATACATTATAGCAGTGTGACCCTGGGCAAGTCACTTAACCCTGTTTGCCTCAGTTTCCTCATCTGTAAAATGAACTGGAGAAGGAAATGGCAAACCATTCCAGTAACTTTGCCAAGAAAGCTCCCAAGATCATCTATGCCATCCCAACCAGTCCGTTTGGCTTTTGTCTTGCCACTGGATTGGATGACCCAAGAGAAGAGAGTGAGTCTGAGGACTTTGTGCAACTCTGTCTCACTTAAATCCAATTCGTATGCAAGTCAAATCAAGATGTCACTCTTGACGTCATTGGTCCTCTCTGAAATGTAGAACAAACAACCACCAGGCCTAGAGGTATGAACCATTAATCACTGCTACAGATATTATCACAGGTGTGTGTCTAGGGTGTGTCCAGGCACGCAGTAGATGGGCTCCCCCAGCAGCCCTTTCACAATGGCGATGCTTATCGTGATTTAGAGTCCTGCAGGGCTTGGGGCATCTTTCCCAGGCTCTGGTTTCCTCTTGCTGCTTCCTGTTCTCTTCTCCACATACTTCCCCGTGTGGGAAGGAGGAGGTGAGTCTAATGACTTGCCTCCATTTCCACTTCTGTAAAACTGAGGATAATTCTCGTTCTTACCTCATAAGATTGTTATGAGGATCAAATGGGATCAAATAGATTAAGTGCTTTGTAAACCTTAAGTAGCTGTATAAATGCTAGCATTTCCTAGGATTTAGCCTCTGGGAGGACTTTCTTAGCCACACCAGTGACTGGAGTGGTGGGCAGGGGGAAGAGCAGATTGACTAGGCTGCTTTTTCCTGTTGCTTTGCTAAGACTCGACTGAGTAAACCTCTGAATAATGATCCGTTTCTTGATTTTTTTCCTTCTTCTCTGGTCACAGTTTCTGAAAGAACACAAAAGCCAAGCAGCCACTTTATTGCTACCTTTCCTGGTGTGTTGCATCAATCTCTTTATACCACTAATTTACTCCTCCTTTGGATTGGTGGAAAAGTTTGAAATTCCTCGACATCAGGTCTTAGTTATCATTACCAGGTATGTCACAGCTTCCTACCTTCCTGCTTAAAGGTGCTGCTTATATTGAGCGGGGTGGAGGGGAGGACCTGGGGGATGATCTCAGGCCTCTCATTCACTACGATCTTGCTTTTCTTTTCTTTGCCTTTTTCGAGGGGGCAAGGCAGGACCATTGGGGTTAAGTGACTTGCCCAAAGTCACACAGTTAGTTTTGTGTTAAGTGTCTGAGGCCAGATTTGAACTCAGGTCCTTCTGACTCCAGGGCCGGTGCTCTATTCACTGTGCCACCTAGCCCTCCCTGATCTTGCTTTTCTTGAAGGATGGAAAAAGGAGCCTTGGTAAATGATAATGAACCCGACTCCCACCCCATTTTTCTAGAATAGGTCCCTAGATTCTTTGGGCTATAGAGATATTTGCCCTCCTCTTCAGTATTAAGGAAAAGACCTCTTAGGTTAACTCCCTAACCGCTTGATTCTAATCTCGAAATGAGGCAGCTAGATATGAAGTGGAGAGCTGAGTTCAAATCCAATCTCAGATATTTAGCAGTGTTGGACAAGTACGTCACTTACCCTCAGCTTCCTCAGCTATAAAATGGTGATCATAATAGCACCTACCTCCCAGAGCGTCCAGGATCAAATGACAATATTTGTAAATCACTTAGTGTTTGGCACATACCACTTGTTTCCTTTCTTCCTAATAGAAAGAAAATGAAGAATTTGCTAGGAGCATTGGGGAGTAGGGGAAGAAAGAGATCCCAAAGAGCTATTGTTATTATGATTTAGCCGTAGGTATCCTGGAATTGATTTGCCTTGAATCATGTTGATAGAGAAGTCCCCATCTAGATCACAGCCTCCTAGGAACAGAGGCAGTTATATGGTTCAGTGGGTAGAGTTCCCAGCCTGAAGTCAGGAAGACTCATCTTTCTGAGTTCAAATGTGACCTCAGACATTTACTAGCTATGAGACCCTGGGCAAGTCCTTTAATCCCATTTGCCTCAGTTTCCTCATCTGTAAAATAAGATGGAGAAGGACATGGCAAACCACTCCAGTATCTTTGCCAAGAAAACCCCAGATGTTGCCATGGGGAGTTAGTCTTGACTAACTGAACAACCAAGGTGGGAATTGAGAAGTCCCAGGATTGTTCTCCTTTCTTCCTACCCATTAAAGTTTCACAATTGTTCCTTCTTTTTTTTTTTTTTCTGGATCCGTGATATAAGGAACTCTTAATGAAGAAATTCCTACTATCAATAAAGACCAACATCTGTTCAGCAACTTATATAGTTTTAGAATTTTGTCTAAGATCCTGAGAGGTTGAATTGCTGGGTCACAGCCACTAAGTGTTAGAGATGGGATCTGTGGCATTCCATGCTGCCTTTCATTCACTGACAGTGGTTTTCAGATTGTGTAGCCTTTCTTACTTACTCATAAGATCCAGGTTTCTTGTCCCTTTCATCTCTCCAAGGGCAGAGAAACTAGAACTTGCCCAGCCTGTCAGTACTGGCTTCCTAATGTCACTACTTTAAGCCATTGGTACAATACAATGGCCATTGTCCTGTTAGAACTGTGAAAGAATGGAGTGTTCAGACCCAGAGTACTTAGGTGAAATCATGGAGGTGACCCAAGGGTTTAACTCCTTCGGTTTACTTTAATATTCTATTTCTGTTAGCTGTTTGCCAAAATTTAGTGACTTCCTTAGGTCAAAAATAATTTGGAAAAGTGCCCTTCTTCCCAAAGTTCTCAGAACTCTCCTTTTTTTTTTAAGATGTGACAAATTTTTATTGGTAAGTTTTATTTTAATACAGCAGACAAATATCAACACACAAACCCAAAGTAAAATATGCTTCTAAAAACAATTAAGCCAGAGAACACAGAAGAGTTATTGTTATTATACATGTCATCTTATACATTTATAATTTATCTATTTGTTGAAAGTGTTTTAGGCTTATAGTCAGCCAATATTGATTAAGCACCTAGTACATGCAAAGAGGTAGACGAACTTCATAGAGGGAATACCTCTAATTAGAGGGAACAGTGAGGTCAATGAACCATTAGAGTATTGACCCAGCCCTGACATGTGTAGAAAGGGGAATATGAGCATGTTTCTTTCATTTTTTTTTTAGAAGGGGAAGGCAAGGCAGTTGGGGTTGAGTGACTTGGCCAAGGTCATATAGCTAGTTAAATGTCAAGTGTCTGAGGTCACATTTGAACTCAGGTCCTCCTGACCTCAGGGCCGGTGCTCTATTCACTGTACCACCTAGCTGCCTGCATGAATGTGTTTCAAAAGGGATAAAATGATTGCTTGTCTTTTGTCATTTAGGAATATCTTTCTGAAAATATCCATCATTGGGATTCTTTGTTATTATTGGCTCAACTCCGTAGCAGTGTCCCATGAAGAGGTGAGATTTCAGACTCTCTCGACTGATTTTGTGTCTTGCTCTTAAGCCTTTGATGACAACAGGCAGGAAATGAACCTCCCAGCATTTATTAAGTACCTTATTAGTGGTAAACACTGTGCTAGGAGATGAGAATACCAAAAAAGGCAAAAAGAGTCCCTGCTTTCAAGAAACTCACAGTCTAATGGGAAAGGTAACATGCAAACAACTACGTATGTACATGAGATAAATTGGAGATAACCAGAGTGTGAATGAAGGCATAAAGACTTTTTGTAGGAAGTAGGACTTTAGTTGAGAAGGGAACCAGGAAAGTCAGCAAGGGAAGAGGAGGAGAGAGAGAATGTGTGCAGTTATATTTCTTAGTCTTCCCTTTGACAATGAATTTCTAGAAGCAAATTTAACATTATCAAGGGGCTGCTAGGTGGCGCAGTGAATAGAGCACTGGCCCTGGAGTCAGAAGCACCTCAGTTCAAATCCAGCCTCAGACACTTGACACTTAACCCCAAAGCCTTGCCTTCTTTCCTTGCCCCCCCAAAAGAGAAAGAATGTAACATTATCAGGGAAGAGAACAGATCATTCAGAATGTGGCAAGAGGTCAGCACAGTTCCAGAAAGAAGGTGGGGTTTCTCAACCAATAGCCCTGATAAGGTCACCCCATTGAAAGAGAACTCTCTTCTCTTCTTGCCTCTAATCTTCCTCATTCCAAGTCAGCTCAAGGAAATATTTTTGTTTAAACTTTTTTCATTGGATTGCCACCAATTTTCAATAATCTACCCTAATTCAAGCTAAAAAAAACTGGCATGGATAATTTACTCATAATCTCCTAAATTAATTTTAACGACTTAATTATTGGATCAATATTCTTTCCACACCTTACCCCGGAGCTGCTCACAATTGATTGGCGTTCCATTTTTCATTTCCCTTTTTGAGAAGGGGCGTTATTGAACCAGACATTTTGGCTTGTCTGGGGGAAGAAAGTGAGCGCAGGGACCTGTATAATTTTCCAAAGCAGATAATCTACCCCAGACCATTTTGAAACTCCCTGCACTGAACTGTATCATGGGCACTAGTTTATCAAGTGTCTTTGCCCTCTATCTTCCTCCTCATCTCAAAATATGAGGTGACTATAAATTAATGACAGGATTTTTTTTTAACAAACACGTTAGGAGTTGTATACTCAGATAAGAGCTGTCACTTTCAAAGCAGGTATATATGATATCTATATCTATACTTTATATATCAATAGAGATAGACAGACAGACAGATAAGCTATATGTTCATGTCAACAAGCACTACAGCAGAGTGGGGGGCAAGGGATGGGATGATAGTCATCTGAGAATACATAGTCCTGAGTCAAGCTGAATCTGAGAGTACTCAGGCCAACAAGGGGGACAGGTACAGAAAGGCGGAAGGAATCAGTGCCTGAAATCACAGGGAAGGAAGAGAGTTGGCTTAACACACAAATCAAAATTGATCCAAGGCAAACTCTGACTAAATGCAAATTATGTAGGTCAGAAGAATGTTAGTTTTGTAGGGCTAGACTATTCTATTTGCTGCTGTAGTAAACTATCTGTGATTCTTGCCACTATTCTAGAGTATTTACCAGATTTAGCTCCTGAGAGCTTTTGGCTGTTAAAAAAAATAGCTAATACAACCTCAAAAGACACAGAATTGAAGATTCTACAAAATAATATGCCACAGACTCTCAAGACAGGTCCTAAGGAGGTACTTTGCTCCTCATGTATTTTGAACAATGGAATAAGTGCGTAACCTGTCAAGGTGACCATTGCAAAAGGGACAATGCTTTTCTGGATATATTGGCTATGTTTATTGTCATGTTGTCCTGAAAGAAGAGAGGCTTTCATTTTCTGGGAGGCCTTAAGGGTAGATACAGAAGACAGGTAGGGAAGGTATGGATGAGAACATGCTAGAAAGACCTTCCTGAAATTCTCACCTTATTCTGAGTTGATGTGACAAAGGGTCAAAAGTGTACATCTGGGAGCTTTTATCTGCATACCTCAGCTCCATTTAGTTACGGAAAACAAGGCCCAAATGGGATTGATAAGCCATGAAACAGATAAGTTATGTATGATTAGGGGCAGAAGAAAACAGAGATAATTTTGGAGCATGGGGTACTGCTGAGGAGGGCAGGCATGGGCTGGGGAAGAATGGTATATGGAGTATTGGAAAGAGGAAAGACCAGGAGAGAGTGGAAGGCCACTGAAGTGGAAGTGGAAGGCCACTTACTTTCTCGTCAATTTTCCTGAAGATTGGGGTACTGTGAGGTTGTGAATACTGGACTTAGTGATTTCCCTTTGTGTCAGAAAAGCGCCATTTGGGAGTACATTACTGAACACGTTGTCTCTTTGCTTTTTAGTGCTGGGAAACACATGTTGGCCAGGATATCTACCGACTCCTCATAATGAATTTTTTGTTTACTTTATTCGACACGGTTTTTGGGGAGTTTTTGAGAAGGTAAATCTGTGTCTCTTGTTGGAATTGGGGGAGGGAAATGGAAACCTTTTGAACAGAAGTATATCAGGAAGTAACTGCTTCCTTATACTCCTAAAAGCATACACTGTTTGAAATCTTTACGTTTTCCTTTTGTTTTTTCTCCCTCCCTTCTTAGTTAAACACATTTGCTCATTTTTTTTCCTACTTAATCTATTTCATAACCCTGTGCATCACCACAGGAAGTTTGTTTCAATCATTGGTATGCTTCAACCAGCCCTGACTGACTTTCAGATTCAATTGTTAAATTTTCTTTTCTTTCTTTTTTGGAGGGGGGAAGGCAGGGCACTTGGGGTTAAGTGATTTTCCCAAGGTCACACAGCTAGTAAGCATCAAGTGTCTGAGGCCAGATTTGACTTCCCTGACTCTAGGGCCAGTGCTCTATTCACTGCGCCACTTAGCCACCCCATAAATTTTCAGTATGAACATTTACACTGTAGAAACCAGCCGTTGCTACAAATTAGGGCTTGACTTACTGTTCTGTTGATCATTTAGACTTAAGAAAGTATTGACAATGCAGATCAAATTTAAAAGCATATGTACATTTTTCCTCCCAAGAGAGCCTAGTTGTTAGATATTTATTCTGGTTTTAATCAATTATAGGATTGACAGGATCTAGCTCTCTAGGGCTGGGCAGCAATCTCAGAAGCCTTCAGTCTAACTCTTTCATTTTATCGATAGGGAAATTTACCCCAGGAGGTAAACCGAATTACCCAAGGTCACACAATTTATAAGCATCATGGATGGAATTTGAAATCAGAATCAATGCTCTGCTTCCATTCATCAAATAGGTTTGTAGTTTGGAGGTTAAGAACTATCTCCCTTCCTAGACATCCTGTATGACTAGAGAGGGCTTAGAGCTTGCAGTAAAGGAATGGCCTTGGACCAGTGATATCAAATTCAAACAGAAATGGGGGCCTTTAACCTATGGGTCACTGTAGGCCACATATTAACTTAGAAAACCACCTATTAACATTACGTTCCATTCCATTTTTATTTATTTTGTTAAATATTTCTCATTTATACTTTAATCTAGTTCAGCGGATCTCAACCTGTGGGTTATGTTCAATTTGTAACAATGAAAATACACCCTGCATATCAGATATTTACATTATGATTCATAAGAGTAGCAAGATTACAGTTATGAAGTAGCAGCAAAAATAATTTTATGGTTGGGGGTCACCACAACAAGAGGTACTGTATTAAAGGGTCATGGCATTAGGAAGGTTGAGAACCATTGATCTAGTTCCTCCCAACTCAGGAGTGTTGCCCCAAATGTTTGCTACCTCTGGAGGTCAGATGTTGAATTTATTTTGTATCTGAAAGGGCTCATGAAAGGTCATTTGTCCATCTGCTTATGATAAAGAAGAATATCCCAGGCTAAAATGTGGAATTATGGAGGGAAAAAAACAGTCCTCGACTGGCAGTCAGGAAATCAGATTTTAGTTCTAGGCTTGATGGGAAATAATAACGCCAAACTGCCTACCTTATAGGTTTGTCATGAGGCTCAAATAAGATTATAGAAAAGAAAGCTCTTTGGAATGAAATTTAAGGTCATGATGATCCCAGCTTGGTAATAGGGCCAAAATTAATATGTCCATTTTCAAAGGATGTTAATTTGTATTCTTTTGATAGGACAAGATAGAAAGATATAACTCCTTTTTTTCCTATTCTTTTTTAAAAATTTATTTATTTTTTACTTTCAACATTTACTTCCATAAGATTTTGAGTTTTTAATTTTCTCCCCCTTCTTCCCCACTCCCTTCTCCAAGACAGTATGCAATCTGATATAGGCTCTACATACATATTCACATTAAACATATTTTCACATTAGTCATGTTGCGAAGAAGAATCAGAATGAATGGGAGGAATCACAAGAAAGAAGAAACAAAAAAGAAAGAAAGAGCAAATATTATGCTTTGATCTGATTCAGACTACATAGACAGACTCTTTGGATATGGAAAGCATTTTCTTTCGTGAGTCTTTTGGAGTTGTCTTAGATCCTTGTATTGCTGAGATCTAAATGTATCAAAGTCAGTCATCCCACAATGTTGATGTTACTATGTACAATGTTCTCCTGGTTCTGCTCCTCTGACTCAGCATCAGTTCATAAGTCTCTCCAGGTTTTTCTGAAGTCCACCTGCTCATCATTTCTCACAACACAGTAGTATTTCCTTACATTAAAATACCACAACTTGTTCAGCCATTCCCCAATTGATGGACATCCCCTCAATTTCCAACCCTTGGCCACCACAAAAAGAGCTGCTATAAATATTTTTTGTATATGTGGGTCCTTTTCCCATTTTTACGATCTCTTTGGAATACAGACCCAAGGGTGGTCTGGGTCAAAGGGGTTTGATAACTCTTTGGGCATAGTTCCAAATTGCTCTCTGGAATGGGTGGATCAGTTTACAACTCCACCAACAATACATTAGTGTTCCAATCTTCCCACATCTTCTCCAACATTTATCATTTTCCTGTTTTGTCATTGTAATGCCATGTATGAGCAGCTTCCCAAAAGAATGCTACTGTGAACAGCTTTTAAGGTTCTGATTACACAGTATCGTGAACACTCTATTCAAGAACAAATCAAAGGAAAACATTCACAACAAATCAAGATACAGTATTCACAACATTACTATCTTATCACAGAAAATCACAAAATAATGTTCACAGCAGCTTATCATTAAAATGGCCACATAGTTTTCACCAAAGTGGTCACAATATTTGGAACAAAGAACAAAAGAACAATCATCTGGTATCCCTAAGGAGGTTTGCCTCCTTATTTAGTCATTCAATCATCTCAGAATACAAGTCAGTCTTCCGCTCATGGGGCAACTAGGTTAACCCCATCAGTTACTTATCTAGCAATCAGTTACTAAGTATTGCTAATCATTAAATACAACCATTAGAAAATATACAAAACCTCCACCCCTCAGTCACTAGTAAACCACATTATCATCACAGCATTCAATATCCAAGGAGAGATCTTTTCTGCATCATGACTCTGGGTGG
The DNA here is from genome assembly GCA_028627135.1 of Pseudochirops cupreus. NCBI lineage: Eukaryota > Metazoa > Chordata > Mammalia > Diprotodontia > Pseudocheiridae > Pseudochirops > Pseudochirops cupreus. Next base: position 256,963,974 of record CM053583.1, on the reverse strand, counting down.
TTTCTCAGATTCCCTGGATCCCCTTCCATGGTCCCAGCACCTACCTGAATCCACCAAACAGTCACCTGGATTTAGAAGTAGACAGCTCCCAGGTCTTTGTCCAGTCCTCTGGGCAGTTCATGCTACACACTGAAGTTCACAGGGTCTAGTACATCTCAAAACCTTCACAATTTCTGTTCCTGGGAATTCAAGGATCAACTGAGCCACAAACAAAGTTTTAGCATCCCAGTCATGCTTCCTCAGTCCTCCAGCAGTTTGGCTGGCCCTAGGATCCAGAAGAAACCTCAGCCTTCCAGGCAGCAGCAGCCACTTCGGCCTTCCAGGAAGCCTTCCCAGCAGCAACTCCAGCCTTCACCAGATCTCTCAGCAGAACAGCTTCTTCCACCAGCATCTTGTCAGGAGAAAATTCTGACTGTCTCTCTCTGGGGTTTTTCTTATATATGCCCACAACCTTGGCTTCCTGTTATGTCAACAACAGGAGACAGAGTTTTTCTGTTTCTTTCACAGAGGTTTGATTAGTTACTAAGGGTTAAGTACCTGTTTACTTGACATAACAAAAAGGGGTCTTCAGATTAAATTAATTACCATTACATTCATGTTAGCCGATCTGATAGGTGTGATGTGGTACCTCAAGTTGTTTTGATTTGCATTTTTCTAATTTTCTTATCAATAGTGAGTTAGAGCATTTTTCATATGCCTACAGATACCTTTTATTTCTTCCTCTGAAAACTGCCTATTCATTTCCTTTGATTGTTTGTAGATTGGGGAATCACTTGTATCCTTATAAATTTGACTCAGTTCTCTATATATTTAGAGATATATTTTTAGATATAAATATAAATATATTTTTAATATATATTTTATTTAATATATATTTATTGTATACATTTATTTTTAGAGATATATTTTATGAAAGACACTGGCTATAAAATTCTCTCCCAGCTTTCTGCTTCCCATTCTAATCTTGGTTGTAATCTTGCTTTATTTATGCAAAAACTTTTCAATTTAATGTAATAAAATCATCCATTTTACATTTCATAATGTTCTCTATCTCTTGTTTGGTCATAATTTCTTCCATTTTCCATAGATATGATAGGTAAATTATTCCTAGTTCGCTTATAGTATTAGCCTTCATATCTAAATCATGTACCCATTTTGACTTTATCTTGGTATACCATGGTATACCATGCAAGATGTTGGTCTATGCCCAGTTTCTGCCATACTGTTTTCTAGTTTTCCCCACAGTTTTTGGTAAACAGTGAGTTCTTATCCCAGAAACTGGAGTCTTTGGGTTTATCAAACAGTAGATTACTAAAGTCTAACTACTGTGTCTTGTGTACCTAATCTGTTCCACTGATCTACCCCTCCATTTCTTAGCAAGTACCAAGTAGGTTTGATGATTGCTGTTTTATAATACAATTTCAGCTCTGGCAAAGTTAGGTCACCTTCCTTTGCATTTCTTTTTATTAATTCCCTTGATATTCTGGACCTTTTGTTCTTCCAGATGAATTTGCTGTTATTTTTTCTAGCTCCATAAAATGATGTTTTCATAATTTGATTGTCATGGCACTGAATAAGTAAATTAATTTAGGTAGAATAGTCGTTTTTATTATATTAGCTCAGCCTACCCATGAGCAACTGATGTTTTTCTAATTATTTAGATCTGATTTTATTTGTGTGAAAAGTGTTTTTTAATCATGTTCATATAGTTCCTGGGTTTGTTTTGGCAGGTAGGTTCCCAAATATTTTATGTCTATAGTAACTTTAAATGGAATTTCTCTTTCTATCTCTTGCTGTTGGGCTTTGTTAGTAATATATAGGAATGTCAATGATGTATGTGGGTTTATTTTATATCCTGCAACTTTGCTAAATTTGTTCATTGTTTCAGGCAGTTTTTCACTTGATTCTCTAGGATTCTCTAAGTATACCATCATATCATCTGCAAAGAGTGATGGCTTGTTTCTTCTTTGCCTGTTCTAATCCCTTTAATTTCTTTTTCTTCTCCTAATGCTAAAGCTAACATTTCTAATATTAAATAACAGTGGTGATAATGGACATCCTTGTTTCATTCCCAGTCTTATTGGAAATGCTTCCAGGTTATCTCTGGTACATAATAATGTTTGCTGATACTTTTAGGTAGATGCTACCTATCATTTTAAGGAAGACTCCATTTATTCCTGTGCCCTCTAGTGTTTTTAATAGGAATGGGTGTTGCACTTTGTCAAAAGCTTTTTCTGCACCCATTGAGGTAATCACATGATTTCTGTTAGTTTTGTCATTGATATGGTCAAATATTTTCCTAATATTGATCAGTCCCACATTCCTGGTATAAATCCTACCTGGTCATAGTAGATCATCCTTGAGATAAGTTTCTGTAATCTCTTTGCTAATATTTTATTTAAATTTTTTGCATTTATATTCATTAGGGCAATTAGTCTATAATTTTCTTTCTCTGTTTTGACTCTTCCCAGTTTAGGTATCAGCAACACATTTGTATCATAAAAAGAATTTAGGGGCAGCTAGGTGGCACAGTGAATAGAGCATCAGCCTTGGAGTCAGGAGGACCTGAGTTCAAATGGGGCCTTAGACACTTAACACTTACTAGCTGTGTGACCTTGGGCAAGTCACTTAACCCCAATTGCCCTGCCTTCCCTCCTGCAAAAAAAAAAAAAGAATTTAGTAGGACTCTTCTTTGCCTATTTTCCCAAATAGTATATAGTATTGAAATTACTTGTTCTTTAAATGTTTGATAGAAGTCACCTGCAAACCCATCTGCTCCTGGAGAGTTTTTCTTAAGGAGAACATTGATGGCTTCTTCAATTTCTTTTTCTAAAATGGGGTGAAGTATTTTTTTTTCCTCTTCTGTTAATCTGGGCAATTTATTTTTGTAAATATTCATCTATTAGCTATAACTCTTTATGTATACATATGTAATATGTTATACATATAAATTATAGATAAAGAATATATATGCACATATATATATATATATACACATATATGCACGTATGTACATATACACCTATTATTTATGGTCCTGGCATTATTTTCTTTGTCTACTTCTACCCAGACCCACCTCTGTTTTGCATATTGACCCATTATGTATATGAAAATCAGACAAAATGTCTCTGTTGACAATTTTTGTTATGTGGAAAGTACACAATGCACAGTACGGAGGTACTATGAAAGAGATTTTTAAGAAAAATAGGTCTTTGCCCTTCTCCAGGACTCACAGAGCTTCATTAAAAAGATAGGGATCTTTCTAGCTTCCTAGGCACACATTCTTGCCAGATTTTAAACTCTGATATTTTAGGTCTTGGTGACAAATTTTTAAGACATTCGATACAGGAAAATTCTATTGAACCCAATGCCACTTACTCTGAATTTATGGAAAAAGTGTCCTGTCGCTGAGCTGGAAGTTTGGAGGTGGGAGGAAGGATTTACCAGGTAAATAGGAAAATGTTTAGTCAACTTAGGAAAATAAACTTCTTAAAGAAGCATTTCATTTAAGCACTTTGCCTTAACAATTTAGAAGGTCATTTTCTTAAATAATGTCACACATTCACTGTGTTTATAAGCCTAGCATCAAGTTTTAGAGTTTGGAGGGCCATCAGAGGCCATCTAATCCAATTCCCTCATTTTATAGATGAGGAAACTGAGGCATAGAGAGGTTAAGTGACTTTTCCAGGAAAGGAAGGAAGCAAATAAACGTTTATTAAATACCTACCATGTACCAAGCTCTGTGCTAAGTGCTTCACAAATATTATTTCATTTGGTCCACACAGCAACCCTGGGAGGTAGGTGCTACTGTTATCTTCATTTTATAGTTGAGAGAGGTTAACAGAGGTTAAGTAACTTCTCCCAGGATCATACAGAGCTAGTATGTGTCTGAGGTGGGATTTGAACTCAGGCCTTCCTAACCACTACACTGCTTAGGGGCTAATATTATAGAGCTAATGAGTCTCCGAGGCAGGACTGGAAATCCAGGTATTCTTGATTTTTAAGTCCAACATTCTATCGCTATGTTGCCTCTAACATGAGAAAACAGCAAAATTACGTATTTTCCATACACCCCATCATACATGTTCAACTAATTTGCACACGACTTTTCACCTTTATTCCAAATTCATTGAGGTTATCCTGTGCAGATAGTTGGGTATCTTTTTTTTTCTTCTTAGAATTTCTGGACTCTTATAGATTTTGAATTTTTGATTTGCCAGGATGTGTCATAAACAGGACTTGAACCCAGGTTTTCCTGACTCTAAGACTAACTCTCTCTATACTACATCAAGTTTCTTCTCGTAACATTTTTATTATATTTTGTTTTTCTTCCCAGTTATATGTTAAAACAATTTTTAAACTTTTTTTTTCAAGTTTTGAGTTCTAAACTCCATCCTTCCCTCCCTCCCTCTCCTCTTTCCCCTCCTGGAAATGGTGAGTAATCCAATATAGGTTATACACCTCATAACATTTTTTTTTTGCTTTTTGGAGGGGGGAAGGTAGGGCAGTTGGGGTTAAGTGATTTGCCCAAGGTCACACAGCTAGTTTTGTGTTAAGTTTCTGAGGCCAGATTTAAACTCAGGTCCTCCTGACTCCAGGGCTGGTGCTCTATTTACTGCACCACCTAGCAGCCCCCCTCATAACATTTTTAAAAAATAACATTTTTCCCAGTTACGCGTTGTAATAGTAATCTGTTTAGCAGGATACTTAGCACTTAGTACTAAGTGCTAAGTGTAGAAGGGGCAAACCCTGTCCCATTGTTGAGAAGGCATGAACTCCCCTGTTGATGTGGAAGAAGGGGATTGGCTGAGGTGTGTATATAAGCAAGAATTCCAGAGACAGACAGACAGAATTGGAATGTTGCTCTGGGTGAAGG
>CM053583.1:256938515-256958598 GCA_028627135.1 Pseudochirops cupreus | reverse complement strand
CCATTTGAGTTAATCTATTTTTTAAGGTGTTATTTTCTTCAGTCGGGTTGTTGACTCTCCTTTCATGATTTTCTTGCATCATTCTCATTTCTCTTCCCAGTTTTTCCTCCACTTCTTTATTTGGTTTTCAAAATCCTTCTTAAGCTGCTCTATGACTTGTAAAAAGTTTACATTTTTTCTTGGAAGATTTTGGTGGAGGAGTTCTGACTGTCTTGTCTTCCTCCCATTCTATGCTTTGATCCTTTTTGTCCCCAAAAAAGGAATCTAAAGTTGTTTTGCTGAGCTTGGTTTGCTTCCTTTGCCTGATCATGTTACCAGTCAATTAATTTGATTTTTGAGCCACAGTAGAACTCTGCTTTCAGAGGGGAGAGCTTTGTCCCAAATCGCTGGGGTTTTCACAGCTGCTGGAGCTATTAGGAGGCACAGTCTCTGCAGCCCCTACCAGCTTTGGCTCACTGAAAATGCACCTCAGGACCACCACCCAAAACTGCGATTCTGATCCAGGCCTCTTAAGGCAAAAACGCTTAGCCTCTGAATGATTGCTTGGCCCCCTGCAATCTGCAGGCCAGGAGCTCTGAAGCAGCCACATGGAGGTGGGGCAGCCACTTCTGCTGCTTTCTTGCCCTGGGGGCAGTCGGCCAGACTGTTTTTCTACCCCAAATTTAGCTGAGTTCCACTGACCTTTCACTTTGTCCTTGTTTCTTATGGGTTGATAATTCTGGAAACTGCCACAGCTGCCACTGATCCACTCTCCTGAAGGCTCCAGCTGTGGCTTGTCCTGACCGCCCTGGGGCTAAGCCGCAGTTTCAGGCCAGGCTGGGCTCGGCTCCCAGTGTGCTGAGATAAGCCCTTCCTATCCCACCTGCTGGGCTGCCCCCAGCAGGAGATGTGTTTTTCTGTAATTTTGTGGGTTCTGGAGCTCTAAAATTTGTTTAGAGTCATATTTTATAGGTATTTGAGGTGGTTACGGTGGGAGCTGCCGAGTTCTCCTGGTTCTACGCCACCGTCTTGACTACCTCATTTTTCTTTTCTGTTCAGGTCAAAGCCTTCAGCTCAGTGTGGTCCTTTCCAAGGCCTGCCTTCCATCATCCATGCAATCTATGGATGGATTGAGATACTTAGCAACAGACCTAGCTACTTATGGGTGGTATGGATTTATCGGAATCTCATCGGCAGTGTGCATTTCTTCTTCATCCTCACCCTCATTGTCTTGTAAGTAGAACAACAAAATAAAATAAGGGGGGCGGAGGATTAAGACTTTGGGGATAGGACTGTGGGTAGGAGGAAGGGGAGAAGAAATAGCTTACTGAAGATTGATACGTAAAACCCTGGTAACTTTGAGTTTAGTGGAAAGAGCAAAGGAGCATTAGAAGGGACTTCTCATGCCAACTATGCCTCTAACAAACTCCATGACCTTAAGCAAGCTCTCTAACATTTCTATACCGCAGAAATGGAAATATTGCCTGTTTCTTATTGTTGTTGCTCAGTCATATCTGATCTTCTTGACCCAATAGACCATAGCGTGGCAACACTGTCAATGGGATAGGGGGTGGTTTGCCATTTCCTTCTCCAGCAGATTAAGGCAGACAGAGGTTAAGTGACTTGCCCAGGGTCACGCAGCTAGCAAGAGTCTGAGGCCAGATTTGGATACAGATTTTCCTGGCTCCAGCACTAGTACTCTATTCACTGAGTCACCTAGCTACCTCTGTACCTCAGACAACTGAAAATAATACCTCCTGCCCTATCCAACTCGTTAAAGGAAGGACACAATGAGATCCTAGATTTCTTGGAAAGCACTTTGAAAAGCTAAACATGCTATATGAATCCCAGTTCCTTTTTAAAATAATTAATAAAGTGTTGTTGTGGCTTTGTTATCTTATCGATCAACTCAAATCAGATAATATATTGTAAAGCACTTTGCAAACTTTTAAGCGCTATCTAAATATCAGGTATTTATTGATATAGGAGAGAACCAGTTTATATACAGTCCCCTTTAAGAGCCCATTGCTGTTTTTAAAAAAATGCTTAATTCTATAGTTTGTGCAGCTGTTCCCCAGTCGATGGATACTCATAGGACCACAGAATCACTAATCTACAAGCATTTATTAGTCACCTATTATGGGAAGACACTGGTGATACAAATGCAATGAATGAAACAATTCTTATTTCCCCCAAGGGACTTAGAACTTCGTCTAGATCATAGATATAGAGGCAGAATTGACCTGAGAGGTCATCTAGCCTACCCCGCCTTGTTCTGTAAGTGAGGAAACTGAGGTTCAAGGTAATCCACATAACAAACACCAGAGCTAGGAACACAAATGATCCAATTCCAAATGCATTAGTATTTCTACCATACCAGTCTATTTCTCATTTTCTGGTTTTGTGGGTTGTTTGTTTGTTTTTTTCTACAACAAAAAAGCATTGAACATTTTGGTATATGTGGGGTTTTTTTTCCAATTCTTTTTTTTTTGAGGCAGAGTTTAATGACTTGCCCAGGGTCACACAGCTAATACATGTCTGAGGCTGGATTTGAATTCAGGTCTTCCTGATTCTAGTGCAGTTAACTCTATCTACTGTGCCTCGTAGCTGCTCCTAATAGTTGGGTATATTTAACACATTTTTCTCTGTCTCAGATCTCCTTGGAATGTGTATCCAGTAGGGAGATAGCTGGGTTAAAAGGTCTGATTATTATTATTTTTATTATATACTATGTTATTTATATATATTATATAACATATATAGTATATATTAAATTATTATATATTATAAATTAGGACAGATATATTATATATATTATTATACATTATATATATATATATATACACATACATATATTATTAGGACAATGCCTAGAACCTAGTAGATGCTATATAAAAATGCTTATTCCCTTCCCCTGTTCCCTTCTCAGTTTTTCCTGAATTACCTGCTTTACCTACTCTCTCTCCACCCACTTTTTACTGTTGCTAAGAACCCCTTCAAGATTTCTGCCTGACTGTTTGACTTTATTTACCCTTGTAGCTATGATATAGCAGAAAAAAGAGGGCTAAATTTGGTATCAAAGGACATGGGTTCATATTCTGACAGTCTCTTTCTATTTAAGTAACTTCAGTGGAGTCATATCAATGGACATATCAATGTCCTCCAAAAACTTAAGAACATCGTTCAGACATTATCTGACCACAGAGCTGGATGGCACAGTGGATAGAGTCCTGAACTTCTAATTAGAAATACTTAATTTCAGATCTGCCCTCGGACACTTACTGGTTGTGTGACCCTATATATACAATACAATATATATGTATATAATATAATTACATAATTATATATGTTATATAATAATACTACTATTATTTAGCTACATTAACCAATCAGCTATTCAACAAGCACTTAATAAGCACTTGCTGTGTCCTAGACGCTGTGTTAAGTGCTGGGGATGCAAAAAAAGCAAAAAAGAGCCCCTACCCTCAAAATGCTCCCATTCTAATGAAAGGCACATCGTGTGTATCAATAGGTAACATAAAATACATAGGAAATAAGTTCAGAGAGGAAAGTTCTGCCAGCATTGGGGACTTCTTGTTGGCAGCTTCAGGGTGGTGTTTGCGCTGAATCTTGAAGGCAGCCAGAGATTCTAAGAGAAGGACATGAGGAAGGAGGACACCCCAAGCATGGGAGATTGCCAGTGCAAAGGCACATTGGTGGGAGATGGAGGGTTCATTGGGAGACTGGTACTCAAATTGTGATGCTGTTGATAACAGTCTCATCTTTGTCACACTTTTCAAAGCACTTTGACTTCATTCTCTCATTTGATCCTCTACAGTAACACTGCAAGATTGAATAAAGCAGATGGATCTCTTTGTTTTGCCCATTATTCCTATCTGAATCCCACAGATTAATTGGCTTAAACTCCTAATGATGTCGTCACCCCCATAATGGCTAGCCTTTATATAGCCCTTTAAAGGTGGCAGAGTGCTTTAGAAATATTATTTCATTTGATCCCCAGAACAACTGCATAGGTGCTATTATTATCCCCATTTTACAGATGAGCAAGCTGAGACAGACAGCGTTTGAGTGACTTGTCCAGGGTCACACAACCAGTAAGTGTCTGAGGTTTTTCTAATTACAAGTTCAGTGCTCTATCCACTGTGCCATCCAACTCTGTGGTCAGATAACGTCTGAACAATGTTCTTAAGTTTAATAGGCTTAGGTTCTGCATTCTGGAATTTTTGGAGGACATTGATATGTCCATTAAAATGACTCCACAGAAGTTACTTAAGTAGAAAGGGACAGTCAGAATTTGAACCCATGTCCTTTGATACCAAATTTAGACAACTTTCTTCTGCTATATCATAGCTACAAGGGCAAACAAAGTCAAACAGTCAGGCAGAAATCTTGAAGGAGTTCTTAGCAGCAGTACAAAGTGGGTGGAGAGAGAGTTGGTGAAGTAGGTAATTCAGGAAAAACTGAGAAGGGAACAGGGGAAGGGAACAAGCATTTTTTATATAGCTCCTACTAGTATGTGCTAGGCACTGTTCTAAGTGCTTTTTCAAATATTATCTCATTTGATGCTTACAACAACCCATAAATAAGGTAGGCAGGTGCTCTTATTGTCACCAATTTACAAGTGAAGAAACTGAGGCAAACATGTTAAGTGACACAAAATGTATCTGAGGTTGGATTTGAACTCTTCTTCTGGACTCTATCATTCTACCCACTGCACCATCAGCTGCCTCTAGAATTAGGCAGCATTGCCTAATGTGCAGCATTAGGCTTTGGTGAAATGACAGTGTTTCATTCACTCAATGACTTTGCACAAAATTGGATTCTTTACAGTGGTGACCATATGTCCCTGAGGCAGTGGGTTTTGGCAGATGCTATGACACTGTGCCTGTGTGATACTGTATATTAAGAGACAGTCCTCAGCTGTTTGGAGAGCAAGGACTGAGCGCTCACTCAGATTTCTAACAGTATGGCTAGATAGGCTCTTTGGCCGGCATTTGCCAAACCAACGATTCAGAATCACAGGTGTAAACGTTTTCTCCTAGAGTTGTAGTCTCTTTTCCATTTAAACAAAGACACTGCATGAAAATCTGAATTCAAACAAAATACAGTGTGATAATTTACTGCATATAAAGGTGAAGCTGGGCAGTATCTTAGACACCATCAAGTCCAGCTGCTTCATTTTACAGGTGAGGTAACTGAGGTCCAAGGAATTTGTAAATTGACTTGACTAAGGTCATTGGCAGAGCTAGGATTAGAATCCTGCTCCTCTAACTCCTGGTGCAGTCTTTTATATTTAGTATACTACCCTGACATTAGATTCCTCAAACTATTGAGCTATTGAGCCATGTGTTTGAAGTATGATACATTTACACATGTAACATATAGTCCAGGATCTGAGCTCTGGACTCATATATGCCAGGCCCTGGGGGAAGGCCCTTCCCCCCCAACCCAAAATTCTTTGACTTGCTTTGCTCCCCGCCAAAATTCCCTCTAGGGAATATCCAAATATAGTTCAGATCTAGGTCTCCACAAATGTGGATAAAAGAATCTCTAGCTCCCATACAAGCACTTAATGTAACCATCAGCTACAGATACAGAACAATCTTTATTCTACCCCACAAATAAAGTAAAAACAACATAAAGGACTCAGTTGTTCAGTCGTTTTTTGTGACCTCATTTAAGATTTTCTTAGCAAAAATATGGAGTGATTTGCCATTTCCTTCTCCAGTCCATTTTACAGATGAGGAAACCGAGGCAAACAGGATTAAGTGACTTGTCCAGATCATACAATTAATAAGTGCTTGAGTTGAGATTTGAGTCTTCCTGACTCCAGGTCAGGTGCTCAATCACCTGGTGTCATCTTTCTATCCTATAAAGGACTCAGAGGAGCACATAAATAGTCCATATGATTTTCCTTCCCTTTTCAGCGAGTCCCACCTACCCTTCAAGGGCCTATGTAGACATCGAATTCATAGTGCTTCCCGTGGTTTAGAATGCTCTGGGAAGGGAAATAAATTTGAGGTTCCCAAGAAAGAAAGGCTCCCCCCCCCAACATTCTGTGAATCCTTTCATCAGTGAGACCCATTTAGTATCCAGCCTTAGGCACTACCCTAAGGATTTGAATTCCTTCTTAGAAAAAAACTGCATTTCAGGTTGCTAGATGAGCATCTTTCTAACATTTCAATAAGTGTCACTCTTGCCCCAGAGGCTCATACTAACATCCAACCTTATACCACCTCACAGTAAGAATGGAGAGCAAAGTTGGGATCTTCTCTCCCTCACATTGTGACTTTAGTCCGTTTGTGTCCTTAATGTTCCAGGGGCCTCATATTTTTTCTCCTGAAAAGGCTAGTAGTGCCCAAAGAACTCTCTGGAAGATGGGATTTTGGAATTCTCAAACTTGTGGTGTTTAACAAGACAACTCTGTGGCTAGCACTCCTGAAGCTCCTCTTTCTCATGCTAGAAACTTATGGAATCATGCTGTCCAAGAAATCTCTTCTTTATTGTTGAGGCTAGGATTCAGGAACTCCCACCACCTGGAGCACATGATACCCTCTCTATAGCTGCTAGCTCTTGGTCTGGGAGAATAAGTCATAATCTCTTCAAAGCTGGGACCAGGAATTAGAAGTCTGGGGACTTGCCTTCTCAGACAAACATATACACAATTTTCTTGTACCTCTGCCCTAAAGTAACCATTATCATCTTCTGGCAGAGGAAATATCCCCATCCCCACCCCTAGTGTCCTTGGCTTTTCTTAGCTTTGCTATTCTCTGGTTTGTCTTCTGAAATATGTTCAGCCAAAAGGCATAGTTCTTACTGGATAAATTGATTCAATCAAATCATCTCTGTGGCTCAGGTGATATTTTTCATCCCCTCCAGGAGGTTGCCAGGGGCACTTTACTAGAAAAAGACATAAGCCTAGGCACCTTAGTGACCAAGTAGATACAGCACTGCTCCTGGAGTCAGAAAGCCGTAAGTTCAAATTTTGGCTTCAGACATATTCTAGCTATGTGATCCCGTGTAAGTTCCTTAACCCCATTGCCTCAGTTTCCTCATCTGTAAAACAGGGATAATAGCACCTAGCTCCCCGAGTTGTAAGAAGCAAATAAGATAATTTTTGTAAAGTGCTTTGTAAACCTAAAAATGCTACACAAATGTTAGCCATCACCACCATCACCATCACCATCATCATCAAGTCCCAAATAAAGGAGCTGTACACTTCTCTAGTTGATCAAGTAATTTTTCTTGATCTACCTCGTCTACACACATCTATTGCTGAACATTCCTGAGGTGTAAAACAAAACATAACTGTTTTCCTGAACCATCAGAAAGCAGAAGAGCCAGTTGCTTTTAAGCCAACCAAAAACCAAAAAGGTCTGTGACCCAAAGGGAGCATTTCAGGATGTTCTGTCACTGGCCTCCAGAAAGGAAGGGAGCACAGAAACAAGTCGTTATTTATTAAGCACTGCGCTAAATACTGAAGATGCAAATACAGACAGAAAGAAAGACAACCCCTTCCTCAAACAGACAGTGCAGGAAAGGGAGCTTTAAAAAGTGGGGTAAAGGTGCCTGATACAGGGGTTTTCAAGATCAGAGCCAGGAGGAGAATGAAGGCCGGACAGACTAGGTCCCTCAGCAAAATGGAGGCCTCAAGAGAGACTCACCAGTGGGAGAAGGGGGCTGATCTGGTAGAAGGATATTCCAGTAATGGTTGAATGTTCAATAGGTGAGGCATGGGTTTGAATTCGAGAAGTCGGAAGCAGATGGAACAGCTGAGTGTCACAGTGGATAGAGCACCCAACCTGGAGTCAGGAAGCCCTGAGTTCAAATGTGACCTCTCATACTTACCTAGTGAGCTGTATGACCCTGGGCAAGTTGTTAACCTTGTTTACCTCAGTTTCCTCATCTGTAAAATAAGTTGAAGGAAATGGCAAACAATTGCGATATCTTTGCCAAGAAAACCCCAAATGAGACCATGAAGAGTCTGAAATGACTGAATGACAACAACAGAAGCAGAGATTAGAGGGCTCTGATATCTTCAAGACTCTGATTCATTATAGACAAATCCCCTCCCTGTTCTTTGTGGTCCAAACTTTAAGCATCTTGGTTTTATGATCTGATGTCATAAAAGTGCAGTGGACAGAGTGTCAGACTTGGAGTCAGAAAGACTAGAGTCCAAATCTGGCCTCAAATACTTAGTAGCTGTGTGACTCTAGGCAAGTTGCTTAACCTTGTTTGCCTCAGTTTCCTGATCTGTAAAATGGGAGTAATGATACCCTCTAATTCCCAGGATTGTTGTGAGGATCAAAAAGATAACACATATAAAGTGTTTCACAAACCTTAAAGTGATGTTTAAATGCTAGCTAGTACTACAGGGACACCTGCGGAAGTTCTCTTTTCCCCTGTTCATATCTACAATGCAGGAGCAACCCCAGCATGAGAGAGAAGATGTTGTATTCCTTGGGGGTATGAGCCGTGTAACAGCCTTCCCTCCAGAGCTCAATTGTACTTGCTTGTTTACTTTGTTAACACAATACCATAGATCCCTGACAGATTTATTTGCATGTTTCTTCTTCTTTTTTTATTTTGAGGATGATCACATATCTTTACTGGCAGATAATTGAAGGAAGGAAAATCATGATCAAACTCCTACATGAACAGATCATCAATGCAAGTTTCTTATTACTGTTTTTCTCTTTTTCTCTTTTAAACTTGAAAATAACCATACAAGCATTCTTTGGGTCCCATTTCTTTACTGGGTCCTGCTAAAACAGGGGTTCTTAACCTAGAATCTATGAACTTGACATGTGTGGGGTATATGTGGATATGTATGCATGCATGCATGTATAGATATATGTGCATATGTTTAGATACGTGTATGCATGTAATACATATATTGCATACATGTAATACATATAAGTACATATAACTATACTTCAGTATAATTCATTTTCTTTATAATCCCATGTATTTTATTTTGTACATTTAAAAAATTATTCTGAGAAGTGGCACATAGGATTCACCAGACTACCAAAGGAGTCCATGAAATAAAAATGGTTACAAACTCCTCTGCTAAAAACTGAAGAGTTTAAAGATATTCCCAGTTGAGATGGAGAAAAAATTAGATTTCCTAATTATAGAAATGTCATGGGAGTTATACTTGGACTAAAATTCTGCATAATAACAAGGATATGGATGGGTCATTGATACACTGGGGTTTAGTAGTAGGATAGTAGGTAGTAGGATACATTTATTTCCTCTATCATGTATCCCAGTATCATCATACAACTGTCATCACTGTGAATAAGTTTCTGTATACAGTGAGATAGTTTGGCAAATCATACTCTAGAAAACTTTGATTTAAATGACTTAAGTGATAGAACTCAGTAGAATTTGGTTTTGCTCCCAGTAGGACATATAACATAGGCTGGCTCTACACATACATGAGTGTGTGTGTAGCTACTTAGAATCATAGAATCTTAACATTTGAAGAGTCCTTCAAGATTACTCATTACAATGAATTGTGGATCTCATCTGCAATGTCTCCAACAAGTGGTTGAGCCAAAACAGAGAACTCACTGCTTTATTGAGCAATCTACAAAGAATGCCATCAAACATATTTTGTCTATAGAATTATTGACCTAAAAACTATAATACATGAGTCACTAATCATTTGGGGAGGGCATTGTGCCCAGGTCTCAGTTAAAATACTCATATATTGATACTTGGAAGAAATTTTCCTAGATCTGATCTCTTGTCATAGTTTACTTCATTTACTTCTCTGGCTGATGCCTTGTGTTCTTGAGGAAATGAAATAGGGAACACTTACATTGACATTAATGGACAAGGAAGTGCAAGACCAGGACAGGTTCTCCAGGGAGTGGCTGGAAGAGAGAGGTATTGCATGAAAATGAGTCAGAAAGGACAGATTTAGGATTTACTAGGGCACATAGAGTGGCTACCAGAATGGGGAGGGAGATGTGAAGAGAAATGCCAAGAAACAAAAGGAAGGATGCAGAAGACAACTTCATATTTGTCATAACTTTGCCCATGAGTTCTAGGAAATGTAAGTCTCCTTCTGACACCAATACCAAAAGCACTTCCAAGTTTCTAGATTCAGAGGGGTGCGTTACTATGCATGGCCCATTAGAGAAGGAAGAAAAAATGAGGTGTTGGTGGTTTAGTCAAAATCTGTAACAATTTTATTTCACACCCAGAAAAAACATGGTAACTGTTTTTTAGCCCAACCTTTCTAACCCTCTCTCCAAACTGAATGTTCTAATGAGGTATGAAAATCAAGCTAGTTCCTCTTTCCAAAAGTCTTCTCTTACTTTTGCCACCTGCTCCCCATACTTTTGTACCATTGTTATTTTGGACAGGAGGGAAAAGACAAGATGTTTCTTATGGAGAAGTTTTTAAAGCTCCAGGACTCCCAGAAGAAAACAAGTACTTTCCCACTGGCTCAAGAAAGGAGAGAACAAGAGGTGAGTCTCAAGTACTAATGCTGAATTCAGGCTTCTCCTGAGGTGTACTTCCCTTTGAATCTCAATGAGGTGTAGTAATGGAAAGAGTATTGGCCAAAGAATCAGAAGGTGTGGAGTCTAGTCCCAGCTGGGTCACAAAATGCTTGGGTGGTCTGAGGTGCAAACTGCTTATACTTTCTGAACCCTATCTCCCCAATCTGTTTTTTTTTTTTTTGGATGGGGGAAGGCAAGGCAATTGCAGTTAAGTGACTTGCCCACGATCACACAGCTAGTTAAGTGTCAAGTGTCTGAAGCCACATTTGAACTCAGGTCCTCCTGACTTCAGGACCGGTGCTCTATTCACTGTGCCACCTAGCTGCCCCTTCCTCGATCTGTTTTTTGAAAAAGAAGGGGATAACTTTTCTTGCCCCAATTCCATCAACGGATATTATGAGTACTGATAAATGAAATATAGGTGTGACGTGTAAAAAGTTTGAGAGACATAGTTTCTGGGTAATGTAATCATTTTATTAATAAGGCTAGCATGCTTATTAATAAAAGAGGTCACTGGCACTCTCAAGTGCCAAAGAACCCTCAAGGTAGGTTCACAGATTATATACCTTTGAAAGAGTGGGTATTCCTGAGGATGGCAATCAACTCTGATTGGTTAACAATTAATGAGAGAATGAATATTATAGTGAGAGGCTGGCTATATTAAATGGGGATAAAAATTACCCACCCTACAATAAGAGAGACTGAGGCAGAGCTCTGAGCCAATGGCACTTTATTAAAGGGTCTATGGTCTAATGAAGTGAATCTCAGATCTTCCTCATGATCTGAGATGCTGCCTCCATCCAGGGCTCTATTTTTATAGTGTTAGATATTTAAACATTCAAGACTAGCTATAACAACTACAGAATAATTTCATTGGTTGACATATGATGCATAGGCTAAAATAAGCAGAACAGGATCACAGATAGGGCAACAGAGCCACAAATTGGGTGAGGCAAAGAATCTCTCCATTGGTTAGGTGGTCATGAGATTGTTGTAAAATGGATTCCTGCTCATGTTGGACGAGACAGTGGTCCAGAAGCACAAAAATAAATTGAGGGATATTCCATGTAGTTAAGTCACTTCTGCCACACTTGTCTTGGTCACTATGATAAGGAAAAACAAGGGTGAAGGGCTTCTAGCTAGCTTCCTATGATTGTGTAAGGGATCTTACCATCTGTAGCTCACAGTTCTGGGGCCAAATATAAGGAACTTAAAATCACTACCCTTATCATATCAAATCCATTAATATAGATTGGAATAGAGTAGGGGTCCTGAATGAATCAACTTTCTCAATTACAATGAGCATCTTTTTTCTTTTTTTTTTCAAAGTCAAAACCAAAATATTTATTTGGTACATCATTAGAATACCAGGAAGTAAGATTTAGCTCTCCACAAACAAGTTCCTCTAGCCAAGATTCCTCCCTCCGCCCACTCAGGCTGCTTCCCTCTCTCTCTCATTGCTCTCTGCTCTCTGCTCTGTTGGATAAGCTCTCTGTCCTCTGCTCTGTTAGGTAAGCTCCTCTCACAATGAGTTCCATGTGACTGACTCAGGCTCCATGTGATCACAGCTTCGATGTTTTGTCTTTATATCAATAGAATCTAACATGATATGTTTCGTATAATAGGCAAGAATCAACGTTTGTCTAATTGAATTGAATAATGGGATGTATGAAAAGGCAGTGGCAGTATCTTCTAACTCTGTTGAAGATCGTTTTCTTCCTTCTTATGGAGTTGCTTCTAAAAAGCCCTTTAGTGTTATTTTGAAATGGAGCTAAAAATGGAAAATGTCAAAGAAAGGATGTCACCTATCCTTAGCATTTAAAGGCAGATGTTGCACAAGGTACTCTTGGATACTCACACTTAAAAAAAGTATGGATGGGTTCACACTTTGAAAAACAACAACCAAACCCAGGTTAGGATTTGCCCGGGTACGTTTAAAAGCCAAACATAAGAGTTTGTATTTGTTCTTAAAGGTAAGATGGAATTATTGGAATTTACTGAGTGGCTGGGAGAGAGGGCGTGACTTAGTCAGACCTGTTCAATAAATTCACTTGACCAGATGTGTGGGGGATGGATTAGAATAGGGAGTGACTTGATCTAAGAAAACCAGTTAGGGGGCAGGTGGCACAATGAATAGAGCTCTAACCCTGGAGTCAGGAGGACCTGAGTTCAAGTTTGACCTCAGACACTTGACACTTAACTGATTGTGTGACCTTGGGCAAGTCACTTAACCCCCAAATGCCTTGCCTTCCCCCCTCAAAAAAAAAAAAGAAAACCAGTTAGAAAACTACTGCAAGAATCTTTAAGTGAGCCTTCAGTGGGCCTTCAAATATGGAAAGCATTGAACCCTAAATCTCTCTTGCTTCTAAGTAATTGGCACTAAGAAAAATTTCAGAAATTATGTCCCTATCACTATCCTTTTGTGAATCTACACATTTCCCAAGCACATCATTTTTTTACCATATCAAGAAGGACATTGAGGAATACCAGTTGTGACCAATCAGCTTTTGTGAAGAGGGATGGTCATAAGACCATAGATCTAAGCTAAAAGAGACCTCAGAAGCCATCTGGTACAACCCCTTCATTTTACAGATGAAAAAACTGAAGCCTAAAGAGGTTAAGTAAATTGCCCAAGGTCACATAGCAAGAGAGGAGGAATTTGAACCCAGGTCCTCTGATTCCAGAGGCAGTGCTTTTTCCACAACACTACACCTAACGTGGTTGCCCATCACAGTGATTACAAGAGAAATGCAATGACTATCCAGACCTTACAGGCTGTGTTTGTGCCTTATGAAAAGGCCTTGCACATCAGTGAAATCAATCCAGGATGTGTCCACTCAGTCACAGAATCATAGAATTTCAGATTCAGGAAGGGATCTCAGCTGGCATCTAATCCAATGCATACCTGAAAAAGAATCCTCATTATAATATACCCTACAAGTAACTGGACAGCTAGGTAGCATAATGGATAGAGCACCAGCGCCTAGAATCAGGAAGACTTGAGTTCAAATATGGCCTTAGACACTCACTAGCTGTGTGACCCTGGGCAAGTCATTTCACCCTTATTTGCCTCACTGTCCTTATCTGTAAAATGAGCTGAAGAAGGAAATGGCAAATCACTCTGGTATCTTTGCCAAGCACATCCCAAAGGGGGTCACAAGGAGTCAGACATGAATGAAAAGCAATTCAACAGCAACACAAGTAGTTATCTAACCTTTACTTCAAGACCTCCAAAGAAGGGAAGCCTACCACTTCTCCAGTCAGTCCATTCCATTTTTAAATGGCTCTACTTGTTAGGAAGTTTGTTTCTTTATGTCAAGTCCACATTTATTTGCCTTTTGCAACTTGAACCCATTGCCATTTCCTCTCTGTAAGATTGAATGGAACAAGTTTAATCTTCCATGTGATAGCCTTTTTCATATTTGAACATAGTACTGCAGGTACCTTCCCTGAGTTTTCCTTTGTCCAATCTAAAAATCTCCAATTTCTTTAACTGATGCTCATATTGTTAACAGCATGGCATGGTGGGTAGAACCCTGAAATCATATGACCTGTGTCTCAGCTCTGTTGCATAATAGCTCTGAGTCTTTGGGCAGATCACTTAATTTCCCAAAGCTTCAGATCACTTCTGAGGTTCCTTTTAGCACTAACTCTATGATCCTTCTTTGTAAAGCCAGGGCAATAAGAGCCACACTGCCTATTTCCCAGAGTTGTTGTGAGGAAAGAACTGTGTAAAGTTCTGTATAAAAGGGATATACTGAAAGCAGTGCCACAGGCATCCATGATGCTTTCATCATCATGGAACTTCAAAAAAATCAATATCCAGAAAGGGTTCTTGCAAGAAGATGAAATATTCTGAAAACAATCTGTGGCTACTTTGGAGCCATTATCCTAGTCCCTCGATTACAAAAGTGAAACTAGTGTTGGCAAAAGGTATTTTTTGCTTTTTGTAGATGACTGTGTTTTGTTCAACGATTTTGTCACAGATCATAAAAAAAAAAGTCCAAACATAAAACTGAAAATTCCAGAGGATTCAAGTCAAGTCAAGAAGCATTTATTGAGTACTTACCATGTACCAGATACTTTACTAAGCACTGGGAATACAAACATAAACTAAAAAAGCAATGCCTGAACTTACATTAGGAGCTTACATCATGGGGGAGGACAATATATAAAAGGAAGCTGAAAGGGGTGGGGGTGGAGGGATGGTAGAGAAAGTCCAGAAAGTCAGGAGTGGAGTCTGGAGAGAAATGAGGATGTAGCTGGCCTGGGTATTTTGCTTAAAAGGGAGACTCAAGGAGGAACCAGATAATTTGAGGAAGAAGCCACAGGGAAGGAATTTAATGTATAGTATGAGATGTCCAGAAATGGAATGAACTTCCAAGATGAGGAGACTTCTTTGGCATAGTAAAGAAAGTCCCCAGTTTTAGAAAAGAACGTCCATAAAACAAAATGAATTTGCAACAAAAATTGACTGTGAGGTATGGTGTGTGTGGATGAATGACTGAGTAGATACTATAGTTAAGTCAACCTTAGTATGCCAAAAGCCAAAAAATAAATTGGATTAATATCTGTGTAAGACTGAGCAATGAGATGTCCATGAAGAGCAAAGCAGAAGTGTTCAAGATCCCAGGGCTAACTGTAGCAATGTACACATTGGAATGTTGGTCCACAGTAAGGAATGGAGGGCAGAATATTGCTGGGGCTGTTATACAAGGTACAAGGGTGTGCAGAAACTCAGAGAATCACACGATGAGTTAAGAACTCTTGAGAATGTCTGTCAAGTAGCTAAGTTTCAGGAGATGGGAGAAATACGAAGTAGCAAGGATGATGAATAAACAGTAGATAATCTGATTTACAGACTAAATTCCAAAGGACCACCAACAGCCAGAAAGAAAGCCAAAACCTTTGTAAAACAAATTAAGCTTTTGCTTCTTCAGACAAAAATGAAAATAGCACAAGTTCATTCATTCAGGGGTGGGGAACCTGAGGCTTTGAGTCCACATATGACCCTTGTCTAACCCAATAAATTACAGAGTCTTTTCTAAGAAAGAGACAAATGAACTTAGGGTGTGTGTGCCCATGGCTTAATTTCTCTCAAGCTGGCTTGACGTGCATCAAATGAAAGTTCAGTCCAAAACTGGGCCCCCCAAGCGGCCCAGTTCAGAACTGAATCATTTTAGGATTTGGGGGTACAGGGTTATATGCCCTTTGAAGAGTAGGTGAGATGTTCCCAAGGGGTGCTAATCAACCCTGATTGGTCAGAGCAACTGGGAGGTGGGCTGTATTTAAATGAGGTCTTGAGTATGTAACTTAGGGCACTTCATCTTGATTAATTGGGGTTGGTATCCTCCCACCATCATTCTAGCCCATAAGAATCTGTTTCCACCCAAGCCTGAGTAGGATAAAATCAATTCAGGCTTGGTCAGGTGAGACCAGGATAAGAAGATTCAATGCAATCTCATGATCAGTAATGTCCTTCTGAAGAACTTTGTAGCAGAAGGGAAGGTTAGGAGCTCTTAGTCTCCAAGACACAGATTACCATGAGAAATTATTTTTCATGCCTTCTAGGCCAGCAGTTC
Organism: Pseudochirops cupreus; assembly: GCA_028627135.1. Classification (NCBI taxonomy): domain Eukaryota; kingdom Metazoa; phylum Chordata; class Mammalia; order Diprotodontia; family Pseudocheiridae; genus Pseudochirops; species Pseudochirops cupreus. The sequence continues at coordinate 256,942,499 of CM053583.1, read as the reverse complement.
TCAACCTTCTTAACGCCATGACCCTTTAATACTCATATGTGGACGTATCTGCATATGGGCAGACCCACCTGGAGACAGATAGAGAAGGTGTGTCTCGGTTCCTAAGACCATTGGAAATATGTGTTTTCTGCTGGTTTTAGGCCACCCCTGTGACCCCTGTGAAAGGGTCATTTGACCCCCAAAGGGGTCGCGACCCACAGGTTGAGAACTGCTGTTCTAGGCCCTCAAGTACAGCCCTTTGACTGAATCCAAACTTGAGGCCCTAGAGGGCTACATATGGCCTCCAGGCCACAAGTTCCCCACCTCTGATAGGTAATGAACAGTTCTGTACTCTGATCATGTTGAGAAACCATGTATCTGAAAATAAAACAATGAAACTTTCTGTTTAGTGATTTATAATCCAATATACTAACAAACCTTATCTGTTTTCAAGGTTTAACAGCATATCAAGACCACTGAATCCTTTAATTGCGGTGTCCCTGATACACATACCTTGGAACTGGGTGCTAGTTTTTGTTAGAAAAGAAATAGAAGAAATGGTCTTAAAAATTCAACTGCTTAATATAGTACAGTCAGTCTTGCATTAGTAGATAGAGATCTGGCTTGCCAATCCCACCAGGGACAAACTGATTTCATGTCCCTGGTCAAGTCACTTAACCTTTCATTGCCCCAAGCAAATTTCTAAGACTAGAAATTGCAGCGAAGGTACCAGGCCGCACTGGTAGATGGCATTTCCCACTATGCTCCCTATACTAATAAATAAATAAAATAAAAACATGAACACCCGTTCATTCATTTAGTAATAACCAACACTCGTGTGTTGTTTTTAAAGTTTCCAAATAATTTCGTATAAGTGATCTCATTTAATCCTTATCACAACTTAGGCTTCCTGGCATAATGGATGAACTTGGAATCAGAAAGACCTGAGTTCTAATGTCACCTCAGACACTTCCTAGTTGTATGACTTCTCTCAGTCTCAGTTTCTTCTTTTGTAAAATAGAGATAATAATAGTACCTATTTCACAGAACAGTTGGGAGGATGAAATGAGATAATGTGTAAAGGACTTGTAAAACCTTAAAAAGGTTTTTAAATAAATATTAACTAGCATTAAGTGATTTCCCCAGCATCACACAGTTATTAAGTATGTAAGGGATGATTGAATTTTGTTTCCATAGAAATCATATGATACATAATTTGTGAAACTTAAGGAGTCATACTTATCAGAAAGTCTCCTACTTATTAGTTACTTCAGGAAATAAAAATTGTGTTGGGGGGATGTAGCTCAGAGATTGAGAGTACACGTTCTCTTTGTTCTCTGAGAAGGCCTTTTTCCTTTGTCAAAAACTGCCAGGCCAGGTGGAGCCCCCATTAAAGATGAGTTCCATTAACCCAAGACCGCCATCTTAGATAATGGGACTTTTCTTATGGATTTTGTGGGTTGAATCTTCAACTCACACTTTTGTCACCTCTTAGCAATTGAGAAAATTCCTTTCTCATGCTGTGGAAATCATAAATCTGAGTGAAGCAGACATCCTGAGTTGGAATTGTTCTAAAAAGTTCTTGTGGCTTGTCATTTACTAAATAAAGTATAAACAGAATGAGGATGAAAGGGTGTGTGTGTGTCTGTGTGTCTGTGTGTCTGTGTGTGTCTGTGTGGTGGTAGGGAGGGTAGGCATTTTTGATTGGGCTATAAACCCTGAAATGTAAATCCAGATAGAAATAAAAGACTTGGTAATTATCTTTAAGGGTGTGCCTTTTCCTACAAGTTATCTGTCTGAAATTATAATCTTTTTTTGAATTCACTAATGGCTAGGTGGAGTTTTTGGTAAAATGATTTTTCTGACAAGTGTTAGAAGCAGAATTTGAACCTGGATGTTCTTAACTCAGTCTAGCGTTCTGTCCACTACCCCATGCTGCCACTGTATGTGTAGTAAAAGGAGCAGTGAGATGAGAGTCAGATTTGAACTCCAGTCCCAGCTATCAGCTGTGGGACCTAGGACAAGAGCCTTCCTATAGAACAGTGGTTCTCAACCTTCCTAATGCTGAGACCCTTTAATAGTCGTATGTGGGCATATCTGCATGTGGGTGGACCCGCCTGGAGATGGATAGAGGAGCCATGTCTTGGTTCCTAAGACCATGGGAAATATTTGTTTTCCCATGGTCTTAGGCGACCCCTGTGACCCCTGTGAAAGGGTCGTTTGACCCTCAAAGGGGTCGCGACCCACAGGTTGAGAACCAGTGCTTTAGAACCATGTAATCAAATATCAAAGATTACAGAAAACCAATGAAATAAAAGTATTTTACAAACTAAAAAAGACCATACAAAAATGTTTTGTACATGATTCACATTCCTGCTACCCAAATGGACCTGATTTCTGAAAGTTCCCCAAGGGTAGGGATTTTCTACACATGTTGCATTGAATGCTCATTCCATATTGAATGACCATGGTGCTATGAAGGAAGAACCAGTTTTTTCCTCGGCTTGAGGGTTTCTGATTAAGCACTAATATTCATGTTCCTACCCAACCCCTCCATGGAAATGGCCTCTTCCTGAATATCTACAATGAGCTAAACTAAGAAGAATCCCAAATACCAGGATTTTGGGTCATCTGATTATATTTCACTGCCTATAAGTGCTTCAATTTTATTTCTCCTTTCCCTCTTTCCCATTCTCTGGGGGAAAACAATTTATTTTCCTTTTCCTACTTTATCTTTCTTTTTACCTCTCTCCCTCTCCCTCTCTTCCTTTTAGCTCTGTTACCCTTTCTCCTCTATCTTTTATCACTTTGGTTTTCATTTCATCTTTTCTCCTTGGTTCCCCTTCTCCCTCTCTTCTTTTTTTAATTAGTTAATTTATTTATTTTTAGTTTTCAATGTTCACTTCCATAAGTTTTCAATTTTCTCCCCCTCTTCCCCTTCCTTCCCCAAGACAGCCTGCAATCTCATACAGGCTCTACATATACATTCCTATTGAGTGAGACAAGTGAAAATTTCTCAGAGTATACTCTAAAATCTGGTAAGACTTTTCGTGGAAAAGAGGCCCAAGTTCCCCTTCCCCAGAAATCACATGATTTACAAGGACTCAAAACTCAGAGTGGCAGGGAGTCACCCCTCTTCTCAGTGACACCTCAGCATAAGATATGCCAAAAAAGGACAGAAGTGCTTTCTTAAATGTACATTGGGTGGTCTACTGTTTCCTTGTTCTGGTACTTGAGGTAGATTGCCATACTTAGATGGTATACCTAACTTCCAGCCAATGGAAGAAAGGGGGGGCGAGGGGGAGAATTCCGTTTAGGGCTTTATAACTTCACATTTCCCTTTGTAAATTGCTTCTCCTCTCTGACCATTTGTCAGGAGGGTGGCCCTTTCTCAACATGGTAATAAACCATTCTTTTCTGCTTCCTACCTTGAGAAACCTCTGAATATTATCTGGGTAAGGATTTGTTGCACACAGTTTTTAGGGTGCACATACTATGGAACATATTTTCACATTAGTCATGTTGTACAGAAGAATTAGACTGAATGAGAGAAACCATGAGAAAGAAACAAAACAAAACCAAGAAAATAGTCTGCTTCACTCTGCATTAAGACTCCATAGCTCTTTGGATGTGGATAGCATTTTCCGTCATGAGTCCTTTGGAATTATTTTTGGTCCTTGCATTGCTGAGAAGGGCTAAGTCTTATCAAACTCAGTCACCACAGACTGTGGTTGTTACTGTGTACAAAGTTCTGGTTCTGCTTACTTCTCTCAGCATCAGTTCATGTAAGTCTTTCCAGGTTTTTCTGAAGTCTGCCTGTTAATCATTTCTTATGTCACAATAGTATTCCATTACATTCATATATACCACAACTAGTTCAACCTTTCCACAATTGATGCACATCACCTCAATTTCCAGTTCTTGGCCCCTACAGAAAGAGCTGCTATAAATATTTTTGTACATGTGGGTCCTTTTCCCATTTTTATGAAATCTTTGGGATACAGC
>CM053583.1:256893112-256938015 GCA_028627135.1 Pseudochirops cupreus | reverse complement strand
CTGCTGATCTGTTTTTCTGTTTGTTTGTAACTTCTGTTTGTATTCTCTGAAGTTCAGGGTGCCGACTTTTCCCCTGAACTAGGTAAATGATATGCTTGATTAAAGTAAGATTGTTAACCCATTTTGAGTTGCTTTCCTTTAGAAAAGCAGATCTAAGAACCTGTGCTAGTAGCCGCCCTAGGTATGCTAGGGTGCTTGCCGATACACCTCAGTCGTCCTCAGCTTCTCATTACTCCTTACCAACATATGCATTCTGTTGCCAAGACTTGTCAGTTCTGCCTTAACAACATCTTGTGCATCCCTTCTTTCTAGTAAGAAGTACCACTTTAACTTGGGCCCAAATCACCTTTTGCCTGGATTATTATAATATCTCCCTGATTGGTGTTCCTGCCTCAAGTCTCTCCCTCCTACACACACAGCTGTGTGCCAGTGTGATAGTCCTGATGTATGAAATCTGACTTTAGCATGTTTTAGATGAGATCATGTATTAAAATCACTTTGCAAACCTTAAAGAATTATTAGATGATGTTAGCTGCTATTATGATGTCTCTCCTTTGCTCCAGTAAATCTCAGTAGGCCCCTGTTATGTCTAGGATCAAATGCAAAGTCAGAGTCTTCCTTTGTGAGGCCTTTTAGGCCTTTAAACCAATCTTCATATTGACTGTATCTGACAGTATGTACAGTATTTCATACTCTGCAGTTCCTACCTCTGAAATGAAGGGGGAAGGAGGGACATTTTCTTAACTCTCCACTGAGGCCAACCTTATTGTTATAATTATACACTATTCCATTTAATTTCATTGTATCTTCAGTGTTTTGTGCATAGTAAGCACACAATAAATGCTTTCTTATTCATTTTGTTGTTCTTTCTCTTCACTTGTTTTTGTGTATAGTTTTTGTTCTGCATGCTTTATGCTACATCACTTTTATATGTTTTATGTAAGTGTAAGTATATAAGTTTTCTTCTTTCTATAAGAATTCTCTGAATTCTTAGTACTTGTCACTTCTTATTGTATAATAATATTCCATTACGTTCATGGACTACATTTTGTTTAGCCGTTCCCCATTTGTTAGGTGCCTACTCAATTTCTAGTTCTTTTGCTAACACAAAAACAAATGAAACATTGCTATGAATTTTTTGGTGTCTATTGGACTTTCTGTCTTTGACTTCCTGGAAATATATGCCTTAGTGATGCAATCTCTGGGCTTAAGGATTTGGGCATTTCATTTTTAACATAAATTACATTTTTAACATGATTACAAATTGCTTTCTAGAATGGTTGGGTTAATTTACAGTTCCATAAAAGGTATGCCTTTCTTTCTGCCCCCCCTCCAGCATTGACTATTTACATCTTTTGTCATCATGTTAATTTACTGAGTGTCTAGTGAAGCCTTGTAGTTGTTTTAATTTAAAGATTTGTAGTTTTTAGTTTTATTTCAGATCCTGTACCTTTTTATTGAAATCGACAAAGATAAAGAGCTAGAAATACACCTTCTCTTGGAATGATGACAAATAGGATCTTTTATCTTTTTTTAATCAGGATTATTTGTAGTTTGTTTTTAAGGCAAAAATGAGTAAGTAAAACATTTGGAGGAGGAAATAAAAACCGGTGGGTTTAACTGAGAACAGGAACTTATTACTATTTCTGTGATGGAAAAATGTCTAATGTCTGATTCATTTAAGAGCCTTTGATAAAAGTGAACAAGTTTTTACAGATTTATTTTGTCACTTAACCACTGGTTTGATTACTAACCAGTTTTAAAGTTTCTTATTGATCATACAGTGTTTTGCTACTAGAAAAAAATAATTTGCTATGTATTTCACAGCTCAGTATTGAGAGAAGAAAAGAAATGCAGCAAGAGAAGCAGAAAGCACTTGATATAGAAGCACGCAAACAGAGTAGCAGGAAGAAAGCCTTACTGAATCGTGTCCAGGAGATCCTGGAAAATGTTCAGGTGTGTCTGGCGCATTCGTTTTGATAAAGAAGTTAATTCCCCAAGACATTTATTTTTAATTCCTAGGTTGTTAATGATCTACTATGTTTACCATTATGTTTGAGAAGTCACCGTTTGTCTTTTTTTATGTCTACACAAAAAAATGTGATTGTTTGTAAGTGATGAGTGATGACCAGTGCTTAGATCAGCGGAGGTTCGGACAAGGGGCCCACACATGAATGTAATGGCTATTGTTTGAGTCTTGTCACTATTTTAAAATGCTCTATTGTTAGTTAGAAATTCCTTAATTTATTTACTGAAGTTTACTTTTATACTTATTAGTTGACCAGTGACCTCATTTTCATTCTCTGATAAGGTAAATAATCTGTAGAAATTCACTTTAGCTCAAATTATGCTCTTGAGTACCCACGGATAGTTTTCATTAATATAAATGACATAGAAGATAGAATTCTCTAGATTTAGCTGAGGGCCATTTTATTTGCTTTGTTTACCATTTGCCATTATTAATGTTAAAACTCGTTTAAAACTCAAATGGTGTTGAGTTTCTTTTGAAAGGCCATGTAAACAAGTACTAAAAATGAAATAAGCATTCTCACACTGAAAAAAACAAACCCAGCAGCTGCCAGCATATTCAGCAGCATACTGCTGTGGGTTACGTATTTTGTTGTTTTCTTAATCCCCAGGGTTTGTGGTTGGTCCTGTGTAATTACACACTCCAGTTGATATTAGCCTCATGTTTTAGGACATTACCGGGTAACTGCTGAACTCACTGTTGTTTATCTGAGCTAAGTTTCATAACATTGGTAATTAACCCAGTCAGTGCACATAACAAATTCTAGAACCCTAACACACACACACACACACACACAGACACACACACACACACACACACACACACACACACACACACACACACACACACACACACTCTCTCAGTTGTCATGGAGGCTGTGTAGTTAATATTTTGTACAATTAAAAAGAAAATTCAATATTGTTATTTTCAAGAGATTACCAGAATAAATTATACAATAGAATAGGATTACTAGAGTTAGAGAATAATCTCTCTTAAAAGAACCTTTGAAATATTGGTACTGCAGATTATTTTTATGTATGAATCATACAGCTCTAGATATTTTATAGAAAAGGCACAATTTTAAAAATCATTATTTAAATCAAAATTTCACGTCAGCTTTTGCAATACATTATTTAGAATAAAACTGTTGTCTATTGTGGTTTCTCTGTCAAAATAATCTATATTGTTTAGAACTGCAAATCAGTCCATGGCTTTCGTGAGCAGGTGGAAGATTTGCTTTTGTTGTGGCATAGTGTAGTCAGAGTGGACTGGTCTGGGAGCCAGAAGACCAGGGTTCTTTCCAGGGCTAGCTTTGCCTTTAACTTCGGTGCCTGGAACAAAATTAGTTCACTTCTGTGTTTCCTCATCGGGAAAATGATGGGGGAAGTAGTGTTAAATGAAAGAATCTCCTTAAGTCCCTTCTATCTCTGTTGTGCTAAGTATGGGTATCGTTCTTTTCCTTTCTGTGTATGGAAAGAAGGTGGTATTGTTGTACTGTTTATTACTTACTGCTTGGAAACCATGATGTCTGGGGATTTGTAAGGTAAGAGGGGAGTGTGTATTATCCTTTTTTAGACATTCTGCCATTAGGAGACATGGATGGCAGCACCCTTTTATGGCCAGGCTTGCTTAGTATCAGAAAATATTCTAATTCGAGTTATATTTTACAATTATGCATATGCATTTTTTTCAGAGGGAAATATCTAGGACTCAAGATGTTATTTTAACGTGTTCTGTGAAAGTTTTCTTGCATTTATATTTTACTCATTTTTATTATAGTTTGCTGTTTATTTGCATGTGATCTCTACATATCTCCTTATCCACAAATACCTTCTTTAATATAAGGGTTCTTAACCTGGGGTCCATAAACTTATTTTTTAAAATTTATTATGTATCTTTAATGTATTATTTGTTATGTATTATGTATTTTTAATGTATTAATGTATCTTTTCAATATCATGTATTTAAAACATTATTTTAGAAGCATTACGTATTTAAAAATGTTATTCTGAGAAGGGTCATAAGATTCATTAGAACGCTAAGGGGTTGTATGAAACAAAAAAGCTTCAGAACCCCGACTTTATTGGTTGTTTTTAAAGGCCACTAGATTGCTGTTTAGTATAGTTTGCCTTAAGTAAATCTGTGCGTAAATCATTGTTAATACTGAAATGTTATTAAACTTTGAATAAGCTGTGAAGTCTGCTTAATTAATAATGATAAGAGCAATAACAAAAATTTATATAGCACTTTAAGAATATCATTTCATTTGATCCTCACAACAACCCTGGGAGTTCAGGGTTATTATTTACCCTTATTTTACAGATTAGAAAACTTGAGGCAGATAGAGTTTAAGTAACTTCCTTAGAATCCCTTGGTAAGTTTCTATGGCAGGATCTGAACTCAGGTCTTCCTGATTGCTGCTCTGGTACTCTATATCCAATCCACTCTATTATCTAGCCGCCTCAATCACAATTTATGGTATGCTTGTAGTCAGGTTTGTTTTTGTAAATAACCAAGAGTCAAGGATCCCCTACTTTCAACGTCAGAGTTTCTTATAGGGCATTATTTTTGTACGACTAATAGGTTATGTTATACCTTGGTAGAAGATATTGGTATAATGACATAGCCATTATAAACTTGAAAAAATTCTCGAGATTAGTAAATAACATTTATCTTGGATCACACTGATTTTTTTCCTTATAAAGAGTGTGTGTGTGTGTGTGTGTGTGTGTGTGTGTGTGTGTGTGTGTGTGTGTGTGTGTGTGTGTGAGAGAGAGAGAAAGAGAGACGAACTGCCACCTTGGTCCAGGCCCTTACCTAAATTACTGCAATGTCACTCTTATTAGTCTCCTGGCCTACTCTAGGCCACCTTACGCACTGCTGACAAAGTAATTTTCCTTAACCTCAGAAATGACAATCCGGTTCCCCTACTCAGGAGATTGCAGTGGCTTCCTATTGCTTCTGGAATCAAACATAAATTCTGCTGTTTAACTTTAAAAGCCCTTCACAAACTGGCCTCATCCGTCTTTTTTTCCTCAGGGTACATTGTTCTCCCTTCCACACTCTGCCATACAGCCAAACTAGTCTTTCTTTGGCTTTCTCATGATGTTCCATCTCCCGCATCCTGAAATGTACTCCTTCCTTATCTCTACTTCCTAGAGTCCCTCTTCCTTTAAATTGCCACTTAACCTCTATCTTTTGCATAAAGCCTTTTCTTATCCATGCAACTGGCACCTTCCCTCTCAAACTTCCTGGTATTTAGCCACTTGTTTATGGTGTGTGGGTGTGGGTGTGGGTGTACTTTTTTGATTCCCCCAATTAGAACTTAAGCTTCTTCTGAATAGGGATTGTTTGATTCTTTTTATTTGTGACCCTAGCTTCTTGTACTATGTGAGTACAGTACCTGCAGTACTAACAGTAGGTGCTTAAGAAATATACACTGGCCTGTTTCAGTTGGATAACGTTTATAAAACTTAAATGGTATTTTTCCATAACTAGAATAATTTCCTAATTTTTCTTTGCAGGTCAGAAAAGCACCAAATATAAGTGATTTTGATCAGTGGGAACCTGATGCAGTTTATCTTAATTCAGAAGTCAGAGCCTTGGATGTTCCCACTATACTTCCAAATGATAGTTTGCCAAGTCTTACTGAACAGTCTGTCTCAATGAAGGTTGAGGAGACTATTGAAATTTTGCCTTCTGATACCACTGTTCATATAAAACCGAATGGGACAGATTCAGATAAAGGTATAGGAACATGCATTTCTGTCAAACAAAGTGACAGCCCTAATGCTAACCTTTTGGGAAAGGAAACTTCTCCAGAGACATCTTCAGGTACCTCACAGGAGACTCTGATAGTAGATGATATCCCCAAAAGAGAAGGAGAATTGGAGCCCACCCAGGTTGAGGAAGCCACCTCAGATCCTTATATGATGAGCCTTCAGAATCTTATGAAAAAGTCAAAGGAATACATAGAACGAGAGCAAACTCGACGCAGCTTGAGAAATAACTCAAAGAAGAGCATCACCGAGAGCCACTCAGACAAAGAGAATGATGCCATTAAGATGAATGACTCTGGGAAAGAGAATGCAAGGTTTATAAGCAAAAGTTGTAGTTCAGTTTCACTTGATAAACCGAGCCTTAATAAATCAAACATTCTTCTCCAAAGTGCTACCACTCAGATGAACAGCATGAATGCTTTAGCTTTAGCTAGCTTCTCCAAAGTGGATATACCCATTCACATGGGTACACCAGCTCTTTTGGATTCGGATGAAGATGAAGATTTTAAAGTCACTTCCGCTTTTGATCCTGAAAGTAGTGTTGTAAAAAGTTTTACAGGTTCCTATGCCAAGTTACCTAGCCCAGAGCCAAGTGTGAGTCCTAAAATGCACAGGAGACGACCTAAGTCTTCATCAACAGGTCACATACTTATAAATAAACCAGTAAATGCCCATGAATTGAGTCCCAAAGAAAAAGGAAGGGCCATGGATTTAGTCATACGAGATGTCAATGAAAAAACAAGCGTACCTGAGTCGGTGCCAAAATTTCCTGTTGATTTAACTGAAGTTTGTTCTAGCAAAGTTCATACTGTCAGCAAAAATACTTCTGAAACTGAAGGTGAAGAATTAGTCGTAGGTAAATCAAATGAAATGTGTCAGCATTCAATCAGCCAGTTAGAAAACAACGTCATTCATGTAACTGCTACTTTGGAGGGTCAGATAGCATCTGATGGGAGAGAGCTGCACAAAACAGACAATAATTGTACCGCCGTTCCAAAATTGCATGAGCCATACGCAACTAGTCAGTGCATGGTAAGTCATAATTGTGGAATCATGAATGTGATCAAGCCAACTGGTGTACTGGAAAAAAACTGTAATTCTCAAGTCGAACTGAATAAATCTTATGATGTACAAAATCCATCTCCACTTCTAATGCAGTGCCAGAATAAAAGGCAGCAGATGGACACACCAAATGGGTCCTGTGTAAATGAACAGTTTGTGGAAAACAGTTTTGAGAAAGTTAAGCGGAGACTTGATTTGGATGTTGATGGTTTGCAAAAAGAAAACAGCCCCTATGTCCTAACAACTGGAACGGCTGAACGGGAGAGACGATGGATACAGGAAAAAAGATTTCCTAAGGGATCTGTCTACATTAACAAGAATGAGATATTAGAAATTAGTTCCAGAGGTAAGGGTAATCTAGAGTTTTCATGTAGTTGGTGCTAACCACATGCCAAATGGCAATTTTTTCATAGATATCTTTTAAGTTTTGAAGGAAGCATTTGTTTAATCTGTGCATCATGATATGTAGGATTGAACCCACCAGGCAAGACAGTCTATAACTAGCAACATTGTAATTTAATGTGGTTTTTTTTTATTCATACGGACTTTCTTATTTAGATTATGAAACTTTAGGTGCTCATTTGAGGTCCATATCCTGTGGATGAGATAAAGTTCTTTTATAAACCATCTCCTGTTGATTTGAATCTGGTACCCTGATATATGATCTTCCCTTTGGGCTATAGTTGCTGTTGGTTTTCTGTGATGTTCACTGCTAGATTTGCGAGGCATTGGCTACTTCAGTAAACACTTTGACATCAGGTGATTAGAGAAAGAAATTGCAAATAGGAATATATGTAATACGTCTAGAAACATCTTGTGAAGGGTTTTTAAGTGGAATAACTTTTCTAATGATTTTACTCTCCCCTCTCCTGTTCTGTATTATCAGAACTCTTATCTTAATTTATTCAGTCTCACAATATAAAGTATACTACATTAAAGCTTTTGATGCTTGATATTTATAATTGTCATCACTAACAAAAAAAGTTTGATGGTAATAGAGTAAATTAGGCCATCTGACATACTCAGAACAAATTGTGAGAGAAACATTCTGATAACTCAGTAAATTCTTATCTATCATGAAAATCTTTCTTTATATCCACAGTAAGAGAAGAACATTTCTTTGGGTTTAATCAGACAGTAAGAAGAGTGCTTCAGTGTATATATCCTACATTTAAATTTAGTTGTATCTCACGACCCTGACATTTAGAGGGTTTATCTTCAAGTTTTTTATTTATGTATTCACCCCTTTTTTTCATATATTTGGAACTTAATGTATAATGTTCTTCCTTAGAACCCCAAACTCAAGTCTTTGTACCTTTTGTAATGGTAACGGAATTTAAAGATCCCCTGTACTGGCTTGTTTTTTGGGTTGAGTATTAAAACCCAGATCTTGTGAATCCCACTTGTGGAATGGACTTGTCGACGTGAAGAGAGAGGGCTGAACTGGGAGGAGCTGGTGTCATAGATTTAGAGAGAAGCCCAAGCAGAGAGAGGCCAGAAGAATTTTGGGGGAGCAGTATCGTGGAGGCAGAGAGAGGAGAATTGCCAGGGGCCATCTGTTTTGATGTTGTTTTGCCAGATTTGTCTTCTGATAAAGGACAGTGCTATTGTTGCAGAGGTCCTAGAACCTTGCTGTTGGTTCAGAAGCCCTGAGGTTCCAGGACCTCTGCAACAACAGCACTGTCTCTCCACCAGCAGATGAATCTGGCAAAACAACATCAAAACAGACAGACAAAATTCCAGCATCATAGCCATGCCTTCTTAGTTCTTGGCAGCTCCAGGTGGCAGTTCTCAAAAGTCCTGGGCAGCACCAACTGGCTCTCATCAGTCTTTCTCTCAGCAACTTTGGCCCCTTGCCATTCTCCTCTCTCTCTGCCTCCACGATACTGCTCCCCAAAAGTCCTTCTGGCCTCTGTCTGCTTAGGCCTTCTTCCTAAATCCACGGCACCAGCTCCTCCCAGTTCTGCCCTCTCTCTTCACATCAACGAGTCCATCCCACAAGTGGGATTGACAAGCTCTAGGTTTTAACACTCAACCCAAAAACCAAGCCAATACAGGGGGATCTTTAAATTCCATTACCATTACACCTTTGAAACATAAAATACCGAAAAAAACAACAGCAGAGAACCCAGAACCCAGAGGAGAGAGAGAAGAGATGATAGAATAAGTTCAGGTGGTTCCACTTATTATGTGTAATGCATTTGTGGAGTCTTTGTCATCTAGCAGACTAATGTAAGACAGAATTATGATGACACATGTTTTGCTTTAATTCTGAGATTGGTGGAAAGTATCAAATGAGCATATATAAAGTATTATGGGTCTTTATTAGGTAGCATCAACATGGAGTACAGTAGTGAAATGCAACGTGGTAGAAAATGGAAATCACATATATTTGGAACATGCTTTTTGTATAATTTGAGAAGACCTGGTGCAAGAATGCATTTAAAATTTGATGCTGTAAAATGTCATATTTTTAAAATTCAGTAAGTTTTCCAAAAAGAGCATGCTTCTTTGCAGAGGAAGAGGAGATGCTAAAAAATAAGATGTTGGCTTTTGAAGAAATGAGAAAGAGACTTGAGGAACAGCATGCTCAGCAGTTATCAATACTTATAGCTGAGCAGGAGAAAGAGCAAGAGAAATTACAAAAGGTGAGACATTATAATACAAGTGTGTAGAGGTATTAAGTGAAATTCAGCACATTTTTAGCTTCTGGCGTTTTATAAAATTGAATTGTAAAAGTGCTAGTTGATTTTGACACGTTTGTAGTATTTTTGCGGAAAGATGGCTGTGTATGAAATGATTTGATATCCAAGAATGAAAGGGAATTGCATAACATGTCAAAAGCATAGTTTGCTTAATGCTTAATCCAAGCCTTTATTTCTGCCATTGTGAAATAAGGAAGGTCTTTGGCTCTGATACATCAGTGCAGTGTGGAAGAGAACCTGGGACGTCAAAGGCTTTGCTAGTAGAGAATAAGCTATTACAGCCTTTTGGGGTACAGGCCTCTCTACTGAATCCATGAAACAGCATAGCCAATGTCTAAGAAAGTGATCATTTCAAGGCAATGAATTGTTTTAGCTGTGGCAGCTCTAAAATTCATCTGCCAAGTCATCCTTTTTTCATAGGTCTAACTTATGTTTGTATTCAGGCAACTCTCAAATCTTATATCTAGCCCTGGTCTCTTCCTTAACTCAGGTGCTGTACCTCTAACTTTCTGAACATTGCCATTCTTCAGAATCTCAAATTCAGCATGTCCAGAATAGAACTCATCAATTCCCCACCAAATCCTCCAAGTTTCCTTATTTCTCTTGGGGACATCACTAGATACTCTTGCTCATCCTTCACTTTTCCCTCTCACATCCTCTTGCTCTGTTCCTTGCTAATCACTTGCTGAGTCCTGACAATTCCACTTCCACACTTTAAAATCTAGAATGAGACATGCATTTTTGGAGACATGACCTTTTTGGGAATTTGTTTTCATGACTACGTGTATTTGTTATGTAGGTTTTTTTTTTTAATTGTTGTGGAGGGGATGGGAATGAAAGATAGTAAGTGCATACAAATAGTTCTACCTCCACATGATCTTTGAAATCTATCTGGAGTCTCCATCTGTGTAGCTACCATTGTAGTTCAGGCCCTCTTTCCCTCTCACTTTGACTATTGTAATAGCTTCTTAACAGATCTCTCCGCTTCCAGTGTCTCTCCTCCAGTTCACACAGCTGCCAAGATAATCTGCCAGGGGACAAGTATGACTATGTCACTGCCTTGTTCCAAAACATTTAATGTTTCCCTGTTCCTTCTAGAATAAAATAAAAGCCTTTCATCCTGGAATTTGAGATCTACCACATTCTGACTTCAACCTGCCTTTCCAGCCATATTTCATATTACTTGCTTTTATGGATTTGACTGTTCCTCTCCTCAACATTCTATCTCAGTAAATCTGCACAAGTCGATTTATACTTCCTTCTCATCAGAGTTCTTATTTTCTTTCAAGGCTCAGTTCAGGTACCACTCCTGAGGAAGCGTTTGCTGAACCTTCCCCTTCATACCCACTTCCTAGTATTTTTCTCTCCTCAAATGACTTTTTATATTTACTTACCTATGTCTGTTTTTTATTCCCCTCACCCAAAAGAATGTAAGGTTCTTGGATGAATGGGCTTTTATCTTTCTGTCCCCAGCTTCTAGAACAGTGCTTTAAACATAAGTGCCTAATAAATGCTTATTGGATTTAATTTAAATACACTGAAATTGTCAAATCTGTATCAGAGGAAAAGTAGACTTCATTTTACAAATAGGTTGATTAGTTTATAAAGGAAATGTGTTTGAACATGAGAGATGGCATATTGTAATAGACCATTAATCTGCAGGAAATAGAAGAACAGGAGAGAATGTTAAAAGAGAAGAAGGAAATTACAGCAGAAACACCTGAAGTGAACCTTAACAATGCAGTGGAATTAGAATGGAGAAAAATAAGTGACAATGACTTGCTAGAAACAATGCTATCACAAGTGGACACTCTCCATATTGCAAAGTCAAATAGTTCTGGTAAATATTTAAAGCTTTATTTTTTTCTTTAAAATTCTCCTACTTTACTTGATACAGAAAGTGGTAGATAGGTCTTTTTTTTTTTAATTAAATTATTTTTAGTTTTCTATATTCACTTGCATAAGTTTTGAATTTTCTCTCCCTCCCTCTCCAAGAGGGTTTGCAATCTGATATGGGCTCTGCACTTACATTCCTATTAAACACATTTTCACATTAGTCATGTTGCATAGAATGGTAGATAGGTCTTTAAGAAATATTATTAGATGATGGCTTTCCCAGGTTACCTCCATCTGCCAGCTGCTTAGTAACCAGTGAGAAATTAAATGCTGGCCACAGTTTAGATCCTTGTAAGCAGGTGTTTGAAAGGACAGTAATCACTTTAGTAAGGGAAGTATCCCAGCCTGTGTTCATTCATGTGACAGGTGACATATGGCAAATAAAAAACAAATTGTCATCTTTAGAGTGCTCTTACACTATATCTAACTCCCTGGCTCCTGTGATTGCTTTTTCACATCTTTTATTTTCATCATGATTCTGTGCCTATTTTAAAATTCCATCTGTTGTATCAACTTAAAAGTGAAGTAAAATAAAAACCCTACAGGTGGCTCAGGATTGGGGGGTTATATTCCTAGCAAGAGCAAAGTTTGTATGAGCATGATTATTACCCACAGTAATTTATACTGATTGGTGCCGATAAAATGTATACTGCTTATACAATATGGGGGATAGTCTATGTTTTTAACCTTTTCTCTAGGTTTTACAAATTCTACCCTACAACATAGTTTTGGTTCTACAAGTGAAGTACCATTCTACCTCTGGGGATCGTCAACTGGTGGTTTGCCCAAAATCCCAGTAACAAGACCGCCTGGAAGGGGCAAACCTCGATGGTCTCAGGTTAGTAAAACTTAATTTTATATATATATTTTTAAAAGCTACATTATTCTGTCAGGCTTTGCCAATGAGCATGCATACTTTGACAGCACCAGTTTTAAATATTTAAAATGATTTTAAAATCAAACTATATAAAATGTAAAAAACAAAAGAATTTGTTTCAGTACCTTATTACAACCTAAGGAGCAGTTCTGTTTAAGAAATTTGTCCTTTTTTTTTTTTTAAAGCTTTTTAGTCTAGAAGTACAAGCAAAGTTTGACAAAATCACTGCAGTGGCAAAAGGATTTCTTACTCGTAGGCTCCTCCAGACAGAGAAAGTGAAACATCTCCGGCAAACAGTAAAAGTAAGAGCATTGGCATAACATTTTTAAATTTGATGTCAGTATTTTTCCCTTTTCATTTCCTTTTACCCTTAACCTTCTGTCGACTTCTACAAGTTGGAGGATAAGATTAGAACTCCGATGAAATAATTTATGAAGCAATATAGGTAACTATTTGTGTGCTGTTGATAAGAAATTCATCGATTCTACAACCTAAAATTAGATGGTGCATTCTGTTCTTTATCATTTTTCAAGATAAACATAATTTGACCTATAATGATAGTTTTCTTTACAAATTTGGGGCAAATCAAGGTATAATTCCTCATGTGGTAAAATGAAACCTGGGGATGGCTAGGTGGCGCAGTGAATAGGGGACTGGCCCTAGAGTCAGAAGGACCTAAGTTCAAATTTGGCCTCAGACACTTAACACTTGCTAGCCGTGTGACCTTGGGCGAGTCACTTAACCCCAATGGCCCTGCCCTCCCCCCTCCAGAAATACAAAAAATGAAACCTGAATGGTTTAAATACTGTAGCTGGAATAGGAAAAGAAGGAAGACTTCAAAAATCCTATGAATATTCATAAAGATTACTTTTCAAAAATTACTTCAATTTTTACAGGATACTATGGAGTTCATAAGAAGTTTTCAGTCAGAAGCTCCATTAAAAAGAGGTTCTGTTTCAGCACAAGATGCTTCTCTCCAAGAAAGAGTGTTAGCTCAGGTAATTGTGTGTGCATGTGCATGTATTAGGTGTAATTTCTAAGTATCCCTCATATTACTTGATCAGGGCTGTTTTGCAATAACATGGTTAATATGTTATAGTCACACCTTACAATAATGTAGCAAAATCTTAAAAGTAGCTGATTCCAGGAGGCACGACTCCTAGCTTTCTTCTAAATGGTGGGAGCGTGAAGTAGCCTTGCTTGAATCTTTAATACTGGGACCGTGGAGCAACCACACAGGAGCACTGACCTTTCCAGTCCCCCTTCAGTGGGACTCCTGCTCCAAAATGAAAGGAGGGAGTTAGTAATTCCTAAGAGACCGTAGAGAACAAACATGAAGTTTGGGGGCAGGAGGACCAGTCAGGGAATGCCCTCTCCTTTCTCCCTTTTCCCCAGATACTTTTGATGCAGAAGGCTACATATGCCATTCTGTGTGCCAGGTATTTAAAAAAAATGATACGAATTTCTGGAGTGGAGAAAGAAGAAAGTTTACCTTGTGTTCTGTTTATGTCTCTGAAATTTACTTTGTTGAATAAGTTAGAATTTCAGTTTACTTAAGCATCTTTATCTGAAGTATTTCTGTGAATGAAGAACATATATATTATTAACATTGGAAAAGTTTAAAATATTCTTAAAACATATGCTATTAAGTTATTGTTTAGCTCTTTTTTAATAGAAGGCACAATTTTTTTTGTTTCAAAATTAGCTTCGTGCTGCCTTATTTGATATTCATGACATATTCTTCATAATGGATGCAACAGAAAGAATGTCCATTTTACATCACGATCGAGAAGTGCGTAAAGAAAAAATGCTTAGACAAATGGTATGTTTAATTGCAATTAATGTAACATTTTATGTAATGAAATTACTCTGGATTTTAGCATTACTTCATTTCTCATTGAATGGCATCTAAACTGTTCTCAGAGATTTTCAGGCATAGGTTGCAGTCAAGGATGCCAGCTACCCTGGTACCTACAAAAAAACCTACAAAAGAATACACAGTATCATGTTCTCACCTATCAGGATTGGGAAAATTTTTAACTTGATTTTGATAGGTTTCCTTTTATGACACTTAGAAAAATCTGCTTAACCTTCATTGATTTTTCTAATCATCTCTTGCCCTGTAGTTTTTATGCTTGCAATTAATTCATAGAGCAGAGCAGAAAGGTTGACCCAAGTGAATCTGGAAAGGCAGCATTTTAAAGTAGCAGTTCATCATCTAATTGTGAATGAACTTGTCCATTGATGGTTGACAAGAGATGACTAAAATGAGAAATCACATTTTTTTGTAGCGTACATATAGAAAATAAAAATTTTAAAAACCATTTACCAAAATAATTAGCCAGCAGATTCTCAAGAAAGACCATGTCAGAGACATGTAAATTCTATTTAAAAAAAAGATTTGCCAGTGAAAATTGATAGATTCCTAGATGTGGTAACACAAATGCTCAGTTGGTCCTATCACATATACACATACATATCCATACCTACATTTTTTTCTTATGTAAAGGATAAAATGAAGAACCCTCGAGCATCTCTTTCAGCCGCAACACAGAAATCTCTGGATAGGAAGAAGTACATGAAGTAAGACCTCTCTCTTTTTTTCTTCAGTTGAATGAAGTAATCTGTACTTTTGCTACTCCATTATTCCCCTTTGTTCTTTCTACTTAAAGGATTAAAGACCAATAGTTTTCCCCAGTTGACTAAAGTAATTTTCTTTCATAGAAAGTATGTCCATTAAAATAAGGTTGTGAGATCTGAATCCCATCTTTATATGGTCTGTCTTTACTTCTGGCTTGTGTTTGCCTGATTTTCTTTGCCTTGTGACTTTTACATATGCTGCTGATTGGGAGCCCAGAACATTATTATTAGTATTCAGTATCAGGTTAGTGTTCAGGTGATTACCCCTACATTGAATGCCCCAGCTTTTAGAAGCATTCTGCTTGTGGCTTCCCAGACAGAATTTTTAAGTTAGCGAGAAAAAATTTGGGAAAATGTTAATAGACAATCTTACTAATTGTGATTTTTTTTTTTGGTTTGGGTTTGTTTGGTTTTTTGGAGGGGGGAAGGCAAGGCAATTGGCATTAAGTGACTTGCCCAAGGTCCCATAGCTAGTAAGTGTGAAGTGTCTCAGGCCAGATTTGAACTTCAGGTTCTCCTGACTCCAGAGCCAGCTCTCTATTCACTGCACCATCTAGCTGCCCCGAGATCATCTTTTTTAAGGGAAAAACTCTAAAAAGCAATTAGTAAGGGGCAGCTAGGTGGTGCAGTGAATAGAGAACTGGCCCTGGAGTCAGGAGGACCAGAGTTCTAATATGGCCTCAGACACTGGACATATTTACTAGCTGTGTGACCTTAGGCAAGTCACTTAACCCCAATTACCTTGCCTTCCCCCCTCCAAAAAAAAAAGTTCTCTTCAGCTTGCAGTTTTGACCTGAAGTAATGTACTTTATCTGTGATATTTATAAGCATATTTTCCCCCCTTCAAATACACTCTATGCCCTACTTTTCTTCTTTAGGGCTGCTGAAATGGGAATGCCAAGTAAGAAAATCCTCATCAGACAAAAGCCTTCTGAAACAAGGTGAATGAAAGTAATTGTTTCCTAAAGGAAATTATTTTTCTCCTTTGAGAAGGCATTGTTTTCTACTAAGTCCTGTGCCTGCTTTCTTTTCTTTCTCTCTCTTTTTCTCCCTTCCTTTTTTCTTTTTCTCTCCTTTCTTTCTTCCTTTTTCTCTCTTCCTTCCTTCCTGCTCTCCCTGTTTTCCTCTGTCTTCTTGCCTTCCATTAGCAGAATATTGCCTGTTTACATAAAGAATTATAAGCTTGGGGATTACATAAGGATGTAATAAGGCTACCAATCAGAGTTACCAGATAATAGCAAGAACATAATGAGGATATGCTTGGGAAATGCTACTTCTGGTGAAAATTCTAATCAGTTGTGTCATGATTTAAATCCACGATCCAGGCTTGCTCTGACATGGCCTGTTTTATTGCCTTGAAAAAGTCACTTAAAGTTTCTAAGTTGTTTTTCCCTTATTGTAAAATAAAGATAACATTCTATAATATTTGAGAAGATTTGGATTTTTTTTTAAGCACTGTGTTAGTGATCTAGAAGAACAAGAGATTAATGCTGATTTTTGACAACATTGTTTTTCATCATACGGTTTTCTATAAACCTAGTCTATTAGTAGACAGCTGCCATAATTGACACAGGTGCTCCTGTTTAAGAATTCAGTAAAAATGGTTTGGACATATCCAAGGAAAACCTATTACACAGTTAACTCCTCACTTAATATTTTCCTTTAAGAAACCTGACATTTGAAATATAATGTAAAAAAGTCAAATTTAATTTGTTTAATTTCTTTTTTAGTAAACTAATGTATCTTCTTTGTTAACAGAGTATTTCAGCCAAGTCAAGGACAGAATGCCCCTATTTATAGGCCACTTTGTAGACAAGGGTAAGAACACTATATATATTTGTTTATATTTGAAAATATTTAAAATAAATGGCAACTTTGATTGGAAGTTATTAATATTACTTTTAAAATGTTACCTTTTTTGGTTACAAAAGACTATTTAAATTTTTTCAGATTGTTTTATCTTAGAAAACAGTTTCAAAGTAACTTGAGCATACTGTTGTGTGTTGTGTTTTCGTTATCATCATGTTTTTCCATGTATTTTGCATTTACTTCATACAGTTTTGGTTTCATTAACAACAATGAAATATAAGCCATATAAATACCATTAAGACTACACAAGGGTATAGGTCAGCATTACCAGAATGGTGAGGTATAAGCAATCACCTTATGTGGTTGTGGATTGTGGATTATATTCTCTCCTCAAGAACAAGTATAGCCTGTTTCTGACTATAAGGTTTCTGACTGCTACTGTGTTCCTTTTTAAGTTATTCCTACTGAACAGTATGATGCTTGTTTTCTTTGTAAGTTACAGCATTTAGACTTTAATGTGTGGCTTATTACCTTTTCTATATTTAATTAGAACCCCTAAGACATCAGTGAAGGGGGTTGAGCAAAATAGAGAGAAGTCCTCAGACAACAGAATGCGTAACAGAGTGCGTGTTTCAGGTGTGTAGAAAATGAGTTTCTGAATCTCATTTCATTGAAAAAAAGTGAGTAAGATGCTCAAATCCACTCCATTTAAGTGGAATATATTGTTTTCTTTTTCTTGCCACTATAACTTTGGCATGTATATGAAGTCATTCCTCATCAAAGGAATGTATTTGCCATTTAGTGTGGTTGAGAGGGTGGTGGAGAATTAAGGAAATACATGATTATGGTCTTGGTTTCTAGAAACATCTCTATCCACAGACTACCATGTAAACTTTGCAGTTCAGAAAAAAAAATACAAAATGTGAATTATATCATCTCCTTTAAAAAATGACTACAAGGCAATGACCGTGTTGTGTCTAAGCTGCCCTCAATCTATGCATGTCTCTTGTTTTGCCGTGGGGAAGTGCATGACCTTGTAGTTTGTTAGTACAGTATGGTAACTGCAAATAAGGAAAGAATTATTTGTTCTCTCCCCACCTCCCCCAACTGCAAGATCATTTGAGAGGAGAATTTTTTTCTTTTTTCCTTGGTTTCTTGCTTATACAAAACAGAAATTCTAGTTAGTTATCCTCCAGTTTATTACAAGGGGCTTGTTTCAGAGCTTAATTTTTAAATGGTGGCAAGAAGACAAATACAATATTCAAATGAATCCAAAGAGCTTATAAACCTGTTTTTGTTAATTATTTAGTTCTTACTAACAAAATATGTGGGAACTATTCACTAAAATTATTTACATGTTACTAATGAAAATACCTTTATTAACACTTAAAAAGGTAATTCTAACTTGTAATGTGGAATCTTTAATACTAACAAATATGAAATTTAACAAGTCAGAATTTTCATTACTTAAGAATAAAATCTATCTTCAGATAAAATCTATCATCTAGTCCAACTCCCTCATTTTTCCGATGAGGATACTGAGACCCAGGCAGGGGAGATGATGTCCAAAGTCACACAGTTAGTTTGCAGCAGAGTCAGGCCTCAAATGCAGGCCTGTTGATTCTATTGTACCATACTTTGTGAGTATAACTCTTAATAGTGCATATGTAGTATAATCCATTTTAAAACAGAACCATTTAAAATCATCTGATTTATAGTAAGTAGGGTTACTTTAAAGGGACTTACTAATTAAGTATTACTTTACCCTCAAGTACATTCAGAATCTAATAGTTTAAATGATGGCCAAAATCAGGAAAAATTTCACAAAATGACTAATGTATCATCTGCTGTTTTTAAAGGCCATGCATGGCACTAGCTGGAATTTCTCTAAACATTGTAGTTCTTTCCAAGATCTAAGAGGCAAAAATTTTGACAAATTCCCAGCCATATAGACTTCTTAGAAATAGGGAAATACCAGAAGATTTCTAGATATTTCTTCATTGTAGTATATAATTTGTGTGTTTTTTTAATCAAATATTCTAGTTGACTACAATGAATTTTTTCTGTTTTATCTTCCCTTCTCATTTCATTTTCAAATGTTTGACTGTCACTTTTGATTCATCATATTTGTATGATCTGCACTTAATTAATACCACCTAATTACTTAAGTGCATATCAGTCAATGCTCAACAGTATATATTTTGAATTATATATAGTCACTGAGCTTATATTTAAAGTATTTACAGTCGTATGGGTTTGTATCACCACTGAATTACAGATGAATTTCACCCTTGGAATGTTAAATTAACATGCAACTGATCATATACTAAAATTAATTTTAACTTTTTCCTTATTGTTCTTGCCTGTTCTATAAACAACAGTATTAGAATATGACTTTTAATTTATATACGATCTGTAAATTTATTTTTACTGGGATCCACGCAGTTCTTTTTAAAAGATAGCCTTTTCCTATTTACAATTTTTACTTCCCAAAATATAATTCATGCTGGCATGACCTGCATGGAGAATGTATGCTTTATTTTGTCATTAGAGAACTTTCTATATGTTATACTGTATTTATCATATATTCATAAAATAGCAGGAACTGAAATCTCAAATGGAAAATTTAAGCTCTGTGGTAAAAATTATGAAGCTTATGGAGGCTCATTAATGATCTTTATCATTCAAATTGAAATCATTTATTTCGTATACATCAAAGACCTGTGATTTCATTACTGTGGGAATTCCCATTGGGAAAATTCCCTCCATGCATGTATATTGCAAGCCATGGATAACCTATTGTCATAGAGAATTAGCTGAGGCTTAGAGTTTACATAACTTGCTCATAATCACAAAGCTATTAAGTATCAGAGGTGGGATTTGGACTTGGCCTTATCCAGCACTCTGGTTACTATGGCAGGCTGCTTCTTCCAGTCTCCTAAGGTTTTAAAATACTGTCAAAGAATCTTTTTAGTTCTTTATATTTAATTTGAGCGCATGTGACATACAGTGTAATTCAGAAGTAATAATTTATAGAAAAAAATAACTGGTTTTACTTTGTTTTTAGGAGCATATGCAGGAAAAACTCAAAGAAAGCAGCCAAATGTTGCGACAATTTAAGAAGACAGCATTCCCTAGGATAAGACAATGTGGTCATGCTCATGTATTTTTCTTTGCCCAAGAAAGTGAAGTGGAAGGTTGAAAATTATTCAGTAACAGAGAAATCCTGCTCTAAATCCATTTTTTCAGTAATAATAGATTTAGGTGGGGAAAGATTTTGTACAAAAGAAAAAATACTTAAAGTCTGTGCTTTAACTATGTAGTCACAATTTTGATATTTATGTGTATAGGCTTGCAAAAGATGTATATTTTCCAGATTTTAAGGACATTTGAACTGTTCTTGTAAAAGAAGATTGCAAAGATGTGGGAAAAGGTTCATCAATTTAAAAAAACACACACATTTTACTTATGAGAAATTTGTCTGTACTATTGTATCTGGTAAACAAATTTCATGATGCCTCAATCCAAGGGAGGATAAATGTAGAAGCATATTTTTGTTGGTGTTTTAACTTTTAAAAACAATTTTCAGTAGACTCTCAATGGAGTTGGAGTTCCAATTTGTAAATTTTGCTATGGACTAACAGGTACTTATGTAAACTGAAACTCTGGTTTAGGGAGCATAAATTGGATGAAAATTAACAAAGAATGAAAATTTGGAATATTGTTTTTGGTCACATATGGCTAATAGTTATTCTTCTGGATACCTGTATGTCAACAACAGAAATATTAAATTTCCATATATGTTACTAATACTTGTTAAAGCATTTTCATAGGATTGTTATTTCCTCTTATGGAGAGAGAATTTTTTGAGAAGACAGCACAATCTTCTTGAATATATCATATTTAGGAATGTACTAAATCTACTGTAGTTTAAAAAAACACAAGTTATTGCATGCAATTATATTTTCTATTTGAGTAGAACAATTTTTTCCAGCATTCTTGCTCCTTTATGACATTGTGCTTTTTCTAGGATGCTTAATTTTGGAGAGAATAAAGGGCTGTATCTAATAAATCCAAATTTTCAAATGGGGTTTATTTTTAATGTATGGATTAATATGTGTATATATACAGAACCAACACATGCATTATTATATATATACAAATACCTATGTGCTTTTATATACACATACAAATGAAATTTCAAACATTACCCAGAATAACAAGAGCCAAGAAAACTTAATTTTTTTCTTTTAGAGAAAATTTCATTTGTTCTTTATCAAGACATTTTGGATTCTTAAGGAAAAGGCTTTGTGCTTCTCTCATATATAAATGTGGACCTTTAATCTTTCAAATTGGAATTTTAAAGAGAGATAATGTTGAATTTTAGAGAGAATACTGGTAATTTTGTAAAGCAGAGTCTACCTAAGTGAAGGCTGGTTTTCTCCAATTTTCTGCTCCATTTAAAAATCACTTCTTGCCTCCAACTATAGACAGAAAACAACTACTCTGGGAATAAACTTGATAATAATTCTTGGGATTTTTACATAATTTATTGCCGGAGTGAACCAGAAAATGATAGGAGAGCCAGCAAAATGCCCTAGTTAGATTTCTTATTAATAAGTGAAACATATCAAAATGTTTACTATTTAAATATGATAAACCTTGTTTTATAAAAATCAAAACCTCAGGATATTTCCTTACTTATCACTGTAGGTCTCTCCATTGATAAAGATGGATTCATTGTTTTGTGTGTAGCAGTGCTAAGTAGCAAGATAAGCAGTATGTTTTAGAGAAACTTAAGTAGTCTTAGAATAAAGTTGAAAACCTTAATTATCTTTTAATTTTAAAAAGTTTGTGTGTTACATTACTGTCATCTACGAATTTTATTTTCCATGGATTTTTCTCTTAAAATGTGCCAGATACCTTTTTTGTGCTTTGGATGGATTTTTATTTATGTATACTATTTTTTATTCAGTTTTTTAAAATTTTGAGTGGAATGGCCATTGATTTAAATTATATTTATTTTTGTACTTATAGTAATTTTCACAAGCTTTGCTTTTAGGCAAGCAGCAAAATAAACTTTTCATCGTTGAAGCTCTAGTTTGTTCTTTAGTTATTATTTTGGGGCGGGGGAATGAGAAAAGAAGATTCCACTTTAAGGGGTCACTGTAAAAACTTAAATCTGTCAAAACTTTTCAAATCATCATAATGCAAATACATTATTTTTAAAATTAGAATTGAATATCCAATAAAAAGTATACTTTCTCTTAATCAGCCTTGCACAGTGGGAAAGAATGTGTTTGATTTGGTGTCCACAGATCTGGATTCCATTCCTGGTTATCTGGATTCCATTCCTGGTTTTGCTACTTCCCTCTGTTACCCTGAGAATATCTCTTCAATTCTCTGGACCTTGGTTTCTTCCTCTTCTATAAAAGGAGGAGGTTGGAATAGATGCTCTCCGAGGTCCTTGCCAGCTGAAAGTTAATGCCAAAATGTGCTATCAGATTTGAACCTGGAGTAATTGGACTTCCCAGGAATTTTATTGGCCTCATTAGTTAAAACTGCCACAGCTGCCTCATAAAATTGTATCCAATCAGTAAGAGAAACATTAAGGAATATTGTCATGCTCAAGTGTTTCCTGATAGTTTGGTGGTGAAATCTGGGTTCTCAAAGGCAAACAGAGGGCATACCAAGCCAGAAGAGCTTCGGGGAGGGGTCAAATTTGCCTTTATTGGTCCTAGTATCATTCTAGTTAAGATTAAAAAGGAAAACTTCATCTACCAAAAGGTTGACCAACTATAATGGTAATGGGAATTTGAAAATCTTCCCTACTTTGAAGGTATACCTTGCCCTGTAATAAGCCAAATGTAATCACATGGAGCCTGTGGTGGGAGGAACTTGCTGAATGGGTGGAACAGAGGCTAGAGGCAGCTGGGAGTCAGAGCAGTTAGACAGAGGGAGGAGAAAGGAGACAGCTAGGATTTGTGAGTGTTTGTGGGAAGGTTTTGGAATGTTGTGGCTCCCTGCTGTGTTAATGGTGTATTAACTTCTTTGTTGCTACGATGGATTTGGTTTTATGGTGTCTGAACAAATGTTTTGCTTCTGTCTTATATATGGAGAGTCTTATAGTTTGCTATTTAGAACTATGCCAGCATATTCATAGTTGCCATAAGTGCTATGAATATTGCATTGGCACTACACCAACAGGTGCTTAAAAAAAACAGATAATTATTAAAATGTCAGTGTTAGTAGAAGGAATATACTCATATCAGATCTTTTGATATATAACTGAGAGGAAAAGAAATTAAGATAAGAATAAAATTAACACTAAAACCTAGAAAGTTTCCCTCATGGACAATGAGTTTAAGTGGTAGCTTGCAGAGTTCTGAAAATATTTTATTGTTTTATTGTCATATGTGATGCTATTGAAATTACTTGGTTATCTCTTTTATTTACTCACCCTACCTTGGGAACTGCCCACTCAACCTTCATTTATTTTTCTGATTTGAAAAATTCCCACCTTCTAAAAGATTTTCCCAATCTTTCTTATTACTATTTTCTCAATGAGATTATCTGCTGTATATACACTGTTTATTACATAGCTGTTTGCATATTGTCTCATAAGACTGAACTCCTTGAGAAAAGAGACTATTTTTTTGCTTTTCTTTGTATCTCCAGGACTTGTTCAATCATTTTTCAGTTGTGTCCAAATCTTTGTGATGCCATTTAGGGTTTTCTTGGCAAAGATACTGGCGTGGTTTGTTATTTCTTTTTCCAGTTCATTTTACAGATGAGGAGACTGATGTAAACAAGTTAAATGACCTGCCCAAGGTAACATAGCTAGTATGTCTAAGACCAAATTTGCATTCAGGAAGATAAATGTTCCTGATTCCAGGCCCAGCACTCTCTCCACTGCACTATCTAATTGCACTTTCCATCACTTAACACAATGCTATTAAGAAGTACTATTAAGTGCAGAGCAGAACAGTACTTACTGCTTGTTGACTAAGAGTACAGATTTTTTTTTCCTTTTTTGGGCCACTAACTGGTAGAATAAGCATTCACAGGTAATGGGTGCCTTGTAGCTATATTTTATCAGCATGGGTCAAATTTCTGCACTGTTGTGATCTGTAAACCCTCTCCAGCGGTTCTCAACCTGTGGGTTATGTTCAATTTGTAACAATGAAAATACATCCTGCATATCAGATATTTACATTACGATTCATAACAGTAGCAAAATTACAGTTATGAAGTAGCAATGAAAATAATTTTATGGTTGGGGGTCACCACAACAAGAGGAACTGTATTAAAGGGTCGCAGCATTAGGAAGGTTGAGAACCACTGCAAATCTATGCTATCTTGTCTAGTCTGATGAGATTCTTGTGTTTTTATATAAATATTCCATAATATAGCCTGATACATTGTAGGCCTTCCTCTTGTTCTTTTTTTCCCTTCTTTCTTTTAAATCTATTTACTTTTAGTTTACAGCATTCAGTTCTACAAATTTTTGAGTTCCAAATTTTCTCCCCCTCCCTCTCCTCCCCTTCTCCCCTCCCCCCCATGGCAGCTTGCAATCCGTTATGGGTTCTACATATACTTTCACATTAAACATTAATCAAGTTGCAAAGAATTACAACCAATGGAATGAAAAAGGAGAAGAAACGAAACAAAACAACAAAAAGAGCAAGTAGTTTGCTTCAACCTGCATTAAGACTGCAGATCTTTTTCTGGATGTGGATAGCCTTTTCCATCATGTGTCTTTTGGAATTGTCTTAGAACAATTGTCTTGCTGAGAAGAGCCCAGTCTCTCAAAGTTAATCATCACAGATGCAATGGGTCTATAATTGTGCACGATGTTTTCCTGGTTCTGTTCCCTTCACTCAGCATCAGCTTATATAAGTCTCTCCAAGGTTATTATGAAGTCAGTCTGCTCCTTATTTCTTATAGCACAATAGTATTTCATTACATTCATATACCACAACTTGTTTAGCCTTTCCCCGACTGAAGGGCATCACTTTGATTTCCAATTCTTTGCCACCAAAAAAAGAGCTGCTATAAAAATTTTTGTATAAACGTGTCCTCCTCCCACTTGTATGATCTCTTTGGGATACAGCCCTAGAAGTGGTATTGCTGGGTCAAAGGATATACATATTTTTGTAGCCTTTGGGACAAATTGCTCTCCAGAATAGTTAGATCAGCTTATAATTCCACCAACAATGTGTTTCAATTTTCCCACATCTTTAGCATTTAGCATTTTCCTGTTTTGTCATGTTAGCCAATCTGATTGGTGAGATGTGGTACCTGAGAGTTGTTTTGATTTGCATTTCTCTATTTTTTCATTATGATTGTTTTTTATGAGCATTTTTTCATATGATTATAGATTAATTTCTTCCTCTGAAAACTGTTTATATCCTTTGACCATTTATCAATTGGGGAATGACTTGTATTCTTATAAATTTGACTTAGTTCTCTGTATATTTTAGAAGTGAGGCCTTTTGTCAGAGAAACTGGTTGTAGAAATTTACAATTTTCTGCTTCCTTCTTAATCTTGGTTACATTGGTTTTATTTGTACAAAACCTTTTCAGTTTAATGTAATCAGAATTATCCATTTTGCATTTTGTAATGCTCCCTAACTCATTTGATCATAAATTCTTCCCTTCTCCATAAATCTGACAGGTAAACTATTTCTTGCTCTCCCAGATTGCTTATAGTGTCAGACTTTATATCTAAATTGGGAACCTATTTTGACTTTATTTTGGTATACAGTGTAAGATCCTGGTCTATACCCATTTTCTACCATATGATTTTCCAGTTTTCCCAGCAGTTTGTATCAAATAGTGAGTTCTTATCCTAGAAGCTGGAGTCTTTGGGTTTATCAAACAGTAGGTTACTATACTCATTGACTACTGTGTCTTGTGTACTTGTATCTATTCCACTGATCACGCTGCTGATTCTGCTGTGGGAAGGTACACCTGGGGTTCTGTTGTTAGTGCTTGCTGGCTCTACCCCCCTGGGGTTCAGGATCTCCCTCTGTTCTGCTGAGATGGGGCTGTTGGGATGCTTCCCATCCTGCAGTGGTTTAGCTTCAGTGCAGTCATAGCCACATCCTTCCTGTAGATCTTCCAAGCCTCTGGCTGGTTCGGCGATTTCAGGATTTTGCTCTGGGGCAATATTCTCTGAGTTTTTCAAGGTCAATGGGGTGGGGGGTGCGGTGAGAGCACCTATGGTTTACTCTGCCATCCTGACTCCTGGAAGTTCAGGTAGGTGACTTAAACATCTAAACTTAGGACTGATAGTCCCAGGAATAACTGCTGCCACTGCTGCTGACCCTGCACATATTTCCCAATTACAAGTAAAATTTTTTTAACAATTATTTTTAAAAGTTGAGTTCCAAATTCTCTCCTCCTATCTCTCCCCCCTCCTTGCAAAGGCAAGCAATTTGCTTTTAATCATACATGTGAAATCGTGCAAAACATTTCCATATTAGCCGTGTTGAAAAAGAAAATGATAAAATTTTTAAAAGTATGCTTCACTCTGCGTTCAGAATTCATCAGTTCTCTCTCTCTGGAGGTGGATAGCATTTTTCATCATGGATCCTTTGGAATTGTCTTCAATCATTGTCTTGATCAGAGTAGCTGAGTCTTTCATGGTTTATCATCCTAATGATATTGCTACTTGTAAAATGTTCTAGTTCTTCTCACCTAAATTTGCATCAGTTCACATAATTCTTCCTGGCTTTACTGAAATCTTACTGGTCATTTATAGCACAATAGTATTCCATCACAATCCTATACCACAACTCAGTCAATCAGCCTTTCCTCAATTGATGGACACCCCCTCAATTTCCAATTCCTTGCCACCACAAAAAGAGCTTCTGTAAATATTTTTGTACATATAGGTCCTTTTCCTTTTTTTAAAAAATCTCTTTGGGATACAGACCTCATAGTGGTATTGCTGGATCAGAGTATGCATGGTTTTATACCCTTTACGTGTAGTTCCAAGATGTTCTCCAGAATGGTTGGACTAGTTCACAACTCCGATAACAGTGTGTTGCTGTCCCAATTTTTCCCCATCCCTTCTCAATTTTGTCATTTTCCTATTCTGCCATGTTAGACAATCTGATAGGTGTGAGGTGCTACCTCAGAGGTTTTAATTTGCATTTCTCTGATTTAGAGTATTTTTTCATCTGACTATTGATAACTTTAATATCTTCTAAAAACTGCCTCATATCCTTTGACCATTTATCAACTAGGAAATGGCTCTTATTTTTATAAATTTGGCTCAGTTCCCGATATATTTGAGAAATGAGGAGTGAACTCCATTTTTCTTTGAGTTTGACACGACTGTTCTAAAAGACTTTAAGGAAAAAGAGATCACTCTCAGTTAGGGTCATCTGAGAAGGCTTAGGATTTGAAGCTAGAAGAGACCTTAGAGATTCATTTGGTTTCATCTCACACTACAGATTAGAAAGTTGAGGTCTAGAGGTGACTTGATTTACACAAGATCATGTATATAGTAAGTATTAGAGTTAGGGTTTGAACCGAGTCTCCTGATTCCAAATATAGTAATCTATAAGCATAAGCTCCTTTATTCAGCCCAAGACACACAAAAAGATAGCCAGAACCCTGAAGGTCCAAAGAAAGGGACCCCATTAGGAAGGCCATAGTGAGCTTGGGGAAAGAGGTCTGAAATCTTCCAGAATTCTGACCAAGGTTGCTTCATGAACGTCTGAAAAGAGTAACACTGAGAAGGCACATTCCAGGGGGGCCTGAAAATTAGCTGATATTCTCAGGATGAACCAAAGGAGATAGACTAATGCTACTGCGGTAGTGGAAGTCAGTAGTTAGAAACATAGGAAAACCAAGCCCTGACCACCCCATCCAAGAGAACAAGAGGGAGTGCAACCTGACCTAGGCAAGAGTTCCAAATCAGGAACTGAGTCTAGGGATATGAGTAAACAGAAAGAAATAGCAATCTTTTGAAGGATATACAAGAGGTAAATCCAGAAAATGAAAGTAAATCCATAACAACCACAAAAAAAACACCTCAGAGAAAAAAATGACTTGACTACCAGGGTTATAAAAATACCTGGAAAAAATGAGGAGAAAGGAAGTAAGAAAAAAAAAAGAAAGAAGAAAAAGTAAGAATAAAAGGATGAAGGAAAGAAGGAAGAAAGAAAAAATAAGAAAAGGAAAGAATAGAAAGAAAACTCTTGAGAGGGAAAAATTAACCTTTTTCAATTAATAAAAAACATTTTTCTTTCCTCCAGCTTCCCCTTGCACTTAAAAAAATGAAAAACAAAGCTTTTGTCACAAATGTGCATAGTAAAGCAAAACAAATTCCCACGCTGGCCAAGTCCAAAAAATATATGTCTCATTCTTCATCTTGAGTTCATTACCTTTGGATCAGGAAGTGAGTAACTTCACCATCAGGCCTCTGGAATCACAGCTGGTCATTGTGCTAATCAGAGTTCTTAAGTCTTTCAAATCTGTTTGTCCTTACAATGTTATTGTATAAATTATTTTCCTGGTTCTGCTCACTTGATTCTGCAATAGTTCATACAAGTCTTCCCAAGCTTCTCAGAAACTCCTTTTCATCATTTTTTACAGCACAGCAGGGTTCTCTTGCATTTATATACCATAATTTGTTCTACCATTCCTCAGTTAATGGGTGTCCCCTCCTCACCCCCACTTTCTAGTTCTTTGGCATCACAAAAAGAACTGCTATAAATGTTTTCATCCACCTGGGGCCTTTTCCTCTTTCTCTGATTGCTTTGGTAGGGTATAGGTAGGCCTGTTAGTAATATCACTGGATCAAATGGTGTGTACCTTTAATAACTTTGGGGGGTTTAATTCTAAACTGCTTTCCAGAATGACTAAACATTCAAATTACTTTTCTACCAACAGTGCATTAACGTACCAGTTTCCCCCAGTTCTTCATACATTAATAATTTTTCTTTTTACCAACTTAGCCAATCTTGTGAGTTAAAAGTGGAACCTTGGAAATGTTTTAATTTGAATTTTTTTAATTATTAGTGATTTGGAGCAGTTTAATAATATGGCTTTAAATAGTTTGCATTTCTTCTTTAGAATAATGCCTATTAATATCTTTTGACCATTTGTTAATTGTGGAATAACATACATTTGAATATTTATATATTTTGGAAACAGGACTCTTATCAGAGAAACCTTGAACAAAGTTTTTTTTTTTCCCCCAGTTATCTGTGCCTGAGGAACCCCCTGGTCCGCTTTTGTCCTGTGAGAGTTTTGCATTCCTAGATGAGGGACTATTTTTCTTTAAAAAAAGATTATTGATGTTTTTTGTTTCATTACTTCTTACCCATGACTCTTTCCCCCATAGAACCCTCCCTTGTAATAACGAGAAACAGTTAAATAAAATAAGCTGACATAGTGACCCTGTCTTACAGAATATGAAGCACTCTTCATCTGTAGTCCACTGCATCTCTGAGGAAGGGGAAAAAAATGGATTTCATCATCCTGGAAATCAAGACTGATCATTGCATCAATCTGAGTTCTGATATATTTTAGTGTTTTCCTTTACATTATTATGGTAATTGTTTAGATTGTTTTCTTAGTTCCACTTTTAAAAAATGATTTTGAAATGATCAAATGTAAATAAATATGAACATTTCAATATACAAAGAACAGAACAAAGAGAATTACATATGAAACTCAACTTATATTACATAGTTTGTTTTGTAAAGTATATATTAAGTTTGCTATGATAGTACCAAAACTCCCCTTGTCTGTTTCCTTCTGAGTTTCCTTCTGTATCTTTTAAAAAAGTGTTTCACTTATACTTTTATTTTTGGCAACTTTTACATTAATTGCCATCTTTAGCACTCTCCCCACAAAAAATAAAAGTTTTCCCTTGTACCAAATAAGTATAGCCAAGCAAAATAAATTCACATGTTGACTGTGTCTAAAAATGTATCATTATGACCCTCTGTTGCGCCAATGCAATATTTACAGTGTCCACACTCACAATAAAGACCATGATTATAAGTATCACATAACATTCAATTGCAAAATATACAAACTCTCCAGATAGAGGATAGAAATGAAGCATTTATTTCCAGTCCCAAAACCTATAAGCTGATTCCATCATAGTACCAAAGATATTCAGAAGCTATAATATCACTGAGAGCCACAGCATCCTTCAGCCTTCCCACAAACCAATACAAGATCAATATTTACTCACAAACCTCTCTATCTTCTTGCCTGAGCTCCCCTGTAGGTCTATTAAGGGGCAGGGAAGATCTTCAAATTCCCATTCCCATTATACCCTATAGTCTATAACCTTGTAGCGCCAATGCTGTATTCATAGCACCAGTGGCAACTATAAATATGCTGGCACAGTACTCAATCTCAAAATATAACAGACTCTCCATATAGAAGACAAAAGCAAAACATTTATTCAGATGCCAGAAAAATTGAATCCCCAAACCAGAAAGCTGAATCCATCATAGTAGCAAAGAAATTAATAAGCCATAACACCACAGAGAGCCACACCATACTTTAGCTTTTCCACAAACCAACACTCACAAGCCTAGCTGTCTGTGTCCTCTCTTCCCTCCAGCTCTAACTGCTCTGACTCCCAGCTTCCTGTGGGCTCTGCTCCACCCTTCAGCAAACTCCTCCCACCACAGGCTCCATGTGATTACATTCAGCCTGTTATGGAGCAGAGAAGATCTTCAAAGCAGGGAACATCTTCAAATTCCCTTAGGCTTATTAAGAGGCAGGGAAGATCTTCAAATTTCCATTACCATTACATACCTCTGTGCCAAGAGGAGGAAAGTATTCATCGTCAGCATTCTGAAATTTAGATTAGTAGTTGCAATGATCGGAATTATTAAATCTTTCAAAGCTGTTTTCCTTTATATTATTGTAATCATTATGTAAGTTGTTTTCCTAGCTCTGCTCACTTCTTTCTATATCAGTTTATATACCTCTTCCCAAGTTTATTTGATACTGCACCTCTCAATTTTTTATGGTACAATAAAATTCCATTACATTTGTATGCCATAATTTATTCAGCCATTTCCCAATTGATGTTTTTTTTTCACTCTGCTTCAGTTCATGAAATTCTCTTCTAGATTTTCTGAATTTCCTTGATGATTTCTTAACAGTGCAATTAATATTCTCCCATATTCATGTATGACAATTTGTTCAGCCATTATCCAGTTGATAGGCTGCCATTTTGTTTCCATTTTTTGATACTACAAAAATGTTATGAATATTTTTGGTATATATGGAACCTTTGCCTCAGTCTTTGATCTCATTGAGGTACATGCCAAGGCATGATAACATTAGCTCAAATGTATATTTTAGTGCCTTATATAATTCCAAAATTTTTGTTCAGAAAATTAGATCAATTCAGAGCTCTATTAACAGTGTTTTATTGTGCCAAACATCTCCAGTCCCAGGTTTTTCAATCAACATTTCTTGTACTACTTGAATGGAAACATGACTTTCCTGAGAAAAACATGAGCTTTACTTTTATCTCCACCTTTCTCTCTTCTTTGGACTCACAGGACTAAGAGGAGAAGTAGACATATCCTCCTCACTAGCATTTATATATCATTCAATCCCCACAATCCTTCAATACCATTTTCTCTTTCATAGTCCAAAAAGACATTTTCCAAAGTAAGACAGGAATATATGCTGATAATAATAAAATGGCTAAGGAACCAACGTAAATTTCATCTGGAAGAGGGTGAAAGGGAATGAGTGCCTGTTCAAAGATGAGGGATTCTCTTTCTGATAGCCAGTCTCTTGTACTTCAGTATTTCAATGGATCAATCAAATAATTAACAAGCATTTTTATGTACCAGGTACTGTGTTAGGTCTGCCCTGCCTCACTTAAATCCAGTTCACTGGATTTAAGTCACAACTTCACTTTCCTGACCTCATGGTTCTCTTTGAGAAGAAAGGACAAATAATAACAACATTTCTAGGTACTAAAGATATGAACATAAAGAATTAAACAATCCTAACTCTCAAGGAGCTTGCATCCTATTGGAAATGACATGTATACATAAAAATACACAAAATAAATGGGCAGCTAGATAGCATAGTATATAGAGCGCCAGGCCTGAAGTCAGCAAGACTTATCTTCCTGTGTTCAAATGTGGCCTCACACACTTACTAACTATGTGAACCTTAGTAAGTCACTTAACCCCGTTTGCCTCAGTTCCTCATCTGCAAAATGAGCTGGAGAAGGACATGGCAAACCACTCCGGTATCTTTGGCAAGAAAATCCCAAATGGGGTCACGAAGAGTCACATACAACAGAAATGACGACAGACAGAACACCAAGAGAACAAATATAAAATAGATTCATTAGTTAAACATATAATAGTTAGGATAGGAGGGCATTAGCAGTTGGAAAGGGGAAGAGTTAAGCAAGATTTATTTTAGATGCTGCTGCTTCTAATTAGTTTTGAATAAAAACTAGGTATTCCTAGAGGCAGAGAGAGAAGAAGATAATACATTCCAGGCAATGTGGACAGCCATTGTAAAAGCAGAGTGACCAGAGATGTATTGCTGTGTAAAAGAAACAGACACAAGACCAATTTGTCTGAACCACAGAGTGAAAGAAGGGGAGCAATATACAATGAGGCTATAAAAACAGGTTGGGGCTAATATGAAGGGCTTTAAAAGCCAACAAAGGGTTTATTTATATGTGACCCTAGATGCACACTAGGATTTATAGAGACGAAAGAGTGCCATGGCTAGATCTGTTCTTAAAGTAAAATCACCTTGACAGCCATGGGGAAGATGGATTAGAGATGGGGCTGTTGCAAGGTAAGAGTGATAAGGGTCTGAAATGAGGCAGTAGATGAGTGAGTAGAGTCAAGGGACTGAAAGTAAGAAACGGTGGAGATGGAAACAAAATTTGAAAACTGATAGGATATTTAGGATGAGGGTGAGTGAGAAACTACGGACACTAAGGTTATAAACCCTGGGACATTGAAAGAATGGGGTTCTTTTGACAGAAATAGGGAAGTTTGAGAGAGGGGTGGATTTTTTTAGAAAAAGGTAATGAGTTTTGTTTTGAACATGTTGAGTTTGAGATAGCTATAATATATCCAGTTTGCAGTTTGTAATGTGATACTGAACCTCTGCAGATGGAATTGGAGACAGAAATATATTTTTGTTTAGTTATTTCAGTTGTGTGTGGCTCTTCGTGATCCCATTTGGGGTTTTTTTGGTAAAGATACTGGAGTGGTTTGCCATTTCCTTCTTCAGTTCATTTTACTCATTTTAGATGAGGAAATTGAAGCAAATAGGGTTAAGTGACTTGCCCAGGTTCACACAGCTAGTAAATGTCTGAGGCAACATTTGACCTCAGGTCTTCCTAACTTCAGGTCTGGCATTCTTCCTATTGTACCACCTACTTGTCTTCTAAATCTCTATCTATAAATACATGAATATGTATGTGTATATATACATATATATATATATGTATATATACACACACACACATACACACAGAGGAAGAGAAGTAGAGACAGAGACACACAAGAACTGGATGTATATTTACATGTGTATATGTGTGTGTGTGTGTGTGTGTGTATCTATCTATATATAAATATCTGTGAGTCATCTGCATTCAGGAGATAATTAAACTCAGAGCAGTTGATGAGGTTATCAAGTGAGTGTAGAGAAAGAAGAAAGTCCAGGACAGTCCTGGGATACATCCAGAGTTACCAAATATAATATGGATGATTAAATAGTAAATAAAACTGAAGAGTAGTAGGCTAAGTAGGAAGAGAATCAGGACAGAATCATAAAATGAAAATCCTGAGAGGAGGGAAGATCTAAGAGAAGAGGGTGGTCAGGCGTTTTAAATGCTGTGAAGAAATCAAGAAGGAGGAAGACTGAAGAAAGACTATCAGCTCTGTCAATTACGAGATCACTGGTAACTTTGGAAAGAGATGTTTCAATCTAGTAAGGTAGAAGCAAGATTACAAAAGGCTGAGTGAGAAAGCGAAGAAGTGAAGGCAGGGAGGGTAGGCTGTTTTTCCTAGATGTTTGGCTGAAAAAGAGAAGAGGAGATATGATGATTCAGGGGGTAGTGGAGTATAATGACAGATTTTAAGTATTGGGAGATTTGTGCTGTTTAAAGGCAGTAGGGAAAGAATCAATAGACAGAGAGGCTGAGGGTTAGAGAGAGAAAAGGGATAATTGAAGGGACAATTTGCTGAAGAGGATGGGAAAAGATAGGATCATGTGTATATGTAGAATGGTTGGCTTTAACAAGGAGAAGGGTCACTTTATTATCAGAGACTGGAGAAAGGGAGAGAGTAGGGATTAATGTCAAGCAAGGGAGGTCAGATGAGGAAGAGAAAGGGAGAAGAGAAAACTCCTGGTGAATGGTCTGTTTTCTTGGTGAGATAAGAGTTAGGGTCCCTAGCTGAGAACATGGGGGAAAGGACAGGTATGGGATGCTTGAATTGAGAAGAGAATGTTTAGAATAGTCTCCATAAGGTGTGAGAAAGGGAATAATAAATTAGGGAGAGAAAAAAGGCTTGCCTTGCTGCAATGAGGGTCCAGTTGGAGTTAGATAATAAAAATGCATAGTACACTCAGCATAGTTGTGTGATTTTCTCAAGCTCCATTTAGCAACATATGAGTAGGAATGGGAGAGGTGGGTGGTGGGAGTAACTCAGAGTTTGAGTGAAGCAAGGGATTAGCCAAGATAGGGCAATGGGGTGAAAGATTTAAGAGTATTGTGTGTGGCTGAATTGGTTAACTATAAGGTCAAAATTAGGAATGAAGGAAAATGAGGTCAGAGGAGGGTCATGGCCTGAGAATGTACAGAGAAGGTGGATTTTTCTTTTCTAGGTTTTCAGTAGCTGTGGCTGTTGAAATGGGGCTACAGCTCCTACCTCAAGGCATGATATCCCCGGATTATGTCATTGGATGATGGCTCTGAGAGTAAGTTAGAAGCAGGGAGGGGGTACTGCTCTTCTTGGGACTCTTGGAAACAGTGTCCTGGGTTGTCTCCACTGGAGTGAAAGGAAGTATTGGTAGCAATGGTGGTTTGATCCTTGCCCATGCCACTTTTTATCTCTTCCTCAGGGTTTCTTGATGCCTTAGTTGATTGACTTCAGTTGGTTCTTAGCTGGGACTTGAGAAAGAGTGGGTTAGATTGCATTTAGGAAATTGCATAATGCTTTTAGCAGTTCCAAGCTGCCCCCTGACACAAAATCCTATATTTTTAATACCGGTGTTCTCCTAGTGCTACTTTATGGTTGTGAATCTTCATTATTGTGAGTGACCCAAGAGGCAACTGAGAACTGCTGGATATATTACTCCAAGGAGATCAAAGAAAGAAAAGTCCCCTATATGCTAAAACATTCATAGCAGCATTTTCTTTTTGGTGGTAAAGAAGTAAAACAAAGTGGGTGCACTGTGGAATGGATGAACAAAGTACAGCATATGAAAGTAATGGAATATTATTACGGCTAAAGAAATAATGAATATGAGAAATTTAGAGAAACATGGTAAAACTTATATGAACTGATGTAATTTTGTAAATCAGTGAAGAACCAATGGGGCAGCGAGGTGGTACAGTGGATAGAATGCTAGGCCTAGAGTTAGGAAGATTCATCTTCCTGAATTTAAATTTGGTCTTAGACACTTACTAGTTGAATGACCCTGGGCAAGTCACTTAACTCTGCTTGCCTCATCTGTAAAATGAGTTGTAGACGGAAATGGCTAACTACTCCAGTATTTTGGCCAATAAAACCCCAGATGAGATCATGAAGAGTTGGACAGTACTGAAGCAACTCAACAACAGCAAAGAACCAGTGACCATCAGTAATAACTCAATTATCTATAAAAAATAGTGACTACCAGTAAAGAACTAATCCAATCCAATAACCTTTTATTAAGTGCCTCCTATGTACCAGGCCCTGTGCTAAGATCTGGGGATACAATTAATAAAAAGAGAAACAATCCTTGCAGTCAAGGAGCTTACAATGTAAAAGGGCAGATGCAAAAGGGAGTAGGAAAAGGGGAGGTGAAAGAAAAGGAGGGGAGCACACTTTGTTCTGTGGCTCTGAACCAGGCAGGGCAGCAGACGAAAAGTAGAGAACTAAGATTCATGAAAACTAATGACTACATCAATGCTGCCTTCCCCCCCTGCCCCCCCCCAAAAGACCAATAAAATAAAGAAGGATGCTGTATAATTATAGTGACTAATCTTGACCTTGGAGAAGAGATGAGGAAGCACATTCCCTACCTTTGTTGATGAGGACAAGGAGTATGAGCATGGAATGCTGCATATTAGTGAGAGATGTGGTCAATGTGTTGGTTTTGAAGAACTACTTTTCTTTTTGAAAATTTATTTCACTGAATGGTGAAGGGAGGGATCATAGGTTTAGGTTTTGAAGGAACCTTAGAGGTCATTCAGTTTAGTGGGCTCCAAAGTGGCCCCTCTGGAGCACCATACTATGATCCCAAGGAGTGTGTGTTCAACCAACTCCAGGTGGTGTGCTGAAAGAAGCGAGAAAGAGACCCCCAGAGCAATTTTGGAAGTGGACTTTATTTAGTGCACGCTGTCAGGGCAACTCACCCAAATCAAACAGGCCTGACCAAGGGGAGACCCCTGATATATATAGGGTCCCCCCGACTCTTAATGGTCAGGGATTGCGTAATCAAGAGGTTTACAAGCAGGGATCGGCTAAGTACACATTTTGATTTTTGCTGGCACAGGGTAACCTTTGGGGGGTCCTGCAGCCAACTAGTCTATTTCCATGAAAAAGAACAGGAAGAAGATAGCTGGCTATCCCAGAATGGGGGAAGGGGAAGGAATGGGGGGGGGGGCAGGAGAGGCCAAGCACAACATTGGGAAGATGGGTTGCATCCCACCCTCCCTGCAATAGCCAATATAGAACTTATCTCCCACTCTACCACACCTATCCTTCACCCATTTTTGCCTAGTATACCACTCCACCCTTTGCAGCTCTCAACCTCCTGCTCCTGAGCTAAATTCCCAGTTCTTATTCAGAAAAACTGCTGTCTAACCATGCTTTCTTTCTTTCTTTTTCTTTTTCTTTTTTGTTCTGGTAAGGGTAGGACTGGATGAGCTCTGGAGTTCTGTGATTCTTTGAGGTCTGAATCTCACTCTTTTGATCAATAAGCCTTTATTGGGAAGCAAGGCAAACTGGAAAGCAAATCAATATTTCATTTTTTTGTGGGTTTTTTTTTTGGAGGGAGAGGGTAGGGCAATTGGGGTTAAGTGACTTGCCCAAGGTCACACAGCTAGTTTTTGTGTTAACTGTCTGAAACTGGATTTGAACTCAGGTCCTCCTGACCCCAGGGCCGGTGCTCTATTAACTGCGCCACAGAACCGCCACAAAACCGCCCCTAACTATGCTTAGTTAATGTTCAACTTGTCAAGTTGTGGGTTTTTTTGTTGTTGTTGTGCCCAAGTTGAAGAGTACATTTGTCCTTACTGAATTTTATCTTATGAGATTTAGCCCAATATTCTAGTCTGTCAAGTTCCTTTTGGATTCTAACTCTCCATCCCTTTGGTGTCATACTCATATCTAATGAATAAATCACCTGTGCCTTTATCCAAGTATTAATAAGAACACTAAACAGAAGGAGGCCAAGCACAGATAGGTCGCTAGGGCACCCCACGAAGACCTCTGGCCATTTAGACACTGGGACATTAACACTTGCTCTTTTAATAACAGCTGTCAACCAGTTCTGAATCCATCTAACTCTACGAACATTGAGTCACCATCACCCCAAGAAATGCATGGCGCTTGAAGAAATCACACAACTATGCTGAGTGTACTATGCATTTTTATTATCTAACTCCAACTGGACCCTCATTGCAGCAAGGCAAGCCTTTTTTCTCTCCCTGATTTATTCCCTATCTCACTCCTCATGGAGACTATTCCAAACATTCTCTTCTCAATTCAAGCATCCCATACCTGTCCTTTCCCCCATGTTCTCAGCTAGGGACCCTAACTCTTATCTCACCAAGAAAACAGACCATTCACCAGGAGCTTCCTCTTCTTCATCCGAACCCCCTTGACATCAATCCCTACTCCTTCTTTCCTCCAATATCTGATAATAAAGTGGTCCTTCTCAGTAAGACCTGAGTACAAATCCAGTCTCAAGACACTTCTTAGCTGTGTGTCCCGTTTGCCTCGGTTTCCTTATCTGTAAAATAAGCTGGAGGAGGAAATGGCAAACCACTCCAGGGTCTTTGACAAGAAAACCCCAAGTGGGGTCACGAAGAGTCGGATACGACTGAACAACAATCACTAAAATCCAACAGCACTGTCCTCCTGGCTGTTCATGTAACATGACGCTCCATCTCCTGACTCTGTCCCCCATGCCTAGCATGCTCTCGCTCCTCATCTCCATCTCCTGCCTTCCCTGGCTGCTTCTTTCTGGTACCAGCTGCACCGCCTCCACTTCTACAAGAATTCCTATAGGACGCCCATCATTTGAGTTCTCGGCTCCCGTTTCCTCCCTTCAAGTAATCTGCGTATTTTCCTTCTGGGGTTCCCTTTTCCGTCCTCTAGAGGGCGCTGCCACCCGCCCGGGAAGCGCCTCACTCGCCGCAGACGCGCCCCGAGGCGGCTCTGCCCTTCGAAAAGATGGTGGCAGAAGGAGGTTAAATGGGCGAGGCGGCGCGGGGCGGAGATGGTCATGTGACGGGGGAAGATGGCTGCCTTTCCGTGGTAAGCTGAACATTCCCCAGGGCTGAGTTGTCGGGAGGTTGGAGTGAACGGGTCTCCTCTTGTTCTCCCGATGTGAGGGGCGTCTTAAGTCGTGGGGCCCGGGGAGGTCTGGGCTGGGGTGAGGGCGGCCGTGGGAGAGTGGAGCGACGCTGCGGGAGGGGGGACTCTTCCTCTCCCTCTCTCGCTTTGCTGCCACTGGGACAGAATCCTCCCCACCCGCATATTTTGCCCACTCCTCTCATCCCCGTTCCCACCCCCTCCGTGTCCTCCGAGGCCCCGAGATCTCGTCCTGGAAGAAACCTGAAAAGGATAACGCCCCTTTTTACAGCTTAGGAAAGTGAGGCCCAGACAGGTTTAGTGACTGGATCAAGGACGCACAGCTAGCTAGAGCCTGAGTCTAAATCCAACCATTTTTTTCCTTCCGCTTTTTTACGCTGACTCCTGTTCTTCCCTGTCCGGAGGGACACGTTGGTTCAAGGCTTCTTGGATTGGAGTATCCGGGTTGTTAGCGCTAGCTTTTTCTTTTTCTTTTTTTTGGTGGACCCACTTTAGTTATATTCCCAGTTAGGAGGATAACAGAATCACAGAATGTAAGAACTGGAATGGGATTTAGATCCCAAAGTCACACAGGTAGGGAGGTACGGAGGAGCCATTCATACGCAGGGCCGGGCTCCAGATCCAAGAATCCACTATTCAATGCTTCCTTTAAAATTTTGAATTGAAGAGGCATTATAGATATTCTAGTCCAGTGTCTAATCTCATGGAGAAATCAGCTTTACGTTATTTTTTATAGGTTGCCAGGCATATTCTCTTTGAACACATTTTTAATAGAATAGAACTTTTACATACAAAGACAGCCTATTCCACTTTGAGACTTCCTAGTTATTAGGGAATTAGAGAGGTATTTTTGTTGTTGTTAATTTGTTTATTTTTGCCCCACATTGCTTTAAAATCACCCATTTTATAACCTCTTACTTCTTAGCTTGGTCTTCCAGGGCTAAACAAAACGAGCCCAATTCCTCTTCCGTGTTATAATCCTTCAAATAGTTGAAGGTAGTTGTCATGTTTTCCCTTCTGTAACCTAAAACCTTCAACGTTTCCTTATGTGTTTTGGTTTTTATCATGCTCACTATCTTTGCCTTACTTTAGACATAATCCAATTTGTACATGTTCCTCTTAAAATGTTGTAAATGAAATTGAATGCAGTGCCTTTGACGTAGACTTACCAGTGCAAGTTTTATTAACGTTTGCTATGCTTTTGTTACTGGCATATAAGATATATTGGGATTTTTAATAATATCATACATATAGTTGATTTGCATGTAACTTTAACTAAAACCCCTAAGTCTTAATTTTAAATGATGGTAAGCTGTATCTCATCCAAACTCTATTTAGGTAGTCTATTACTGGGAAACTAAGAGCTAGACTTCACATTTATCTCAAATTAATTTTATCTCTTTAGTTTGAATCTAGCTTGGTCTGCAAAGTTGTTTCTGGATCCTAATATTTTTGTCCAACACATTAGCTATCCCTACCAGTTTTACGAGTCAATATAGTTTTGTATTTATTTATAGTTATTCCTGAAGCACAGGTTTGACCTTGTCACTCACTCTCTGCTCAGTAAACTCCAGTTACTCCTAATTACGTCTAGGATCCAGTATAAACCCATTTGGCATTTAAAGCCCTTCACAATCTGCCTGCAGCATTTATTCCAGGTTTATAACACAATACTCACTTTCACCCACTTTAACATAACTGAACTAACCTTTCTTATTGTTTCTCAAACATGGTATTCCGTCTCCATGCTTTTGCACAGGCTTTCTTTTATTTAAAATATACTTCCTCATTCCCTTAGCATCTGAGCTTCTTTCAAAGCTCTGCTAAAACGTCAGTTCCTTATATGCTTTTCAATTATCAACATTTATTTTTTTCTCTTTCTCACTTCTGTCCCTCCCCCCACTTAAAAAAAAAGACTAGACTCTTAAGGGTAGTGCTATGTGATTCTCTTTAAAATAAAGCCCACAAAACCCCAGCAGATCTCAACAAT
The DNA here is from genome assembly GCA_028627135.1 of Pseudochirops cupreus. Lineage (NCBI taxonomy): Eukaryota > Metazoa > Chordata > Mammalia > Diprotodontia > Pseudocheiridae > Pseudochirops > Pseudochirops cupreus. The sequence continues at coordinate 256,897,437 of CM053583.1, read as the reverse complement.
AACAGTAGGAGGGATGGATAAAAAAGTTTGTCTAAGGAAAAGGTCCCTTGAGATGTTTTTCTATTAACTACTGTTTGTTAGTAGATTTAAATAGCTCAGTTTTGAGGAAATAAAAAAGTAAACTGAATAAGCCATAATAGAACCTGTGCATCCATTGTTTCTTATGCAAACAGCAATTTTAAAAATGGAAGCCAGCTTTTTAGCATGAGATATTGATAGATAAGATGTAGCAGTAGCATTTCTTTTATCGGCTACCTGGCAGCCTTGCAAACTTTTATATATTCAGTTGCCCCGTAGAGGGCGCTGTTTAATTTACAAAAAGCAAGTTAACCATTGCCATAGTTAAGAAATATTTATATTTTCTAGTAGTAGGAATACTATATTAGTAGAGCAAAACTGAGAAAACCAGGGAAGACATGACAGCCAGCACAGAAAGCTATGGGCAACAATTCAGGAAGAACATACTTCTCATATGAGAAATAAGTCAAATAAAACCAGCCATATTCTACCTCTGAAAAATCTTTCCCAGAAAAGAAGTATTTCAGAAAATACTTCTAGAAGTTTGATCTTGTCTTTTTAAAAAATAACATTTTATTTTCCTCCTAATTTATGTAAAACCGGTTTTTCACATTCACTTTTTAAAAAAATTTGAGTTCTAAATTCTCTCCCTTCCTTCCTCCATTCCCCCTCCCTGAGATTGTGAGTAATTTAATATAGGTTATACATGTGCAATTGTGTAAAACATTTCCATTTTAGTCATTTTATGGAAGAAAACTCAAACCAAAGAGAAAGAGTGAAAAATAATATGCTTTGGTCTGTATTCAGGTTCTTGTCAGTTCCTTCTCAGAAGGCAGATAGCATTTTTCTTTATGAGCCCTCTGGGATTGTCTTAGGTCATTATATTGCATTATATTCACAGTTCTTCATTGTATAATGTTGCTGTTACTGTGTACAATGTTCTCCTGGTTCTGCTCACTTCACTGTTCAGTCAGTTCATGAAGTCCAGGTTTTTCTGAAATCATCCTCTTCAATTCTTATATTGGCTTTTTTTTTTTAAAGGAGAAACAGCTTTTAGGGCGCTCAGAAGGACACAGAACTTTAAAGACTTGTTGGAAGAAATGTATCCAAGAGGAGGCTACAATGATTTGGGAAAGTTGTAACCTCCTCTTGCATACATTTAGAAGGTTGCTCTTTTTTTCCCTGAAGCAAAGTGGCTATGTTTCATTTTGGACCATAGATTGTATGTAAAATCACTCACCGTACAGTACTGTTGTTTTACTATAATGTTTACACAGGGGTTGATGATTGTAGGACAAAATATATGAGGGAGGAACAAACATGAATTCAGATTTAGGTCAGACATGCTTTTCTGCTTTTATACAGTTTACTTCCCAAATTGCTGACTGAATATTGTATATAGTCTAGTGCTTTAGAAACGCCCCTTGGGGTTGGAGGTGGAGGGCTGTTTTCAGAGTTAGAGCCAAGAAAGACCTTGGTTCAAGTGCCCCTTTAGCCACACATTTTCTCTGTGACTCTGGGGGCAAACTCCTTCACCTCTCAGTGACTGAGGGACCTCCCTGACACTAGAGAAATAATGTAGAAGGGGCACATTCTGCATTGCTGGAGGATGCTTCTCACCAGGAGTTCTCTACACTGATAAAATGACAAAGAATACATTGTCATTAAAAAGTAGTCAAAAGTCAGTCTTTGGGGGAAAACTTGTCACCAGATGTTTCATTGAATTGTTTAATTGATTGGCCAATATGAAACTCCTACTGTGTGCAGAGCAATATGCTAAGCCCTCTGTTTATTGTTTCAGTGTATTTTTCTTACCTTGGGGATTATTTTATCATCTTTCCAAAGTGTGATATTGTGTGCTATATAATGACTGCCAAATACTAGCTCACATTTATAGCAGTTTACATAAGTGTTACCTCATTTAATCCTCATAGAGGCAGTGTGACCTTATGGGTAGAGAGCTTGGCCTGAGAACCAGGGAGACCTGGCTTCCAGTCCTACCTTTGAGGTAATAGCTGTTACTCTGACTAGTCGCTTGGTCTCATTTCCACAGGCAACTCTCTAAGACCTGTGTTGGTTGTGTGAGAAATGCTGACAGTTTGGTTTCCACAAATTCTGTGTTTCAAAAACAGATTCTGCACAGGATATGCAGGAAGGAATAAATCAGGGTAAGGGCAGAGAGGCCATATCCAGTCACATAACTAGAAGAAATCTGTCAGTTTACCTTGGGAAGGGGCCTGAGCTAAGCTGGCTCAGACCAGCTGGGGGGTCAAGGGATGGCCACCAACTTTTCATTAACGCACATGCTTAATGGGCAGGTCAGAAAGATTGTAACCCAGAAGAGCTGGAAATGTTATGGTCAAGAAATAGTTAAGAAATATTTTCTGAAGTTAGTGGTCAGCCTAGTGAAACTCTTATGGTATACAGCCAAGTGAAACTTTAGAAATCTCCAAGTGAAACTCTATGAACCTGGGAAGCCTCCCTAGAGTGATTTATCTGTACCTGGGAGGCTGGGAAGCCTCCCTAAACCAATTTCTCTGTACCTGGGAAGCTGGCCTAGGATAATCTATCTTTCCCTTAGCTTACTCCCTCCGTTTTCCTTTGTAACCACTTGTTTGCATCTATGTGACAAATTGCTTAGCAACAAATGATGTTAGTTAGATATACAAACCTAATGAAATGTATAAAAGATTCTACATCTCTGAACTCGGGGCTGCTCCCCCTTTAATTGGCATGGAGTAGCCCCAGCTGGTAAATTAATGCTCCTTAAAACTTTTAATTCGGACTCTGTGGTCACTTTGTTAAGACTCGTCAAGTCATGTCATTTCAGGACCAGTCCCAGGTCTGAAGGGAGGAACAAGGCAGGAAATTTGAGGGGAAACAGCATAAAATGGCTTGCTTTTGTCTGATTCTTGGTAGTCTTTTAAGGAGGCTACCCATTTATCCAGAACAGAATAAATGTAAAATGAAAATAATGAAAACCTTCCTGGATCTCAATTCCTAGACTGAACATGTTTATAACAATTTGTGAGAGTTTCCTTATCTATACCAATAAAATCACAGATTGGGTCTCTGTGCCCAATCCTCACAGTAACCCTGTAGGGTAGGCATTATTTTTATCCTCATTTTGCATATGAAGAGACTGAGACCCAGAGGTTCAGTGATTTATCCAACGTCACACAGCTAATAAGTCTTTGAGGTGGTATATGAACCCAGATCTTACTCCAGGTCCACTAGTCAAGTGATCACATCACACTGTCTCTCTTCTACTGAATTACATTCTATTTTTAAGCATTTTCTTGTCCCTTATACTATTACCCAACCTAGCTATGGTGCTTGCTTTTGCAAGTTCTCATTTTCTAATTTGAGTTCCAGGGCAAACAAATGCACCCTGATAAACTAACCAGAGTGCTTTTATCTTGGGCTTTTTGGCATCCAGGTTCTCATATTTGCTATTTTTTTTCCTGTCTCCTTCTTTATAGCTTGTTCTTAAAGTGATTCATACTGTGATTTTAGCACCCCTGTATTCCTTTGACCAATGCTGGTTGGCACCTTCTCTTCATTTTAAAGTCCTAAAGAGTTGATGGAGAGTTTCCTCAGCAGGGAGTTCCATATACTAGTGACCTTCCCTCTCTTTTCCTATTAAATTTCTTTAAAAATAACATGTAAATGTGCTATGTAAGGGTATTATTCTATGCCCCATTTCATTCAGGAGAATAAATAGCATAATCTCTGTGAAATGATGAAGGACGCAGTGATGACTATGATTTGTTAAAGAATTTGGCTTTCATACATGAGTGTTTCATACAAAAGCTAATGAATAAACTAAAGAAAAAGATGGTAGATTGAAGGGAGAGGAGAATGGACCACAATAACATTGAAAGGGCTACAGCTTTAGGGGAAAAACAGGAAAATGGAGATTAAGAAAACAAAAAGGACAGGTTGGTGTGCCTGTTGGGTTTTATTCTCTTTCTCTGGCCTGAGGTATTTCAGGAGATCTCCAGTTGTTAAATGCTGGAGTTTATGGATGAGGATTTTGCTTCTCTTTCATACTTGAAAGAGACTTTTTTCTTGGCTTAGGTGTTAGCCTAAAATCAAAGCTGTCAAGATCACCGCCAAGTCTGCTGATTCTGTGACTATAGTTAGATTTTAAATTTATGTATAGCTTTATACTTGTTTTGACATTTAGCCATTAAGCATCTATACGGTAGTTTTTGATTTTAAAGAAGGCTATTGATTTGGTAGGAGAGATGCTCAGAAATAACATAATAAGATTTCCCTATCGGGGGCGGAGCCAAGATGGTGGC
>CM053583.1:256857142-256892612 GCA_028627135.1 Pseudochirops cupreus | reverse complement strand
TATGCTTCTCATATTTGAGTGTCAAATTTTCTATTCAGCTCTGGTTTTTTCATCAAGAATGCTTGCAAGTCTTTTATTTCATTGAATGACCATATTTTCCCCTGAAACATTATACTCAGTTTTGCTGGGTAGGTGATTCTTGGTTTTAGTCCTAGCTCTTTTGACCTTTGGAATATAGTATTCCAAGCCCTTTGATCCCTTAATGTAGAAGCTGTTAGATCCTGGGTTATCCTAATTGTGTTTCCACAATATTCAAATTGTTTCTTCTTGGCTACTTGTAATATTTTCTCCTTGAGCTAGGAACTCTGGAACCTGGCTAACATTCCTAGGAGTTTTCTTTTTGGGATCTTTTTCAAGAGGTGATTGGTGAATTCTTTCAGTTTCTATTTTGCCCTCTGGTTCTAAAATATCAGGGCAATTTTCCTTGAGAATTTCTTGAAGGATGATTTCTAGGTTCTTTTTTTGATTGTGGCTTTCAGGTAGTCCAGTAATCTTTAAATTATCTCTCCTGGATCTATTTTCCAGGTCAATGGCTTTTCCAGTGAGATATTTCACATTACCTTCTATTTTTCCATTTCTTTGGATCTGTTTGATAGTATCTTGATTTCTCGTAAAGTCATTTGCTTCCATTTGCTCCACTCTAATTCTGAAGGAATTATCCTCTTCATTGAGCTTTTGAAATTCTTTTTCCATCTGACAAATTCAGCTTTTTAAGGCATTCTTCTCCTCATTGGCTTTTTGGACCTCTTTTGCCATTTGAGTTAATCTATTTTTTGAGGTGTTATTTTCTTCAGTCAGGTTATTGACTCTCTTTTCATGATTTTCTTGCACCATTCTCATTTCTCTTCCCAATTTTTCCTCCACTTTTCTTACTTGATTTTCAGAATTCTTCTCAAGCTCCTCTGTGGCCTGTAAGCAATTCGTATTTTTCTTGGAAGCTTTTGATGCAGGAGTTCTGACTTCATTGTCTTCCTCCCATTCCATCCTTTGATCCTTTTTGTCCCTAAAAAAGGAATCTAAAGTTGGATTGCTGTGCTTGCTTTGCTTCCTTTGCTTGCTCATGTTGCCACTTAATTACTTGACTTTTGAGCTCTTTGCTACAGTAGAACTCTGTTCCCAGAGGAGAGAGATTTGTCCCAAATTGCTGGGGTTTTCGCAGCTGCTGGAGCTATTAGGAGGGTGCTATCCCTGCAGCACCCTCCCAAACTCTGGCTCATTAGTCACACAGGACCACCCCCAAGACCGCAATCCAGATCCAGACAGGTTAAAGCAAGAGCAATTACCCTCTTAATGTTCACTTGGCCCCCCTGCTATCTGCAGGCCAGGAGCTTTGAAGCAGCCACGTGGAGGCAGCTGCAGGGCCACCGCACCTCTGCCACTGTTAGCTCGGGCGGGGGGGAGGAGCTGGACCCACTCATCTGTTTCTACCCCCCCCTACCCCCCAGTTCCAACAGTTCTACACTGACCTCTCACTTTTTCTTTGGCATTTGTGGGTTGATAATTCTGGAGACCGCCACTGCTGCTGGTGATCCACCCTCCTGAAGTCCGCTGCAGCCCCTGGTCAGGGATGCCTTGGGGCTAAAACTGGGGGCTCACGCGGGGCTGGCCTTGGCTCCTAGCATGCTGCGATGGATGAACCCTTCCTGTCCACCTGCCAGGCTGCCATCAGTGGAAGATTTCTTTCTCTCTGTCACTTTGTGGGTTCTGTAGCTCTAAAATTTGTTTAGAGTCTTATTTTATAGGTATTTGAGGTGGTTATAGGGGGAGCCATGGAGTTTTCCTGCTTCTATGCTGCCGTCTTTGCTCTGCTCCCTGGTAGGCGCTATTTTGGACAAGCTAATAATCAGCTATTTGGTCATGAAGAGGACAATTTTCCTCTGGTTTCATTTCCCCTATTTATAAAATGAAGGAATTAAGATAGTCTCTAAAGCAGTGGTTCTTAACTTTCCTAATGCCGCGACCCTTTAATAATGGTATGTGGGTGGACACGCCTGGAGATGGATAGAGGAGCGGTGTCTCGGTTCCTAAGCCCATCAGAAATATGTGTTTTCTGATGGTCTTAGGTGACCACTGTGATCCCTGTGAAAGGGTCGTGCCATCCCCAAAGGGGTCGCGACCCACAGGTTGAGAATTGCTGCTCTAAAGTCTCTTTCAGGTGTAACATCTTGTGATTCTAATTAGCCCAGTTAGAAGTATTTTTTTACATGGACTTTTATTAACTGTTTGGTTTATGCATACATGTCTTTAACAGGCATTCGAGGCAGAGAAACTACAAAACTGAATTTGAATCATGTAGCTTAGAGGCTGTACCCTTGGATTTTGGAGATTATCATCCACTGAAACCTATTACTGTAAGTTTGTTATGCATGATATTCTCATTGGCTGAAATTACTCGTTGCCATCTTCCTTTGTCTTTTCCTGTTTATCACTGGGAATTGGTCATGGTATTGTCACTGGTATCTCTGTGTCCTTTGACTTTTATTTTGTTGCTTACATTGCCTACAACTATTATTTCCTTTCATATTAGTAGAATTAACTTGAACATTTGATTTATTGCAGGGGTGGAGGAGGGATGAATCTAGTTTCTTCTTGCTTTCTCCAGTTAGAAAAGAAAGATCATGGTTAAGGCCTTGTCTCAAGTAAGGAACTTTTTCTGTAGATGTTTTCAAAAGGGAACCTCATTTACCATTGTTTATCTCATATGGACATGCTGCTTTAAAAATGTCTGTGGAATATGATCATAGTATGAGATGCCTGTGAAAGAAATAGCTGGTTTAGTGTACTCTGGGCAGGGTGTTCATTATTAACCAAAACGGAGTAAGACTTAGAATAAGTAAGCTAGTACAACTGAGTCTTCTATTCATAAGAGAAAATTCAAAAGTCATTTTGTTGTTTGATTAGGAAGAATAGTAAAATCTCTTTAAAATTTGCCCACAGGTCACAGAATCAAAGACCAAGAAAATGGGAAGGAAAGGAAGTACTTCTTCTACTTCTTCTTCTTCCTCAAGCTCAATGGTGGACCCCTTGAGTAGTGTTCTTGATGGTACTGATCCACTCTCCATGTTTGCAGCAACAGCGGACCTAGTGACTGCCACATCTAATATGGTAATGTAATGATCTTTTTTTAATCAAGGAAGGAGTTCATCTATGTTTTCATTTCTCCATTTTTAGGAAATGCCTTTGTATAAAAAAGTAATTATTGCCTTAACACTGTGGTATCAAATCAGAGAAAGTGCTTTTGTAAACCTTAAGGCACCATGTAAATTCAAAAAGCAAGTCAGCAAGCAGTTATGAAGTACCTACTATGGGCCTGGCTCTATGCTAAGTTCTTGGGATACAGAGAAAGGTGGAACACAATCCCTGCCTCCCAGGAGTTCATGTCAAATGGGGAAGACAATATAGGAATGACTGTGTGTATATGAGATATGGAGAAGGCAAACTGGAGGTAATCTCAGAGAGGAAGTGCTGGCACTGAGGGGGCCTGGGAAAGACCATTTGTAGAAAGTGGTGTTTGAGCTAATTCCTGAAGGAACCTGGGGAAGTTAGGCATTGGTGATGAGGAAGAAGAACATTTGTAGTGTGAGGGTCAGCCAATGGAGAGGCACAGAGTAAGGAGACAGAGTGACTTGTTTGGAGAACGTGTCACTGTTTGCTGGATTGTAGAGTGCAGGGAAGCCAGTACAGCATAAGAAGATTGGGAAAGGTAGGAAGGGGTTTTAAAACCAAAGGATTTTATATCTGATCCCAGAGGTAACAGGGGGCCACTGGAGTTTACTGAATAGGAGAGTGATACAGGCAGACCCGAATTTTGGAACAATCACTTTGGCAGCAGAGTGGAGGATACCAAAGAAGGGAGAAACTTGAGGCAGTGAGACCACCCAGAAATGACTGAAATAGTACAGGTGTAAAGTGGTGAAGCCTGTGTCAGGGTGGCAGCTGTGTCAGAAGAGGGAAGGGGACGTATAGAGATACTGTGAAGGTGAAATAACAAGAATTCATAATGAATTGGATATGGGGATAGGAGAGTGGATTGTTGTCAGTAATACCTGGATTGTAAGCTTGAGTGACTGGGAGGATTGTAGTACCCTCAACAGTAATAGGGGAGTTAAGAGAGGAGGGTTTTGGAAGAAACATAAATCCTGTTTGGGGCATGTCAGTTTGGGATGTCTATGGGACATCTAGTTGAAGGTGTTCAATAGATAGTTGGAGATGCAAGACAAAAGATCAACAGAGCAGTTAGGGCCAGGTCTGTATCTGAGAATTATCTGTGTGGAGATGATGATTGAATCCAGGGGAGCTGATGAGATCTCTAATCAAGATAACATAGAGTAAAAATAGAAGAGGGCCAAGGACAGACTTGGGGGACACCTGCGATTGGAGGGTGTGAGCTGGATGAAAATCTAGCAAAGGAGACTAAGAACAGAGGAGGAGAAGAACCAGGAGAGGGCATTGTTATGAAAACTTAAGGAGAAGGGAATATCATTGGCAGTTACGAGACAAAAGGTAACCTTGGAAAGATTAATTTCATTTGAATGATGAGGTTGGAAACCAGATCAACGAGAATTTAGAAGAGGCTGAAAGGAGAAGTTGAGGCACTGATAATAATTGGCTTTCTCAAGGGGTTTAGCTATGAAAGGGAAGGCAGATATGAGGATAAGCTAACAAGGATGGATGAATTAAGTGAGGTCTTTTTTTAAGGATGGGGAGTGGCTAGTAGACAGAGACATTGAAGATTTGTTGGAGTGGAGGATAATGAAGGAGGAAATCTTCTGGAGAAAAACAGGATGGAATGGGTTCGTTTGGGCTGTAGAGGAGGGGTTAGCTTTGGTGAGAAGGGCAGCATCTTCGTTTGAGGCAGGTGGATGAGATATGTGAGATGAGGAGGACGGAAATGAGGGAGTTCTCACTGAATGGCATTAATTGTTTCAATTAAATATGAGTTAAGGTTCTAAGCTGATGGTGTGGGAGATGGGATGTTATAGGAAGTTTGTGAAAGGATGAAAAGGTTTGGAATAGTTGCTTTGGTGAGTGGGATAGTGGAACAATTAGGGTGGTATGAAGAGATTGCCACAGTGGGGGCTCAGTTGAGATTATGTAACATAAATTTGTAGTGGACCCAGTCAACATGTTTTCATAAGATTTTTCTCCAGCTCTCTTCAGTAGCAGGTGAATAGGAATATTCTTTTTTTTTAAAGCTAATTTATTAAAAGATACACAAGACAACAATCAAAAATAGGTTATAAGCCAATTAACATTTTTATATTTTTCAGAGTAATCACTTAAAAATTTTTTTTATTTTCAGTTTCAAATTCTTTCCATCCTTTCCTTACCCATTGAGAAGGCAAGAAATACAATATCCATTATATGTATCAAGTAATACAAGACATATTTTTAGATTAGCCATATTGCAAACACCAAAAAAAAAAAGCAAGAAAAATAAAGTGGAAAAAATATATGCCTCAGTCTGTATTCAGAATTCATCCTCTCTGTGGAGGGAAATAGTATTTTTCTTCATGAGTCCTTTGGAATTTTCATGGATCATAATATTAATCAGAGAAGCCAAGTCTTTCACTTGATTTTTGTTCCAACATTGCTGTTACTATTGACAGTGTTCTGGTTCTGCTCATGTCTCTGCATCAGTTCACGTAAGTCTAGAGAATTCTTTTGTAGAACAAGACATGAACTTCCTACTTGGTAGGACTCTTGAAAGGTTGCAGGATTGTTTTTTAATTTTGTTTGTTTTTGAGTTTTATCTGTTGCTATTGAGTCCTTTGTTCCTTTCTTATCTGTAGGATAGCTCCAGAAAGAAACGGGATAGAGATGATAATTCCACTGTAGGAACTGATTTTGAACCTTGGTCCAGCAAACGTGGTGATATCCTTGCCAGATACACAACAACAGAAAAACTCTCTATTGTAAGTTGCCCAATTCTTTTTGTCTCACTGTAATCTCAGGATTTTTGGCTTCTTTTTCCTTTTTATGTTCTGGCTCTTCTAAGTTTGTTATGTCATTAGTGTTAGAATTTTGGAGAAAAGGTTCAGGTCAGGTCTTCTGGAACCTTATTATCACAAAGCAGTGGCAGAGTATAGAAATCAGTTGTAATGTAGAATTTTTCCATTTCTTTATTTATTTTTGTCATATAGTTCAGCTTTATTGTATTTTACCATAATCACTATGTGTGGAGGTAGCACGTGCTTCTCCTCTCCCACCCCTCCCACTTGAGGAGCTCTCCTGGTAGTGGGTCCCCTCTGGGTGCCTCCTCCTGAAGTGTTCAGTGGAATTTCTGCTTGGGACAGCAGCCACTACTCCCACCAGCTTCTGCCAGGCAGCTTGGGCTTCGATGGTAAAGTCCTTGCCCAAGGCAGCTGCCAGGATTATGATCAGGTTGTCTCCAAGGAGACTGAAGTTCTAGGGGTCCACATACAGCTTGTCTGAGTGTAGCTGACTCAGCTTGTCAAAGGTGGCCTTCACATCCTCTGGGTTCTTCACAGCCTCGCCAAATGAGTCAGCACCTTCTTGCCATGGGCTCTGACTCGGGGGCTCCTCTCAACGGCAGGGGGGCTGGATAGATTCCCAAAGTTGCTGAAGTACCTCTGGGTCCAGGGGCAGACGACTGATAACCTGCTAAGGCAGCAGCCCCTGCTTCCTCGACGTCAACCTTGGCCTAGGTGACTGAAATGATCTGTTTCTCTTCTGCTGTCCAGTGCACCATGGCTGGTTGCAAAGGGGTAGTGACAGTCCTGAGTTGAGAGTGCAGGAGATAGAGGTGAAAGCTGAGTGCCGTGTTGATTTTTCCATTCATTGATCAACTCCTGAATTGCCTTGAAATTGGCTCTTTTGGAAGTTAAAAAATTTTTTTCCGCCTTTGAACAAATGTTCATGATGTTTTATTTAGATATATGGTATTGGTCCTTAGAACTAGCTTGCTAATTGGTTTCAGTCTTTTGTGATTTCTGTTTGAGGATGTTGTAAAGGGGGTGCTCGGTCAGATACTTACTATGTTGCATTAGGCATCCCTTCTGACTCAGATTCTATGGTTCCAGAAATGTCTGATCTTCTTTATAACAACTGATGTTATTTCTCTACAGAATCTGTTTGTGGGATCTGAGAAAGGTAAGTAAGTTACAAATTTATTAATTGGTGAACTGTTTTTCTGTTGGATTGAGGACAGTATTACAACAGAATCAAACTTTACTCCCTGACTTGTATGCTCTCTTAATTTATTAGATCACTTTACATATAGTAGGCATTCCTGTAGTAATTATTGATTGAGTGAATGGTTAGGTACTTAATAAGTACTTCTTGTTGACTAATCAAATATTTTAAATAAAATTTTGTTTTAGAAAAATAAACAAGCATTCCTTTTCACTCTCTTTCATGACCTTTACCCCTGGGAAAAAATAAAGGAAATGTAAGGTGATGTTTAAATTCTAAATTATTTCATAGAACATGAATGAAGGAGGAGCTCCCCAATTTGCTTGTTTAATTCTGAAATTCTACCATTTAATTCAATTCTACAAGCATTTATTAGGCACCTACTAGGTAACTGACACCTTGCTTGGCCCTAGGGATAGAAACATAGCCACCAGTACCTCAAGGGGACAGGGGGGAGATTCTTTTTGGTTTGAGTCTTTTTTTCTTTTTAAAAAATGACAGTAACTGTGTGAGAGATAACTTTTCAGATTGGTCTTACCTATCATTTGCCCAAATCTGATAAATTTGTTAGCACAGGTTTGATGAGACCACTGAATTCCTGAGTCGAGGGAGAGGTTGGGGACCCTGGGAAAGCATAAAAAGGGGGGTTATTGAAGAGGAGGTCTGGCGTGGGCTGAGCCTACAGCTACCATCACTTTTCACCATTCAGGGAGACTGAAAGCTACTAGATCTAGTATTATTGGGCTGAAGATGTTTGAAAGCCTTGTTCCTGTTTTCAAGTAATGTAACTGAATAGGCTTAGTGCCTTGTGCAGTAAGTATTAGATCTTAAGCCTAGAAGGAGCTTAGTACATTTTTGTTGAATGAATAAATCAATCAACGAAATGGTAGTTTCACTAGGGTAGCAAGTTTTGTGTGTGCTCCAAAAGGGGACATTTCAATTCACTTTGATTCCTGGAAGTAACCCAGTCTGTAATTTGTGTCATTTACTTTGGCCTCTTTATATGGTGGGTGAACAAATGATGGAGTGCAAAGTGTTACAAATAATTCAATTCAGTGAAAGTGTTTGAATGGAATGAAATCAGGTAGGTAGTAAATTCTGATTTTCTCTGTGAAATATTGATTACTTAGGTAAATTGCCCCAAGCGTATTAATTTGTTTTGTTTTGTTTCTTTGTAAATCTTCCAAAATTCCATTATGTTTAATCATAATGCAGCAGAAATTCTTCTGTTATAGGTATGATCTTAGTAGGAAAGAATCCTAAATAATATAAGTTTATGAAAATCTTGAGATCCTAAAACACTGAACCCTGTGTGTCTAGGCAAGGCTGCAGCCTCCTCATCTGCAGTATCTGAGAAAGTCCGGACGAGGCTGGAGGAACTGGATGATCTGGAGGAGGTGAGCGCCCTCTGAAGGGCTGTCATGAGGAGGAGAAAGACATTCTTGTTGGTTCTGTCCAGCTAAGAACAGTTTCATTTTTCTTCTTTTGCTTTCTTCCTGATCCCTACTCCAGGGAGCTCTGGGTAAAGTGTGCAGGTTCTTCTCTAGCACTGATGCTGACTAGCAGAGGAGATGCCAGAGCTGTATTTAGAAGCTCCTGAGACCTCTAACTTAAGTTTGCTTTAAGGGTGGTGTTCTGTCTTCATTGTAATACATCTGTATACAGTAATCCGTGATACAGTCTGGAAATTAGGAGGAAGTTACTATGGTTGATAATGGACCTGCATTTTATATGGAGGTCACATACTCATTGATGTGGCCACATTTATTGTTACCATTAACCAAAACATGGCTACCTTATGGCTTTTGGAATAGAGTATAATGCAGAAATTAGAAATCTAGAAGAGTGCTTTTCAGAGAAGCTTCATATCATTTGTCTCAGTCAGCTGGCTTTAGCTTAGTTTTTATGCTTTCAAGGTAGTTTGACCTTGGAGATTTACTGTGGGACCTTTACTAATCCTCTTACCTTGTATGACTCAGGTTTCTTATCTGTGAAATGAAAATGATAATGTTTGTAGAACCTAACTCACAGGGTGATGAGGATCAAACGAGATCATATAAATATGGAACGTGCTTTGTCAACATTAAAGTATTTTTGTAAATATCAACTATTAATTACTTTTAAGAACAGGTTCTGACCTGTTATCAAGTGAAATTTATTTGTTCACGTTAATTTTAGTTTGGTTAATGTTCATAGTTCATTAAGTGGCACTAAATTCTGCCCAAATATAATTTTTGTATGTAAGGTCTATCACAGAATTTTGTGCAGTGCCTAATAGCCTTACCTTTTTCAAGGAATGAATCATTTTAAATGAACTTTTTTCTCAGTGATTTGAGTTTTTTTCATTATGTATTGTTTTCCTTTGTCAATAATCTCTTTTACTTGACTGTAAAATTGTAGGTACAGCATCTTTGTCACTTTTTACAGTCTGCCATAGCAATCAAAGACAGGTACACATGGAAGAAGACATTTCTTTGTAGGGCAACATTCAGAGATTTCTGGTGTAGAACCTCTGTGTCTGTTGACTCTTATGAACATATAGGAAGCACAGTGTAGTGGAAAGAGCTCTTTATTTGTACTCGAATACCTGGTTTTGAATCCTGGTTCCTCCCTGGGTAGTATGTGGCATAGTGTTAGACAAGTCAGTTTGCCCCTGTGGACCTCAGTATCTTCTTTAGTAAATTGAGGGAGTTTTACCAGGGGTGTGGAACCTATAGCTTTGAGGCCACAGGTGGCCCTCTAGGTCCTCAACAGTAGCCCTTTGACTGAATCCAAACTTCACATAACAAATCCCCGTAATAAAAGGGTTTGTTCTGTAAAACTTGGACTCAGTCAAAAGGCCACACCCAAGGACCTAGAAGACAGCATGTGGCCTCCAGGCCACAGGTTCCCACCCTTGGGTTAGACTAGGTAGTCTCAAATGTCACTTGCATTGCTGAAGTTGAGACCAAGAAGGCAAGAGGTGTTGTCCTTTATAAGACACTTGTAGAAAGCCTCCAGATTACATGTTAGGAGATAAATCCGCTAATCTTCATTGCTTCTCAGCAGCCTTGCTGTACTGTGAAGCACCAAAATAAAACTAATATAAAATGCCTATTTTTAATAGTAACTATATATTCTCCCTATTTAATAGAACCTGAGTGGCTAGTGAAGAGTTTTGAATTTTTTTCTTATCCTACCCCCATCACTCAGGAATATCAGCATCTTTTTCAATTTCAGTAACTTTCTATGAGAAGGGTCACCTTCTGGTCTTGTGACAGTGTTATTGTTATGAGGACATATTTCACTCACATAAATGTTGGTTAAGAATCAATGCTGTTTAATGGGGAGGGAACACAGGGATGGGAAGGAAGAGAGAACTTCAGAGACTGAAGTTTACTAAGAACTGATGTTTTTTTCTCCTGGATGATTGAGTTAGATGTAATTTGCTTTTCTTGGTTACATTTCCCCTATGATTTATTCACAGGGATCCCAAAGGGAGCTACTGAATTTGACTCAGCAGGATTACATGAACCGAATTGAAGAGCTCAATCAGTCACTAAAGGATGCCTGGGCCTCGGACCAGAAAGTGAAAGCACTAAAAATTGTTATCCAGGTCAGGATTGTGATCCTTAAAGTCTTGTGTAAAAATGCTAAAAATAAAAAATTGCTATAATGAATAATAGGGCTAAAGGAGACTTTTAAACCATGTCCATTACCTTCTTAATTTTGTAAGAAAACCTGCTCCCATCTCATCTTCTTTTCCCTTTAAAAAGAGACAAATCAGATAGTGAATAAACTACTCCTAGGATATAATTGGACACTCTGGGGACATAAAGTCATTAAAACCTCCAAGGTACTGTTTAACAAATCCTCTGTTTCTAAAAGTTAATGCTTCTACAATACCTAAGGAGACTCTCTTATCCATTACAAGGTATATTATTGAGTGAGGAAAAGAAGCAGTGTGTAAGTAGAGTCTTGGGATGAAAATAAATGGCTTGTTAGGAGATAGATGATAGTTTGTAGTGACAAGAAAATACCAGAGCTTCTGGCAACTTTTTTTTTGTTTTTTCAACAAAGTAATGCCCAGATCACTTGCTGTTCAATTCATCTTCCAGCACAGAATTAATAAATTCAAAGTTAGAATGAAATTATATGTAGAAAGCAGTATATCACTGAGGCATTTCTTATTCTCTGTGTGTAAGTTCATTCTTTTATCACCTCTCTTCATTTTTCCAAGAATTTCAGTTGCTCCTTTCAAAATGCTATATAGGTCTTCTTCCTAATAAACACAAAGGATGCATGGTAAACTCTCTATTGATAATAAGCCTGTCAATGTATAGTTTTTTCCATAAGGAATATTTTCTGTTGTCATTTAAAAATGTTAGTTATATAAGACAAGTATTGACTCTCATAAAACGTTGCATTTCTCCCTGCTCCTCCCAAACTTCACATTTATATGATAAGTATGGGTTGATTATTCAATAGCTTTGGTTTCCTACCCAACTTATCTTTTTGTTTTGTGAGGCCACATTGGCTTTTGTTGGCTATTTGTGGCCAAAAGGTATATATCCCAGGCAACATCAAGCAGTAAACATTCATTAAACACTTATTATGTGCTAGGTACTATGCTAAGCACTGGAGATGTAAAAAGAGGCAAAAGACAGTCTCTGCCTAGCTTACAGTCTAATGGAGGAGACAACGTGCAAACGAGTGTGGAGAGAGCAAGCTATATACAGGAACAATAGAAATAGTTAGCAGAGGAAAGGTACTTAATTAAGAGGGGGTGGGGAGGAAGAGATTTTATTTGGAACTTAAAGGAGGCCAGGGAGGTCAGTAGTTGGAGCAGAGGAGGAGAAGTATTCTAGGCATGGGGAACAGCCACAGAGAATGCCTGAAGTAGAGAGATGGAGTGTCTTGTTTGTGATATAGCCAGCCACTCTCATTGGATCAAAGAGTATATGTCAGGGAAGTCAGGAGGGGGCTTTGAATGCCAAACAGAGAGCATCTTGTATTTGCTCCTAGAAGCAATAGAGAGCCTTTGGAGTTTATTTGGGATTGAGGTGTGTTTGTGTGTGTGTGTGTGTGTGTGTGTGTGTGTGTGTGTGTGTGTGTGTGTGTGTGTGTGTGAGAGAGACACAGTGTGTGACATGCTTTAGAAAAATCACTTTGGTGGCTGAATGCAAGTCTGTAGTATGTTCTGTATTTTTTTAATGCTACTGGAATTTTGTTTCAAGTTTTGGGAGATGTATTTTGATTTCAGTAGAAAGAAATCTTTGGATAACAACATGCAATCCTGTAAAAAGAAAAAAAACAGACCGATTGATTCATAGGCATAAACGGACCTAGGAATGATAGTACCTTGTCAAAACAGTCTTTGTGATTTACACTGGTATGAGTGGTTTAAGTAATGTTATTTTTATAGATATGTTAGAAAAGATTTCCAGGTTTGCTATTACTTCTATTTTATAATGTCAACTTTCACCATTATTCAGTACCACAGGAATGGGGACTTTTTTCTCACTTGTTTCTTTTGAGAGGAGATTTAATAGAGTCTGAGATTCTTTGGTTTAGCTATTTGAAATCTCATTAAGACGAATCTTTGGATCCCACTCTATATTTTTGGGGGTTTTCAGGACATGTGGCAAACTATAGCTTATATTCTTTCAAAGACTATTCTTATTTAACAAAGTAAATATTATTGAAGGAAGATCATCTCATTCCAAATACATGTGATATGAATTGCTTGCTGTGTAGTTAAGGTGAAGAAATATCTGAATCAGCAAGTGTTTCTCCACAATATTTTTATTGGCAAGAACTCCCCATAGATTTAAGTTCTGCTCCTATTCTAAAACTGTGACTTCTTTTCAAAAAAAGATTTATTTATTTACTTAAAACTGTGACTTCTTAAGCTTTATTTCAGGGAGATTTTATTTCATCTCCCCCCCCCCCCATCCTCCCAATAAAAGAATACCATTAGAAGCTTCTATTAGCTAAACACCTGGTTAATAAGAGTACAAACTTCATTCACTCTTCTTACATTTTAAGTGTTTCCTTCTTTAGCTGAAGATATAGTCCAGGCAGAATGCTTACTTAGTATGTTCTCTTTAGACATTAGTACTCTTTGTACAGGTTTGATTTTTTAGTTAACGTGTACACAGTAGATCTGAAGTAAGTAAGCTTAATACAGAATCAGGTCAAGAAAAGTCATTAAGACAGCTTATTCATTTTTACCAGTCCATGTCTGGACCATTTCCACCAAGTTAGTAAGCTTTTTTAAGCACTTGCTATGTGTCAGGCAGGCACTGTGCTAAGCACTGGGGATACGATTAAGGACAAAAACATTCCCTGTCCTCAAGGAGCTTGCCTTCTAATGAGTGAGATAGCATGTATATAACTAGGCACATACAGAGGTCTATATAGAGTAGATGGCAGGTATTCTGAGAAAGGAGTATGCTATTGAGGGGGAAAGGTTTCCTACAAAAGCTAAGCTTGATGGAAGCTGGGGAAGCTAAGACTCTAGCTAAGGTGAGAAGGAAAATCATTTTCGACATTGTCTTAAGACCTGTTTTTCCCCCTAAAGCCAAATAGAAATTCCTTTAAACATTTATCAAAGGGTAGAAGGTGTGGTAAATAGAAGATAATTTTGTGAGGATTGTTTTACAACTTTGTATTATCACATAATTGATAGAGAAAATAAAGAAAGAACTATGCTGAGAATTTATTTAAATAATTTGTTTCCCTCAGATTTCTTTTAAGCACAATGGGAGTTTATAGGATCGCCCTGTTAATGACATAAATATAAGCAGATATTGAGTATTTGCTTTGTGTAAGGCTTTATGTAGATATCAGGAATTTTAAAAGATCTTCTGGAATAGATTTTTAAAAATAGCATAAATAAAAAATTCCATGTAATCTTAAAGTCAGCAGGGGTTTTGGAGGATGTTTAGTCCTGTTCCCCTCATTTTATAAATGAACAAAGTGAGGCACAGGGAACTTAGGTGACTTACTAAGGTCATGCAGCTGATCCCTCTTTTGCCTTCTCTCTGCTTCTGCTATAGATCTCCTATATGTCCTTCTACTACATGTACCAGGGTGCCTTTCGCACAAAAAACTCCAGCAGGAAACTCAGACACAGACTTAAGATCCTGGTGTTTATTACTGAGTGGGGGAGATGAGAGAATTTTTATTATCAAAAGTCTAGTTCCTATTGACTAGTTCTTTGACATTAGTTTGGAATCAAAGTGCCTAAGTATAGATGTTGGAGAGATTTCATCTGCAGTTTCAGTTTTTTTCATGTCACTGTGACCAAAGTATAATAATTTATTCCTGAGTGACCCTTTAAAAGGATAATGGCAGAATCATCCGGGTGCCATATTTTAGAACTGGCAAGTTGTTGTACTGTAAAGAGTTACCAGAAAAGAGAGATAGGTTTGGTTTTACTTGGCCCTGAATGCTCTTGGAAAAACTTTTGAAGTTGGAGCATTTATAAAGATGATGATAAAACTGAAAAACCAGCTAACAGGAAATAGAGCATGCCTAGATACGTAGTAATAATATTGAAAATCCAAATTAACCTGAGAAGACTTTATAAAACTGATTTATCAGCTCATTTATTTAAGACATGCTCTACTGAAGAAAAATTTTTAGGACAATTTAGGTAGGTTTCGTGAAACTCAAAGCAAAGTGAAAAATGTTATCAGTAGTGGCTCTCATGGTGTTTTCCAGAGACACATGTGTCTCTTTGAAGTTTTGAGTGGATCTGTTTACATGTGTTCTCTTAACTGTTATTGTGACATGATTCCCTTTGGTATTTGGTACAGCCTATGGACCTCTTCTCAGAATAATACTTGTATGTGCACAAAATGAGTTAAGTAGAATTACAAAGGAATCCAATTGTATTGAAATTAAAAATTTTTTTTTTCCATATTCAAGTTCATGGGCCCATTGAAATGTATCTGTGGACCCTTTGAGAAACACTACTGGTTTAGGTTCAGAAGAAAGTCAGGCCTTTCAAAGAAGCAGGAGGAAGATATTGATAGAAAAAGCACCAAGGACTTAACAAGTGATTTCTTTGGAAAGAATATAAATCAAAATTTCTCTAGGCCAAATCATAGTAGCAGAGATAATGAGCATATATGGCAGAAATTGTTTACTTCAAGTAGGCTGTATCTCTAGTAGGCATGTGAACATGGTGATTTCATACTGTCCTCCTTTTGGATTTGAGACTTTACTTTGGAGTTTTAGCATTCTCTACAGGTTTCTTCTAGATCAGTGGTTCTCAACCTTCCTAATGCTGTGACCCTTTAATACTAATACTCGTATGTGGGCATATCTGCATGTGGGCAGACCCGCAACTTTTAGGGCTTTCTCTGGAGCTGCCACCAAGTGGTTCTGCCTTTCCTCTAACTGCCCTAGTGCCTGTGAATGGTGCTTGGAAGGGCCCAGCTGGAGCTGTTTCCAGGTGGAGTGACTTTTTATCCCTCCAGGACTTGTAGGCCTTCCCATAATCTCCTTGCAATTTTTTTTTAAACTTTTCCCTTCCTGGCAAGACATTGACTCTCTCCACTCCCTTCGTACTCCTACTGGAGGCAACTTGGAACCCTCATTCCATTCTGACCCTTAAATCCATTCCTTCCTTTCCCATGGTGGTCAGCCCCCTCTCTAGGTTCCTTGTCCTGTGGAGCTGATGCTTTAGTATGCCCTAAAGACTCCTGGGCCTTGCCATCTCCACTGTAACTCTGAAACTTTACATCTATCCTGCAAATGAACCATCTTATCCTATATGTATTGTCTCTCCCAATTACAGTGTGAGCTCCTTGAGAGTAGGGACTGCCTTGTTTTTCTATTTCTTCTTCATCACTCAGCAAATTGCTTAGCTCATGACATATGTAATTTTTTTCATTCATTCATTTTCAAGTATATGTTTTACAATGTTAACATCTCTTGCCTAATGAGTTGTGATGTTTTCCAATACTGAAGAATTCCAAGCCAGACTCTTTTTAATGAATATGGTATTCTTTTTTTTCCTAGTGTTCTAAGCTTCTTTCTGACACGTCAGTAATCCAGTTCTACCCAAGCAAATTCGTCCTCATTACTGATATACTTGATACATTTGGTAAGTGCTGGCAAGATCTAGGAAATGTTTTTTTTAAAAGTATGTTATAGGAAAAGTGGATTTGCTCAAAAAGATCTTATTCCTATTGACTTTTCCTTTTTGCATTTCATTCAGAGTCCTCTTTTCCCAGATTATTCCCTCTTGTCCTCATCCTTTAACTTTGCCTTCCTAACTTTTAGAGAGCAAAGAGCTTGATTTGGTACCTGGTACATAATAGACATTTCATGTTTCTTAAGTGCCACTTGATTAATTGTGTATATAAGCATGAAGAAAAGAAAAATGAGGAGTAGAGTGTGATGGAGAAACACTGAAACTTAAACTGTCAGATCTGCTAGTCTCAGCCTCACCAATATATGGGATCACCAGCATGCACTGCCATGCTTGGTTAACTGTTTCCTTTCTTATCCTGGCTGCATTGATTTTGTTTGTGTAAAATTTAAAATTTTATGTAATCAGAATTGTCTGTTTTATCTCTTATGATCATCTTTGTTCCTTGTTTGGTCATGAACTTTTACTATATCCATAGTTTGCACAGGAGTTATATGACTACAACTACAAAACACTTTTAGCAGTAATAAAACTAGCCCAGATAATTACAAAAAATTAATTGCTAATGAATAGATGAGTACAGCACAAATGACAGTACTACCTACTTATTCAGTCCCAAACCTGCTGTTTAATAGGCAGCCAGGTGGTGCAGTGGATAGAGTGCAAGACTCGGACTCAGGAAGACTGGAGTTTCAGTTTTGCCTCAGATACTTAACAGCCCTGTGACCCTGGCAAGTCACTTCAACTCCATCTGCCTCCGTGGAATGGGGATCACAATAGCATTTACTTCTGAGGATTATTGTGAAGCTAAAATGAGATGTTTGTCAAGAACTTTGCAAATCTTAAAAGCACATTATTGTTTTTTTTCTGACTTGTTTATTTACTTTTAGTTTACGAGATTCAGTTCCACATTCACCTGAGTTTCAGATTCTCTCCCCCTCCCCCCCATGGTGGCATGCAATCACGTATGGGATCTGCAGATACTTTCACATTGTACAACAGTCTGCTTGTATAGAAGGGTTGTAACCAATGAGGGATCACTGGGAAAAGGAAAAAAGAAGCAAAACCAGACATGAAAGAGAACGATAGCAAAAGCACATTATTGTTATTATTTTTATCATTATTATTGTTTCTTGGTACCTTACCATAGGATTATTCTGTAGAGCTAGAAATAAAATAATCAAATATAGCTGGAGTTTAGTTCTAAAAATCTGTTAAAATGACCTAGTGTCTGAAACACCTAGTGTGTTTCAGGAAGGACTGTAGAAGGTCCCTGTTTCGTGACTTGTAATTCAGAGTAGCGTGACGTAATGGATCTATTGCTGAATCAATAGATTTGCCTCTTTTCCTCTAATTGATACATTTTCCTTTCCTTCAGCAACTATATATATTCAAATGTGTAAATGTGAATGAGAGAAAATAAAATAGAAAAAAATGAAAAAAGTATGTACACGTACATGTACATGATTGTTATTTGCAGATTACTTTAAAATATATACATGAAATTCAACAGGTTTGAAACAATCATTCTGTGTACTTTCCATGGTTCCTTTGAACTTCTATGGATTTATTGCAATTTTGTTGTCATTTCATAATCTTAATGCATATATTTTTTTATTCACTGTATAATGTCATGATGTTCTTTATAGACATAAATTCAGTCATATACTATCACACTCTTATTTCTTTGACCCTATCCCAATTTTGGGACACGTAATTTATTTACATTATTTTTCATTCCTTCATTTAGAATTTTTTGTTATTATAAGTAGTACTGCTAGGAATATTTCTTTTAGGATATTTTTTCCCCTGTCATGAACTTTCTTAAAGTATACTTTATGTAGAGAAATTTTTAGGTTTCAAAGAATAAGAACATTTTGGTAGCTCTTATCGTGTTTCAAATTTCAGCATTCTACCTTACTTTCTTAAAAAAAAATCCAACAAATTCACAGTTCTTCCAGTAGTGACACACTTGCCTGATTTTCTGTAGCCGTATTAGCACAGACATTTTATCATCTTTTCCATTTTAAGGCCTAGAAGGTGCTGTCTTAAATGTTTCAGCATGCATTTCTGTGAGTTTTAGAGCATGTGAATCCTTTTTCATGGGATTGTCGATAATCTGTGTTTCTTCTTTTGAAAACTACCTGTTCATATTTGTTGATTTTTTTGTGAGGAGAGGAGATTGGCTCTTATTATAAAATTGTGTCAAATCCTTATGGATTTTGGTTTTTAAACTTACAAAAAAATTAATTGCAAAAATCTTTTCACCCCTTTGATTCTGTTTTTAATCTATATATATGATGCAGTTGCTCATCAGTTGGGGCATGGCTGAATAAGTTATGGTATGTGGATGTGATAGAAGACTATTATGCTAAAGGGTATAGTTTCAGAAAAACTTGGGAAGACTTTTGTAAAGTCTTTTTGTAAAGATAAACAACTTTGAAGAACTCAGGAACTCTGATCAACACAGTGATAAACCACAATTCCAAAAGATTCATGATGAGACGTACTATCTGCTTTCAGATAGAGACTGGATGGACTCAGGGTATGGATCAAAGTATTTTTTTTTCTTTTCTTTTTTCTGTTTTTGACATGACTCATTTGGGAATTTGTTTTCCTTGACTACATAACTGTAAACTAGTTTTGTTTTTCTTGATTTTTCAGTAAATGTGGGAAGAGGAGGTGGAAGGGAGAGAATTCAGAACTGAAAATAAAATAAAATTGAATTAAAAAATAAAATTAAAAGATTAAGAAAAAAATATTTGCTGAAATATATTAAATAAAGGTCTCATGTCAGGGATCTAAAAGGAACTGACATGGTACACCAGAAAGAATAATATTGGCGTTAGAGTGTGAGAACATTGGTTTGAATCTTTTTTTTTTTTGGAGGAGGAAGGCAGGGCAGTTGGGATTAAGTGACTTGTCCAAGGTCACACGGCTAGTTTTGTGTTAAGTGTCTGAGGCCAGTTTTGAACTCAGGTTCTCCTGACTCCAGGGCTGGTGCTCTATTCACTGTACCACCTAGCGGCCCCTCATAGGTTTGAATCTTGAGTTCTACTTACCACCTCTGTGATCTAGGCCACTTCTTTAACCTATCTGGGCCTCAGTTTTCTTACCTGTAAAATGGACAGGTTGAGTAAAATGACTTCTAAGATTTTTCCTGCTCTGAAGCTATAAGCAGCTTGTTTGTCAGGGGATGTTGCTGCCAGGAGTTGAAAATTTGTCCCACACCAACCAGAATCAGTGAACAAATGACAGAAGCATCTATTTAGAGTTTCCTCCGTCCCAAGCCTATCCTAAGTTCTGGACATACATGTAGATAAATGTGACAGTCCCTGCTCCCAGTGTGTTTGCATTTTTTTAACTTAATTTTCATTGATATATTTTTTTTCCATTGCCCCATGTCCTTGCCTTTTCCCCTCCCAGAGAAACCTGCCCATCTAACAAGAACAACAACGAATTTAAAGAAAAAATAAGAAAAAGTCAGCAAAACAAATCAATACATTGAAAAAAATCTGAAAATACATGCAGTGCTCCATGCTTATTGACCTCCAACCTCTGAAAAGAAGTGGGAGGGGGTCCTGTCTCTGTGGCCGTAAGCTTGTTCTTTGTGATTCTGCTACTTTTGTTTTAGATTGTTCTGTAGCTGGTCTTGACGTTGTATTATTCTTTCCTGTGGTCGTGTTCTTCTGGTTGTACCAACTTTACTTTGTGTCAGTTTATAGGTCTTCCCGTGGTCCTGTATTCATATTCATCATTTTTTACAGTCATATTCCAGTACATTCATAACTCAGAATTTGCTTAGCTATCCACTCAGTTGATGACCATATACTTTGTTTCCTATTCCTTTCTACCACAAATAGTACTGCTTAGAAGTATTTTAGTGTATATCAGATCTTTTCAAAATGAACTAGAAGTTTGTTATAGAGTAGTTAAGAAGTTGTTGAATATATTTTATTGCTTGATTTGATTATAGTAAGTTATTGGCATTCTTATCTTTTTGGGACTATTAAAAACCAGTTTTTAAAGTAGTGAGATTTTTTTTCTTTGGTTCTGTACTTCACATGTGTGCTTTGGCTGGATTCTACAGGAGTGACTCCTACACAGTGACACATTTCCTTAGCTTTTCTGTTTATCTCTCCCCCACCACACCCCAAATTTTAATACTCATTTATCTTCCAGCTGTTGCCATCTTCAAGTACAATACAGAATATCCATTGAGTAAATGAAGAGTACCAAAGCTCCTTTCAGCCTTGATGTTTTCTGACCTCTCTCTCATAAGAAAAGTCAGTGTGCTGTTTTACTTGTCGCATTTGTCTGGGATAGTCAGAAATCTACCTTAAATTTTAGACTCACTAGGTGGCAGCGTGATATAACAAGAAAACATTCAGGGAGATGACGATGAAAGTAAACTTTATTTTTATTATTTGTTTCTCAGTTGTATAATGTCTTAATGCCATGTCATTGTTTTCTTTCCCCCCACAGGAAAATTAGTATATGAGCGAATCTTTTCCATGTGTGTGGACAACCGCAGTGTCTTATCAGGTAATTTCATAGATGGCCTGCTACCTTTGTAATTCTACTGCTTTCATGATTGCATTAATTTTGGGGTGTACAGTTAACTTCTTGCACATGTGTTTTATATGTAAAACATATAGATCTGTTCTGCTTCTGTCTACTTTTTTGATGTGTTCAGAAAAACACATCATTAACGGATTTCTGAATAGATTCCATCTTATAAGAACCCTAGAGATTTTTAAATAGGTCAGGTTAATAGAGATAGTAATTCGAATTTGCTTCATGTTTTTGAACACAAGAGAGTTAGATGGAACTAGATTTTATTTTATGCCAATTTATTTTGGCTCTGCTTGACATTTCTAGAATCCTGATTCCTAAGAACAATTTTTTGCTTAATGTATATTTTAATACATATTTAATATGTAATAATTAAAAAAGGCTTAAGAATAGTGGCTAATATGTATATGTATATATACTAAATTCTATCTATGTATCTATCTAGCTGTCTATCTACCTATCTCAACAGGTACCCCTACTTTTTACTCAAATGAATCTATGATTTTATTGAAGTGGATATTTCCTCCATCATTACAGATGGAAGATCCCAGTGCATCTCTGTCTGCCTGTCTTGTCCATATTCTCTTCTGGGGATGTCTTCTTTCATTTTCCTTGACATTTTCAAAGATAACAGTGAAGTGTATTGTTTGTCCATTGGTTATCCTTCATTATTACTGCCGGACTAGCCTTTCTTTTTTGAACAGCAATTTCTTTGATGATCTTCTTTAATGTTATAAATTAATTATCATGATTAAGTATTTAATAGCATAGAATTTAGGAAGTTACTTTTTCTATTTTTCCCTTACCTTTTTTATCTTTTTCTCACTGCATTACTATTTTATAAAATCCTTATGTAGGGTTCTGTTCTGGGCCTCTTTTTTTTTCTCTCCATACTGCTTTACTTGGTGATCTCATAAGTTCCCATGGATTTAGTTACCATCTCTATGCTGATGATTCTCCTGCTCCAATCTCTCTTCTAGCTTCCAATCTTGTATCTGGAACTGTCTTTCAGACTTCTCAAACTAGATGTGCAGGAGACATCTTAAAGACTTAAACTCAACATGTCCAAAATAGAACCCATTATCTTTCCCTCTAAACCAATGGTGCTCAGCCTTCCTAATGCCGCAACCCTTTAATATAGTTCCTCATGTTGTAGTGACCCCCAACCATAAAATTATTTTCGTTGCTACTTCATAACTGTAATTTTGCTGTTGTTATGAATTGTAATGTAAATATCTGATATGCAAGATGTATTTTCATTGTTACAAATTGAACATAACCCACAGGTTGAGAACCACTGCTCTAAACCCTTCTATCTTCCCACCCCCATCTTTCCTATTACTGTAGAGCAGCGATTCTCAACCTGTGGTTTGCAGTCCCTTTGGGGGTCAAATGACCCTTTCACAGGCATCACAGGGGTTGCCTAAGACCATTGAAAAATACATATTTCTGATGGTCTTAAGAACCGAGACACTGCTCCTCTATCCGTCTCCAGGCAGATCTGCCCACATGCAGATACGCCCACATGTGAATATTAAAGGGTCAGGGCATTAAGAAGGTTGAGAACCATTGCTGTAGAGGGTAACACTACCCCCTCAATCTCTCTGGCTTATAACCTAGGAGTTATCCAGAACTCTTTACTATTTCTCAGCCCAGCATATCCAAGCTATTATGAAGGCTTTTCAATTTGATCTTTGCAACATTTCCCAAATATATTCCCTTTTCATTACTGAAACAGTTTGCCATTCTAATACTGGTCTTCATTACCTCACACCTTGATTATTGCAATAGACTGCTGGTTGGTCTTCCTGCTTCAATTTTCTCCCTCCTCCAATCCATCCTCCTTTCAATCACGAAAGCATTTTCCTAAAATGCAGGTTGATCATGTCACTCCCTTACTCAGTAAACTCTAGGGGCTTCCTGTCACCTTCAGGAGGAAATATGGAATGTTGTATTTGGCCCTCAAAGCCCTTCCTAGCCTAGCCTGTTCCGGCCTTTCCAGTCTCCTTACCCCTTCCTCTCCGACACATACTCTTCCATTCAGTGACACTTGCTTTCAGCTGTTCCATGAACAAAACATTTCATCTCTCAGCTGCAGTCCTTTTATTTTCTCTGGCCTTCCCCTGTGCTTAGAGTGCTCTCCCTCCCCTGTTCTGACTGCTGACCGCCCTGGCTTCCTTTCAATTTGACTCAAATCCCTCCTTTTCCTGGGAGCTTTTCCCAGCCCCTCGTAATTTCAGTGTCTCCCCTCTTTTAATTATTTCTCTTTATCCTGTTTGTAACTTGCCTTGTATTTATTTGTCTGCATGTTTTCTCCCAATTAGATTATAGGCTCCTTGAGGGCAGAGATTGTCTTCTGCATCTTTTTGTATCCCTATCTTATCACAGTGCCTGCCTGACACATAATAGAGCTTAATAAATATTTACTGAATGAATGAAAGGTAGGGGCAGTGCCTCTTCTTTATTTTTACTTGTTGAAAGTCTACTGAATTGGGAGATGATGAGATTCTGTAGGTGTTAATAAATCAGCCTGATAGTAAGGCCTTTTTTCCTTTATTCATCTTTGTTCTTACTATTCTTGGTTTCACTTAATTTGCACATCCTAGTACTCTTTCTTTGAAAGTGTTAGTCCAAAATTGAGGCAATATGTTTTAGTGAAAGAATATTGGACAAGGAGTCAAGGGTCCTGGGTTCTAAGCCTGGTGATACAATTGCGGATAAGTGATTTTGCCTCTTGAATTCTGTTTCTTCATTTGTCATTTGAGAGAGTTGATCTCACTTTCACAAACATTTGTTAAGCATCTACTTGGTTCCAACATTTTATGATTTTGTGCCTTCCCAGTCACTTCTGGCTGCATGAAGTTGGTAACACACATTCCACATTTTGGCTTCATGTTCCTGCCAGTGCTGAATATTAAATGAGTTTTTGCTGATTGCTGATTGTGCAGTATTATACTTACCAGATTGTTTTCAGATCTAATTTCCAAGATTAGGATGGTTGGCAGACTATAGTGGGGAAAAGAACTCTCTGAAATAAGTAATGTCTAGCTTTTCTGATGGCATTTAAAGACATTTTTACTCTCATAGTTCATTTAGCCTCTTGACTGCAAGGTTATTTCATGCTCAGCTTAGTTTTCTGGTGTTTTCCTAGAAGAATAGGTTTATGTTATCTAATTGTTTTTGAAATTTTCCAGTATTTCCCTCTTCATTCCATTGAACCAAAATACTTTTAACCAAAATACCAATTAAGTAAAATAGGTGACACAGTGACCACATCTGACAACATAGGTGGAATTCCAGCACTTATTTTTCTACTGTGTAGAGTAGAGTTTTTAATCTGGGGTTTATGAACTTAAAAAAATATTTCGATAACTGTCACTCTAATTGGTTTCCCTTGTAATGTACGTATTTTATTTTGTGCATTAAGAAAATTATTCTGAGAAGGGGTCCATAGGCTTTACCTGATTGCTGGGGTTGGGTGGGGGTGTCTGTGACACAAATGATGTTAAGTTGTAGAGGGTTCTGTGTTTTATCATCTGTTTTCCTGAACAAGATTGCTTGCTACAATTAATTAACTTTTCAAATGCCTTTTAGTTTTTGCTTTAATTCACATTATTGTAATCAGATATGTTGTTTTTCTTATTCTGCTTGCTTTACTTTGTATCAGTTCATACAGATTTTCTCATGGCTTCTAGAATTTCTAGCAGTCAGTGTTTGTTATGGCACAGTACCCTTCCATTAGATTCATTTATTACAGTTTGCCCAGCCCTGTCCCCATCCGTGCATTTTTACTTTGTTCCCAGTGTTTTGCTGTCATATACACACATGCATACACACACACATTATGTACTTACATACCTCCTTATCTATATACATGCATACATATGTAAGATTTTTCTTTCTGCTTCTGACTTCCTTGAGGTATATGATCAGCGGGGGAATTTCTTGGTCAAAAAGTGTATATAAGTGGTTGAATAACTCTTCACACGAAATTCCAAATTTGTTTTCAAACTGGTTGTTCCAATTTACAGCCTCATCATTGACTTTTGTTATGTTTGCTACTTCCAGAGTATGAATTAGTAGTACCTTAGTGTTTTAATTTTAATTTCTCCTGTTAGTGATTAGACTGATCTTTCATGTTTGTTGCTACTTTGCATTTCTTCCTTTGAAAATTGTTTGTTACTATCTTTTGACCACTTATACGTTGGGGAATAAATCCTGGTGTTGTGTTTATATTTTGGATATTAGACTTATCAATGATGTTTTATGCAGATTTTTTTCTCTCACTTAACAGTTGCTCTTTATCCTAGCTACATTAATTTTGTTTATTCTAGAGCCTTTAAATTTTTTCACAATTGAAATTGTCTTTTTTTTTTTTACGATTAGCTCTTGTTTGGTTAAGGAATCAACCTCCCCCCTGCCCCAGTCCCTGAAGATCCCTCTTTGCTTTCTCCTGTAACTTTTATAGGAAGCAACTTCTTAGGACATGTATTCTTTTGAAATTTATTATAGCACATAGGTAGCTAATTGGCATAGTGAATAAACTGCTAGACTTGGAGTCAGGAAGACCCAGGTTTTAATACTACCTCAGACACTGGTTACCTGCGTGATGGGACCCTGAACAAGTCACTTAACATCTCTCAGACTCAGTTTCTTTATCTATAAAATGGTAATGATAATAATAGCACTTCTCTCGTGGTTGGCATGAGGATCAAATGGGATAAAAGTGCTTTGCAAATTTTGAAGTGCTATACAAATGCTAGTTTTAATTAGTACATGGTATAAGATGCTGTGTTAAATGTAATTTCTTCCGAAATTTCATTCCAGTTTTCCTGGCATATTAAACTGATTTCAGTTTTGGAAGCAATAACTTTTTATGTTCCAGACAAATTTCTAATTAACATGTAAAAAAATCTTAAGACAAAAATGTGTACTGTCCCAAACAAGTATTTTTCTTGACTTTTGGCATATTGCCCTGCAGCTTTTGTTTTATTTGGGCTTATACTTAGTACAACGTCTCTTTGAGGCTAGGCAGATACTTGAGTTTTTTGTCTTTAGCCAGTGCCATGCTGGTATGGACTTAATAAATGTTTATTTTTGTTGTTGCGAACATTTTCTCTTTTTTTTCTAAATAAAATAAAAAACATTTGTTATGTGTTTTTACTTGTTCCAAAAACTGAAATCAAGCAAGTAAAAATGTTACACAAGAATTACTGTGCTCATTGATCTTGGGATTGAATTTTATCTGTGATGAAGAAAGCTTTTAGATTAGTTGTGCCTTAAGGTATTAAGTGTCATGAAAAGAAATTTGGTAGTATTTATCCTCATTCTTTATGTTTCAATAAAATTTTGCCTGATGATCTAATATTTCAGCTCTTTGCCTCCAAGGAATGTCAATCTAACTTGACTCTTATGAGTCAAGTCTTTTTGGTCTGTGAAAAGTATGAAGCTGGATGACATTGGTGTTAGTTTCTTTAGCCTCTTCTAACGTAACACGTACTTGAAAAGCCTTTTTACTCTGACAAAGTTATTTTACATCTAATTTTTAAGAATTGAATGGCCTTTTGTTGCAATACCTTAAGTTGTTAGAACCCATTTTCCCCTGAAACTGATGTTTGCTGTGTTTGTCTTAGCAGTATCCTTAACTGACTTGGCAGGCAGGGCAAATTTTAACTAAGATGACCTCACACTCTGTAGCACTGTTATGTAATAGACCTTTAGCTATTGGGGGTGGAAATTGGCAGATGTAATAAATTACATTTTTCTTCCCCCCCATGTTTCCACATAAGCTCCCTGTCCTGATGGAAAAACAAACATAGCATCAGAATAATTAAAGCAGGAAAGGAAAAATCTCTGCTCTTTGTTACTCAAGAGTTTTTCTGGATATAATTTAAGAAATATGATTATCTGTCCTTCTTGAAAAAAATTCTGATCTTACGCAACATAGTCTTTTTTTTTTTCTAAAGTGGTCTAGTGGGCTATTTTCAAGCTTAGTGTCAAATTTTATTATTGATTGGCTGCAGATATATACTTAGCATCTCATCTTTAGACTTAGTGCAATACATTCATAGTGTAATTTCCAGTATATTCAAATTGTGTTTGTCAGAGGATGATGTAATGGAAAGAACCCTAGAATAGGGGACTGGAGACTTGGGTGCTAGTCCTAGCTCTGCCACAAACTTTCTGTTACCTTGAACAAAGCATTCAACATCTTGAAGTCTCAGTTTCCTTTCTGTTAAATGAAAGTTGGTCTACATGATATCCAAGGCCTTGTGATTCCAAATTACATGCTTTAATTATGTGAAGAGAAAGAACAAACAAATACTGATGGTTCACAAAGACTTCAAAAAATACCCCCAAGCCTCTTTGTCTATTCTATCTAGAGAGAAATAAGTATTTTTTGAAGGTGTTCACATCTTTCTGTATTTAGTTGAGATGTTTTCACTACTTTTCGAACAAAGCAAGTGTGGTACTTAATGTTGTATCAATGAAGCCTATCAAAAGAGTTTAATGTAGAGAGATCTCAATATCATATCTTAATTTTAGGCAGCTATGATTAGCTACTGTTCTCTGCAGTTAATGCACTATGAGCTTTTCTTATTGACGGATATGTCTAAAACTTACCCCTCTAATCTTCTGTCAGTGATAGGAACAAAGGGAGAAAAAATCCCCTGCAAGGATTAATTTGCTATTCTAAAAGCTAATTGAATGTCTCCCTTTTGGTTCAGTTTTAGAAAGTCTGCTATTGTGTTTTGGAAGATAATTTAAAATACAGTTACACATTACTTTATTTGTTCTCTTGCTGAGAAATCTTTCTGTAATGGTCTTGTGGTGACGTTACTGAGGCCCAGGGTGAGTAAAATATTAGTGCACCAGTTTTGGAATTCCCTGTCCAGGTTTAATTCCACAAAGCTGTGGCCTTTCTGGCTAACGTGATACTTTTAGAAGTTGAGATTTTATTTTAGGCAGTTAATACATTATAGATTTCTTAAATATCTCAACCTCTCAGGATGTATGTTTCCTAGTTTACATTGTAGAAATCAATTATTTGTGGGTATAGAACACATCCACGTCATTGGAGGAAGAAGAAGAGAGAAGAGGAAGCCAGAAGATTAGGATTCTTGTATCTTAGTTCTGTGTTTCATAGCAAAGATTTCACTATTATGAGTTGCAGGAGCAGAGATCCCTTATGTAGGAAGGAAAATTCTTACGGATATTCACTTTTGTGTTACAGATCACTTTTCTCCAGAGAATGTAAATGACACGGCCAAAGAAACTTGCTTAAATTGGTTTTTCAAGATTGCTTCAATCAGGGAACTTATTCCCAGATTGTATCCTTTTTTCCTGATCACTTGAAATACAGCCTGAAAGATCTTTTCTGTTAACAGAAGTCATGTGATGAACATTCTGTGGAAAATGTAGTCATTGTTGCTTACTCAGTGGTTTGTTAGTTTGAAAACAGGAGAACACACCAAATTAGAAGCTCTTTGCTTTCTAATGAAGAATATGGCTCTTGTACTAACTGTATTTTAATTGCAGAGTGTATTGCTTGTGCCCTGCTGAAGTTTTAATTATAAAATCCCCAATTTCCATTTTATTTCAGAGTGTAACAAGGTAACATGATTTTCCAAATTTTATTTAAAATATAACTTTGCAAATTAGAAAACAAAATGTAATTATAGTAATTGCTGATATTTGCATAGCACTTTGAGTTTGTCATACACTTTAGATTTATTATCTCATTAGATTTCTCACAACAATCCTGTGAAGTAAACATAAAATTGGGCAGTGAGGTGGTGCAGTGGATAGAGTACTGGGCTTGGAGTCAGGAAGACTCATCTTCCTGAATTCAAATCTGGCCTCAGACACTTAGACTTAGGCACTCAGACACTGTGTGACCCTAGGCAAGTCACTTAAGCCTGTTTGCCTCAGTTTACTCATCTGTAAAATGAATTGGAGAAGGAAATGGCAAACCACTCTAGTACCTTTGCCAAGAAAACCCCAAATGGGGTCACAAAGAGTCAGGTATGATTGAAAATAACTGAACAACAAGAAAAACATAAAATACACAAAATATCAACCAACTAAATTATATTATTTCTAGGAGTTACAGGTAGCTAGAGTAGTAGAGTAGCAACATCCTTTTAATCATAAACAGTTTCATTCTTTCCTGCTCTCCTACCGAGGGAGATATCCCATAAATATTTTTTCCTTAAGCATTTTTATTGTAGCTATGTGGAAGCAGCCATCCTGAACTGCAACAAGTTTTTGTCCAAAACGTAAGCATCGTGTCCGATCTGTAGAAGAGCAAAAATTCTGAAGCATAGTTATTTCATTCCATGACATTTGTTGAGGCTGTTATGTGGGCTATAGTTCTACTTTTAGTAATGACAGTAAAATATTTTAGTAACATTGCCAAATAGTAAATCAATTATAAATTGAATGCGGGAACTGTGTTTCGTACTACTTTCTATCCCCAGAGTACCTAGCACAGTACCATGCATGGCGTAGATTTCTGATAAATTTTTAGTTATTTTATTTGTTATTTAGCTTAACTGGGTTGAAGCTGGATTGTGGTATGTCTGGTACGTTTTTTTAGGATGATGTTAGTGCTCAAGAAACATTTATGATGAATGATATCTTCCCTGGGTAGGAAACACCAGAACTATAGAATAAAGGCATCTTCAGTAAAATTGGTTTGAACTACCCTGTAAGCTAAGCCTGTTGATAGTATATTCTGCATGAGAGTAAAAGGCAGCAAAAAGACATGGACTCAGTTTGAAGAAAGAGAATGGGAAAAAATAGTGCTTAAGGAGAAGGGAAGTGGAGTGCCAAACTGATGGAAAGAAAGTAGTAAAGCTACTTGTGAAAGTGAGATGAGGACCCAATTAAGATATTATAGAAATCATTTACATAAGTAGTTTATTAAACAGTAGCAGTTCTGTTTCTAGTTGTAGATAAATGATAGAATTATACCAGTTCATCAGAGACTCATAAAAATCTGTTTTGGTCAAAGCACTATTAGACTTGATCAAAGTTCAGTGACTAAAAGTGGGGTACAAAATGTTTGATAGAAGTTAGAATATAATGATGGCAAATGGTCTGTACAGAGTGCTATAAAATTTTGTAGAGAGGGCTCTCTTTCATTTAGGGAGATGAGGGATTAGGTAAGATTGTATGGAGGACCAGGCATCAGACCTGGATCTTGAATGAAATGAAGTATTTCATCAGGTGGAGATAAGAGGAAATATATTTCTGACTTACAGACAGGTTATAAGAATGCATGGAGGTGGAAGAATGCAAGACAGGTGTGTGGAAAAGCAAAAGCCCAGTTTGGCTGGGATATTGAGTTCCTGAAATGAAATAGCATGAAAGGAGGCTAGAAAAGTAGGTTTGGGGCCAAATTATAAAGGGCGCCAAGTGCCAGGCTAATGAGTTTATATTTTTTCCTTTATTTCAGGGGAAGCAGTTAAAGGATTTTAAACTACAAAGTGACATTGTCAGATCTGTGCATTAGGAAGATTATTTTGGCAGCTGTGTGGAAGGATGGATTGGATAAGGAAGCATCTGAAGGCTAATATAATAGTCTATACCAGAGGTCCGGACTAAGTTGGTGTCAGTGTAAATAAAGGGAAAAGGATAGATTGGAGAAAATGTTGAGGTAGAATTGATAAGACTTAGCAATTTATTGGGTATTTGAGATTAGGAAGGAGAGAAGAGTCAAATGTGACTTCTTTTTTTTGGCTTTTTGGAGGGCAAAGCAATTGGGGTTAAGTGACTTGCCCAAGGTCACACGGCTAGTAAGTGTTGAGTGTCTGAGGTCAGATTTGAACTCAGGTCCTCCTGACTCCAGGACTGGTGCTTTATTCACTGCTCCACCTAGCCACCCTCAAATGTGACTCTTAACAATGACCTGGAGTTTTCTGGTCTAGATGGTTGGGAATTTTAATGGTGCCCTGAATAGAGATAGATAAATATTGTTGGCGGAGAATGACTTGGCCATGTTGAATTTGAGGTGTTGCTTGTTGGAACGGTAAAGTGAACGTTGAAAGAGGGATTTGGAAATGCAGGCCTGGAGTCCTGGAGAGATGAGGGCTAGATGTATAGAGGTGAGTCATTTACATAGAGAGGTGATCATTGAAATCAATAAGCATTTCTTCAATACCTACCATGTTCTGAGCACTGTGCTAACAATAGGGATGCATGATATTGCCAAAGGAGGGAGTGGAGTCTCTAGTCTAAATAGAGAAGAGTTGAGGGCTGTGGATAAAGCACTGAGTTAATTTAGTGAATGGGAAAAGGAACATAAATGAATGAGTGAATGAAACTGAGGAGGAATAATTGAGGAAGCAGGAAGAGAACCAAGGAAGAGCTATGTCATAGAAGCTGAAAGAGGAGGAATAATCAGTAGTGTCAAATACAACCAAAAGGTCTGAGGATACTGAGAAAAGTAGCATTGGAATTTGTAATCAAGAGGTTATTTGTGTCCTTTGAGAGAAGAGTTTTTACTTGAGTGGTGCAGATGAAAGCTACATTACTGGGAGTTGGGAGTGAATTAAAGAAGTGAAGGCAAGTGAGTATAGACCAATCCTTTTTTAAAAAAAATTTCATAAAGAAGAGGGGAGCAAAGAAGACAATAGCTTGAAGGAGATAACGGCATTAAGGGGAAGATGCTTTTTTCCTCCTTTTGGCAAGGGAGAAAAAGTCAGTAGATGGACATAGATTGAAGAGAGGAGGAATGATTGATCAAGCAAGATATTGGAGGAGACAATTGGGGATAGGATTAAGAATATAAGGGGAAGCCATACCCTCCAAGGCTGCTAAGAAGGGAAGAAGGAGAAAAGATATATCAAATGTTGAGGTATGGAAGGAGGGAAGAAAATCTCAGCAAAATAAGTGTCATCTCCTGGGGGCAGTGGTAGAGTTGGGGGCTTGAACAGGTAAAGGATTACAATAGCCATGGGGGAGATGGGGACTGTGTACCAAGAAGAACAAACAGTATCTTTTAAAAGTCTTAAAATACTGACCTTGATTGATGCCTAAAATTTAAATAAGAATTCTTAGATTTACATAAAAAATTAATGATATCATTCTTAAATCTCTGTGTGTAATACTGACTTTTGTTCCTTTACTTCTAACAGAGGAATTTCCGAATGTCTCCCACGACTGACATGTATGATTAGAGGAATTGGAGATCCTTTGGTTTCAGTATATGCCAGGGCGTATCTGTGCAGGGTAGGCTTTGATTTAATGAGTGCTATTTAAAATGTCTGTATGTGATGTTTCCTTAAATGCTCACATTTCTCATTCTCTGCTGCCTCGTAAGTTATTGAAAGCATGACTTTATTAACTGTTAATTCCAGTGAATAAATCTTTAACAGAAAGCACTCCTTAGGCCATATGTATTGTTTAAAAAATTAATTTCACAGTAGTCTAACTTGAATAACTGATTAAATAAGATCATAAAAATCAACTTTTTTTTCAAGTTTATAATTTTTCTCAGTTCTTCCCAAGATGGAAGGCAGAAATAGAATCCTAAAGACTACATATCAACATTAGGTTGGTTTTCATTGACACAAAAGACATTTTAAAAACCCATTAACTTTTATTTGGTGTTTTTGTGCTCATGTTGAAGTAGGGACTTGGGGAAAACATCATTGCTACTTGCGAAGTGTGGAGACTTAATGTAGAACAGTGTGACAAGCTGCAAAATCTATCATGGAATTGACTCTCTGTTTTACTTATGAATCAGCCCCTAGGATTTCAGTTTCAGTTGGCCCCTCAGTTATGGGCTATGTTGATTGTAAAGTACTTGAAAACTTTCTAGTTCTTGAAGTATTTAAATATTTTAGTTTCCATTTGGAAATGGAATGTTTTTGGTTAGCCTCTGCCTAGTTTCTCTTGTAGTTCAGTAAACAGTGGTTGCTGGTTTTATCTGTATCATTATTACTAATAATAGTTCTAATGGTTTATGATTTCATGGTATGGGTATCCCTCTAGTTCAATTCACCAAGCACTTATTAAATATCTCCTCTGTGACAGGCTCGATGTTGGGTGCCCAGGGTACAAAGGCAAACGTGAAACCATCCCTACCCTCTGAGGAGTTGATATTCTCCTGGAGGAGGTGGTAGGCCTGGGTTGCTTTGGTAGATAGACTGTTTCATTGGTTTATTTGGCTAAATATATCCATTACCTAGCAGTTAATCTTTTGGTGACAAGCCTGTTAGAATCTAGCTTGGCTGGGTCTTGGACTGTAGTCTATCAGGGCCAAACCGTTCTAGCTTGATAGGACCTGTCCTAACTTGTATTTTGTTTGCATAGCTTTTGAAAACCCAGGTCACTGCTAAGCCAAGTGGAGATTTCACAGTAATGGTGATATCAACATATTAGTTTTTAAAACAAATTTAATGATTGATGAGATCCTGGTGAACATTGAAATACTTTGAGAACAAAGCTATAGTTTATGTTATTAAATCAAATAGATTTAAGTCTATAGGTTTTGATTTTGCCTTTTTCCAGGATATATAGCAATGCTGGAGAAAGTGTGGTGTCTTAACTGATCACAAAAGAAATCAGATAATCACAACAATTGCCCTCAGAATAAATGAGGTACCCACTCTAAAGGAGACCTTTAAAAAACATTTTTTAAAAAAATACTGACAATAGAAGACATAAATAGTGACTTCAGGGCTGGGATTTTTTTCCCCTTTATAATATATCTGTATATCTTCACATACTTAAAGTATGTGGTATGTTTTCATAACCTACTCGATAATGTCATATATACACAATGTTTTCCCTAAGGCTGCTGAGTTTTGAATTTATTAAGAATCAAACAATCCCTTAAGCGGTCAACATTTACTTAGCACTTATTATGTGTAAAGGATTGTACTAGGCGGTTTATCACAATAAGCCAATATATTCGAAATGACTCTTGTACCTTAATGCTGTTTCTTGCTTATGAAAAAATCAACTAGATGGGGAGAAGAACCTTGTTCTTCCAGATTTATATTATCTTAAAGAAAGAAATGAGGAAAGCTAGGAGCTGATAATGTTACATACAGAGTATGTTTTGATAGTCAGCAGTGGCTGTAACTTTAAGATGTTGCCTCTCAGGAGTGAGAAACCAAATGGTGATAAAGATAGATCCTACCTTTGATAATGCCCTAATAAATCCAGGACATACATAAATTCCCCACATTGTGTGGATATAAAGGCTTTTTAATATTAAGAGTGTAAATGATAGCCCTTTAATTAACTGAGGAATAATCTGAGACAAATGTAGAAAGCTCTAGTGTGGGAGATGAACGCGCTAACAGTGCCATCCTGGGGGAAAGTGATGGTTGCCCAAAGCAGGGTCCAAGCTACTCATTTGCTTTCCTTGGGAAGAAACAAACAAAAGATTTGCGTGGACAGCATGGGGGATGGGGGTGGGGACTGGACTGGGAAGCTGTTTATAAAAGGAAAGTATGACTAATTTTTCTTCTTGAGCTGTATCTCCTGCTCCTTTTCTTGTGCTACTTGTCCACAGTTCCTTTCTTTGCTGCCGATGGTGCCTAACAGATTATTCCCTCTTCTGTGGTATGATTAAGTCGAAATTTGAGGCAGTCAAAATAAAATGTAACTTGATGTAGTGTTTCTCTTTAGATGCTTTTATTCAATATTCTTACCCCTTCAACATTTCACTTTTGTTCCCCCCGCTTTTTGGAGGGCAGTTGGGGTTAAGTGACTTGCCCAAAGTCTCACGGCTAGTAAGTATGTCAAGTGCTTGAAGCAGATTTGAACTCAGTTCTTCCTGACTCCAGGGCCTGTCCTCTATTCAGTGCGCCACCTAGCCACCCCAACTTTTTATAAACATTATTCATAGTGACTTAGTTGATTAGCCTTTCTCAGGTACATTCAAAGTGATTTACAGGCTGTCTCACTGAGCTTCCTAGCTTTCTATTATTTCTATTGAACATCCTTGCTGGACAGAAGTTATTTTTCTTGCATTTTAGTGATAAAGCTGGAATTTTCAAATTGCTTTGATTCCCAACTTTACCAACTACTTTTATGTGGCATTATCTTAATTTCTTGTAGGTTCTTCAATATGTCACTCCTACTTTTTTATCCCACACCTTTTCACATATATTCTAGCCCACATTTATTACATACCCTATAATTAACTAACTTATCTTTCCAACTACAAATGTGAAACAGCTGTTTTGAGTAACTGATTCTTGTAATTATGGTGTTTTTACTGTAATACGCTTCACAGTATGTTTTATGCTGAACATTATTTTTAAAAAAGTAAAAATTTACTTCTTCAGTGGCTATTCTGCAAGGAGCTAATTTGGTGTAACAGAAGGAATTAATTTAATATTTAAAGTGATCTTGAGCTCCACCGAAATACTACAAAGTCTTGTCTTAGCATGGAGGGAATTCCAACTTCACAAAGCCTCTACCGTTCAAGTGCAAGCTCTGACTGATTGTACCAAGCAAGAAAAACTTTGATTGTGAGACTGGGTATAGACTTTTAGAAGACCAGTTTAGATATTTTTCCACAGAATTATCTCAGAAGTTTGGCCTCTAGGAGGTGGTTAGGTGGGTTTTTTT
>CM053583.1:256805154-256857042 GCA_028627135.1 Pseudochirops cupreus | reverse complement strand
AGGGAGAGAATATCATAGATGCATTAAGCAATATATTCTACTTTGGAGGTCTCTGTTTTTTGATTGGTTCCTTAGACATCTGTCTGTAAATGTCAACTGCTAGGAAGCTCGAAGATGATTTTACTTTGATTTATCTGTAGGTTGGGATGGAAGTGGCCCCACATCTTAAAGAAAGTCTAAATAAGAACTTTTTTGATTTCCTCCTTACATTTAAACAGGTAAGAATACTTAAAACAAACCCTACTTAATGGGTCAATTATATGACAGACTTATTATCTTATTCATCCAATTTTGTCTTCCAAGATGAAAATTCTTTGTAGCCTCTAAATTGAGTTTATGCTGAGAAATTGTGCTACCACCTATTATTGGTAATTAAAATGTATGGCTTATAGTGACCAAGGATAGATTATTAAAAATGTATGTGTTAATAGGAAAGATCTCCAGATGATTAGTTTTTTTCCTTAGCATCTTCTGTCTCTTTTTATCAGTTTACTACTTGCAGTATATATTTCCAAGTCAAATGAGCTAATTGAGGTTGGAGGCTTTGGGGGTATTATTTTTAGTTTTAACAACTAAATATACAAAAATGTTCATATAAGTATGCATTTTTCATTTAGTAATTTTTCTCTTTTGCAAATATATTCATATAAGGAATATGCAAAAATATTCATATAAGTATGCATTTTTCATTTATTAATTTTTCTCTTTTGTAATATTACCTTTCTAGTCAGAAAAGTAATGTATGTGGGTATGTGTGTGTAAGTGACTTGCCCAGGGTCACAAAGCTAGAATGTATCTGAGGCTAGATTTGAACTTGGCTCTTCTTGACTCCAGGCTTAGCCTCTAGCCACCAAGCCATCAAGTTGCCCCATATACATGTTAATGTACACAAATAAATTTATCTTTATACTACCATCTGTATTAATTTAATTGATTTGAAAAATATATTTATATTTGAATATATATAAAATTTTTGTTTGTGTACATGTCTTCTTTTCTTTAGATTCATGGGGATACAGTTCAGAATCAGTTGGTGGTGCAAGGCGTGGAGATTCCTGTGTATCTTACTTTGTACTCTCCTGCTATTGACTGGATTTTGCAGTGCATTGCTTATCATGCTCCTGAGGTAATTTCCTTATACTAATGCTTTAAAATGAAAGTTCATAGGTAATACACTTTAATTATTTTTTTTAGCTAGATTTTTTTTACCTGAGGAGTGTATATTGTCAAAGTAACCTTTACACATCTTCTTTGAAACATTTTTAGTACTTTGCACAGGATTCAGGATTTGGGGTTATTATTTGTCACAAGAATGATATGGCAATTGAAAGTCATTTAAGCACTTTTAATATTTAAATAATTTAAATGAAGATGTTGCTATATTGAAATGGTGAGTTTTCCCTAATTCTGGAGTAAATGAAGGTACAAATGTAATAAATATCAAGAACTCGGCTGCCCTTAGTTTCTTTCTTATTTAATGCTGAGTAGAACTGACAAGAGTCTAATCTAAGAAACCTCTGGTGATTGAGAAGAGTCAAGTCATAGAACTTTGTGAGGAGCGGCTCCTGTGACACAGCCTTCCCCACCCGCCTCCCTCTGCAGTGCTCTCTCCTCCCTCTGAGTACTCAAAGCATTTATCGTCACCACCACCAATGTGACAGTTATGTGGGGTCTTGTGGCATTTCTGCTCATTTGAATAGTCATTTAAATCTTCTTATTTTTATTTAATTTTTCTTGTGCTTGTTTTATTTTGCCAACTTAGTAACGAATCCCTTGTGAGTAGAATACATCCTAGTCTTCTTATTACCCACAGCATCTAACATAGTATATAGTATCTGGCATTGCACATATAGGTGCCCAGTAAATATTTGTTTAATTGAATTATTATATTGGTCATTCTGAACTGAAGATTGTTTTAGAACGGCGGGCTCTCAACCTGTGGGTTGTGACCCCTTTGCGGACCCCTTTCACAGGGGTCGCCTAAGACCATCGAAAAACACATATTTCCAATA
The DNA here is from genome assembly GCA_028627135.1 of Pseudochirops cupreus. Lineage (NCBI taxonomy): Eukaryota > Metazoa > Chordata > Mammalia > Diprotodontia > Pseudocheiridae > Pseudochirops > Pseudochirops cupreus. The sequence goes on along the minus strand of CM053583.1, from coordinate 256,855,030 downwards.
GTCGTAGGATCCTCCTCTATCCGTCTCCAGGTAGGTACGCCCACATCCGCCCACATGCAGATACGCCCATGTACGAGTATTAAAGAGTCGCGACATTAGGAAGGTTGAGAACCACTGTTTTAGAGTATAGTATACATTCTTCCTCATTTTCAGTTTTCACTCGTTGAATTTTAATAGTCTTAGGTTTTTGAAGATTTTACTGTGGAGGAAGATGTATATTCAGTAGGACACTTAAGATCTAGGAATAGTAGTAGGTATTCTTGAAAACCAGGGAATTTTGTTTCCCATATGTTTTAAGGCAAAACAAATTGGCATGATTTATTCTGTGACTGTCTCAGCATCTACTGCTTATGAAGCAGTGTGGAGTACATGGAGAAGATAGTCATTGCCCTTGCATGGTTTTTGGATGTACTAGTAAGAAAACATACATAAACACAAATAATTATGTTACATGGTAAATTGTGAATATAAAGCAAAAGAGGTACACAGTGTTAGGTTAATACATAGGTAGAAAGAAGTCACTTTTGAATGGGAGGGATAAAAGGAGGCTTGTTGGAGGATTAAAAAGAATGATGTCAAAAGGTAGTCTAATTTTTACCTTAACCCTGTTAACTGACATCTCAAAGGATGTCAGTGGGAACTGGAAATCTTTCCTGGGTAAGAGTTGTATAGGAAATCATTCATATTCTACAATGATTAAAAATTACATCTTTGAATCATAATAAACTCTGATTTTCAGGGTCATTTGACTCCTAATGTCACATAGCATCTTGTAAAAAAAACCAAATGGCCATATTTTACAAATTGCAGGAATAGTATAGGTAGAATTAGAACGTCCTCAATACAGCCCTGAGAGGTAAGTGCTATTATTATTATTCCAGTTTTGTAGATGGAGAAACTGAAGTTGAGAGACTAAGTGCCTTGCCAAAGGTCATACAGATATTAGTGGTCTGAGGGAGGATCTGAACTCATGTCTTGCTTGATTCCAAGACCAGAACTTTATCCACTATGCCACCTTGTTGGCTTAAAGACAGGGACTATTTTTTGCCTCTGGGTCTTCGGGACTTAGCACAGTACTGTGTACATAGCAGGAACTTAATAAATATTTGTTGAATTTAATGTAATGCTGAACAGGAAAAGTAGCTCAAGTTGAAGCTGAGTATATTTAAATAATGTAGCTATGCCTCCACTTGAAGAAAAATGTGATCACCCAGATTTGAATTTATAAAACAGATAAACCAGAAGGGAATTATTCACAGGATAAAACATTTATTCTGACTTCATGAAAGGCTCCTCAATTCTCCTATTCAAAGAATTAATTATACAGAAAAAAACCAACCCAACCCAGACCTATTTGTGCACACACAATATTTTGGGAATAATAGGTGACATCTATTTAATCCTTTGAATACTTTGTATATCTTAACTCATTTGATCCTCATAATAGCCCTGCAAGATAGCTACTATAGCTGTTACCCCCATTTTACAAATGAAGAAACTGAGGCTTAGGTTAAATCAACCAAAGTCTTTTAGGACTCAAAGCTCAGTATTCTTTCTGTTATATTAAATTATGATTATAGATAAAATAATTATGTATGCTTACATATAATTATACATATGTACTTACATAAATTAAATTATATACAAATTAAATTATAAAACTCATTAAATGTGTTTTTTAGCCAATTGGGAGGCTTTTGTTTATTAGCTAGCAGGCATTTGCATACCTACTATCTACTCTACATCGAGGTAAATGCTGTGGAGGGATATAAAATCAATATGTGAAGTGATTCCTTACATTGAGGGGCTCACTCTCTAGAGCAGTGGTTCTCAATCTTCCTAATGCCACGACCCTTTAATACAGTTCCTCATGTTGTGGTGACCCCCAACCATAAAATTATTTTCGCTGCTACTTCATAACTGTAATTTTGCTACTGTTATGAATCATAATGTAAATATCTCATATGCAGGATGTATTTTCATTGTTACAAATTGAACATAACCCACAGATTGAGAACCACTGCTCTAGAGGGAAAGGAGTAATAAAAAATAAAACAATCGTGATGATATGGCAGTATGTGTTCGTGGGCAAGAGCTTTCCATGAGAGGGGGAATAGGAAAGAAACTCATCCTGGAGGAGGTAGAGTTTTATTTGTGCCTCTAAGGATAGGTTGAATTTAAGTAAGTGGAGGTTGTTCTGTGTTAAGGTTCATAAACAATATGTGAAAAGTACAGTTTGAGGAATGAGCCTAGCCTTTTTATTTGTAAAACATTGAGGAGACTGGCCTGACTAAAGATAAGGGTATATATTGAGGATTAATGGGAAATAAGCCTTCATCCATAGAACGGAGCTAAGATGTGAAGAAGTAGGGAGAGAAACTCAGACCTGATATAGCTGGGAATAGGTAGTCATTAGAGACTTTTGAGAAAGGTGTGGTGATATACAGAAAAGAATATCATCTTATAATAAAATGGCAGATATAGTAGAAGGAAAAAACCTACCATCAAGAACAGTTGTCAAGAAGATATAGTCATAATGTAGGTGTGCAGTGACAAGGGCTTGAGCGAGGGTAGCGTTGTTGGAAATAAAGTAGTAATGGATACAAAAAGACCTTTCTTAGGAAAACTGGGCAATATGTGGAATGAAGGACAGAGAACAATTCTAGACTGATTTAAAGGTTTTTGTAGTTAACTCTGATACCAAAAGATTTAATTCATGAAATCTTTTTCCTTCTTTAGCTATGTCTGTCCTATGATACAGTCTTGAAGAGAGAGATAAGAACTTTAGCAGGCTAACCAATGGAATACTGTTATGTTAAAGTCATGTTGTAAATTTGATTTTTAAATTCACATAAAAGCAAGTCAAAGCGTATTTTTGACAAAGAATTAGCTTGGATTATTGCAGTATACATGACCTTTATTTTTCTCTTAGGCCCACAATTCTCTTACATGCTTTAAAAAATAAGACAAGAAACAGTAAGAGTGAAATATAAGAAATGAAAAGTCATCATTTTACATATTGTGTATATGTAATTTATTTTGAAAATAATACATTTTGTGAAATTTTGGATGCATCAACTACAGATTTGTAGAAATGACTGACTCTTGTCTTTAGGTCATTGTATGAGTTTTCCCTTAACCTCTGTGCCTCAGCTGCAGAAATATTAAGTGACACTATCTTATTTGTTAAATTTATTTTTCAAGGAGTCATATTTGTGAAGGTGTAAAAAGTCACTACAAGTCTATTAACATTATGTACAATATTTAGAAAGTTAAAGTTCACGATGAACTGTTAAAAGACAGTGGCAATATCTCCTCCCCCCCATATCTTGGGGTTTCTTTTCACATGCTTTATGCCCCTTCTGAACTTATCTGAATATGTAGTATATAGGACAAACTGGCCAAACTGCAAGTTTTTGCAGCGGTTTATCCTTGTCAAAAGACTTCCTTAAATTATAGTCTGTATTAAGCTAGTATTTTTCTTGATTTTGCCAAAGATAATCAACTTTGTCATCTTTTCAGATGAAGAACTTTTGGCAGATGACCCAGACATAGTGTTTTGGCTACCTTATACTTAGAGATGTTTGTATTTTCAGAAAGAGTTCAAATGCTTTTACAACCCTTTGGTGGGATATATTCTAAATACGTTCACATTTTATTCAGAATTTGGAGAGCATTTTCTCTTTGTGGCCAAAATGATTTGAATTGCCTAATGTGCTCTTTTAGAAGTGCTGTGCCAAGTCTTCATTTATTCACTTCCTCTTAGGGGACAGCAAGGAAACTTACAGGATACTACCTTCCTTTCCTAATCAGAGCTCCCCAGAAGCTAGTTGATACCTTCTGGAGTGCTTGATTCAAATTTAGATACTTCTAGTAGAAGTCACATTTTGAAGTTCACCTGTGCCTCTGCATCACAGGGTGTGGTGTGGGGGTGTGTGGCCACTGGAGGTTGCCTCCTCACACTGGGTGTCACTAGAGCATGGGTAGGTTCAGCTGCCAGTGGACACCTGTTCCCTGGGGCAAGGGGTGGTTCTCCGTGCTGGCATCTGCTGGTTCCCCTGACTGTGCGAAGGCACCTGGGAGGGTCCTGGTATTGGCAGTTGCCCATTATATCACCCTGTGGCTCAGGATCTCCCACTGGTCCCTGAGGTGGGGCTTGCTGCTGGCTTGCTAGGATGCCTGCTCTTCTGTACTGGTCCCCTTCAGCCCCAGCAAGAGGGACCTTTCCTGTTAATCCCCCTAACCCCCCGAGCTAAAAGAGTGCTGCACCATGTCTTTCTGCTGGCTCCACTGTTCCAAGATTTTTCCTGGGGTGGTATTTTCTGCGTTTTTCAAGGTCAATAAGGGAGGGTGAGAGCGACTTACTACTTACTCCACCATCTTGGTTCCCAAAATCTAGAAGTCACATTTTAGAGCAGGGGTGAGGAACCTGTGTGCTCAAGGCCACATGTGGCCCTCTAGGTCCTCAAGAATGGCCCTTTGACTGAATCCAAACTTCAAAGAATAAATCTACTTTATAAAAGGATTTGTTCTGTAAAACTTGGAGTCAGTCGAAAGGCTGCACTCAAGGACCTAGAAAGCCCCATGTGGTCTTGAGGCCCCAGGTTTCCCACCCCTGTTTTAGAGCCTTAACCTTAGTTAATATCAGGTAAAACCAGATTATTTGGTACTATTTAAGAGTCAGCTGAAGGATAAAGAAGGAGGACTTAGGGAGGTATACTAGGAAAGAGGTAAACCTTTTGATCTATGATTTATATAAACGTATCTATACTCCTTTTAAATCTAGTTCAACAAATATTTATTGAGTATTGGTAGGAGAGGTAGGACAGCATTACAGACAATTTTGCTTACTTCATATTTGCCTAGGGCGAATCTTGGTAACACCATTCAGGATTTTTTCCATTCTCCTGGTGCCTTCCCTTAGATTCTTCCCTTAGATTAGAAGATGCTTTTCTTTCTTTTTTCTTTTTTTCTTAAGTGACTGTTTTGAGGTCAGTTGTCTTAAGAGCATTTTCAATTATCTGATGATGAACAAGCATTTGCTGTGAATCTCCTGTGAGTTAGGCACTCTTCAAAACTATTGGTTATCAAATTGTATAGAGAAGTTTAGGAGTAGGGTGGGAAAAGAGGAAGCATCAAATGAGAGAAATAAGGTAATTTTTTTGTCTAAAAAAGAGACTTAGGATTTCATGGTTTTCATCATACTTAGAACACTCAGTTACACTAGAACTTTACTGTAAAGAATGGTGCATTTGGTTAACTCACCTCTAAACTTTTATTTAATATTCACCTAGGTTCTGCTTACTGAGATGATGGAAAGGTGTAAGAAACTAGGGAACAAGTAAGTATTCTATCATTCCTTGAACATAAATTGAAGACTGAATCTTCTGTTCTGAGACAGGTCTATTGGTGCACATACTTGTAGAAGGGCCGTTTGAAACTCTCTCATCTGGTTAACCAGAAGCAATTTTCCAAACCATTAGCAGTTTTTTGGTTGTCCTTGGAAGATAATCAGACTTTTATTTATTTTGTTCCTTATTGCTATTTTCGAGAGGATAAGCAATCATTCTTACTTAGCTGGGCTAGAAAGAGAAATCATTAATTCAGAAGCTTAGCCTTTTCTTCCTTCTTAAGCAAGAGAGATGCATAGAGGCAATTGCTTTTTTGTGGCTAGTAGAGGGAATAAGAAAGTATGGCTCCTACACTGTCTTGTGTTTTGGTTATTTGCTGTCTGTTAGAAAAGCCCTTTGCTCTATTTTATGCAGCTGTACAGTCTAGTTCAACAGTCATTTAATGAGCACCCACTGTCCTGCTTCTGGGTGCTGTTGGGGATGAAAGAGATGTGTTAGATGTGAACCTTGACCTCCAGAAGCTGACTGTCTGGTTGAAGACACAAGGGTTAAAAACATATTAAACAGAAAATAGTATATATAATACATTGTAAAATTAAGTGATAAACTATGTGGTCTAAAGATGGTACATGCTCTAGATCAGAGCAGGGAAAGGGATTGAGACTGTGCTGGTGATTTCCCTCCACCAATGCAGGCTAGCAGCTTCTGTACAACTTAAGAGTCTTAGAGAGCTCTGTAGAGCACAGAGACGTGAGTTGCCCAGAACTTGTATGTTTTAGAGGTGGGATTTGAATCCAGGTGTTGCTGGCTTTGTGGCTACCTCTATCCACCATGCCATGCTTTCTTTCATCAGAGTAGTGAGAGATCAAAATAAATGTAAATGGGATTCCTGTTTTTTTTTCTCTGCCAGTCCTTAAACAGAATTTGCTGTTATTGCCAGTAAATGTGACTGAGGGTCATATAGCTACTTGAAACCTTAATTTCTTTGGAATCTTTTAAAAGAATGTAAATAATATTTCTACTTTATAAACTGAAGCAGAGGGAAGTTAATTAATGGCACAAGTTCACATGGTGGTTTGAAATCATGACCAGAGGAAGACTTTGATGAAAAATACTATTTGTAAGCCAACCAATTTATTGTATACAATTATATATACGGTGGATATAATTGTTGGTTTTCTTTCAGTAATATTGTTTTGATACATTCTACTATGAATATAGGGTACTCTCAAGGGAAGGACTTACTCTCATGTACTTTATAATTTTGATTAAAATTTTTCTGAGTTTGGAAATGTGTTGATTGGCATCTTTAAAAACATGGGAAGGATCTAATATGCTGGTGTCGGGGGGAATTATTAGGCATTTATTAACTTAGTTTCCTTGTCACCATGGATTTATTTGGTTGTTTACACATGTAAAAATCGGATATCTTATTTTTTTAGTAGCAATAAAGTGAATAGAAATTGCAAATGGAAGCTAAACATGTTTATTTGTGTCTTTTTTTGAATATTATATAAAGAATAAGTTGCCTTTTTCTCTCATGCTATGGGCAGTGTTGTCAGTAGGCTTTTTTAGAAATTTGCATACTGACCTTCTGAAAGCATGTTTTTCTCCTAAGTTTTTTTTTAAGTTTTCATTAAATTGCTGTCAGTTATCTAGTAAAGCTCTATAAATTGTAAATTAAAATGGCTTTCATCGATGGGAAGCAATGTTGATTGGTACAGTGTTTCTTGCAGTGCTCTGCTGTTGAATTCTGTGATGTCAGCATTCAGAGCTGAGTTTATTGCGACGAGGTCTATGGATTTTATCGGCATGATTAAAGAGTGTGATGAGTCTGGATTCCCCAAGGTAGGCTTTTGACTTCATGTTCAGTGAGAAAACAGATAAGCAGTGTTTAGTTGATAGCTCACAAGGGAGAGAATCAGGTGTTTTAGGTAACGTAGTCCAAGAAAAATACAAGTGTAATGTCTGTTCCTAAAAAAAAGTGAAAGATGATTTAGAGATTGCAGCTGTTGTATAATATGTAATTGCCATACATCGGGCATTCTAGTCCCAACTTTTCTGGGAAACTCTCCATGGCATAGTTTTAATAGACTTTTGTCCTCTGTTTTTAAGAACATTCTATCAGGGAGTAATCCTGAAAGACTGGCTAGTAGAGTATTTTATCTAATAAAGTAGAAGGAAATATTCTTTTTTAAGTTTCTCACAGTTTAACCCACGTGATTCTGTGGCAGAGGTTTAGAAATGGACATTCAAAACACTAACCTTGGGAGTTCTTAATTTTATTATCTCTATTTTAAAAACCTTACATATCTGATTTAAAATAATTAAATTTAGATTTAGAGAGGGAAGAGTGACCCTAGCATCTAGTTCTTTACTTATACTGGTCAGAAAACACAGGTCCAGAGAAGAGGACTTCCTGAGGTCTCATAGGAAGTAAGGAGCAGAGCTGAGATTTGAGCTTTGGTCATCTGACTCCTAAGCCAGTATTTCTTCCATTATGTCCCACTGTCCACCAAAAGTAACAGGACGATTTGATGTTTCCTCAGCATCTCCTTTTTCGCTCATTGGGGTTAAATTTAGCCTTGGCTGATCCACCTGAGAGTGATCGACTTCAGATATTGAATGAAGCCTGGAAAATAATCACTAAATTGAAGAATCCACAGGTGAGTTACTAGTCAGGACATCAAATCTACTTTTAACCACATTCTATAGCATATGTAAATTTTTTTTCATGAAAAGATATAATCATAAAGTTATTTGCACTTCTGTTTTTAGTAGAAGTACAAACCTTTAATTATTCTTTTTTTGTTGCTTTTTTTTTTTTGAAGGGGGGAAGGTAGGGCAATTGGGGTTAAGTGATTTACCCAAGGTCCCACAGCTAGTTTTTTTTGTGTGTGTTAAGTGTCAGAGGCTGGATTTGAACTCAGGTTCCCCCGACTCCAGGGCTGATGCTCTACTCACTGTGCCACCTAGCCGCCATGACCTTTAACTATTCTTAAGCTTTTTGTGCAGGTCGGTTATCTGTGCAGATGTTTATTTGATTTGTGCCTATGCCTATATACCCTATGGTGTGAAACCATGAAAGCACTAAAATGTATAAGAATATGTATGATTAAAAGCTTTAAAGAACTTCAGTATTTCCTAAAGCATCAAAAAACTTTTTTTTGTTTACGAAAGTGTGTATTTAGATTGAACAGGAACAGGTTCAAACCATTTTCAGTAGGGAATTTCAGTTTCCCCGCCCCTTCATAAAGACAGAAAAACCTCTGAATTCTGACCTCAAATTCAGGAAGCATTATAGCAGGCAGATTGATCTTGATTTCTAGAAGATTACATGTGATGTTTGTCTTTATGATTCTGAGTTAGCTAATCTTAGCTGCTTAGATTTCAAGGTATTTATTTCTTCCTAGGCAGTAATCCTACAATTTATGTAGCTGTCATTAGGTGAATGGCAATCTGTAGAATAAGGGTTTGTGGACCATCTAGCTAGACTTTCCCCACCTGTGGGTAACTGACCATAAATTAGTATACAATCTAGTCAATTGTGCTTTTTTATAAACATATATACATTTTAAAATTACCAATTACTGTTATTTGTGTAACATTTTCAGAATTCTATAATATAGATAAAGATTTTCTTAAAAAAAATTAGATGAAAATGAGATCTGGTACTGCTGGCTAAGAGGACTTTTTTTTTTTTTGAAGACCGGATTTCCCTATTTCACCTCATGAGATTTGCCAGCCTGAGCCTCCCTAGTAGGTGGGATTTTAGGGTTGTACTGTCCTGCCCAGTGAGAAAGAATTTTTAAGCAAACAGGTGATAAAGGAGAGTATACAAAATAAAGTAGACAGTTTTGACTACCAAAGGGAAAAAGCTTTTGTATGAAAAAAATTAAGACAGAATTGGGAGAGAAATGGTAAAATGGGAAAAATATTTGCCTCATAGGAAGTCTGATATATAAAATATACAAGTAATTCACACATATTTAACACAGGTTAATTTCTTAATAAGTGATGAAAAGATACAACTTCCTCCCTCTTTCCCTCTCTCTTCCCTTCCTCCTTCCCTCATCTTCCTTTCTTCCCTCTCTCTTCCATCCTTTCTTTCCTTCCTTATGTTTTACATCATTTTTATTTCCCTTTCTCTTTCTATCCAGCAAGCCATCCCCTGTAACAAGGAATAAAAAATAAAGGGGGAAAAAGGAGTTTAGTACATCAGTGGAGTCTGACAGTGTAATTATGTTCCATAGTTATATCCATCTACCTGTCCAAAGAAGAGAGGGAGGTGAATCTTCTCATCTGTTTGAGGCCAAATTTGGTTAGATATAATTACATGGTATTAAAATTTGTCCTTTTTGGATTTACATTGTTGTATTTTGACAAAGACACTGTACTCCAGCTGTTGGACCCAGGAGTCCTTTCCATCTTCATTACAAGGCCTCTTTCAGCTCTGAAGCACAGGTTCAGTCTTGGGGGAGCCTGACCATCTACAAAAAGGATTAGATTCATTTCCTTGAACAGTTTGTATCTTTACAACTCCATAATGCCACCCTGTGGAAAATTACTCAAACCTTAGGTTTTGGCTCATGTGTAGCAACTCCCCAAAGTGAGGAGTAGAAAGATACTCAATGTACGGTGTAGATCAGGTATAGGACAGCTATTTATCTTTCTACACAAAAGAAATGCTTAACGAACTTAAGACTCACAGTGCACATTTAAACAAGCAGCAGCAGTAATATATGTACTGTTAAGATTTCTCAGGAGATTGATATTTTAAATATCAAGGTACGATACTGTTTGCAGGACTAATGAATAGGCATTTTACGTTTTACCTCGGCTTTGGTAGTGTTTAAACATTTTTCTCCAGGTCCATGTCTTCTGGTGAGCCAGGCCAGGGCTTGGGCTCATCCTCCTGTCAATGGTTGTCCTCTCCTTCAGGAAATACTATAGTGAATGTAGGGCATCCCTGCCATGGTCCATCCAGCACCAGATGAGGGTCCTAGGAATTCTGATCTCGAAGACTCACAAGATTGCTTTTAAGGCTGGACATACTTATTTTAGGATTACTGTGTGCTCATATATGCTCAAGGAAGAAAACACAAGGCTGAAAAGCAGCCAGGGGCTCAAGGGGTCCAGGCAGGCTTAGCTCACTTAGTTGAGCCCTCAGTTTAACTGCATTGTGGGAACAGTTACTATGTTGCCAGGGTTGATAAAGAGGGATAACCTCATAGAAGTCTCAGAGTTATGTGATGCCACTTGGAGGAAGAGAATGAGCCTGAAAGTCTTTCCTTTTTAACTATACTCCCTGTACCAGTGGTCACTGGAGAGCAAGAGGATCAGACAGAGGACTACCACCTAGGCTTTGCTAAATGACCTTGAGAAAATATTCTCCAAATCATTAATAGTAAAAGAAGTTCAAATTAAGACAACTCTGAGGTTTTATTTCACTCCATGTAAATTGTCAACGATGAAAAAAAAAGGACAAAAACGGTGTCAGAGGAGCTATGGGTAGACACACACATTGCTATACTCTTGGTGGAGCTCTGAAATAGGTCCACTTGATCTAGATTTAAAATTGGAATTATGTAATAAAGATGACTAAACTCTCTATCCTCTTCGACCCAGAAATTTTACTACTGGAAATATACCCCAAGGAAATCAGACAGAAACCATGGTCTAATACATACCCAAATATTTAGCAGCACTGTTTGTGGTAGCAAAAAGCTGGAAACAAAGTGGGTGCCTCTTGATAGGGAAATGGCTAAAAATTCTGTGGTATAGTATTATAATGAAATAAATTTTACAGGAAGAAATGATGAAAGTGAGGAATTGAGAGAAACTTAGGAAGATTTGTATGAACTGATACAGGCCAAAATAAGTAGAACTAAGAGAACAATATATGTAAATGGGAATACTATGTAAAGGAAATTTAATTCTAAGTAGTGGAAAAACCAGTAAAGTTACCTGAGAAGAGATAATGAAATATACCTCTTCCCTTAAGGCAGATAGGTAGGCAGATATTAGGAGAAAATATTATATACATTTTCAGACACAAACTGCATGGAATGTTTTTACTTAAATGTCTTTCTTTGTTACAAGGGAGGATCATGTATTAAGAGTGTGTGTGTGTGGGAAATTACTATGGTATAAAGACAAAAGTCATAAATAAAATGTATTTTAAAAAAGAAAATTAAAGAAATTTTAACACTTTGGCACATAATTTAGTACTTTCCTTATCAAACTCCAGCTATTAATAACCGCTCTGTAGTTCTGGTTCTGTCTCAGATAGAGGAAAACAACATTCATTGAATTTTACTTTTTATTTAGCTAGAAGCAGTCTTGGATATGTACGTGGTTCTGGTTCTCTGGGGCTTTGGAACAGCTGTGGCATCAAATGTTCCATGTTGGCACCTTTCTCCAGCTTTTATCTCAGCTAGACCTTTCAGTTTTAAGCCTTTATTTCTGTTTTCCAACCTTTTAGAACAAGTCTTCAACTACATGCTTGTCAAAGAGAAAGTGTTTGTTTGGTTTTTTAACATTTCCAGTTCCTGGAATATAATATTCTCTACTCATTTTTTAAAAATTGAGGTTCAAACTTTTTTCTTTAGTGTTTCCTTTCTCTTCCACTGTTAAAACAAAACAAAGGAAGAGAAAGATATGTTGAGTATATACCATATTTTCTTGTGACTTTCCAATCATGCATTTTCTTGTCACCAGCCTTACTGAATTCAGTTAAATCCTCTTCCCAGAGGCGAGTTGAAATTTCCAGTTAGTTAGTTTCTTTATTAAACTCTGTGAGCTTCTTTTATAGCAAAAATCCAACAACATAAACTGCTTCTTAAAGTATCAGAGCTTCATTCTCTCACATTTTAAACACATCACAGAAATATGTAGATTTCTCAGTGACTAAGAGGAAGATTCATCCAGTTCTTGAAAAGATGAATATCAATCAGTTCTATATAATGAAAGCACCAAATTCCGAATTATGTGCCGAGATGTTCATGTTTTTAAAAGTTTCTTTTAAAAATACATTTTATTAAGGTTTTCATTATTGGAAAGAATGGATAGTACCCAAACATTTAGGATTTTGTAGAATCACACCTTGAAAAGTGTTAGGTAACAAATATCGCTGTAAAACTATTGGCATATTTGTATATATATAAATCAAATCCCTTTATAAAAGCTTCTAAAAATAGAATTTGGCAGTAGGCCATATAACACGTTGTAACTGCTTATAAATAAATTGGGGAAATAAGACATTCACATAAAAAGATAACTGGCAGCAATACAAGACATTATGTAAGTGCTAAAATGGTAGGTTGAGAGTCATAGGAGTTCATATGAGACAAGATATGTGGTCCTTGTGTCACTCTGATAAATTCTGTATATCAGAATACATAAGTAGGCTTCATGCTTGATTGGATATTGTTACTGATTAAATTAATTGAATCATATTGTTTTATAACTAGTGCTTGTTATGAAAATAATTTACATTTTCTTGCAGGACTATATTAATTGTGCTGAAGTATGGGTAGAATATACCTGCAGACATTTCACGGTATGTCACTATCCTGAAATTTTGTGAAAAACTTTTTTTCCTGTTTTACAAAGAGGTATGCATGCTTTTCCATAATTAGAAAAAAAGTTAGATGAGTTCATTGTTTTTTTTGATTTTTTGAGTTCATTTTTTTTGGTATATAATTGTTATGTAACATAAATAATACTTTATGACAATTCAAGACAACAAGCATTTATTGAACATCTTGCTGTGTGCCAGTCCGAGTACTAGGAACCAGCAAAAAACTGAAAATATTGTCCCTTCCCTCAAGAGATTTATATCCTACCGGGAAAAACAACATGAGTGCTTACAGGCAAACATGATATATGTATAAAGTAGATGGCAAGTAATTTTGGAGCAGCTAGAGGGATCAAGCTAGACCTTTTGTAGGAGGTGACACTTAAGCTGAAACTTGAATGAAGTTAGGACTTCCAAGAGGTGGGCATGAGGCAGGAAAACATCCCCAACTCAAGGGACACCCTGTATCCTACATGGACACCGGAGATGGAGTGTTGAATTGGAAGGTCAGCAAGGAGCCAATTTGGCTCATAGAGTGTGTGAAGAGGAGGAATGTGAAATCAGTCAGAAAAGCTAGGTTAGAGCATAGTTGCCAAGGGCTTTAAATGTGAGGCAGAGGAATAAGATCTTTTTATATTACTCCTGAAAATAGGCATGACATCCATCAGAATCTTTGAAAATGGGATTAGAATTGGTTTTCTGGGAGAGAAGTTATATTTTTTGGTTATGGATATTTTTCTAGATTGTTTACAGGAAATATATCTTAGACAAGTGACATGATTTGTATTTCTTTTCTTAAATTTGAATTTTGAAGTATATTTGGAGGTAAATGAGTTAAGCGTTCTCTAAATGTATGTTCTTTTATCAGCAAAATTTTCACAAACTGTTGTTTCCAACGTTTTGGGTTTAATCTTTCCCCAAATAGAAACGGGAGGTCAATACTGTTTTAGCAGATGTTATCAAACACATGACTCCTGATCGGGCATTTGAAGATGCATATCCTCAGGTAACAGAATTTTCTCTTATTTCCGCTTTGGTAAATTTCATCTTGTACAACTGAATTAAGTATTAGTTATCATGAAATGATGTGCTTACTATGTTTTATTCAGAACTAGAAAACTTTTGTAGGTCGAGTTAGTTTATGTAAATAAATGTAAATGATATAATAGCCAAGAATTTGTTATCTGAGATTGATTTTGAATTCAAATGAATAACAGGTAGGATGGAAGCTATAGAGAGTAGATCAATTATGAGTTGGCCTAAATGACCTTTGAGGGGCAGGTAGGTGATGTAGTGGTTAGAGTGCTGGGCTTGGAATTAGGAAGACTCATCTTTCTGAGTTTAGATCTATTCTCAGATACTAGTTATTTGACCCTGGGGAGGTCACTTCACTTAATTAGCCTCAGTTTCCTCATCTAGAAAATGAGCTGGAGAAGGAAATGGCAAACTGCTACAGTATCTTCACCAAGAAAATCCCAAATGAAATCACAAATAGTTGGACGTGACTAAAGTGACTGAACAATAACATAGATGACCTTTGAGACTGGTTCCCATTTAAAGGATTCTGTTAGTAAAATTTTTGTTTCAAATAATTGTCCATTACATTGTTGAAAAGGTCAAACCAAGTAACTTGAACACTTTAGCAGTTGAACTTTATCATACTGAACTCATAGGAGTTTTGTTATAGTGTTTTGTTTGGTCTTTTCCTTACTATTCTGGATTTGTTTATTTATTTTAAAATTTAAATTCCCCACCCCTACCCCCAGTGAATAAAAATTGCTTTTCTCTTCCTCTCACCCTCTGCTCTTCACATCAGAAAAATAAAACTCAGATTTATTTTTTAAAATTAGCTTTCCAGAGATGTCCCAGGATCAGTCCACATTCAGACCAGTTTTCTGCCACCTGCTGGGTCTGTGGTCTCGTACAAACAGAACTGTTATTTACGATTTTGACCTGAGAACCATTGTAACATCCTATAGTATCACATGTTATTATTTCCATTGTTTATTTTATAAGAATTTTCAGTGATAAGGTTTGGACAAAAAAACCTATAGTTAAAACAACTGTTCCTTGAGCTGAATCTTTTTATATCCTGAGCTGATTTTTTTTATTTCCAAATTTAAAATGTGTGTTTTATACATATATATTTATAGATATATATATATATATATATATATATATATATATATGAAATGTGTCTATTAAATGTGTACCTTTTGTTTTTTTTAGCTTCATTCAATAATTAAGAAAGTTATCGCCTACTTTCACGATTTTTCAGTTCTTTTCTCAGTGGTAAGTAAGGATTTAAAATCATTTGTATGTGTGCATGTGTGTGCATTTGTGCATGCATGTGCTTGCACATGGATGCATCTAGCAGTGTCTTGAAACTCTAGAATATCTTCTTAGCTTCCCAAACAGTAGTTTCACTTTTTCTTGTGCTCCTGTAGCTTACTTTGGTTATGGTTGACTAAATGAACCCTAATTATTATGTTATTTCCAGGAAAGTTGCATTATTATGATTTCCCTAATTAGGACTGACACTAGGTAAAATAAAATGGTGAAGGAGGAAAGGTTGTTTTCAGTCTCTTCCTACGTTGGTTTTGTGCTTGTCTTCCCCTTTCTTTTGTGCACTTTTCCTCCAGAAGTATATGGTGGATCGATATTACTTCTTCTTTGCTCAGAATTTCACTATGATGTCAGACTGAAGCTCCTCCTCTTGAAGAAATGCCCTCTTAACTCCTAAATGACCTGTTCCCAAACTGCTATTTCTTTGAGTCAACTGATCTTGATGTTTGGTTGGTCTAGGGAATTCCCTCATTGAGACAAATGAAGTGAATTCTTAACCTGTTACGTGTCCTCGAGGCTAGGGGTTCTCGGAGATTTAAAGAGAGGGGGACAGTGTGTGAACTTGGATGGGGAAGAAAGTTATCTTTATACTTATAAACCTCTAACTAAAATTTAACTTCTTCAGTTGTGGATTTTTAAAAATTGAATTTTATTTGCAGTTCTGAATCATCTTCTTCTTCCTGCCTCCTGCCTCATCCTTTGAGAAAGCAAGAAAAACAAAACCTTTACAGATATGTATAGTCAAGCAGACCAAATTCCTTCATTAGCCATGTCCCCCAGAATGCTTTAAATCTGTACTGAGCCCATCATATTTCTGTCGAAAGGTGGTGGGTAGCATGTTTCATCTTGAGTCCACTGGAGTTGCGGTTGGTCACTTGTCTTCATCAGGGTTCTTAGATCTTAATTAGGAATTTTTTAAAAAGACAGTATTCTCAAAAATGTTCCATTGATTTCACCAAGACTGCCATGACACAAAGAAGATTAGGAACTCTGGCCCTAGAATGTGGAGTGAATGAATTAATGCACAGGCGTTTAATGAACCCTACTTTGTGTTCATTTCGATGCTAGATCTCGTGTAACTGAAGGAGAAGGAAGGGCACTTGAGGACCTTCTCTTATTGCTGAGGAATGTGAGGTTTCTCTTCAACCACGGTCACGTTGTACTGTGACAAAGCACTGCACGCGTCACTAACAGAAACACGAGGCTGCGGCCTCCCAAGCACGGCCCACATGCCTTGTTGTTATTTTAAAAGCGCTCCAGGGAAGTTCAATTGAAGAATTTCCTGAAGTGCAGCCATCAGAATTTCTCCTTTTTGACGCCTTCGGGACGCCGGTAAATCCGACTTCCTTCTCCTCGCTCTGCCGGCCGCGTCGGTCGCTTCGTCCTGCTCCGCCTCCAGGCTTCTTTCCGCTCGCGCTCTTCCTGAAGGCGCTTTTCCACCCCGTCTGTTATGCGGCGTTCCTTAGGTTACTGCGCTAGCTTTCCTCCGAGCTGGGTGACATTAAGTCCTCCAAACTCCCCTCCTTTGTCCGCTTTTTCTGTCGTCCCCCTCTGAGGTTTCTCAGCCTCGCTGCATTCGTCCTTTTATTCTCTCTGCCGTGTTTTGGCAGCTTCTGTTCCTCATCCCGAGCGCGGCTGTCAGGATTTCTCGGGCTCTTTTCCGTGTAATTTTCGATGCTGTCCTGCATTTTTTCCTTGATACTCTTTGCCTCGTGCTTCTCTTACACTTCCATCTTTTTAAAACATTGTATCACAGCTTTTCTTATTTTCTTAGAAATCTTCGGTAATTAGAAAGATATTTCTGTTCCTATTTTTGAGGGAGCCCTTGGGAGACTGGACGCTTGCAGCTGACGTGCCTTGATGGCACAGAGGGCTTCTGGGAGGAGGAAGCGCAGGACAGCTTGCCTACAGCAGTGCGTTGTCTTGTGTAGCAGATAAACCAGTTGTCTGGAATGTACAGTATGAAAAGAGAAATATAAAAATCACCTGGAACTAGATTGGGAATGGCTTTAAATGCCGAATACAGGCATTTGTGTATTATCTCAGAGGTAACAGGGAGCCTCTGAAACCTTTTGAGCAAGGACCTGATGTGGTCAGATCTGTGCTTTATGGAAAACTTCTTGGACTCTGAGAGAAAAGAGGCCAGAAATAGGGATATCAATTCAGAGGGTATTGCAGTTATCAGGTAACAGGGTTGAGGGCCCAGATGACAGAGCATGAACGGAGAAGTGCATATGGGATTGGACATTTGCGGGGAGATGGAGAGTGAAGAGTCCAAGATAACTGTAATGCTGCAAACCCTGCTGAATAGTTGTTCTATGGTAGTGCTCTGGGTGTTGGTGGTTTTTGGGGAGGGATTTTTTAAGAAGGGGAGAAACTTGAATGTGTAGTTGTCAAGGAAGGAACCAATAGAAAGGGAAAGGTTGAAGGTTGGGGTGTGTGAGAGTAGGGGGAATCTGCTGGAAAAGATGGGAGAAGATGGGATCTTCACATGGAGAGGGATTGGTCTTAGAAGGGCCATTTTTCCATCAGAGATTGGAGGAGAGAGGGGAAAAATGGATAATGATGAGAGTGAGGATGATGAGAGAAAAGGGTATTAGTGGTGAATGACTTGTTTTCTTTTAAAAGATTAGGTAATTACCTCAGCTGAGAGGGATTGAGGAGAGGGTGCTATAAGAAGCCTGAAGAAAAGAAATAAGTGGTTTGAAGTAGCCATTGGTCAGGGAGATGGTCCAGTTGAAATTAGATAACATAAATTTGTCATTGACCCTGTCAGTGTGTGTATATCACTTCCTTTTGCTCCATTGAATACAACATGAATAGAATTAGTAAAGATAAGAAAGGGAAAGGGAAAGGTAATAACTTTTCTTTTATACATGTTGAATTTGAAATGCAATGGGATGTACACTTGGAAATGTCCAGCGTGAAGCTGGTTTGTGGATCTGAGAGCTGAAGAGAGATTAGAGTTGGATGCGTAGGCTTGAGAATCATCTAAATAAAGGTAAGTGAACTCATGGTCAGGTAGATAGCACAGTGGATAGGGTACCATGCCAGGAATCAGGAAGACATCTTCCTAAATTAAATCTGGCCTTAGGCTTACTGCCTCCATGACCCTGGGCAAGTCACTTAACCCTGTTTGCCTCAGTTCCTCACCTGCAAAATGAGCTGGAGAAGGAAATGGCAAAACACTCTATCATCTTTGCCAAGAAAACCTAAATGGGGTCATGAAGAGTTGGACGTGACAGAAAAATAACTGAGCAACAATAACAACAAAATGAACTCATGGGAGTTACATGTAATTAGCAAGATAAAGAAGATGGGCCAACACAGAGCCTTGGGGTACATTGACACAGTGAACAGGACATGGTCTGTGTTCCCATGCAGGAGATGGAGGAGGAAAGTCAAGGATGAGCAGTATTATGAAAGCCAGGAGAAGAAAGAAGAGAAGGTTGTCAGCAGTGTCAGTAAATGCAGAGAGGTTAAGAAACCTAAAGACAGAAAGGGCCATTGGAGTTAGCAATTGTAGGTATCTGTGGAGGGAGCAGTTTCATTCCTGGTATTATAGGTGACTTTTTCTGGCAGTTGTACAATGAAAGACAGGACATAATGATATGGACCCAAGGGCGTGGTAGAATCAAGTGAAGATTTCTTAATGATGGAGAATGTTTTTAGGCAATAGCAAAGGAGCTAGTGGATAAGGAAAGATAGAGAGAGAGAAAGACAGAGAGAGAGAGGATGAGAATGAGTATGTGAAGATTGACAGACAGGTTCCTGGAGAAGCCATTGAATGGAGTTGGGGGCACTAGCAGAGGGATTAGCGTTGTCAAGGTACCGGAGCAATGGAGGAAGGACTGGGACATGATGTTGAAAGGTTTGGAGATACAGAATTGGGGAGAAGAGCGAGCTTGTGGCTGATGGCTACTTTTTTCCTCAGTGAAGTAGGAGGTGAGGCCCACTGCTTGGAGGGGGAAGGGATAGCATAGTAAAGGTAGTTTGAGAAGTCATGGAATGGCCCCTGTGGAGAGTATGATAGAGTCAGTCAAAGCATAAAAGGGTTGCTGTACAGCAGGCATTAACGGCCTGGTTGAGACTGAATGATGTCAGTTTGTAGAGGATCCAGTCAACATAGTCAGAACCTGTTTCCATAGTGATAAATTGCTGTGCCAATAAGTATTTTTGATGTAGATAATTTCACATTTAATACTTTAGCACGGGTTCTTAACGTGGGGTCTGTGAACTTGTTTTTAAAAAAATATTTTGATAACTGTATATCAATATAATGAATTGATTTCCTTTTGTAATTCTATGTCTTGTACTTTATTTATTTAAAAATATACCTCAGAGAAAGGGTCCATAGGTTTCACTAGACTGACAAAGGGGGCTAGTCACACACACAAAAATTTGAGAACCCTTTTTTTTTAATGTGAAAAATGCCACTAATAATTAAATTTCCACACAGAATCTTTATTTGCATTGAGTAAACTATTGGGATTCTCTTCAGCACAATTTAGGAAAGAGTGATTTATAGATTTTCCTTTCAGACAAGAACACCCTTGAGCCACTGTAGATAGATGGGAATTTCTTTCTCTTTTTAAGAAAACCTTCAGAGAAATATTCTACAACTTCTTTCCAGTAATCCATGTTAATTAGATATGCTTGGTTATTTTTAGGAGAAATTTTTGCCATTTCTGGATATGTTCCAAAAAGAAAATGTCCGAGTGGAGGTTTGCAAGTGCATTATGGAAGCTTTTATTAAGTAAGTATGAAAGCATTCTTGAGTCAAATGTATTGATGAGAAAAATGTATTCACTTTGTAGACCCCTTTGCATTTACATGTTCTATATATTCAGTTAGTAAGATAAAATAAGTTAATATTTTTAATAGCCATGCTGTTGTCACATTGTGATAGTTTTAAGAATATGAAGCAAATGGAACAATTAATAATAATAATAATACGTTTGGATAATTATTAGTTACACAGTTCTGAGCTAACTTGTTTTTAAAACAAGAAATGCCTCTCCTTAGTACCTTGGAAACACCATTTATACAGGGTGTCCCTAAAGTCTGGACACATGGGAAATCTTATTAACTATGCATATTTTCAAGAAATGAATGAAATTTTCAACATTTTATTTAATTAACATAAATGAGATTTCATAGAAAGACATAAGAAAAAATAGGAGACACGTAGGAAATCTCATTAATTAAATTGATCTCATTAATATTGAAAATAGTCCACAATAGCTAATGAAAGCTTTTATTCCATATGAAATTGTCATGGCTAAAATTTATGCTAATTAAATAAAATGTTGAAAATTTCGTTCATTGGGGTGACTAGGTGGCTCGGTGAATAGAGTACCGACCCTGGAGTCAGAAGGACCTGAGTTCAAATGTGTCCTCAGACACATAACGCTGACCAGCCGTGTGACCTTGGGCAAGTCACTTAACCCCAATTGCCCTGCCTTGCCCCCTCCAAAAAAAAGCAAAAAAAAAATGTTTAAAGAAAAGAGAAAATTTCATTCATTTCATTTCTTGAAAATATGCATAATGAGATTTTCTCTTTGTCTAGACTTTAGGTATACCTTGTATTAGGAACTTAAATTCATTGTTTTCTGTTCGTTCCAGATGCTCCTGTAAAGACCAGAACATTTAAGTAATTATTTTGATTATCCTATGAACAGATCCTGTTCTCAAAAATGAATGCCTTTTTTGGTGGTTATGGCAGAATTTCCACCATTGTTTGGTACCTTATTTACAGAATATGTGTTTTGTTTGTTTAGGAAGGAACATGAGTACTCTGATTTACATAACTCCTTGCTACAGTAATTTGTTCTTTATTTTTTATTGTGTCCATCAAATTATACTTTAAAATTTCTTTTTTAATTATGCTTTTACTTGGCAGTTAATGTACCAAAAAACTTATGTTGAGGATATCCTGGAACATAATGACAGTATATTTAAGGGGCTAATTTTTAATGCATTCTTACTGTGTTTTCAGATTTTCAGCATGTATGAAGTAGTAAACTTGTTACTTGGAACATCCCTCCCCCCAAAAAAGACAAATTCAAAATAAGACCTTGTCCCTCACTAGTGAACTGGTCTATTTTTGATGCAGATTAGATAAAAATGCCCTTTTTGTAAATATATGAGATTGGTGGGGGAGAGTTTGTCTTAAAACATCCCAGTACTCTCTATAGCTTTTACCCTCTCTATTTAAATGTTTTTTAGGCATCAGCAAGAGCCTACTAAGGATCCTGTCATCCTGAATGCTTTACTGCATGTTTGTAAGACGATGCATGACTCGGTTAAGTAAGGTCCCTTTCAGATCTGTAAACCATTGAGTTCTTAGGTGCTGAATGTTAGATCAGATATCTCAGGAGTTCATACTAGAAAATTATTGATTTAAAATGCAACCCTGACTATCTTCGTGTGTTATAACTTTGTTTAGGGCACTAAGATTTTCTCTAACAAAGAGCTAACAAGGGTATTTTGTTGCTTTTGCTTATGGGAAGGAAGTCAACAGATAATCTTTTGATAAATGAAAGGCAGAAATGAAGTAGCAGATGGTTTTTTAAGTGATTAAAAAAATAGCCTATTGTATTTCAATGAACTGAGACAAAAAGCCCTTGAGAGTCTTCTCATAACAGCAGGTAGCAGAACATTTATGCAATAATATATCATTTTAATTAAAACTAATTACCAGCTAATTATTTCAGATTCAGACAAAATATTGGAATTGTTCAAGTGAAAGACAGCTTTGTTCTGTAGGTTGTTTAGACCGGAGTCTGAAAGAGCTGCTTTCATCATGCTTAGGGGTCAGGATCCTTTCAGAATTCTTTGGAAAGGGCCAAGTGATCACTTTTGCTGTTTTCCTTTTTTTGGGGCAGGTATTACATTATGGATCCATTTAAGCGGGGAAGGGATCTAATGTTCTGATTCCCCAAGATTCTTAAATCATAAAAGTGTAGTCACTGAAAACTGATAGGAATCCAGGAAGGAAAACTGGTTGATTTTTTTTTTGTCCTATACTAAAAGCGAATTTCCTTCAGTTGAATCAATCAAAGTTTGGTTGTTTTAGAGATAGCTACATATTTGTATTACGATTCAGATTCAGAATATTGATAGCATTCACTAGGGAGAAAAATGGAAGCAGGAATTATATAGTAAGCAAGAGAAATGGGTAATGTCTTTAATAGTCAGCAATAGAAATAGCGAGTCCCTTGGGGTTGGAGGTGAGTGGGTAGAAGGAAAGATGAAGGAACAAAACAACCTCATGAAAGGAGAAATTTTTTCTTCAAGTTTTACAAATTCTTCCACCTCTAATTACATGTAACTGGGAATTAAGATATACAGGCACTGGGATAGGGAGATACATCTTGCCCTACTGGAAAGTCAGAGGAGTAATGGGGGAGGACATAGGAGAGAACAGATTGGGAGAGGGTGTATACTGTGGAATCCCTGTTTTGGGGTGGTAGGTAGGGGAAAGATGGGGAGAAAATTTGTAACTCAAAATCTTGTGGAAATGAATGATGTAAACTAAAAATAAACAAAAGTTAATTAACAATAAAAAAATTCTTCCACCTCTCTTACCCATCTCTTTGTGTTTGCAGGGTTGGGGCACCTGAAACCTCTAGGCCACACGTGGCCCCCTAGGGCCTCAAGTGCAGCCCCTTGATTGAATGCAAATTTCACTGACTTTTTGTTGCATTAGGTCAAAGGGCTGAACTTTAGGACCTAGAGGACCACACGTGGCTCTGAGGCTGCAGGTTTAGGGGCTTAAATAAGGATTTAATTATCTTCCCCTCTCTCCCCCCAGTTTTGTCTTTTCCCCCCCTCCAGCTTTTATGTAGATATATAGATATCTATAGATTGATCTACAGATTAGTATATATGTGCAAATATAAATATATGTATATAACATATAAAATTGAGGGGAAATAGAATCTATTTCTACAGAGTTAAATGGTCAGAACCTCTTGACTTAGAGATTTTTGGAATATACTTTTTAATAGCATTTACATTTTAAAGAACGCTTCTTGTTGCACAAAATTTATAATATTGCAGAAGAATACCAATAAATGTAATGTCATCTGAGAAAGATAAAAGACACATTAGTAAAATTATCTTCAATTAAATAGAAGATAAAAATGCTGAGCTTGTTGTAATCGATTAAGAAACCAAGTTAAATTTTTTATAACCATGTTGTTTAGCTTTTAACATATTTTCTTGAGAAAACAAATTGTTTTCATTGTCAGTAATGTAAATCCATTGTTTACAGTGCACTCACCCTTGAGGATGAAAAGAGAATGTTGGCAGTTTTAATTAATGGATTTATAAAAATGGTAAGTAATTGAGGGGGGAGTAGAAGTTTAGTATATTTGAAAAGTGTCTGTACATATATACACAGAAAAAATAACATAACTTTGCTGTTTTGTGATAAAATTTGTTAAAAAGGAAATTTTCACTATATATTTGTTGGAATTATTTAGAAAATGCCTCAGTCGATGTAAGTCTCTTGTCATAATTTTGATGCATATTTTGCAAAGCTCCCATATGTACTAGTCATGCCTCTTTTTGTTGAGGTAACTTGGAGACAAGAATTAAATAGTAACTAGTTAAGTTTGAAAATGAGATCATACTCAGCAGCTAGCTTGCTTATATGAAATGAAATATAGAGCTGGATATTGATAATAGGTTAGATTCATGAGCCCGTGTTAGAAAATGTAGCAGTGCATTTTATTACCCCCTTGATTAGATGCTCATTTATAATTGTTTGTAGTTTTGTTTTGCTTTTTCTGAAAGTCACGGAAACTAATGTAAAGGAACAAGAAACAGAGGAATTCTAATAGCCCTTTTGAGGACACTAGTATTGAATCTCTCTTTGGATGAGGATGAGGAGGAAGAGCTGTTTGATTTTCCTGGGGAGTCAGTTCTGCGCAAAGGTGGGAAAAGGGAGAAGCTTCTTGGATGAGAAGTTCTTTTCACATCTTCACTGGCCATCCATGGGCTACCTAGAACAGCAGCACTATTAGTACTAGGAGGATTTTAATATGCTTCTTATTGGGAATACACTTGACAAATGGCTTTAGAGAGCAGATGTATATTTTTGAAAAGGCCATAGCCATTATAAAATTCCTTTAATTCTCTTTTCAGTATTTTCCCCTAATAATCCTTTCCAACTTAAGATCTTAGAAATCTCTCAGAAATTAGAGAACAGTGGATACCTCATATACTGAGGTAAATTTCAAGTCATTTTAGATTGTTATTCATTCATTAAGTTGCGTCTGACTCATCACGACCCTTTGGACCATACTGTCCATAGTGTTTTCTTGGAAAGATACTGGAGTGGTTTTCCATTTTTTTCTTCAGTGGATTAAGACAAACAGAGGCTAAGTGACTTGCCCAGGAACACCCAGCTACTAGTTATCTGAAGCTGGATTTGGACTTAGGTTTTTCTGACTTTAAGCCCAGTGTTCTATCCACTGGGCCATCTAGCTACCCTTTTTTTTTGGTGTCATGAACACTTCCATTTTAGATGAGGGAGTCTTTAACTTTTTTTGTTGGGCAGCCAGGTGACATTTGGATTGAGCACTAAACCTGGAGTCAGGAGGACCTGAGTTCAAATGTGACCTTAGACAATTAGTAGCTGTGTGACCCTGGGGAAGTCACTTAAACTCTGTATGCTTCAGTTTCTTCATCTGTAAAATGAGCTTGAGAAGGAAATGGCAAACCATTCTAGTATCTTTTGCCAAGAAAACCCCAAATGGGGTCATGAAGAATGTGATGCAACTGAATAACAACAAAACATTTTTGTGTTATAGATCCCTTTGCCAGTCTGGTGAAGCATATGGATTGTTTCTCAGAATGTTTTAAAATTTAATATTAAATTTTTCCCCAATTAAATGTAAAAACAATTTTTAACATGAATTTTTAAAAATTTTAAGTTTCAAATTCTCTCCCTCTCCTCCCCCCTCATTGAGAAGGCAAGCAATTTGATACAGATTATATATGTGTATATTTCCATATTAGTCATATTGTGAAAGAAAACATAGACCAAAAAAAAAAAAAGAAAGGAAAATAAAGTTTAAAAATGTATACTTTGATCTTCATTCAGACTCTGCCAGTTCTTTCACTGGAGATGGATAGCATTTTTCATTATAGATCCTGCAGAATTGTCTTAGATTTTTGTATTGCTGGGAATAGTTAAGTCATTCACAGTTATGCATCATGCAGTATTGCTGTTACTGTATATGATGTCCTCCTGGTTCTGCTCATTTCACTTTGGATCAGTTCATATAAGTCTTTCCAGGTTTTTCTGAGAGCATCCTGCTTGCCATTTCATATAACACAATAGTATTCCATCACAATCATATACCACAACCTGTTTGGCTATTCCCTAATTGATGGACATCCCCTAAATTTCCAATTCTTTGCCACCACTAAAGGAGCTGCTATAAATATTTGCATACATTTAGGTTCTTTTCCTTTTTGTTTTTTTATCTCTTTGGGATAAAGACCTACAATCCTAGTAGTGGTATTGCTGGGTCAAAGGGTATGCATGGTTTGATAGCCCTTTGGGCTTAGTTCCCAGTTGTTCTACAGAATGGTTGAATCAGTTCACAACTTCAGCTGTGCATTAGCGTTTCAGTTTTCCCACATCCCCTCCAACAATTGTCATTTTCCTTTTCTGTCATATTAGCTAATCTTATGGATATGGGGTGGTACCTCAGAGATATTTTAATTTTCATTTCTCAGATCAATAGTGATTTTTGGAGCATTTTTTCATATGCCTATAGAGAAGTTTGATTACTTCATCTGAAAACTGCCTCTTCGTATCCTTTGACCATTTATCAGTTGGGGAATGGCTTTTATTTTTACAGATTTGACTAGCTTCTCTATATATTTGAGAAATGATGCCTTTATCAGAGAAACTTGCTTTAATTTTTTTTTCAGTTATAATTATTCTGTATTTCATTCCATCCTGTTTTCCTCTGTTTATCCTACTCTTGTTTTCCTTTTAGCCTGTCCATCCTCAAAAATGTTTTGTTTCTGACAACTACCTCCCCCAATCTGCCCTCCTTTCTGTCAGCCCCACCTCCTGTATCTCTCTTGTTTTGCTGTAGGACAAAATAGATTTTTATACCCATCTGAGTGTATTGTTATTCCCTCTTTGTGTCAGTTCCAGTGGAGTACAATTCATGTACCCCTCCCCCCAATTAAAAATGTTTTTAAGTGCATAAGGAAACCAATTTTATTGAAATATATTTATCAATTTTTTTTTAAGTTCATGGATCCCAGGTTTGGAACACTTGTTCTAGATAAAATGTAAAAATGATACTTTTTCAAGTTTTGTTGTCGATTAGTAAGAAGGAACATAGAAAAAAGCCAATCCATCCTAGGAGATATATCTTGTGAAATTAATAGATATGCCTTAGGACTAACTATCCTAATGTCTTTGAAGTTTTTCTTATACAATGCTCGTCATGGCAGTAAGTCATCATTTTCATCATGATTATGAAAAGCACAGTGGGTGTGCAGAGAATTGTATTAGATCTCAGCTGTTCCAGGTGCTGCCCTAATGAGAAACTTTATTCAGCCTCTCAGCAATTAAACTTCCTAGCAACATGAATCATTCTATCCTGGACGTAGAAAAATATGGAAATTTTAATTTTAATTAGCAATGGTATGAAAAATAGGTCAATATCAAAGTTCTCCTTTTGTAAAGAATTTGGATAACCTTCCCAGTTCCTTATCAGTCGGAAGCACCATTAATCTTTTAATTTCTCTGGCCCACAATCTTTAGTTTATTTGACTTCCCTTTCATTGATCCCTTATATTTGTTCTCACCAAATCGTGTGAATTCTTCCTTTGTAGTATTTCTAGAATTTTTCTTTTACTCTCTATTCCTTGTGTTATCCCCATATTCCAATTGCTCGCCTCATGCTTGGGTTACTGCAAAATCTTTCTAATTTGTCTTCCCAGTTTCCAGTATTTCTGTCCTATAATAGGGACAATATATGCTAAGAAAGACCCTGCCATGTTGGCCAGTCTAGTTTTTTTTTAAGATTTTGCCATAATTTGACTAGTTGTTCCCTGAAAGTTAAAGAAACTATCCCTGAGATTTAATTGATTCAGGGGGATAACTCTTGAGCTACTGATAGAGTTTTGTAGTTACCTAGGCATAAAAAATTAAGCCTGCCAGGAGTCAGTGTCCCCTGAGACTTGGCAGAGGAGGCCCTACTGCCATGGAAATCGCCATACCTCTGATCCAGCGCCAGCTGTTCACCACATGCATTTCCATATGGAGAAAAGGGTGGGGAGAGAGGACGGCTGGATTTACCTGAGCCAGTGCAGTGTTCTTGTCGAGTGTCCTTGTCTTGCTATGGGCTGAGTAAACCTCCTTCTGTTAGCTGTTAGGTGGCCTGTGAGTGCCTCATTTTGCTACAGTCCCACGTATGAACCGCTGAACTAACCTGAGTTACCTGAGTTACACCTGGTTTACAAGCTTTTCCCATTTATTTTTTGTGTAGTATTTATTGGATTGTCTAAAATACCACTTTCATTTTGTTAGTCACTTGTTCAAGGCACCTATAGAAAATCCCTGTTTTCTTTTCCATTGAATCTGCCTCCAAATCTGGTTCCCCCTCTATCACATCTTATTCATTCCTCAGTATGAAGCTTCTACTGTAGTTATACCATTCTCCTTAATTTCTACCATTGCTTAGTATGTATCTTTGTGCATACTGCTACCCCATTCAGGGCTATCCTCTCTCTTTTTCCTCCTATTTATAATATACTCACCCTTCAGGATCTGTCTTGTTTCCCCTACTTAATAAATCAGCTTTTCTGGGTACTTGAGCCCACACAGATAATTTCCTTTTCTTAGTTATAGCTAAGTCCCTAAACATAATTTAGCATCTAAGTATGCTGCCTCATGTATTTTTTGTTTCATGTGTGTTATTCTAATTTCCCCAACTAGATTTTTAAGTTTCACAAAATACCTTAAATGGGAATGATATTTTGTAATCTTGCATTTCTTAGACAGCCTAGCACAATTAGCACTAACCATTCAATGACTGATTTTTATAGAGTGAAAAATACTCTTAAAGTCTTTTAGGAGCCACTCACATTCTCTTCATTAATCATATCCCTCCCTCAGTATTTTCCTTCTGCACCTTTGCACAAAAGTTCCCCTTGTCTAGAGTATCTCTCTCACCTCCTTCCTTTCTAGTTCTTACCCATCCTTTTAAGGCTTTGTTTGTCTCTATTTCCCTGGATTTATTATTCCAGACAACACTAGTCTATGCTAATTTTTTCCTCATTAGAACTCTTCATATGCTATGCCCCTCATTTTGGCACTTAAATTTTCTCTCCCCAGTTTGATTGTGAGCTCCTTGGAGAAACAGTGACAGTATTTTATATTTCTTTATCAACCACAGTGCCTAGCATAATCTCTTGTACATTGCGGTTACTAGATAAATATTTATTGATAAAGTATTAAAATGTTCTAACTTTTACAGGTTCCACTTCAGTGATTTCTATTTCCCATTTACTCTGTGATGGAGGCAGGTACCAAGGCAATATTAACTATTTTATTATCTCATCAAAGTCCGATAATCAGTCAGGAGCTTCTGAATGAATAGAATAGATTATGACTTATCCTTATATTTATTCTCGATCCCAGGTTTCATTTGGTCGTGACTTTGAGCAACAATTGAGTTTTTATGTGGAGACCCGGTCAATGTTTTGCAATCTGGAACCTGTTCTCGTCCAGTTGATTCATGTAAGTGTATACACAGACCTAAATTTGGGTTCTTAACAGCTTGCCATTGCTGTTGCTTTCTTGGTTAGGAAAAGCAGGGTTTACTAATGTTATCAAAATCATTGCTTAATGGTTTTGATAGTTTTTATCGATTCAGATTTTTTCTTAAAATTTACATGTTGCCATTTCAGTATATCTCCAAATAAGGATGCAGATGAAATTAAATTAATTTGTGGCTTATAAATGTTAGCACTCAGACCCTTGTTAAAATATAAAAAGAAGAGATTATTATAATGGTTTTTAGTACTTCTTTGAAAAGACTACATATATTCTATTTTATATTTCACTTGTGTGTTTAAAAGGGAACAACTTTTTTTTGTTGTCAGGGTTAACTTCAAGTTAAAAGAATTTTGAAGCAGTGATTCACCCTAGTCTATATTTTGTATATCTTATAGATGAAGAAAATATGGGCTACATAACTAGTTAGTAGCAGAACTGGAACAGACCCCACATTTCCTGATTTCATATAACTTACTTATTGAACTTTCATAGCAAAAGTAGAAAATAAAAATAGGGAAGGAAATGGAGACATCTTTGAGAATTCCTTGGTCCAGATGTGGATTTAAAGTGAATGAATTCAGGAATCAAATTTTAGTGCAGTCAGGCCCCTATGATTTTTGAAAAGGAGCCTGTTAATTTTTGTTTATTTCTGACAAGAAATAACCCTTGTCGATTTAAATAGCTTTGTATTTTAATTTGTTTATAGTTTAACTGCTACTTCTCTATTCAAGAAATAGAAATTTGAATAAAAATCCAGTTTCTTAAAAGACCTGTGACTTTCTTGCACAGCCCTTCTGTTTTACAATGTACATGGAAATGACCATTTTTATATGGTGTTTGCTAGGTTCAGAATAAAAAAAGACCCGTGACTAAGTTTTAATACATTTTAAATGATGAATAACTGTCAGGGTGAAAGTCTGCTGCCAGACTTGAAGCACCTATCAAACTCAGGTTTTTATTATTATTTTTTTTTAATTTTGAGCTTGGAGAATGTGTCAAGATCATTTATACCAACAGCAATAGGAAGATCTGAATTTCTGTTCCTAAGTTATTTACTCTAGGTATAATAGTTGATCTTACCATTTAATGAGATTGCTAATTTGACGAGTTTTGTTTGTTTTATCACTCTCATTGACGTGTTTTGATTGTCAAAATTAAGTGTGTATATTTTTACTATTTTGACAGCCTAATGGTAAGTACTAAGTGGTGCATTGAAATATTCAGATGTCTGCCTATTAACTATATTTATATAAGCTGAGCATAGAACTTTAGTCAGTGGTGTGTTAGTCTCTAATAAAAGTTATGTTTCATAGTTAAGTTGGATAAGCCATAAAGCCACATTGACATTAACTTTTTTTTTAAATTTCCTTAAAAACTCTTTAGAGTGTTAACAAACTGACGATGGAAACAAGAAGAGTAATGAAAGGAAATCACTCCAGAAAGACTGCTGCATTTGCCCGGGTATGTTCTGAAGAGAAAAGATTCTTAGACTCAGGATGCTAGTTGTTTATTCAGGTTTTTACTTAGTAAATGGTTATTGAAGTAAAAGAATGGTAAAGCACTTGTTAAGTAACAGGGTGGTCTTAATACTGATTTTTCAGATCACTCTACAGATAAATAAACTTTCTTTACTTTCTCATTAGCAGTAATATTTGAAGGAGAATTACAAGAAAGTTGATGTCCGTTATGTTAAAGGTCATTGAAAGTTTAGTTGTCTTTCTGACATGATCTTATTGTATCTGATAAGAAACACTTTTTAATTTGGAAATTCAGATTTGGGGAGCTCTTAGAAACTTTCTCTTTTACATGAGTATTTTATGGAACTTTGAGTAGGACCTAAATTCAGGCTTGTAGGGGTGGATTTAAAAGCATTTACCTGAAAAAAATATTTTTAAAAAGTAGAAATATCAGTCTAACACATTGACACCAAAGATGTGTTCTGAGGTGTGATAATAATCTTTTCTTTTCTCTTTTAGGCCTGTGTTGCTTTCTGTTTTATTACTATTCCTTCCTTGACTGGTATCTTCACACGTCTTAATCTCTATCTGCATTCAGGTCAGGTCGCCTTGGCCAATCAGTGCCTTTCCCAAGGTAGGTTTGTTTTCTCCTGCTAAAGCAACTTTTTTTTTGTTTCTGAAGGACCTCTGTGGTGTATCTGTGGGTTCTTTGTTTTAGAAAAGTCCAAGAGAAGTAAATAAATTATGAGTTTTAAATCCATTTTGTATGTAAGGGAAGCCACCTGAACATCTATACTACTTAAAATGTTTTTCTGTAAGGACTTTATATTAATCTATCACAGACAGGCTGGATAAGGTGGCTCAGACAGACTGGGTTTTGTGTGTCTGGTGATTCTATAAATTAAGAATATTTAATAGTTATTTTTCAAAAAGAGCCAACCATCATCCCATATTTTGGAAACTGGAAAACACACTAATGGACCTGAATCTGTATGAAAACAGAACCACTTAGCTTAGTGTTATGGATGAGAATGAGGCAAGAGGGCCTTTGGACAAGTTATTTCTAGAAAAGATACAGACCCTATGGGCTTTAGAATAATAATTGCATGTTTATTTAGAGTATGGTTGAATGAGTTCAAGTTACTAGAAATGTTCCATACTATTGTACGATGACAATTGGCTATTTCACTAATGGCCCCAGGACTTTGAAATTTCTCAAGTACCATTGAACCTTTAAAGAAAGATTAAATAACTTTGAGTAGGCTTTTACTAAAAAATGTATTCTTTTAATTTCAATTAATTGCTTATTGAATGCTTACAACGTGTAAGATGCTGTGTTAAGCATGATATTCAGTTCTCCGAAAGCTGGCATTCCATGTATAAAGCTGATAACTCTTGTGAGCCTAATGTGCTGAATATGGATTAAATGAACCCCATCCATTTTGAACTTGGAGTTGAGAAGGCCTGAGTTAAAACTGGTTTCAGTCACTTACTAGTTATATGAGCTTGGGCAAGTCATTTTGCTTTGAGAGGATCAGTTTCCTGTAAAATGAAGAGGATAATGGCACTGATCTCACAGTATGTTGTGAGGGTCAAATGAGGTAACATATGCAGAATGCTTTGCAAATCTTAAAGCACTCTGGCTGTTCAGCTCTTTTAGTGGTGAAAAAGAACTTGAAAGTAATGGGGTGCCAGTCATAATGGTTGGACCATTTATGGTATATGACAAGCGGAACACTATTTTGCTATGAAAAATGGCTAAGGGCACAGCTTTAGAAAATCCTGAGAAGACTTGTATGCAGTTGTGTGAAGTCAAGTGTGTAGAACCAGAAGAGTTCATACAATAAAGCCAGTATTATAAAAATGCATAATTTTGAAACACTCAAGAGCTCTGATGGATGCAGTGACTAAGCGGGATTCCAGAGGACTTGGGATGGAGCGTGCTGCACGTGTGACAGCAAGGTGACACACTCAGGGCGCAAATTGAGACTTAGATTTTTTTAACTTGGAAATTTGTTTTGACTTCCTATTTGCTAGAAGAATGTCCCCCCTCCCCAGAAAAGGGGAAGCCAGAGAGAAAGAAAATAGATTTTTTTAAAATGAGAAATGTAAAATTAGAAAAGGTAAACCATTATTACAAGAAGTTCTAGCTGTTATTTCATATAAATAGTATTTGTTTGTATTGAAAATATATGTTAAGATCACAAAAGTAAAAATATGATCATTTATCTGCTGAATTTTATTTTGTCTGTCAAAATTAACCTTCTGCCGTCTGTTATTGTTTTTCCAACTAGCCAAGATAGCTTTCAGATTTATCTTTATGTAGGAATATGGCCAAGAAAATATTTATCCCTGTAATACATGATTCTTTTAAACATGATTAAAAAATATATTTTTAAGAACATAAGATCATGGATATAGAAAGGTAAGAGACCTCAGAAGTTATCTACTCCAACCACCTGACTTTACAGATGAGGACCCTGAGGCCCATAGGCTCAGCCTGAGTTCACCCAGAGTGGCCAGAACTAGGAGGGTAACTTTAATCCTCTGACCCCAAAGTCAGTGTTCCTTCCACTGCACTTGTACTGCCTCCTAGTCTAAAGCACAGGCTTGAAAACACACTCTCACCTTTCACCTCTGTGTAATTTTGGTGTGTGATGTACATCAATTAGTCAGCTAAAAAGGGCTGACCAGAGGGGAGGTTGTATCAGAAAATGTGTGGTAGCTATCAGTGTAAGGTGTTATTAACTTGCACAGAATTATTGGAATATATTGGAATAACTGGGCATGTAGCATCTTACTGTATTTGTACTTAATAATTTATGTGATGATTTTACTTTAGTATTTCAATGTTGTGATACTAAACCTTAAAAGCATATTATTGTACTTAAAGCCACTCACAGTGGATATAAGCCAAAATAAATAATGCATTGAGTTGCCGAGAATGTAGAGCAAAACATAAATGAAGTCACATAAATTTACTTTGTTGTCAACTCCAACCAAAAACTCCAGCTGCATGGAGAGTCCCGAAGAATAATCTATTGGTAATTCATTCCCTTTTCTCATCTTCCTTTATCAGCCTGTGATTTTTACCAGAGCAGTATTGTGACAAATGAACTCCCAGCTAGCCCAGCCCAGGAAGCTGACTAAGGATTAGAGCATGAGACCAGCAGTTCCATTTCTTTGTTAGGAAGTGGTGTTACCCGTGGCATAAGCCTGTTGGGATTTAGAACAAAGCTGGCTCCTAGGCTCAAGTCTTTAGGAAGAACAA
This sequence comes from Pseudochirops cupreus, assembly GCA_028627135.1. Lineage (NCBI taxonomy): Eukaryota > Metazoa > Chordata > Mammalia > Diprotodontia > Pseudocheiridae > Pseudochirops > Pseudochirops cupreus. The sequence continues at coordinate 256,821,204 of CM053583.1, read as the reverse complement.
AAGACTTGCTAAATCAGTTGTTTGATTGCATGCATCTTGCTTGGAGACAGCTGAAATAGTTTTTAATCTAAGTCTGTTCTTAACTTTTTGTTTTGTTTGCTTTGTTCTGTACATGCTGAGAGGCACTGGCTGTGATATGTTAGAAAACTTGTTGGATTTGGAGGTTAAAGGACTTTAGTTTGATTCCCAGCTCTGCTCCTTACTACCTGTGTGATCTTGGGCAAGCTACCTAATCCCCCTGGGCCTCATTTTCTTCTCTTTAAAATGAAGGGGTTGGCCTACATGTCCTTTAGGTCCCCCAAATCTGTGAACAATTATGTTGAACTCCTATGCCTTTTGCTCATCAATGGTTCCTTCTCTTAGGTTTATGATTGGGTTTCACTAGAATCAGAATTCTTTGCCTTTTATAATTCCTTCACCTTTGTGAGTTTTTTTCTTGGATTACTTTCAGACTGTAATAATAGAGCAAAGATATCTCTGCTCTTTTGGTATTTCTTTGATTTAGGTCGTGGTTCTGGCACTGTAGGTTCAAAAGGACCTTCTAGGAGCTCAAAGGATAATCTTTCAGATTTAAGCCCGAGTTCTGAGCCTTGCTATGGCACTAGCTATCCTTATGTTATCTCTGCACTTCATTTTCTTTATCTGAGAAATGAAGAGGGTTAGAATTTATCAGAATTGGCAGCTGTTTAAGAGAGAACAGCCGTTTTTTAAAAAAAATATATTAAAACTACAGTGTTTTAGATGTGTTATCTTTTATCCATTTATCTTTTTTAGGTAATAAGAAATCTTATATCAATTCTGAATTTTACATTTTTATTATTTTAACTTATATAAGCAAATACAGTAGAAAGATGAAAGATTTATATACAGTCTCCAGAAAGCTCTTGTCATAATGTATATATGTAGCCTAGGAAGTGGATACAAAGCCCAGAAAAGCTGCTATATAGTCTTCTTCCAGTAGCACATCAGTATTAGGGAAATTGACAGAAGCTTTTATGGTTCTAAAGTAAATTTCAGTTATTTCTTTGTACATGTGCAAAGCCTTCAGGCTTCCATAATAGGGTAAATGTTTATTTTAAAATTAATTTTTTTCAATTGAGCATGGATAGTAAAAACTACTGTGTTTTTTGAGCTTGTGCTAAAATAGCAGAAGAATGTGTTTCTGTATATATATATGTGTGTGTGTGTATGTGTGTATGTATATACGTGTTTGTGTGTCTGTATTTTTGTGTGTATACACATATGCGCACACACACACACACACACACTTGTAGGAAGGTCATAAGCATTATAAAAAGCAAATATAGAAGGACATGATTTACTGATTCTCCAGAGTCCAGTAGGAGTAGTTTAGCTAAAGGAATACACACCTGAGTCTGCTGTAGATTTGAGGAAATTATTTTTACAGGAAAAAATAGAATGGATTCTAAAAAATAAAAATGAATTACATTCAGATGCAGTGGAACCTCAGTTTACGAATTTAATTTGTTCCAAGATTTTGTTCATCATGTAATTTGTTCGTATTGCAAAGTGAATTTTCCCATGGAAATGATGTAAAGTTGGATGATTGGTTCCACATCCCAAAAAATATTCATATAAAAATAATTATTTATAATTTCAAGTAATGTTTTTGAACCTAATGCACCTGAAATCCAATAGCAGTGATTAGTACACAATATAAACTGAAAATAAAACAAATTAACCTGCACTGTATCTTTGAGAAGAGTCATGGCTGGTGTGAGGGAGACAAGAGGAAGGAGGAGGAGGAAGGGTTATTTCTTGGAAGGAGAATCTCCTTCCATGAGAACATCAAGGAGTTCAACGTTGGGAATGTTCTCTCTTATGCTACTTTCACTAAAAGTAAGACTAACATTTCTGCCTTTACTTATTTTTCATTTTTTAGAATCACTTTCATGTTTTGACTCACTGATTTTTTTTTCTTTACTTTCTCTTCTGACTAGGAATCTATCTAATGACACTTGTTTTGATGTTTTTTCAGAATGTCACGGAAATGTGACATTGCATTATCATGAAAAATATTCATGGCTCTCATTGCTACCACCTTATTTGGGTGATGTTTTTCAATAATGTTTTGCACTTTTCCCCACATCTGATAAACCTCCCTTATCTCACTTGACATGAGAGAGTCTTCTGACCTCTCAACCTCCTCCTCAGATGAGATATCCTCTGCAACCCTTGATGTTGCTCCTCACGTAGATCCATCAGTTCATCTATCATCAGCTCCTGGCTATGATATAGATCACAGTCACTACCGTACACTTTTACACAAAGTACTATGGTATGTGCACAAACACACGTGAACACACTTGTAATGGTACTGTTAAGAGTGAATGATGCTGCCTTCATGAAGGATCAGTGCTGAATAAGACTGATTAGGTGTTATACCCACCTGAGGTTCCTTTATTTGACGAATGAAAGCATGGAAAAAACCATTGCCCTAGTTGAGCGTCATCCCTTCGCGAGCCGTTCAAATCCAAACATAATGTTTGTATTGTGAATTTTTGTTCATCCTGAAAGACAAATTTTGTGAAAAATTTTTCCTCGTCCAGCGAAGCATACATAAACCAGGTTACTCATAAACCGAGGTTCTACTGTATTTTCCTAAGGGTATAGGAATGTTAATCCAAGCTATCATGTTGGTTTGATCTTAGGGAAGCAAAATGGAATTGTTTTATATCTATAAGTATGCTTCTGGCAGGCTGTGAGGTAGGAAAATGGAGATAAGAGGGGACAGAATTTTATATTCTGCTGAAAAGTAGAGCTGGAAGGTAAGAATTTTAAGTGAAATGGGAGATGTCTTCATTTACATGCTAGATCTTTGATTTCTATTCTTAATGCCATATTTATTAATTATATTTGCTGTATGCTCTTCTAAGTATATTTATCAGACATGGCCATTGTTAAAAGTTTTTAAACCTCTTTGCCAATATAACTAAGGGGTAGAAACATAACAGTATCTGCATAGCATCTGCAATCATAAGTGCCCACATATCTTTCCAACTTAACAAATGAGATAGGAGGGACAAGGTGGGTTGCCAGCTTGAGGTCATAGGTTAAGGTTTAGAATAGGTTGTCCAGCTGAACTTCATTTTGTAGGTGAGGAAACTGAGGCTCAGAATGGGAAGTGATTTATGCGAGTTCTCCTTAGTAGTCAGTGGTAGAGCTAGGATTTGAACCTAAGTCCTCTGACTCCAATCATATCCTCTTTTCCCTCCCCTGTGCAGCCAACAACTCTGGAGTGAGGTCAAAAGAGAAGCAGCCTCCACTCACATGTGTGTCCCTTTAATGTTTTTACAACAAAATTTCTTAGCTGCAAGATTTTCATGTAGAACTAAAATACAACCAAGCTGTTGTAAGAAGTTAAGGATAAATGTAGGGAATTAAGCTCCAGATTTGATGCAGAGGGTGTAATGGAAAGTGCTAACTCAGCTCCTTCTTGGCTATTTTTCAGTGTTTTGTTTTCACAGATGATTACCAACTCCTAAACTGCAGTGCTTGATATCCTTTATTTAGAAGCCCAAGAGGAGAAGGGAGGAGATGATAGTTGTAAAAACAGAATTATAATATGAGTTTCAATATGGTCCAGTTTAGGACACAAATGAAATCCTATGTTTTTTGCATTTTTTTTAAGAATGTACAATAGACATGAAGTAACATTTTAGATAGAGATTAGCAACTTGATTTCAGGTCAGCCACTTGGTTGCTCAATGACTTATGCAGCCAAACTCACGGTAATCTTTCTTCTTTGAACTCTTACAGCACATATTGTTCATACTACCCATTTGGTATGTAGGATATGCCCGTTCTGGACTTTTTGGCCTCTCCCAGCTTAACCACATCCACATCCAGTAGAGACAAATGCCCTTTGATGTATGTGTGAGACTTTTGTTTTTCAAAAATACTCACGAGTGGGAGATTTGATTGCTAGAATTAAGAGCAAACAATGAGTCCATTCTACTTGTATATGTCTTGTTTCCCTAGGTAAATTTGTAAACCCCCAAAGGTCAAAAATCAGGTCTTGTGCTTTGTCATATCCCTTACAGAATCTGGCATAGTGCCTTGAATATAGATGTGCAGTTATTTGGTTGGTTTCTTGAAATAGTCTCCATAAGTAGCCAGTAGTTAAACATTTTAGTATAAAGGGATTAGATTGATAAGGTATAAGTTGTGGAAGATGAGCTTGTAAGAACATAGCCCTTCAGAGACTGTCTTTTGGATCTTTTTGTATTGCCAGGGCCTAGCACAGTGCCTGGCGTGTAGCAGGCACCTATGGTTTTGTTTTTTTGAATGATTGATTTGAAAGCACTAGGGATGTTTAGCATGAAAAACAGAAGAGGTAGAGGGAAAGGATAGCTGGTGTTCAAGTATCTAAAGGTGTCTCTTGTGGAAAAGGAGTTTTATTTGTCAGTATGTGTCAATGTTCATTTATCAACCCTGGAATAAATGACTTCATTTAGATGATGTAAGAAAAAATTCCAGCTGTCCCTTGCAACACTGAAATTCTGCATTAACTAAAGTAAAAGATATGTTTCTAGAATGAAGTGTTTTACAAGAAAAGAAAAAAAGAACATGACTCCATTATTAGTAAATGTTCAGAATGTTCTCTAAGACAAATCTTTTAGGGATATTAATTTTTTTTTTTAAGGAACAAAGGGTGGGAAGAAAGTCCTATTTCAGGATATAGATTTTAGTATACATATTCTTCTTGTTAAATGCAGGCTTTATTTCCAGGAAATTAAATGTTTGTTGTTGAAGATGCCTTTCTGGTATTGGATAGGATTCCAGTTTTTAATTTATGATGTTAGAGTCAAGTAACAGTTTCTCTTTGCATCATTTTGAATGGAATTGTACTTGGACCACAAAAGCCTTTGATCTTGTTGAATATTCTAAAATGTCAGTTGTCAGGTCCATGTTTTGATTATTTTGTTCTTGGAGCCATTCTCATAGCTTGTGCTTTGGGAATTGTAGAAGGGAGAGGAGCTCTTTCTAAAATATGCCCATACTCATTATCTTCCTCCTGCATTTGAAGGGTAGCATGGCTGGCAGATGGAGCCTTGGCCTTGGAGTCAGGGCTCGGGAAGACTTGGATTCAAATGACACACATTGACTCTGTGACCATGAGCAGTCACTTAATTTCTTGGTGCCTTAGACTACTCTTTAGAGACTAAAATGCCACAGAGACCATCAGTATTGGCAGATGGTGTTTCTGCACTAGAAGTTCATCACATTGACAAAAACAAAAAAAACTCACCCCAGAAAATTCTTCTAGAAAGATTTCAACTTGTCTTCAGTTCTATAGATGATAGAAAGATAGTTTTAGAGATATATATATATATATATATATATATATATATAGAGAGAGAGAGAGAGAGAGAGAGAGAGAGCGCCTTAGAAATCAAGTCCAGATTCCTCCTGTGTAAGTGGCAGAACCAGGATCCCACACCAGGTGTGTTGCTTTGTCTTTCATTGCATGCCATCTGCTTCTAATGTAACCTTAAATGTTTCCTTAGAAAAATACTTCAGTGAAATAGGAAGCTTCCAAAGCAGTTTTACAGTAAGGACTATATCCCTAGTCCTTTCAAATCAATCATTTTTGAATATTCAAAAAACTGCAGTGACCACCTCAGTAAATGTACAGTATGTTCAGTAAAGGCACCATGATGCTCCAGGAAGCTTATTCCGGTAGATCCACGTCTGTGGAGTCTGGCGTTTCTGTTGAACCTAACATCACATTGTTTGTTTGTTTTGCTTGAATTTACGTTTCTCACAACATGGTTCACAAACCATTTGATAAATACAATGTGTTTTATAGTTTGTAGAATGTTAACACGTGACCTTTTTTCTTTGTTATTGCAGCTGATGCTTTTTTCAGAGCTGCAGTAAGCCTTGTTCCTGAAGTTCCAAAGATGATTAATATAGATGGAAAGATGCGACCATCTGAATCATTCCTTCTGGAGTTCCTCTGCAATTTATTTTCTACTTTATTAATAGTTCCGGTATGTAACAGTGGCATAATTATAAGTAGCAGCTTTTGTCTTTTTGCACTAAGTATGTCAGGAAATTAGACATAAATCTTCTCATAGATTTATAATTTCAAATAAATTTACTTTTTATTTATGTAGTTCAGTGTATCACCCTTCAAACTTTTACACGGTTTTGGTTGTGTGTGTGTGTGTGTGTGTGTGTGTGTGTGTGTGTGTGCGCCTTAGTGATATGGCTGCTTTTATTCTCTTAGCCTAATTATCTACTTGTGAAATGGGAGGAAAAATCAGTCCTAAGTATGAAGCAAGATGTTCCTTGAAGTTGTTATTGCTTGATTAAATAATTTAAATGCATTTAGCTCACATTAAACATTTTCTTCTGGTGAGTTAATTGGCTAAGGGAGAAAGTGGGAAATTCAAGTTCTATACTTAAACTCCATACTTAACTACCCTGTGGTTCTCCGAGTACCTTTCAGCCAGCTGTGCAAACAGAAGAGGGGTGCTAGGTTCTTTGCCTCATTTTAAAAGGTAGGTGATAAATAAAGGAAGACAAAAATGAGTCACATTTGCTATTAGATAGGTTTCATTGTTTTGAGTTACTCATAGCCTTTCATATTGTGGCCTTTGAGAATGGGTTTGATAAGTCTCTATTTCATTTATTTAAAGTTCTCATTTAAAGTTTCTTTTATTTAAAACCAGATGGAGGTTCTTTCATACTAGATAAAGGGCCTAACATGTTTTTACCCTTATGTAAAATTTCAGTATTAAGTATTCCCCAGGGACATGCCTTCCCCCTTTCTCTATTGAAGCTTTTAAAGTAGACCGAATTAGTGACTGCTAGCATCTAAATAGACTAACCAGTACTATTGTTCATTCAGCTTCTTTAATTGATTAGCTGATAGAACAAGTAGAAAAGTTGATCCCAGTAGTGATATCCTTTTGTCATCATTTTTAGTGTCTTTCCTTGATTGGCTCATGGCTAAGACAGTAGGTAAGATAACGTCTACCATGACAACTTCCCTTGTTGCCTCATGCAAGTCAGGAAACCTCTCTGGGCCTTCATTTTCTCATTGGTAAAATGAAAAGATTGGCCTAGGATCAGGGGTGGGGAACCTGCAGCCTTGAGGCCACGTATGGCCTCTAGGTCCTCAAGTGCAGCCTTTTGACAGAAACTTCACAGAGCAAATCCCCGTAATAAAAATTCATTCTGTAAAACTTGGACTTAGTCAAAAGGCTGCACCCAAGGACGTAAAAGGCCACACGTGACCTTGAGGCCATAGGTTCCCCACCCCCTGGAGGTAATCCCAGATGCCTTTTAATTCTAAATCCTCTGAACTGTGCAGCTCTTTGGCACTCTGAGAGGAACCTTGAAAGGGTGAATATATTCTCAAATGCTGAGGGAAGGTAGGGCCAACGCTGGGTAAAACTGTGTTGCAGGAGACTGTCTCCTTACTTCCTCTTATGCTACTTTTTAAATAAGGGACTCTTGTAGACTAGAGGTTGAAAGAATGAATCTTTAGTGGCCAAATGTAGGTCTTTTGAGAATCCTCTTGTAGGAGAGATTGCGCAGGGAGTACAATTTCAGGTGCTTCTCTAATCGTACCATGATCTGACTCTCTCTCTGTCTCATCCTGCCTACTTGTAAAGTTACCCTTGCTAATGAGTAATGAAAAACATTTCCTGATAGTACCTTTCTCTGAATTTTGTTGTGTTTTTTTCTATCGCAGACTGATGGTTTTATAAATTTTTGTGTGTGTTTTTTTTGTATTGAATTATCGAAATATACTTTATTTTTAAATTTTATATTCATTGATGCATGAATGCCCAGTGAAGAGTTTGATTCTTACACAGCAGCTTAAAAAAGTACCCATGCTGCTTGTCTTGCAGTTCAAAGCTTGCTTACTACACAGTTATATACAATATTGACCCTCTGTGGAAACATATTAAACTTTTTTTTTTGAAAATTGTACCTCTTAGAATTAAAGAATCAGTCTGTTATCTGTTTTCAAGGCAGTTCTTTAAATAAAATTTAGTTTTCATTATTCAGTGGAACAAAAGTTTGAAACAATTGTCAACAAAAAAGGGGTAGTGAGTTGCCAAATTATTGTAGAATTCAGACTTTCTAAAGATATGCAATGTTCTCTCCTTTCTGACCCTTTTTTGCTACAAAGTGTAGCAATAACTTCTAGGCATTAATGGCTTTATCCAGAGGACTGAAAAGTATTCCACAGACATTTCCACTGATATTAAAAACACCCCTGAAGGTTAAGGAAGAACAGGTTGCTCTAGTTTCCACATCTTCGCCTGCCTCATCCTTGACTCTCTATTCTACCCAGCCAGATTTTCTGACATGGGATTTTAAACTTTGTTATCCATAGAATATTAAATGGTTAGTCAACTCTTACCTCTTTACCTTCTGCTTCTCTTCCTTCATTTGGTGTTGGGCCAAAGAAGGAAGAGTCTTACTTTTCTGAGTAAACTGAAAGAATCACTTAAAAGAAGCATTTGTTCCTAGTTTGTCATTTTCTGTTTTGAAAGTTCTCTTAACATGAAAGAAATGCAGTATTTAAATCTGCCATTAGTGATAACAGTTATGATTTGGAGACTTACTCATTGTAGGTGGTTTCTGGGATTCATATGATACATTTTTTTATGGTTTATAGAAATTGTTGAGTTAAAAAAAAACATGTACACATAAAATTTGTACTTAATCTTGGAATTTTAGCCATTAAATTGATACCTACTACTTTTTTGCTTCTCAGACTTAGAAAGTTTGTCTACTCAAACATAATAGAAAACACTGATAATGGGGGATTAAAAGTGCTGAGTGATTTGATCCCTGACTATATTAAACTTGGCTTACTAGTGTGATTTTTTTAAAAAGTAAAGCATTTTGCAATTTAACTTCATTACTGTTGTTATAACTAAGGTGCCTGAGCTATTGAATATTTTCCCCCAAGTTGTGTGTTTATATACCTGTGGTTGCTCCTTAGGATCATCCAGAGCAAGGAGTTCTCTTTCTTGTTCGAGGTTTACTGAATGTGATCCAGGACTACACTTGGGAAGATAATAGTGATGACAAAATTCGTGTCTACACCAATGTTTTACATCTCCTCTCTGCAATGAGCCAAGAGACTTATCTCTACCATGTAGACAAAGGTAGCAGTATGTTTTTCTTTTTCACCAATACGTATCCCAGAGTGCATGCATTACACAGCTGCCTTAGTGAATCTTATGAAAGTCATAAATGAAAATATTTACAGTAGATAGTTTTTGAACTCATGTTTTGATATAACTTTTATAGGCTAAGGTCTTTCCTCTATTTAAATACCTACTGTGAAACTGTATTAGATGCCCTTTCTTTTTTCCATAAATGCCACCAATGCTAGTGCTTCATGGGTATCAATGACAAGAACATTGCATAATCTGTCTATTAGCATAATGGTTTATGAAGGTGTTCCCAGGCTTGGAAATTTATTGAGAGAAACTTGCTTAAACTACTAGCAGCATTGTGGCATTCTCAGATTGGTATTTTTTAAAAAAAATCTCTCACAGAGGAGTTGAGTAATGGTGGTAAACACAATTTATTAGTACTGATTAATAAAGACTATGGTATAATTGTGATAAGATTTGGAAAATGTAGCTAAAGTGGAGCATTAGATAATAACATAGAAGGGTTAAAAAAATGTAGGTAATTGGAGTCTTTTTTTTTAAAACAGATTCAAGTAAAGTCTTAGAAATTTTAAAATACATTGCAGCATCAGGTTTTCATTAGTAGACATTGTAAGGGTAGAGTTGATAGGGAAGAAGTATAGTGTTTTAGATGCTTAAAATTAGAGAAACTTTCTTAACACAGCTGTGTTTGAATTGGATGAGGAATTGTGCCTTGACAAGTCTTGTAGCCAGAGAAGTTCCTAAGGAGGAGCAAAAGACTGCATGAATTGAATGAGTTCCAGTTTTCTGACTCTTTATTTTATCTTCATGCTGTGGCAGCTGTATAGCCTTGATACCAATTAAATCTTCAGAAGAAAGGGGTTAAATAATTGTTCTGTTCATGGCTAATTACCTTACCAGCTTTATTTCAAGATTCATTGGGAGAGGTCCAAAGTTGTCTGTAGCATTATTAAAATAGCCTTGGGTTTCCCAACCCATATTCTAAATATACTTACATATACGTGTGTGTGTGTGTGTGTGTGTGTGTGTGTGTGTGTGTGTGTGTGTGTGTGTGTGTGTGTGTGTGTGTGTGTGTGTGTGTGTGGACTGCTAAGCACCTACTAGCATTCTCTGGTGCTTTGATTTTGACAGCATTATTTATAACTGTCTTGAGAGGTTTTCTTTTTTTCTTGTCTGATATGACAACAGCACAAAAGAACATAATAACTGACTTTTGCCAAGAGGAATTTTCAAGTTTTAAATGTCAGGTTCATATTTTACATAAATTGTGACAGCAAAAATCTCTTGTGCTAGGGAAAGGTTAAACAAAATTCATGGCTTCAAGATGAAAGAACAGAATGCTATTATGCAACTGAAGTAATTGGTTGTCCTTCTGAAAATTTATACTCTGAGATTGCAGTGGTTCATATAGGAAACATTTGGATGATTAGTTCTGTTTGGGATAACTCAGGGAAATGATGAAACTAAAAGCTCTCTGATATTAATTTCAATGAGGCTTAAAAAAAAGACTCAAATAAACTTTAAAAAATTCTGTCTTATTCAGTAGGGGTACTGAAAAATAAAATGGTAGACCTCTATCTGTTCAGATCTCAGAATATCAGGTTTCTTCCAGATGACCTCCTGATGGCCAAAGAGAACCAAAGCCTTAATTTGCATTTCTTTGGAGGAGGTTTTGCAAGACACAAGTATGCCAGTGTCCTTTGCTCTGAATGGGAATGCAAGGAGAGTAGAGGGAGCTTGTGGCTAAAGTGTGAGATTTCATTGAATTCTGAGTATCTAGGCTATGCTTCAGATGAGTTGACTCTAGTACAGTATCCCAAGAAGATTATAATTATAGTCTGTGCTTTTTTCCCCCTCTTTCTACCTTCTAACCCTAACCTCCAAACCTGGCAGCCCTATTTCTTCATAATCTAGTTGAATATGTTTTTGTGTACCAGCTTCACAAATGCTCATTTACTCTCTTTATGTATTGTCTGGAAAGTCTCAAATGTATAACTTATGAAGTTTTGTTTTAATCAACAAGCATTTATTGAAAGCCTACTATCGGGGTGGCTAGGTGGCGCAGTAAATAGAGCACTGGTCCTGGAATCAGGAGGACCTAAATTCAAATCTGGCCTCAGACACTTAACACTTACTAGCCATGTGACCTTGAGCAAGTCACTTAACCCCAATTGCTGTGCCCTCCCCCTTCCAAAAAGCAAAAAATTTTAAAAAAATTAAAAATAAAAGCCTACTATGTTCAGGCTTTAGAGCTAGATACTGAGAATACAAATAATAAAATAATCCCTGCCCTCAAATATGATACATTCTAGGAAACAACAGTGTAAATCAGGATACACAAAATAAATATAAAGCAATTTGGGGGGAGAAGGGAGATGTGATTTTTTGTTTTTTTGTATTGCTATTCTAGGTGGTAAGGAAATTTTACTCACCAGTATGGGTTGATTCTAGTCTAAAGGAGATTAGGAATTTATATGAGAAACTATCCTGGTCTGCAGCAGTAGGCAAGGAGGAATCTCTCCAGCAGCTGATGTTTGGCAAATGCAGCTTTCGTCTGAGAATGAGTTTCATAACTGATTTTTTGAAAATACCAGTCATGTGTAGTAGCAAAAGCAGTTATCAAGGATGCCATTATTTGGCATCCCCAGATTCTGTAGAAGCATGATAAATTAAGTAGTGATCACTCACAATGTAAAAAGAATCATTGGGAGAAATTTCATAAAAAGCCATTCTCTTAGCTCATGTCTGTGTTTACTTAACAGAGAGTGGTAGGGCCAGGGGAGTCATGTGTCCTGAAAGTCTTAAAGCTAAGTACTTGTTAGGAGAATTGGCAATTACAGATACACCATCAGAGCTAATCAACATTCATTAAATGAACATGCTATCATGTGCTAACTGTTGAAGATCGAAATAGAAAAGGGAGACAGTTCTTACCCTCAAGGAGCTGTGGTCTATTGTGATAAGATAAGCAATGCTGAAATTATAATGCAAACCAATTAGAAAATGGAATTTGATTTATAAAAATGAAATGGTTACTCATTTTAAAAAAGAAATATATCTGCTATTTAATTTAAATTTTATTTTATTTTTAGGTAGTTAATGACCGGTAGGGACATGGAGGGGAGTACAGAATATCTTTTGAAATCTTTTTTTTTTTCTGTCTGTTATGATTATTACTGTTGGTTGCCAATAGAAACCATATGGTTTGTACAGGGCTTGTACAGGGCTTTCTTTTTAAGTTAGTGGTATTTTGAGGCTCAGAAAATACCCGTTTATCTTTTAACCTTTCTTCCCACATACATGAACTAATTTTCACTGTGCACTGATTGTGGTCACCTCATGTCTCACTCCTCTAGCCAGTCTTTAAAACAACGGACAGCCAGGTGTATGACATGACAACTCTAGGACCTTGGTCTGCACATTTAACCTACTTCCTTCTGCATAGTTCCACAAATCACACACTGCTTGGCTAGTGGTACCTTGATCATTTTCTAAGAGTTTATGGATATTTAAGCCCTCCTATGCATTTCTTGTAAATATCATAAACTTTTTAAAATAGTATTTTATTTTTTCCAATTACACGTAAAGATAGTTTTGGACATTTATATTAAAATTTTTTTTTGAGTTCCAAATTTTCTTCCTTCTTCCCTCAGGTGCCCCTGTCTCTAAAACAGTAAGCAACTTGATATAGTTCATATATGTGCAGTCATGTAAAGCATAGTCAGTATTATAAACTTAAGATGCTTAGAAGTACGTCTAACCCTCTTTCAAACCTTCAACCCTGGGAGCCATGTTTGAAAGCTTAGAAGAGACAATATCTGCTTAACTTACTGCAGAGAGCCATAGATGGCTCAGTCCCATTTGATGATGATGAGAAAAACGTGGCAAATGACATTCTGGCAGCTGAGCCAGAGTGGCCTTAGATTTGTTTAATGAACATCTATTTTCTTATCAACACACCTGAATTCTATGTGTGTATACTAACTTTTCAGTTTGTCTTGTAACTAGCTTGCTTTTACCTACCCTCTAAGACATTAGCAATAGAAAGCACTTCAGTCACCCCCTCAAATTTCATAAAATCAGAACAATATTTTGGTCTTCCACCAACTTGAAAGTGTTAACAGGCCACTTGTGCTTATCCTTTGTGTGCCCATATAACTAACATGGCAGAAATTTCTCAGACTTTTTTGTATCCTTCTGGCTTTAATGTTATATCATTTGTGAAGAACTCTGTGTGTTAAAAGTTTTGATAAGTATATTGAACAGTTTGAAGAAAGACTCTTTGTTGAAGTGTCTAGAAATGATCATTTAAGAAAATGAGAATGAGCAAATATGAAAGCAGAAAGATGAGATCATCCCCTTTGCCCCTGAAGTGCAGGGATTCTGTTTTATTTCTGGACTTTAAATTATTTTCTTTCATGGCTTCCCACCCTTTTTCATTCTTAATGACACCTGTAAATAAATTTTGCTTGTTCCATGCGCTGATGAAAATTGGGGTGGGATGGGAGAAGACTGGGCTTAGTGAAAGTGGATGGCAGCCTTTTGAAAAGCTGTATTTGACAAGAATACTGAAGATAGGAGACATAAGTTCTCCAGACATCCATAAGTGATGGCATGGTGTCATGGGACATTCTCTCTGTCCAAGGATGTTTATAGCAGGAAGGAGATAAGGCTTGGGAGAGGCATAATAACTTTCTTCACATATTTGAAGGGCTGTTATGTGGAGGAGGAATTAGACTTTTCTGATTTTAAAGCAGTGTGGTGGAGTAGAAGAAGCACATTACTTGGAGTTGGGGGACTTGGTCTTATGTCATAGATATAACAATAGCTGAGCTACCATGGACAAGTCTCAGTTTCTTTACCTTTAAAATGGGGTCAAAAATACTTGCACTACTTACCATAGTGGGTTATTTCAAGGGAATCGCTTTAGAAATCATAAAAGGCTTTTTACCTGTCAGTATATTGGCCATATTATTGGCCTCAAAGATGAGAAATTGATGGAATATTGGGATGAGGAAAGATTTCTTGATAATTAGAGGTTCCCCAAAAGTGAATTGGCTTGTTTTACATTGTAATAAGCTCCCTATCACTGCGAGTATTTGAGCAGTGCTTGGATGTCCCTCTGTAAAAGGTGTGATGGAAAGGCAGTTGCTGTTCTTGTGGCCTCTTCTGACTCTGGGATTCTGTCATTCTAATCCCGTAGCCATGTTCCGAAGTGGTAGAGGAGAGTAAAAGCTGGCAGTTGATGTTGAGGAAGAAGGAAGTTTTGCTGGCTACAGTGGTGGTCTGACCAAGGGGGGAGCAGTAGGGATGTTTCAGCTTATGTTAATAAGCATAAGAATTGAACCTGTGATTTCATTAATATAGGTAACTTCTAGGGGAGGGAGCTCCTTCTGCCAGTGCAGTTTGTAGTCTTAGATTCTTACCTTGAGGACTGAGAAGTTCAGTAAATTGCTTAGTCACATAGTTGATGTATGTTAGAAGTATGATTTGAACCCAGGTCCTCTTGGCTTTGAGGACAGCTCCATCCATTAGGCAGTGCTGCCTTTCTTAATGCTACATATTTATTTGGACTTTTCTTTACAAAGTTAACATTCCTCAGAACTGCTCTGTGACATAGGTTATACAAAAATGTGTCTGTTTTATAGTTAATGAAATTGAGGCTTGGAGACTTGGAGACATACATGTGTCTTCCGTGTACAGAGAGTACTTCCGTGTACTAACTGTCCTGGGCTCATCTGAACTGGACTTATCAGTCAGTTTATTGCAATGTATTCACATATTATTATTATTATAAAGATCTCCATAGTGTTACCTTCATCTATTGGTGAAAGATATGGAGCTTAAAGGAAAAGAAAAAGTGAGTATCAGAGTTAGGACCTGAACCCAGTTTTTCAGACTCCAAGTTCCACATTGTTGTCCAAGTATTCCCTGAGAAACACTGCTCTGATGAACTTAGTTTAAGTGTTCTCCCTTCTCCTCATTTACATAGGGGACTTGGAGATACATAGGAGGTGGAATAATTTAGTCCAGTAGGACTGGAAGGACAATTTAGAGTCAGGTCTTAGAGGGCTTTAAAAGCTAAACGGAATTGTCTTCATTTGATCTTAGAAGCAATAGAAAGCCACTGGAATTGATAGAATAAGGAAGCTACATGGTCAGTTCCGGGGTTAAAGGAAATTATTTTGGCAGCAGTGTTTAGGATGGGCTGAAGTGACAAGAGAAAACTTTTTTAAAATGTTAAAAATTGTTTCAACATGTAATTGAGGAAAAAAGAAAATATATTAAATTTTTTAAAAAAGATTTTTAAAAAATGCTAAGTTTGAAATGTTTCTAGGAGATCCCCTTTTAAATGTCTCATAAGTGATTGATGATGGGAGATTGAACTTCACAGGAAAAACTAGGGCTTGATTTGGAGACCAGTGTGTCATCTCCACAGAGATGATAGGTAAATCTGGCAATTGATGAGGTTACCAAGAGCATAGAGGCAGAAGAGGACCTAAGATGGAAACTTGGAGAAAACCTGAAGTTGGGGCTGAGATGATGAGCTAATAAAGGAGTCTTGAGAAAGAGCAGTCAGACTAGTGGAAAGAGAACCAGGAGAGAGAAGTGTCATGAAACCCAGAGAAGACAGAGAATCCAGGAGGAGAGAATGGTCAGTAGGGTCAAATACAGCTAATAGGTTTAGAAGAATTGGAAGAATTTGGTAAGAAAAGACCAGCAGACTTGCCAATCAAGAGATCTGTTAAGTAGTAATGTAGGAGAGTAGTTTCCATTACGTGATGATGTTAGAAATCAGATTTCAAAAAGAAAGTAGAATCAACAAGTGCAGACAACTTTTTTCAAGGAGTTTGCCTGAGAAAGGAAGGGATAC
>CM053583.1:256750072-256804654 GCA_028627135.1 Pseudochirops cupreus | reverse complement strand
GGAGACACAGGAGGGCTGCTAGTAGGTGTTCTAGCACAGGTTCACTCTTGATCCAGGCAGACAGGAAGAGAGGAACAGAGTCATAATAAGGGGTTAAATAAGCTTACTTTATTCTAGTCTAGTCTTCTTAAAGTGAGTTTGCTGATAATAGGAGCACTAACTCCTATAACATTCCCTAGTAACCCTTCTTGCAGGGACCAGCAAGAAGGAGGGGCAGCTATGCCTACGTCTCAATGGCATCAGTCGAGACAGGCACAGCATTCCAGCTTGTACACTCTCCTAAGTCCCCTCAAGCCTCAGTGGGGGCTGGTTGAGGCAGGTACATGTATTCCTTTATGCATTACCCAAATCCAAAATCTCCAGTTACGGACCAGTGCCCACTTGATTTATAGGGCAACTTACAAAGAAGGCATAGTGCCAATGATAAGCTCACAGGTTTTATATTACTTCATCCCTGTATCTCATTGTGCAGTCACAGTGGGTATTTATCAGCTGAACTCATGTTTTGTTTTATTTAACATTATAATATGATGTGCAAGTGTAGTAGAGATGTATACAAGTCATAAGCCTAGGAAATACTGTGTAACATCTGTGAACTAGAGATTGTTATGTCTTGGGAACTAAACTCTAAGAAAGAATAACCAAAAACCAAACTATGTCAGTAAAAGTTTATTTTAAAATTGGGGGAAAAAAGATATACTCAAAGCTCGTGTATGTAAGGTGGATTTTTGTGGCTTCCCTCTGCTTTTCCCAGAGAGCCATACCATATAACGGTTTTGGGTATTTCTAATGTTTTTTCACTCTAACAATAAAAAGAAGATGGTCTTGTTTTTTGTTTATTCTCATCAGTATTTCAGTTGAATTGGTGACAATAACTTCTGGTGATATTTTGTTTTAATACTTACTTTCCTTACAATGACTCTGTGAAGGAATTAGGTTTTATGAGTCTTAAATATGTCCATTTAACAAATGTGGACGTTAAAGTTCTTATAAATGTAAATTGACCTCTCGATAAACAAAATCGTTTTCCTTTGATGTTTTCCAACTTTTAAAGTCATTTCCAGCTAACTGCTGTTTGTTTCTCTCACGAAAATGAACTTGTCAGATCTTTTCCAGCTTCCTTTATCACAAGTTCCCTCTTCTTCAATCCCAGTGTTTTTGTCGGGGACCTTGTCATATACAGCCACTGCTGCTGCTCTGCTCCAACCTTGGCAGGATCTCCCGAGGGGAAAAATAAACTTAGATTGATTTGAGTCTTTTTAGGCTCTGCAATACACATTTATAAAGTGTGTATCGTTTTTAAAAAAATGATACCTTCCCCTTACCCCCAGCCCATCCTACCCTCACATCCCCACCCCACATACCAAGAAATTGTTATTTTTTTCAATATAAACTCTTTGGAGATGAAAAGGTAATGTAAGCTAGTACTAGAGTGAAAGCAGCCTTTTTTGGGGGTAACTCTATTCCCTATGCTTTCTCTATTCACTGAATAGTAGGTGCTATTCTAGGGATTATAGATCTAGAGCTGGAAGAATGCTCATCTAAGACAATCTTATAGATAAGGAAACTGAGACTGAGGGAGGTTAAATGACTTGCCTTAAAGTCATACAAGAAGTACAAATCAGGGGGCATCTAGGTGGTGCAGTGAATAGAGCACCGGCCCTGGAGTCAGGAGGACCTGAGTTCAAATCTGGCCTCAGACACATAACACAAAAACTAGCTGTGTGACCTTGGGCAAGTCACTTAACCCCAGTTGCCCTCCAAAAAGCAAAAAAAAACCAAACCCAAAAACGTTCTTCTCCTCATTGGCTATTTGGACCTCTTTTGCCATTTGGTCTAGTCGATTTTTTTTGTTTGTTTTTTGAGGGGAAAATGCAAGGCAGTCTGGGTTAAGTGACTTGCCTACGGTGGCACAGCTAGTAAGTGTCAAGTGTCTGAGGCTGGATTTGAACTCAGGTCCTCCTAACTCCAGGGCTGGTGCTCTGCCCCTAGTCTATTTTTTTAAGGTGTTATTTTCTTCAGTATTTTTTGGGTCCCCTTTAGCAAGCTGTTGACTCATTTTTCATGATTTTCTTGCATCACTCTCATTTCTCTTCTCAATTTTTCCTCTACTTCTCCACTTGATTTTCAAAATCCTTTTTGAGTTCTTCCATGGCCTGAGACCAACCAATTCATATTGTTCTCGAAGGCTTTGGATGTAACCGCTTTGCCTTTGTTGCCTTCTGATTTTATGTTTTGATCTTCTTTGTCACCAAATAAGATTCTGTAGTGTGAGTTTCTTTGCACTGTTTGCTCATTTTCCTAGCCAATTACTTGACTTTTAAATTCTTTGTTAAGGTAGGGCTTTGCTTCCATTGTGGAGGTCATACTGTCCCAAGCTTGAGGGGTTTTGTGCAGCTATTTTCAGAGATATTTCTAGGGACCTGTAAGTTTTCAGTTCTTCCATAGTGGTATGATCAAAGGAGAGGTGTTTACTCCTCTCCTGGTCTGTGCTCTGGTATGTGCATGACCACAAGCACTCTCTGCTGCTCTGGAACTGTGAGGAGGGTCCCCTTTCCACTGCCACCACAAGTTCTGCTATGCTAGTGGTCCTCCCCACGCCAGGACTGCCACCCAGAGCCAAGTATAGGCAAAGCAACAGAATCCTGCCTCAGTGCCAGCAAAAACATCCCTGTAATCTTCTTCTGACTAGTTGTTTGATATCCTTACCATCGGTGGGCTGAGAGCTCTGGAAGCAGCTGCTACTGCTGGTGCCACCAACCCGGGGCTGTGCTGGGGCTAGAGCTGGTCTGTGCTCTTCCCTTACACAGGTCCTGACAGACCTTTCCCACTGATCTTCCAAGATTTCTTTCACAGTTGTGGGTTGAAAAGTCTGAAAACTGCCTCAGCTGCCAGTGATTCAGTCCCCTGAGGTCTGCTCTGGGTTTTCTGGGGCCTAGTCTGTGTTGGTGAGGCCCACGCTTGTACCACGCTCCTCTCCTAGCCAGGCCCAACAGACCTTTCCTGTCAACCATGCAGGTTGTCTTGGGCTAGAAATTTATTTTACTCTGTCTTTTTATGGGTTCTGCTACTCCATAATTTGTTTAGAATCATTTTTAACAGGTATTTGGAGGGGTTTGGGGGAGAGCTCAAGTGAGCCCCTGCATTTACTCTGCCATCTCGGCTCCACTCCTCCACATATCCCAATCCAGACTCTTAACATTTCCTGCAAGTGACAATTTTCATAGGTGAATTAAAAGAAACTTGTTATTTTCTATTTAAAGCCTCTTGGGAGGGATGTTGAAAACTGTACTGTACTGTTGTAATGCTCTTTAGTTCTTTTCTGTCGTTTTAATATTGGTCAGCATGTTTTTCTGTTATAGGAACACGTGCAGCAATATTGTTTTAAATGAATTGTAGCATTTAAAATGTGAAATATAGTTATTCAGAAGAGAAGTATAGTGGGACATCTAGGTGGTGGTTGTATTCTTTGTTTCTGATTTTAACAATATTTTCCAATAAAATGAATTTTAGTTTAAAAGGATTCTCTCTTTTACTTGACTTTACTTTGAAATTTTCTTTTAGTGGTGTACTTTTAGATCAAAGCAGAGAATGCTGTTATCCTGTTACATGGAGCACTGAATGTTGGCCACTTCTGCTGAAGAATGCTAGATCTTCAGAAATTAGCACCAGCATATGAAATAGGGATCTTGCCTCTACCCTATAGTAGAAGCACCTTCATTTCTTCTGTTTTCCAGGAGCTTGGATATTGACAAAAATTACCTCTATCTTAGTTTGATAAGGTCAATATACATTTAGATGTAGATCATTTGCCATTCTACTTCAGTGAGAGTATGGTCTGGATTTACTGAAGCCAAAGTCAAGTAAAATTTGTTAATGTAGTGGATCAGACATTATCATGCAACTACTTTTTAAATAGGTATGTTACTTGTGTCTTTGTTGCAAAAGTAGAACTTCTGACTTCTAGCTGGGTGGGAATTTTCCTTTACAAACAGAAATTTATTCTCCTTTCCTTCTCCTCTGCTTCCCAACTTCCCCCCTCCCCCAAAAAAAACACTCTAGAAAAGAGGCAAAACAAAATTCTAAATATCTACTATGCTATATTAAATTAAGCTAGGTCTGGACCATCAGTGATAAGCATTTGAAATTGAGGGCCTAGCAGGTTTTTGGCCTGGATAATATGGAACAGAAAAAATTTAGAAATGTATATGAAACCTAAAATTTCTAATAGTACAAAAAACTTGGTATACAGTAAGCACTTAATAAATGTTACATATAGCTTATTTGTTTTCCAATAAGAGAAGTTCCAACACTATCCTACTTTACTGTGTGTCTTTCAGAGTTTCATCGTCTCTTCATTTTTTTTTAATGATTTATGGAAATTCTTTTTTCTACTTTTTTTCTTTCTCGTTAGGTATGAAAGCCATATTTATATCATTGAAAGAGATTGGAAGAGTCTCTTTTCCTATTTTTGAAAAAATTATGTAAAGATAGTATTATTTGTTATTTGATTATTTGTTAGGATTCACTTGTAAATCTATCTGTCTTCAAGTTTTTCCCTCCTTGGGAATTCATTTATGTCTGTTAAATTTCTTTTTCTGTTATTGATTTATTTAAATGATTTGTTTCTTATATTAATCTAGGTATTTTATATTTTGTAAGTAGCTATTAATGTCTTATCAATTATGAACTTTGATATATCATTAGGTAAAATAGTTTCTAACAATTTGTTTTATTTCTTCTTAAGTTGCTTTGAATTCACCTTTTAAATTTTTGATTGGGACAATTTTGGTTTTCTCATCTAAAAAAAATCAGATTAGTTAACTGTATTAGTTTTGTTTTAAGCACTTAGTTTTCTTTATCAATTCTTTTTTTTTTGTTTTCATTTTTGTTAATCTCTTTTATCAGAATTTCTTTATCAGAATTATCAGAATTTCTGCTTTTCTGTATGGTTGGGTGTTTTTCATTTGTTAACTGTCCTAGGCTTTTGGTTGCGTGCCCAATTCATTTATTTCTTCTTTCTTTGTTTTGTTGATGAAAGCATTTAGGGCTATAAATTTTTCCCCAAGGACTGCTTTAGCTATGTCCAGTGAACTTTGGTATGTTACCTCATTGTGGTTGTTTTGTCTGATGAAATTTTGTTTCTATTTATTTTTTTTTGTGACCCATCCGTTCTTTATGATTAAGTTATTCAGTCTCCAATTAATTTATTGTATTCACCCAATTAATTCTATGTTCAATTTTCATTTTATTACACTGTGGTCAATAAATGATGAATTTTGGCTTTTCTGTATATATGGTAGGGTTTTTATGTCCCAATATATGATGTTTTAAAAAAAGTACTATGCATGGATGAGAACTATGCAAAATTCTTTTTATTCCCTTTAGTAATTACCAGGGATCTGACATCATTGTTTTCTCTAAAGTTCTATTCAGTTCTTGAATTTTTTTTCCTTACGTATCTTTTGGTTGGATTTTTCTAGGTCTGAAAGTGATGCATTAAAGTCTCACACTTGTTATAATTTTACTATTTATTTCTCCTTTCAATTCATTTAATTTCTAGATACTATGCATATATGCCTTGGTGCATATATAGTAAACATTAATGTTAATTTATTGTTTTTTGTGTCTTTAAGCATAATGTGGTTTCTTGTTTTATCTTGTTTACCTGTACTGTACCCTTATCTAAAGTTGTGATTGCTTTTTTGCATTCATCTGAAACATAACAGATTTTGCTCCAGCCTTTCATTTTAACTCTGTGTGAATCTTATGTTTCAAGTCATTTCTGTGCTGAAGTTTCATATCTCCAGTTGACTCTTGGACATTTCAAATTGATTGTGCCCCGGATATCTAAAACTCATCATGTTCAAAGTGGAATTCATTATCCACCCAAGCTCTCCCCTCCTCTTGACTTTCCTGTTATTGTCAAGGACGCCACCATCCAGTCAGTTACTCAGGCTTGTAATCTTGGTGCCATCTTTGCTTCTCATTCTCTCACGCTTCCCCCATATATCTGTTGATTCTACCTTTGTAACATATTTCATGTACACCCTCTTCTCTCCTGTGACACTGCCACCACTCTTGTAGAAGCACACTCATCACCCCACCTTCTGGTTGGTTTCCCTGCATCGTCTCTCCCTGCAGCATTCCTTTACTCAGTTGTCAGATTTATTTTCCTAAAGCACGGGTCTGATCATGATCTTTACTCAGCAAACTTCCCTATTTTTGTGCAGGAACAAATATAAAATTCCCTGGCTTGTAAAGACCATCATAATCTGGCTTTTTTGCCTTTTGGAATTTCTTATTCTTAAGTGCCCTTCTCCTTTATGGCGGCGGCTGCCTGTTCTTGTGTGATCATTGTGGCTCCTTGGTACTTGTGCTATTTCTTTTTGGTTGTGATGTTCTGGGAGTGCTCGTTGTGAGGTGTCTAAGAAGATGATCAGTGGATTCTTCCTATTTTTACTCTGCCCTCTAATTTTAAGATTTCTGCAGGGTTTTCACTTACGATTTTTTCAAGTATGGTGACCAAGCTTTCTGGAGGAGTTCAGGATTTTCAAGTAGTCTAATTCTTAGATCGTCTCTCCTTGATCTTTCTGTGTGGTTTTTTCCCTACTTTTGATTTTGTTTCAGTATTTCTTGTTGTCTCATTGAGTTGTTTTCTGTTTGACCCATTCTGATTTTTAGGGTAAGGCTTCCTGATGTTTATTTTAAAGTATTAATTCTTCTTGCCATTTATTCTTCCCTAGCTCTTCCATTTTATATGTCCTACTTGATCTCTTCCAGGTACACTTGTGGTTCTTGTGGACAGGGGATTTTTTTTTTGTCTGAGGCTCTACTTGGACTTGTTCACTCTTGGACATCTCTTGGTCCAAAGTATTTCTTCATTTCCTTTGACATTTTTTTCTGTTTACTTATATCGCCAGCATCCTTGTCTGTACTGGGGGCTTCTGCTTGAATCATACTCTACTGCTATACTCCTAGATGGTGTGGGCAGTCCCTGCTTGATTCTGAGGGTGGTAGCTGAGACCAGACCCCACCTTCCGCAGGTATCATTTGGCCTTGTCTGCTGCTGTGGGGCAGGCCCAGGTTGTGTGGATGCTGAGTTTGGCCAGGGTTGCCTGGAGGCTGCTGCTTGGGGCTTTTTTCTTATTCCAGAGCTTCCTTGCTGCTAGAAGCTTTGCCATTTGAACTTGGGAAAGAAGGTGTAGATTTTCATTACATTGAATGATCTTGCCATTTTGGTTAGGATTTTGTCATTTTAGAGAAGTGATACAATGTTTAATAACAAGTTCCAGATTAGAAATTATAAAAATCAAATAAAGGCCAGCTTTGTCATTAGTTTAAAAATTCGTATTTGCTATTGCATAAAGGGGTCATGGGTTCCTTTAGTCCAAAGTTGCCAAATTTTGAGTGTCATTTATTACATTTTATATTGACTTTTGTCTGAACTTTAATACATTATGATTTCTTTTTTTATTGGGCTTGTGGTTTCATTGGTTTAGAGAACTCTAGGGGCAGAAACTCCCTCTGCCAATGCAGGTTAGCAACTGCTCTGCCACTTGGTCTTTAAAAATTGTGTGAGAAATGAAGTGTCTTGTCCCAGTGCCATATAAATGTCAGAGGCAGAGCTTATACCCAACTCTTACTGTCTGTAAGGCTGACCTTTGGAGATTCTGTGAGCTACCCTAACAACGGTAGATCCCCTTCTTAATTTACCATATTTTCTGTTTTTTATGGACCAAAAGTTCATAGGAAACCACCATGATTAATCACAGGTTTTAGTATTTTTAAAATTCCAACGCATCAGTTCATTTGCTATTTTGGGGGGAAAAATTCCATTCTTCTTGGAACTTAAAGTATACACACAATATATGCAAATAGCTTGATTTAAAATGTGCTCTGTCACTATTCCACATTGTTGTTGTTGTTCAGTCATTTTTTGTTGTTCCTAGCTCTTCATGACCACATTTGGATTTTCTTGGCAAAGATACTGGAGTGGTTTGCTATTTCTTTCTCCAAATCATCTTACAGATAAGGGAACTGAGGCAAACAGGGTGAAGTGACTTGTCCAAGGTCACACAGCTAGTGTCTGAAGTGGGATTTAAACTCGGGTCTTTCTGATTCCAGGCCTGGCTTTCTCTCTGCTCTGCTACCTAGATGCCCCACCTTGCACGTAATTAGCTAGGAATAGGCATGAGCATTTTAACATTAGCACTTTGGAATGTACCTGTTACATTTTCTACTCTAATTTATTTCTTTATTAGATTTTGGTGCTCAACTTTTAATCAGCTTTATTTTCTGAACCTACATTTGATATTATGGGGGTTAGATAAGGTTCGGTCAATTCAGGAAATATTTATTAAGTGCCTGCTGCGTTGCCAGGCACTATACTAAGTGCTGGGGTTACAAAAAGAGGCAAAAGACAGACCTTCCCCTCAAGGATCTTACGGTCTAATGGGGGAGACAATATGCAAACAAATGTATATAAAGCAAGCTATAGGCAGGATAAATAGGAAGGAGTTAAAAGAGGGGAGGCACTGGAATTATGAAGGGTTGGGAAGGCTTCCTGTAGAAGGTGGGATTTTAGTTGAGGCCTAAAGAAGCCAAAGAGGTCTGTAGTAGGATTGGAGGAGGGAGAGCATTCCAGGCATAGAGGACAGGTACGGAAAATGTGCGGAGTTGTTTGTGAAACAGTCAGGAAGTGAGTGTCTCTAGATCAGTGGTTCTCAACCTTCCTAATGCCTCGATCCTTTAATACTGGCATGTGGGCGTGTCTGCATGTGGGCAGACCCACCTGGAGGTGGATAGAGGAGCTCGGTGTTGAGCGCGGAAATATGTGTTTTCCAATGGTCTTAGGAGACCCCTGGGACCCCTGTGAAAGAGTCGTTCAACCCCCAAAGGGGTCACAATGCATACGTTGGGAACCGCTGCTCTAGATTGAGGAGTACATGTTAGGGAGTAAGGTATAAGAAGACTGGAAAGGTAGCAAGGGAAAAGGTTATGAAGGACTTTGAATGCCAAATAGAGAATTTTTCTATTTGATCCTGAAGGCAGTATGAGCCATTGGAGTTTGTAGAATGTCATGATCAGATCTGCGTTTTAGGAAAATCCCTTTAGTGGCTAACATGGAGTGGGGAAAGACTTGAGGCAGGCCGGCCAACCACCCTGTTATTGCAATAACCCAGGCGTGAGGTGATGAGACCCTACACTAGAATGGTGTCAGTGTCAGAGGAGAGAAGGGGACATATTTGAGAAATGTTGCAAAGGTGAAATCAGTAGGCCTTAGCAACAACTTAAATATGGGGTGAGAGAGATTCCTAGCTTATTAGCCTGAGGGACTGGGAGGATGGTGTTGCCTTCTACAGCAATAGTAGTAAGTAGGAAGGGGAGGGGGATTAGGGGAAATGTAATAAATTCTGTTTTAGACATATTGAATTTAAGATGCCTATTGGACATACAGTTCAAGGTGTCTGAAAGGCAGTTGGAGATGCTCAATTGAGGGTCAGCAGAGAGACTGGAGCAGGATAGTTAGATATAAGAATTATCAGCATAGAGATGGTAATTAAGTCCAGTGGAGCGGATGAGAAAACCAGTGGCTTTAGTAGATTTGGGCCAGTGTTTCAGCAAAATAACCCTTGGAGTGTATGTAGAAAGAAGCATGATTCATTTCTGTCTCTTGGTACATCTCAAGAAAGGTCCAGTTATTATTTATTTATGCTATTAAAGCAATGAACCTTCTAGGGAGTGGGAGGTAAAATTCTGAAAAGGCCCCCAAGTTTATTTCCTAATCTGTTGTTGGCATGGCTTGGGAACATGTGCCTTCTAATTAAATTTAATAAATATTTATTGAGCCTTTTCTATACTAGTGGCACTGAACCAAGCATTGACAGGGATACGTGAAATATAAGATATCTTCCCTGGTTCCAAGGAACTTACCATCTGAGATGGAAAGGAGGGGATAAGGACCTGCCCCCATCCTCCCAAGCTAGAAATGATCCCTCTCGCCTTTCAATTTTCATTACATTTCCTTTGTTCCCCTTTGTTCATCATATTTTTCTTCATGTTAAAAAGAAAATAAAGATTTGTTTGAGCAATGATTGAAAGCCCAACTTACCTGGAGTGGAATTATATGAAAGATAGAGCTCAAGAGTTAAATCATTAGGGTCTTAAATGCCAAACTAAGGAGTTTGACTTTATTTTTATGAGTGAGAAGTTTCTGTGTATGTTATTAGTGTTAAGGATAAAGCCACCTGATTCACATAATTTGGTATTTTGATTAATTACATTACAACTGACTAATTATATTAATGACTCCCAGCAGAAACTTGAGCTTTATTTTAGATTTATTAGTGTTACAGTTGAAATAAAGGTGAAATGGGATACACAGATCTGAGCATGATCAGTTTATTGAAAAGGCATGAATTTGCCAATAAACAGGGTCTCAGCCACCTCAGAAAAACTAAGAACCTGAATGAGGGGGACGATTCTCTTTTATGACAAAAGGAGAAGCATCCAGAATAGAAGGCAGCATCACAGATAGGAAAACAATATTATTGACTACAAAGTCTGTGGCATCATAGGTATGAGGAACAACATCATTGGCTAGAAATTGGGAACCAGAGGCTAACAACAACCCCTCTTTCCATTCTGTTGCTAAGAACAGTTTAGCAGTAGTGAACCAGGCTTCCTTGGATAACAGACTAGACTTCCTGGCATCTACCTGCACCCTTCAAGGATAACAAATTTCTTGAAGCAAGAACAGAACAGTGATTAGCCCAGAAACTTAACATCTAAATTTAATTCAGAGACAATGAGCAATTTGTAGGAAAGCTGAATTTCCAAACTCAACTCTGAGCCAAATGAAACATGACTTAGGCAGTTACAAAAATGTTGGCAATGATACAGAATGAAATCCATAACAAAATAGAATCACTTGATTTTCCCAATTTTCATTAGATACCTTTATCTATTAGGCTTTCACTTCTGATTATACAATCCTAGATTTAGAACCCCCTCACTTTATAGATGAATAAAAAACTGAGACCAGAGAGAATAAGTGACCAGCAGAAGGGTGATGGGTAAGCAAAAGGCAGTTGGGATTCACGCTCGGGTCTCTAACTCCAGATCCAGAACCTTTTCCACAAGGACAGAAGTGTCACTTTGTCACTTGGATTCCAAGATGACCACTTGTGGTTGGATGACAAGATAAACAACTCATTTTTTCCTTCTATTTTTAGACTCTGAAGCGCCAAAGTATTCTGGCCCTTTCCTTCTTTAACAGCATCTTAGCTCATGGTGATCTTCGAAACAACAAACTTAATCAGCTCTCTGTTAACCTGTGGAATCTAGCCCAGAGGCATGGCTGTGCAGATACCAGGACCATGGTAAGGGTGGCACAGGAAACAACAGCTTTCCTCTTAAGCCACAAATGGTTTTACCATATATACGTAAGGGGATACCATGGAGCACTCTACAGGTGAGGAAGGCTTAAGAAAGAACTCAGAAGGTCCTTAGTAGAACCCTCCAGTATGAGAGGTGATGATAAATACCTGACAGCTCCCCAGTCTCATTACCTTTCAGAAAGGCCATGTGTCTTTGTGAGGTCACTTTCTTTGTAATCGGAACAGTGACAGTTGAAAAGTTTAGTAATTTTGGAAGAAAATGCTATGATCTCAAGCACCATCCTAATTTCTGGTAAAGCATGATGCATCCATCTTGACGGCACATATAACCCAGATAACTCACATCGAATTTTATTTAAAGGCTTTCTTTCCTCCTGCTTCCTTCAGAGTTCTTACCTGATGTTTTGGTGTTGGGGTTTTTTCTCTGGTTTTTTTTTTTGGCTCAGAAGTAGGCCTCTAGGCAAGAATGTATAAATTTACTCAGCTGATTTGGCAAGTACCTTAGGGGAGTTGGGCCTGAGAATTATGAACCAGAAGGAAATACTTCTTTATTTTTCCTTTTAGGTGAAAACTCTGGAATATATCAAGAAAAGAAGCAAACAACCAGGAATGACTCATTTGTCAGAACTGGCCCTCAGGCTCCCACTGCAAACTAGGACCTAACCAATACAGCCTCTTTCCTGAGCCCTGAGCCCAGGATTCTGTAGCTAAGCCAGCAAATACTTTATTATAGGCTCTCATTGGAATTTAGTCTTCTTTCATTTTAAGAATCCCTTAACATACAGTAGATTAGCTTTTATTTGGCATTGGCTTAAATATTCTGACAACAAAAATAAGGTTAAAATCAGATTTCATTATACCATCAATTCACATCTGCCAGTAAAGGGCATCTTGGTTTCCATTTGCAAGTAACCTTTTAGATCTCAGCGGGCAGCCTTCTAGTAAGTCTATAGGTCCTCTAAGAAGAAAAAACTAGTACACGTAAATGTAAAGAGCCTCCTAATTCCTTTTCTTTTTTAAAGGTAATCCTAAAATTCTTTCTGGAAAGGCAGTATGTGTTAGTCCTTAGAATGGAGGTAGGAAGAGCTGGTTGTAAATTATGTTTCAGATGCTTACTGCTCATGTGACAACAGCAAATTACTTAACCTCTCGGAGCCAGTTTCTTAATCAGTGAATACTTGTAGAACCTGCCTCACAGGATTTGTGAGACTAAAATGAGAAAATGTATATAAAAGGCTTTGTTTGCAAACTTGCATGTTTAAATTGTTATTATTTCAAGTCATCCCAGCATACTTATACCCATTCTCAATTTTTTGATCTATGAAAAACTAATTTCCATAAAACAGCCTTATTGAACTTTTTTAAAAAGGCTAACATATTAATAAGTAGATTCAAAACTACTTCCTTTGATTGTAATTTTCCACCCTAAAATCCGTGAACTTTGTGGGGTTTCTCTTTCCCTTGTACTGGACATGGTATCTAACATCAGAACTACTTGCACAGGAAAACATTCCATCCAGTAGTTGGGTAGTCATTTTATAGAAGAGTTTGAGTCAGAGTTGAAGAAGCAAAAACACATTTGGCAGACACAACTACAAAGAGAAAGCTAGTCTTGGCAATAAAAAAATTGAGCTATGGAGAGATCCTGGAAGCCCAGTTGATCAACCTATGAAATGCCCAGAAAAAGCTGTGTGAGGATTCAGTCCTAGAAGTTGAGTGGCTTTGGCCTTATGTCTAAGTATGTCGCTCTTTTCCATGGTTTGTGCCCATCCATTCATAGTTGTATTTCTGGCTAACCATGTCTCAGGTTTATGTGCAGGCAGGGGGACAATATTTTGTAGCTATACCATCTTAGTAAATGTCTTTGTAAAGGGTCACTTGTCTGCTGGTGGATTAAGGAAAGCACATGAGTTGAGGCTCTTTGGCTACAGTTGCAAGAATTGGTACCCAGAGAGTTCCCTTAGAAGCTTAAGGTAGAAAGTTTCTATAGGAGTAGTAGTCCAGAGCCAGTGCCATGTGCATATTCTGTTGGTTATGATCAAGGGAGTTTGATGTGGAAAGACATGAATCAGGAGACTTGAATTTAAATACAACTTTGCCATTTATTACCTGTGTGATTTTGGGCCTAAGTTTCTTCATCTGTGAAATGACTAGACTTCATGTTCCTAAATACAGTATGTTCCAAAATTCAGAATGCTATTCAAACTTAAAATGGCACTAAGATCCCAGGTTACCCTGTATAATCTAGAGGAACAACTGATGAATTTTATAATTTTTGTTTCATAAATTTTCAGTTACCTGGGAGAATGATTTTCTTCCATTGTGACAATGTGAGCAAAACTAAGTGAAGTGATCTTTCAAACCTGTGTGCTTTTGTTTCCCAAACACGTTACCAGATAAATAAGTCATTCTCTCAAACCACAGTTAGAATTTGCTGTTAGGAGTATAAGCATCTTTTAATGATAATCCAGGCTGTTTCTTACAAGGAGACATTAACATGAATTGCATTCTTAACCAAAGGAGTTTAGGGATAAACACTGGACCTTTGTCTTAATGGTATAAGGCAGCGGTTCTCAACCTGTGGGTCGCAACCCCTTTGGGGGTCAAATGACCCTTTCACTGGGGTCACAGGGGTTGTCTAAGACCATCAGAAAACACATATTTCCGATGGTCTTAGGAACTGAGACACCACTCCTCTATCCATCTCTAGGCGGGTCTGCCCATATGCAGATATGCCCACATACGAGTATTAAAGGTTTGCGGCATTAGGAAGGTTGAGAACCACTGGTATAAGGAGTTCCCAGATGAGGAAACTTTCTACCAAGGTATATATAGTCTCAAGAGAGTTGTTTGTATCACTGAGAGGTTAAGTGACTTGCCCAGCGTCAGAGCCATGATCTAAATCTTCCTGGCTGTTAGTCCTGCTATTATAACATACTCTTCAGAGGATGAAATGGGATCTGAAGGATTTGGGAGTTCTATGTTGTTATTTACATACAAACTGTACTTAAAAATAGGATAACCATTTGAAGGTTGGGGGAACTGAGCAGCATGGAAGTATTAAATGCCAGTGGCATCTGCCTTCTCTAACATGGAGAGTAGCTAGGGAGAAACTGTACAGTCATCCCTGGTAGCACAATGGATAAAGTGCCAGCCTTGGAGTTAGGAGGACCTGAATTCAAATCCAGTCTTGGACGCCTTCTAGCTGTGTGACCCTGGGCAAGTCAGTTAACCCTATTTGCCTCAGTTTCCTCATCTGTAAAATGAGCTGGAGAGGGAAATGGCCAACTACTCCAGTATCTTTGCTAAGAAAACCCCAAATGGGGTCACAGAGAATCAGATGTGACTGAAATGACTCAACAGCAAGAACAAAGGAAGAGAAGAAAAATGCCAAGATTATTTTCACACAAAAACAACCTCCAAACCATCATCACTTTATATGCTCCTTAATTATGTGGCTTTTACACGTGTGCTCAGTAAAATTTTTAAAATCCTAGTTGGATCTGGCTCCGCACAAAGATCAGTTGGGGAGGAAAATATTGAGCATATGTACAACATTCATTTCCTGCAAGCTGCACTCGTTGGACTAGACGCCACTATCATTGTGCTCCTAGGAAACTCACCATCCTGTAAGACTTGACTCAGCTTTGACACTGACCTCAGCAGTGTCCTCTGCTTCTATGACTAGAGGGTAGAGCAAAGAACTCTCCCCAAAGCTTCCATTTAAAGAGGACTCAGAACAGTTAACTCTTCACTTTCCATCAGCTATGCTCCTTAGACTGAACTCTACCATGTCCTGTCCCCCAACCTTTCCCTCATGCCCTTTTTAGCTTTCTTTGCATGTGCTGTCTTCACCCATTAGGTGTAAGCTCTTTGAGGGTATGGACTGTCTTTCTGTATTTGTGCCCCTGGAGTTTTAGCACAGTGCTTGGCAGGCACATAATTAGCTCTTTATAAATGTTTCTTGATTTCTAGTTAGATCTTGCTACTCACATAGAACAGTTGGGAAGGCTTTGCATTAAGTACAATACAGTATTTATCCCAAGAAACTGCAAATTAGTAAAACTGCTACTTTTTAGCCTTAGAAAAATAGGTATTATATACGGTATACATAAATCTAATCCATTTTTACATCTGTGTGGATGAAGGATTGTTGTATATGACCAAGAAATATTTGCAAAGAACCTTACATACAGTAGAGGCGGGGAAATCTAGTTTTTGTACAGTCTGCTCGGCTGATAATCAAGCAGATCTCTGGCCAACAATAATCTAGTTCCAGTTAGGACTGCCATTTTGCTTAGTTCAGAGGTAAATTTGGAAAACAACCTTTTCTGCTCACCTTTCTGAGCCTGAAAAGTTGCAGAAAGCAAAAGTGAGACACTACAGAGGTGGCCAGTTGATACACTCTCATTCAAGAAAGGAACTCAGTCATTAGTAATGTAATGACATCTAGAATGCAATGACATTCAAAAAGATTCTGAACATGTAATATTTGTAAGGCATAAGAATTTTCTTAGTGAATCTAGAGATGAAAGATTAAAGAAAGCAACAAGGATTTTTACCCACTGGAGGAACTAGCTCTGGGTGGGTGGGACTATAATAAATGAAAGAGCAAGGACCACTTAACTTTCCCTACTATCTGCAAACTAGAACCAAAAAATAAACAAACAAAAAACCCAATCAACTGAGGTGTTGGGACACAAGAAAAGTAGCAAGATGGTAAGAAAGCACATAGCTGACCTTGATGAGTTTGTCACTGAGCCCAGAGACTACTGAAAAAACCCAGCAGATGGAATTGCTGAGGACCTGCCACTTATTTCTGAAGGACCTTGGTGAACCAGGGACATAAGATTTGAGATGGGCAAATGTTCTGATTTTCAAAGAAGAGAATGAAGACTACAAAATGCAGGCTAGAGAACTTTGTTTCCTTGAGAAATCCTAGAATGTACTGAAGTGATGGTTAGCAAACTTCACCTATGAGAAGCAGTGACCACAAAGACTCATGACGATTAAAAACAACAAAAACCAAGCGGCATCACATCACAATCCTAAAGCTGCAAGAAACCCTTCATTTTACAGGTGGGGAGCCAAGACCCATACCAGAAGCAGAATTTGAACCCAGTCCCGAGTGGCCACACCAGTACATTTCCTTTTTATTTGATGGGGTTACTAAACTGGTAGACTAAGGGAACATTATATTCAGACATCTGCAAAGCATGCAGCAAAGTCTCTAGGCTATTCTGCTGGAAAACATGGAGATATGAATTGGATGGTGGTACGTTTGGGTGAATCTGTAAATGGTTGAATGGCTGTACCCATAATGGTTAAACAGAAAGGTCTCTGGGGAGTGTGCCACAGACCCAGGGTTGGCCTCCTGCGGCTTTAACATTTTTAGCAATGATTTGGGTAGAAAAAGAGACCATGCTTATCAGATTTGTAAAGGACAAAAAATTGGGGGAATAACTAACACATTGAATGATGGGATTGAAAAAGATCTTGACAAGCTGGATTACTGGGTCTAATCTTGATGAAATTTAATAAGGAAAAATGTAAAGTCTTCACACTTGGCTTTAAAACAATCAACTTCAAAAGTACAAGATAGGGAGAAATATGCTAAAAAAAAAGTCTGGGAATTTTACAGGACTGTAAGCTCAATGAGCTTTTGGCAGCCTACAAAGAAAGAGATAAGCCACTACTATCTGGCAGACACTGTGCTATGTGTGTTACAAACACCCGAGTTGATTCTCATGACTGTCCTGTGAGGTAGGTGCTATTATCTCCACTTTATAGATGAGGGCACTGAGGCAGCTAGAAATTAAGTGACTTGCCCAAGGTCACA
This sequence comes from Pseudochirops cupreus, assembly GCA_028627135.1. NCBI lineage: Eukaryota > Metazoa > Chordata > Mammalia > Diprotodontia > Pseudocheiridae > Pseudochirops > Pseudochirops cupreus. The sequence goes on along the minus strand of CM053583.1, from coordinate 256,787,413 downwards.
CAGTTGGAAGTGTCTAAGAAGTTCTCTCTAACTCCAGGCCCAACACTCTAATCACTGGGCCACCCAGCTGCCTCTGGAGTACTGGGTTCACTTCTAAGAGTCACAGTTTAGGAAGAACATTAATAAAGAGTCTTGAGTCTGTGATAGTAGGACTGAAGGAAATAGGAAGAAAACAACAGGAAATATGGTCACAAGTCTTCTAGTGCTTAAAGGCTGGCCTGGGGGAAGATGAATGGGTCCCAAAGGCCAGAACTAGGAAGTCTTGGAATTTGCAAAGGATCCAACCGAGGTCTGATGTTAGGAAATTTTCCCTTATAATCAGAGCTATCCTAAGTAGAAAGGGTCACCTTAGAAGAAGTACTGGTTTCCCCTCGAATGGAGGTTTTCATGCAAAAGCCAGCTTTTGGGGAATGTTGTAGGGGGGATTTTTGTTCAAAGGCTGACCAACCTCCAAAATCCCTACTGACTCAGATCTGTGATTTATTGTAAGGCTTGATCCATAAAGATTAGAGTACAAAAGAGATTTGAAACAAACAACCCTGCCATATCCTAACCCGTAAAAATGAACAAAACCACTAAACCTTGTTACTTCTGAATGTCCCTAAAACTGTTGCCTAGCATTTAAAATTAAGGCAGTTGAAAAAGCTAAATCCAAACTTTAAAAAACAGAAGAAGTGTGATCAGCACAATGACCAACCATGATGCCAGAGGATCATGAAGCACTCTGACAGGTGATGGATTCAAAATGAAACATGTATTTCTGCACGTGGCCAGCATGGGAATTTATTTTACTTAACTATGCTTACTTATTACAAGGGTTTTGTTTTTTCATGTTGTTCCAAAGAGGGGCAGATGAGAGGGAAACAAATTAGATTTCTGTTAATTGAAAAATAAAATTTAAAGAAAAAAGTTCATTTTTAGAAATGCTGAGACATTTAATGTCAAAGTCTAGCTATAATTTTCCTACAGCATTTCATGATAGCTCATTTTCCCAGAGCTATGTTCTAGTGCCCAGGTAAAACAAACAAAAATTACTCGACTGTTACATTTTTGTCATTATCAAATCCTAGCTGTAAAAGGGCCCAGAGCCCAGGTCACAAGTTTAGCATGGGGCGAAGCAACTTTAAGAAGATACTAGCATACTGTGGCCTATATTAGTGCAGAATAATTTTGAATGCTAAACCTAAAAGGATCTTTAATAATAGAAATACTATGTTTGCTTTTATAATGCAGATTACCCTCCAGCCCCTCGAGGGACTTTGAAATTCCAACCAACTGAAGCTCCTGATGACTTGATATTGAAAAAAGCAGCTCAACCTTTAACTTGTGTAACAGAAAGCCTAAAAACAACTTGGGTGATTTTGGGAGGAAGGGAAAACAAGACACCGTTAATCATTAAATTTTACAGATCTGGATGCATTTCTGTCTATATAAAATAATTTGGTTTTGTTTGGAGAAGCTGAATAGCCAAGTCCAACTCCACGCTGATGCTTCCAGCTCATTGCTCTGTCAAACTCCACTTGCAGATTTTGCTGTAAGGCGTCAGCGGCCTGCTTATTCAGAGCCATGTTTGGTTTCCTGAGGGTGCCTGGGGAACTGCTGAGAGATGGGGAAGAATTCTTAAAGCCTCCCATAAGTCTGAGAAATTTCATCTTTTGGTCCGAATTTTCAAAAGTAGCTGTATCCCATTGGCCAAACTGTGTAGGCTGTTTAAAAAGAAACAAAACAAAACAAAAAACCAAATAAGGTTATCTTCCTTGGCTTAGAACTACAATCTTCTTTCCCTGTTTCACATCTTCAGATCCTCATGATGCTATCCTTTGTCTGTACAGTAGAGCAACAAGGGGTCTTCTGAGTTTGTCCAGGAATGGGAATGATTTTGCCCTGAATAATTTGCTGTTTAGCTCGGTCCTTGTGACCAATGGCATACAACTGACATGATTAACCAAAAAAATGGGATATGAAGCAATGGTCTGTAAGCAGTAGTTTTCTGTGTCAAACTAATGTGTTTGGGGGTTGGAACTCTGACTTTAAGCTTGGTTTAGCACCAAATGAAAGAACAGGTCTTAGAACCCCTCTTGCATGCACAAAGTTTTGGGAACAGCCACCTCTCTGGGCTAGAAGGGGTTCCCTTGCCTCGAAGCAACAAGAATCTTTGCCTTTTGACGTGGTGCTAAGAGTTCTGCTCCTTGGGCCTCCCAAAGCTAACTGACAAAAGAAAGTAAAACCCTTCCAGATTTTTCCTTTCCCTCAAACTCCATGCCCCTCAGTACTTGTAGGAAGTAGGTCCTTCTGAAGGCTGTCTGTCCCATCTTACTGGGCAGTCTCCTTCCTTTCTCAGAGGTTTTCCAAAGTGTTCTCTGAGAAGGGAACCAGTCTTTAAAAGGTTTTCTCTCACTCAAGATAGCCTGACCCAGGAAAAGGCTGGATGTGGCTCAAGAAGAACAAAGGGGCCCTAAGAACCTGAGTGCCCAAGTTACCATCTTTGGAGAACTTAGAAAAACTGCCTTCTTTCTGTTAATACAATCCTTTCCTGGAAATGGGATCTTTGGTTTTGGTCTGTCAGATTTAGTTATGATACCAGCACTGAATGCAGGGGATTCATGTTAATTTAGGAACCACTGATTGATTTTAAACATTAGGAATCTCTCGAGTAAGAGGTTCCTACTTTTATCCTAAGGATAATCAGTGCCCAGTGAATGGGAATTTGATACCTATATGGAGGATTCTTAATATTTCTATTTAATGTTGGCCCCCTCATTTTCTCTTCAGGTACGTAGGGTCATTCATTAATCATTAATAATGGATTATTTCCATTCTTTCAGTCATATTTTCATAAACAGTGAATATATATTAAGTCACTGAAAAGAATAAGAAAAATAGAAGCTGGATTTAAAAATGCAACCATAAGTCCACAGTGCATTCCCACTGCAGTGAGACCGGGGCTCTGACTGTTAAGAGCTGGAAGGGAAACTCCTTGTCTGGCCTCTTACCTTCATTATATAGTACTCTAAAATCTATAAGCCACTGAACTTCCAACAACTAGATTGGGGGGGAGGGTATTTTTGGAGGGGGAAAGCAGGGCAATGGGGTTAAGTAACTTGCCCAAGGTCACACAGCTAGTAAGTGTGAAGTGTCTGAGGCCAGATTTGAACTCAGGTCCTCTTGATTCCAGGGCCAGTGCTGTACTCACGGCACCCACTAGCTGCCCCTAACTAGAAGATTTTAAAGATGGTATCTGGGGAGGGAAAGCATCACTATCTGGCCCCTGGCCCCTTCCTCCAACAGAGAGAACAGCTGAGCTGGTTTTAGAACATTCAGGCATCCTAGTCCTGGCCCAATGTTCTTTCCACCAGACCATCTTGCCTCCCTAACCAGAGAACAAATAGTAATCCCTTCTGCAAGTTTGCTAAAATGGGACAGCAACATAAATCCAACTGCTTTATATCATACATGGAATGGGCAAGGGGTTCTGCAATTTGAGCCGGACTGGCCAGCACACCTCTGAGCTCCCATATTGTATGAGAATTTCCCCCTATAAAACCAAATGTCAGCCTCTATTCATTTCTCTGTCAACTAGGGGAGAAATATATTTGCAGGTTGGTCAAACAGCTGCCTTAATTTAACGTGTGACATACTTTCCTGGGGCTGAGGACTCAGGCAGCACAGATGCAAGAATAATTACAGCTTTCCAAACCCTGCAATTTCTGAAGTGAACTGCTGAAATTACATTGCATTCAGCTTTTAAGACAGCCTTTCCAGCCTGCTCCTTATAGAGCAGGCAAATTAGTCTTGTGCCAGATTTTCTCCCTCAGGGTCAATAACATTATCAGAAGCCACTGAATGACTTTAGAGCCACTGGGACATTTATGTCTGTATAACCTATCTGAAGAAATGCAGCCACAGCGACTACATGCCCAATGGTTCCTTTCCGTGTGATTTCTAAGACACTGCTTGTGGCTAGTCATGCTAGCAGCTTTCAGCCTGGCTATGAATAAAGCCAATCCATGGTGCTACTAACACCAGTCTCAGAAAAAGCCAACAAAGAAGGCAGCTGATGTGGCCCTGTAACTGCTGAACACTATGGGATGACAAGAAGCAAAGACAGGAGAGATGTGGGGGATTCCAAATTCAAAGCTGAACCATCAAGGTGAGACACAGGGAAAAGAGCCAAACTCAGTTTCCTCTATTCCCAGAATGTGGGTGACATAGGTGAGGCCTGTGACAGCCATTGCAATAACAGGATGCAGAAGCTACCAGGTTCCCTTTGGGTGTTTCCTCTCTGTTCCTGACATTTGCAGGAAATGGTTCCCCCCATGAGCAGCTCCCACCCAGTCAAAACTAGCCCCATGCTTGAGTGAGACGGCTCTTTTTAACTAATCCTTAGGTACTTCTGACCTCGCTAGGAAACTTCCCATCAAAACTGCTTAGAAAGAAAGTGCCAAAGCCCCAGTGGAAAGATGCCCACCCAACAGCCCCTTCATTTTCCCCCTTTCTTTTTGCACTTTGCCCAGTGGCCTTTCTGATGATCAGCAGAAGTGACTTAAGTCATTTATATTCCAAAACGTTCTACAGTCAAAAATAAGACAGCAAGGTCTTTGTTGCTAACCTATCTCAGCTACCTCTCCAAGGTGGGTACAAGGCAAATACTATTTTTCTGAACTAATGATGGAAATTAAGCACAATTCCCACTGCTGAGGGAGCAGGGCAGTCATACTGTGCTGTCTCTGAGGATTGGACTAATTTGTTCTATTGCATGAACTCAAATTTGCAATCCAAAGACAGACTGGTATACCAAAAGGGGAGCATGACTAGCATGCTGAAGAGAGAGCATGGCTACTCTCCGACATCATCCTGCAAAAGAACCAAGTCCAGTTTCATACATACCTCTTCCACTCTGGTTTCAAGAGCTTCAGTTTTCCCAGATTCTCTATCAATCTCTTCTTGCAAGGCCTTTCTCCTAACCTAAGTGAAAAAGGAAAGCAAAGAAATGGAAGTTAAAGAGATACCAATGTTCTAAGGGACATCTAAACGATTAAAGGAAGGCCAAGGCTTGGGGAGGGAAGAGAGAAAGGGCAAAACCTTCTGTAGCTTCATTACAATAAAATGATACAGTGTGTTTCATCAGTTAATGGATATATAAATAAGAGTGGATTTTTAATGGAGAAGAAGGGATTCTTTAATGTCTTGAGACTTTGTGATTCCCAACACAAAGTAGGAATAGTTCACAGTTACACCTCATTTTATCAGACAGGGAAATCAGCTAGTTCACATAAGTAAATTTCCCAGATAACAAACCTCCCCTCCTTGAGTGACAAATCTTTATTTTAACCATTTTAGATTTATTATGCAAAACACATATCCTTGCTTTCTCAAACAGAATATAATGCTGCTTTTCTTTAATGACTCAGTGTCTTCATTACTACACGATTGTGCTATAATGCAATAGTTTTGATGTCCTTTCCCTTATATAGCATCCTCTGTTCATATTCCTGCCTTTATCCTTCCTGTCTGACAAAGGTGATACTTTTATTTAAATTCAAAAAATGAGCTATTCTTATATGCAGTTTTGTGATAATTTTTTTTCCAGGGGCTCAAATCTATTATGCTTCTCAAATGACTGGATTCAATCTGCATACCTATATATGTACAAGTAGTTTTTCCTTATTCTTTGAGGCCCAGGGACTGTTTTTGCTTTTTCTCTGTACCTCTGGTACTTAAACACAGTGCCTGGCATATGGTTAGCAATTAATAAAATGCTTGTAGGAGGGAGTGACAGGGAGAGAATTTGGAACTCAAAATCCAAAAAGAATACAAAAAATAGTAAAATGAGAACCCCCAAATAAATAAATGAATAATGCAGTGCTTGTTTTACTAACTGGCGAGAGTTACTAAATATCCAAATAATTGGATATTATTTTATTATATATTATATATATATATACATATTATATATTATATGCACCAAAAAGCCTAGGCAAGTAGTTCTAAACTCAGATAAATCAACGGTTTGTAACTGTGACTCTAGACAACTTGTCTCTAAGTCTCTCCCCTCTCAGGGCCTTGGGTCCCTATCCCATAAAGCTGAAGCACTGAAATAAGATAGCAAGAACCATGATCATCCTTCAATTTAAAAAAATACCTAATTCAGTTTTTAAAAAAAGACAAACTGGAACAGGCCCACTAGTCACTTCTTTCTCAGAGTGAGGCCAAGTTTTCCCAAACCAACACTTGAACTGTGCCTGCAGAGGAGTCTCATCTATAGCAGATTAATATATTTTCCAAATTCTACTACTTGTAATTCTACAAATCCCACCCTGTCATCTCATAAGGCAACTGGGGACTTCTGTTACAGAGACTGTGACTCATGCACACAGGGGCAGTAACTGGCACTAATGTGTTAAAGGCTGGATGGCAATGCACGTTAGCAGATGCTACTGTACCGTATCTATGGTGACTTCATCCAAGTTTCCCTTTTTTTCAGATACCACTTCCAAGTCTGATTCATGTGCCTGAATAGTAAAAGCAAAAACTCATGTGACACGTGCAAGTATGTGTACATAGGCAAAGGTCTTCAACAGCCCAGTATTAAGAGGTGGAAAAGTGCAATGGAGACAAATTCTACCTGACCTCCTTGGAAAACAAGCACAAGCACTGGCATGCTATGCCAGAAACATGTTATCTCTAAAGATCAAGACAGGGACCAATAGTGCAATTACCCCATCTGAAGAAACACAAGCATTGAAGGGAGAACTGTCAGGGAGGCCAGGAAGCCTAGTCAGGCTCAGTGCCCGGGCCCAACATCATAGCTTATTAGGCAGCCTAAGGCACAGTAAAAGGCCCTGACAGCCAGGAACGAGGATAGAGGCCGAGCAAAAGCAGAGGCCGGGTGACCACAAAAGGTCAGTGATGTTAGAGAGTATTCCTGCTCAAGTACGGGAGAGGCAGTGTGGTATAATGGAAAGAATAATGGATTAAAGAGGCCTTTGGGTTTGAATCTCACTTCGCATATTTGCTAGCTGTGACCATGATCAAGTCACCCAAACTCTGAGACCCTCGGTTTGTCTATGAGACTGAGTTAATACCCATAGTACCTGCCTCACTGAGGTGTGTAGATCAAATGAATTAATACATGTAAAAAGCCTTGTGAACATCAAAACACTCTACACCTAACAGCAAAGAAGAAGTGTGGGCCTCAGCTCATATTGGCAGTGCATCCCCAAGCAAGTCACTTAATCTCTCAGTGCCCCTGAAACTGAGATTATAAAAGAAAGAACAGCCAGAGACTGATGATGGCAGAGGAGTTTCCTCATTGGGAGTTTACGAAACTGCAGTTCCAGCCCATAAATATTAGCAGGCACTAAGACTGGACTAGCCTTGGAAGTCCCCTGCAACTCTGAGAGTGGTGTGAAGACGGGAAGCAAAGACAGAAGCGACCTAACAATCACAATAAACCAAACGGGAAATAATAACTAAGACATAACCTTTAGCCAGGCTGACTAGAAGGTTTATTTTTAGCTTTTAAAAAGCAAAAAAATAACCTATAAAAAAAGTTGAAAATTTGGTTGACTTTTCTCTCTTGCCCACATAAAGAGCCTTTGAGTCCTTGACTTACACCACCGCCCCGACAAGAAGCAAGTGCAGAAACTTTAATCTTCAAGCAACTACCTGAAGTCCTCAAAAGGCCCATCTGGAGCTGTGGGTCGTTTCTTCCTAGACAGTCCAGTCTTCTCTCTTCTCATTTCCATTACGAAAGGTAAAGGTCAAAGAGCTGTAAAAACTAAACCCAACAGGACCTGGGGCAGAGCTCCCAGTTCTACAAAGGGAAAGGGAGCCACGGTACCTCCTGTTTACTTCTTAGAAATCCGAGACTCTCTTCCCCTTCTCCAATTATGGCTCACAAACCAACGCCACACCTTTTGGTGGGTAAGTGACAGACCGCAGGACACATTAAGACTCACATTCTCAGACATTAACATTTCCACACACATCTACTTTGCTTAACTATACTTATTTCTTACAAGGTTCTTATTTTGGTGGGAGAAGGAAAAATGTGGGCAGGGCGGAGTGATAGTGATGTGAGAAAAAGAGAGAAAATAGAAATCAATGAAACATTTAATACTAAGAAGAGGGAAGTTCAGAAAAAGAGATAAGCAGGGTCATGTTATTATTACCACAATAAACTTAACATGTTTAAAAAAAAACTCCCTGATGTCATGGTTTTCTTCGAGAATGAAGGACAAATAACACACACAACAGTTTCATATATAATCCCTTTTTCTGGCCTCTAGATCAGTAGAAATTTCCATATCTATTCATTATTTACTAGTTTGTAATTAAGAAATTATTTAAGTAAACACCACAAACCTTGAGTACCCTCCACAGTCAGTTTCAGTCACATCTCCAGCTGTGGGGGAGGTGCTAGATTACCCAAAACCACTTGGAATTACAGTTTCCAATCCAAACACAGCCCAGGGTAAATTCGTTTACCTTTCACTGTCCTAGTGGGACAGGAAACAGCCTATTTCTTGGAGCCATATGCCCTCTTTACTTTCCAGTTCGCCATTTCCCCCACCCTCCAACTGAAATCAATGATGGAGAATGTGCGGCTGACTGCCTTCTCAATCACAACAGCAAATCCTAGCTCTCTCAACAGCTTTTATGATTTAGGACCGACACATCAGACATGGGCAATGGTCAGGGGTCTGTCAGTGGGAAGGGGTTCCGACGTTCTCCTCTTTTCCTTCCCAGGCCACAGAGCAGAGGCTGGACTGCCTTATCCTCCAGGCCACACCTCTCACTCGTCTTTCATTATCTCATCTCCACAAGCAACTGAAGAAATCCAAATAACGAGTGCAAAATTGCTGCAGCTCCGCAATGTGGGCAACTTAATTAGAAAATTCATCAGGATAAAATTTTCTTGACCTTCATCCAAGGTCAAAAAGAAAAACCTCCCGCATTAAACGCCACACAAATTATCCAGTGTTATGCATCCATTCCACTTAAAAGACCAAGAGCCAGTTTCCCTGTCTTTGGGGAGACTAATGGCAGGTGTCTCTTGGACAGGAGGACGGCCCCTTAAACTGCACGTACAGAACATGATTTATGTTGTTTCTCTTCAACCAAAGAAAGGGAGTTTCCACGTTCCCCTGTCCTCATAACACACTCATCCTGAGGAAGCAGGAAAGTGCTCAGTCATCTGGTACACATTTTATACTAAGGAGCCAATCATCTGGGGTAAAGTGAAAGGGTTGGGCTCGAGGCCACATGACCCTATTGTTCTAATGGTCTCAGAACTTCTGGCCCTCATTGAGATGTTTCTTCTGACAATGGGGAGGAGGCACTAGTGATCTCTAGTACCAAAATCTTGCATCTTCTGCTGCAAAGGGGTCAGGGGATGTCTGTTACTCACTCGGACACATAAATGTATCCAGACACATCCCACCTCTACTCCAAAATCTTCAGTGGCCACTAACATCTACAGAGGAGGGTCCAAGCCCCTTTGTTGGACACTGAGAACCCCCACAATTGGGCACCGCTATCTTTCTGGTCTTACGTCATGTCACTCGCCTCCATCTGAGCCATGTTTCAGCCAAACTGGGGTACTCTCTCCCAACCCCCTGAAAATCCCGTGTTTCCTCCCCAGAAGGGCTTTCCTGGTGCTGTTCCCTCTGCCTGGGCAGTGTTCTGCACTCTCTCTCAGCATTCCAAATCAAGGGGCAAGTAGATGGTGCAATAAATAGAGCACCAGCCTGGAATAAGGAAGACCCGAGTTCAAATCCAGCCTCGGACACTTGACACTTAACTAGCTGTGTGACCTCGGGCAAGTCACTTAGCCCTGATTGCCTTGCCTTCCCCCCTAAAACAAAAAAAATCCAAATCAAATGCCTCTTCTTCCATGATACTAACCCACCTCTCTTGACTTGAGTCAGAGGCCTGTGGATGGCAAGCTGGAAGGGATAAGATCACCTAGTAAAACCCTCTCGTTTTATATCTAAGCAAACTGAGCCTCAGAGAGGAGCAATGTCTTACACAGCAGAAAGGGTCCTCCGACTCCAAACCCACTTCTCTTTCCAGGATGCCACACTGCCTCCCACTGTGATGACCTCCCAAAGCACTGACTGGGAAACCTTTAGTGCTTTACTATGTACTGTAGATTTCCTTTTTCTACTCCCCCACCAGGTGGTAAGCTCCAAGAGGGCACCAAACATCTCCGTTTAGCACAATGCTCTGCATCAAGTTCAGTGACAGCCCCCGGGGAAAAAATTTCAGGTGAATTGGCAACTTTTCTTCCTGAACTACTTGGAGGTTTCTTACTAAAAACAAAAACAGAAAATAAACACACACACATATCCTGCCTCAGATATTCTTCTCTTGTTCCCTATGAGCTTTCATTTCTTTAAATATGATTACCATTGGGGCAGCTAGTTGGTGCAGTGAATAAAGCATGGGCCCTGGAAGCAGGAGGACCTGAATTCAAATGCAGCCTCAGATGCTTAATATCTACTAGCCGTGTGACCTTGGGCAAGTCACTTAACCCCAACTGCCTCTCCAAAAAGCAAAAAAAAAAAAAGATTACCATGATAATTCCGTAAATCATATCTAATACCCCTGCATGTTCATAAACAGTACCCTCAGAACCATAAAAGAGTCCTCTAAGAGTACTGATTATATTGCATTTCCCAGTTCTCCCCTTTTGACACCAAGAGAGGAAAAGAGATTAAAAATTTTTCCCTTTTCTCCCCTACAGATTCTAAATTTCCAAAAGTGTACATTTCTACTTATGTATTTTTTTTAAAGGCCCAGAAGGAATTCCTAGGAACATCTACCCAGGGTTAAGCCTGGAATGCACTTGGTCCTCCATTCCCATAGTGTTAAACTCAAACAGAAACAGGGTCTATTACATAAGGATCATACACTCTGTTTGGTGTTTGGCCACATATTTACCATCTCTGCTCTTTATCATTCGTTTCCTCAAAAAATTTCTCCCTATACATCAGAAGGCTGAGCTTTGGTTTAGACCCAGAAGCCCTGAGTTCTAATTTTTGCCCTGCTATGTATCACTGTTGGAAAGCCTGCTTACATTTCAGCTACTTCACTTTCTTTTCCCTATCCATGAAATAGGCATATCCTTCCCTTGCTTAATTAGAGGAGAACTTTGTATTTGGGCCTCTCAGAACTTCTTATGCCTTTGTGCAACAATGAGCCTTTTCTTTTTTTTTTTTGGTGGACAAAAAATATTTTACAAAAGCTAAGAAACTAACTGGTAAGGCTCATAAGAATCTCATGGTTATTCCCCTGACCAAGGAAGCCAGCAGGTCCTGGGCATATAAGGATAGTGGCCTCCTTCTATGTTTGCTTTTGGGGGCCAGATGGCAGTTTTGGCACAACTAGCCCAGTGGCCAAGGTTGACCAGGAGGGAAGAAGTTCCTGAGTAGTTTCCAATGGAACATAGACAAAGTTCAAGTCACATCATTCTGGAAACAAAGCCGAAGGGGAACATGACTGAGGACCATAAAATTAAGCACAAAGGCCTGTGCACCTAAAACTGTGAACAACAGAACAGCTTCATCCATATCCTATTCTTGTCCTGAAGTAGAAAGTATCAGGTCAAATAAAGGGACACAAATTAACAGAAATTTTAAAGCTGAAAAGAGTCTCAGAAGCCAGTTTAAACCAATTACATTTTTTATCATGAAGCCCAAAGAGTTGAAACACCTTGACCAAGTGACCCTCAACACAGAAAAAAACTAGACTCCTAGGATGGGGTCAGGCTGAGAATGCCAACAGGAGCAAAGAGGATAAATCCCATCAACAGAAGCTCCAGAACTCTAAAGATGAAGCCATTGCGGGAAACCCCCATGTTCTTCTCTGAACCACTTGCCCCTAGTGCCCACAGGGTCAGTCCAATCAGGGGCAAATCTTTCATCCTATAGGGAAAGGGGGCACATGCACGCACAGATATCTCTATGGGCCCTTTGCCTTTCTCTAGACAACAAAGGCCCAGACTCTAACGGGACATAGGCCAAGAGCCTTAACATGTCTACTCTGAGTCAGCTTCAGGAAAAGACTTACCTTGTCTGGGCCTTGAGGGTTCTGCATCACTTTCCTACCTACTGTTGTCTTCTTCTTCTTCGGAGCAGGTTCCTCAGTAGAGGGCGGCTCTATCTGTGTCTTAGATTTTTTTTCTTTCTTTTTGATATTCCTGGGGCTGTCTGCTAGGGGGACACATTCTGTCAATTCGGCCTTGGGCTGCTTCTTTTTGTGGCCTTTCTTTCTGCAGCTGCTGAAGGCACTGGGATCCTCTATGTGGTCCTCATCAACGGGCACTTTATCAGTTCTATCATGCTCCTCATCTTCCTTCTCCTCTGCCCTGTAAGTCTTCTTCTTTTTCTTTTTCTTCTTCTTGGTGCCAGAGTCCCTGAGGCTGCTGGGGTCCTGCTTCTCCTCTCCTTCCTTCATGGGGTCAGGAAGGACCTCCTTGGGGTCCTGCTCCCTAAAGCTCTCCTGATCTGACCTTTTATCCTTTTTCCGTTTTTTAGGTTTTCTGACAAAGCGCCCTTCCAGTTCCACATCTACACCTGTCTCTTCTCCTGGGGGGTGAGAGAGGGATGATTTTGTTTTCTTTCTCTTTCCTTGACATGGGAGCTCAAGTGGATTTGGAAGCAGCTCCTTCCTGCTATGATGCTTCTTCGGAGAGCTGCTTCTGCCTATGGGCTCTGCCTCCATGCCATCTTCATGGGGGGCTCTGTCTAGGCTCTCTGTTTCTTGGGTTTTCTTTTTTTTCTTCTTCTTTTTCAGCAGAGGTGTCTCTGGAATCATGTCTGGGGGGACCAAACTCTTCTGGGATGATTTTGTTTTAACAAGAGGTTCCACATCCAAGGCATTCTCTTCCACTGTCCTTGCCTTTTTCTTCTTTTTCTTCTTCTCTCTTGTATCCTTGTCAAAGTCCAATTTGTCTGCGTTGGCAATCATTGCTGAAAAAGGAAATCATGCAAGGATATCATAAATCACAACATGATCTTTCCACAGCATTTTTAAGTATGTCAGTAAATGATGATGGTTGTCTTATAGAGGTTACAAGATTGTTGAGGAAAAGGAAGATTATACATGTCACAAACATAGAATATATGAGAGTGAGAGCATGTAATAATGTATAGAGAACCAGCAGGAGAGGTTGGAAAAATGTAAGTGTTCTGACTAACACACTGTGGAAGAGTGACTCAAAAGGAGGTCACCTATTAATGTCCTCAGGCAACTCTCTAAGATTCTAAGTTGGGAATAGTTGCTGATTTACACTAAGAGAAAAGGTTTCCTCATCAAGGAGCTCTCTACACAATAAAATCACAAGATAGGGGAAAAAATACATAAGCACAATAAAAAAATTGTTTGTTACTCCTGAATAATACTATGGTATAAAGGCCACATTTTCAAGCCCTGAACATTGCTATTCTACCTAGAAGATGGAAAACTATCTACCTACTAGTATCAGGGACACTAAGAAAATTATCATACACCAATGGCAAATGGAGAGAATGGTGGTGTGTAGACCAGGGGTGTCAAATCCAAATTGAATATAGACTTAGAAAACTATAAATGAAGATGATCTTAGCTTGATAGTGAAAATTTTTATTTATTTTGTTAAACATTTCCCAATTATGTTTTCAGGGCATGGCTAGGTGGTGCAGTAAATAAAGCACCCACCCCAGAGTCAGGAGGACCCAAGTTCAAATCTGACCTCAGACACTTAACACAAAAACTAGCTGTGTGACCTTGGGCAAGTCACTTAATCCCAATTTCCCTACCTTCCCTCCTCCAAAAAGCAAAAAACAAAACAAAACAATTATATTTTCACCTGGTTCAGGTTGCAGGTGATTGCTCTAACTCTAGAGTTTGAAAGCACTGGAACAGACAATTTACAACAAAGTCTGACTTTACTATCTTTATTGTATGCCTTTAGAATGCACTATATGCCATCTTCCTTATCCTGTTTTAAACTTCTGATTTATGATGGACTTGGCTGTTCCATGAACAAGACACTCCATATTTAGGCTCTGGGCATTTTTCTAGCTGTCTCCCATGCATGAAAGACTCTCCCTCCACATCACTGCCTCCTGGCTTCTCTGAATTCACAGTGAAAATCCATTCTTTTACACAAAGCCTTTCCCAACCCCTTCTAATTCTAGTGCTTTCCCTCTGGTAATTATTTCCTATCTGTCTTGTATAACAGCTTGTTTGTCCACAGTTCTCTGCTAGTTGTCCCGCCATGAGACTGTGACCTCCTTAGGGCTTCAGGGCCTTGTCTTTGGCCTCTTTTTGTTATCTCCAGTGCTCAGTACACTGTTTGACACATGGCAGGCACTTAATAAATGCTTACTGATTATCGACTGACTCAGGTTAGTTTTAAAGAGACAGCATGGTATGCTAAGAGTCAGAAAATAAAGGTCCAGATTTGCCACTAACTAGTTGGACAAACCACTTCACCTTTGTGAGCCTCAGTTTCTTCTTTTGCAGAATGAGAGGCTGTATCTTTCAATATCAAGCTAACACTGATGCATACATGAAATGCAAGTTGGTCTCCATCCTGTGGAAAAAGTGAATAGTGTGAAGGCACTCCCAAGTTATTAGAAAGAATGATGTGTGGCTTGAAAGAAGTGTTTTAAAGGAGTTCAAGAAAGAAAAGGAAGTGAAGAGACAGAAGGGAATGCTCATTTAAATCAGGAGACTGGAGGGAGAATGAAGAGAAGTGGGACTTTTAAGGGATGGTTAAAAAAAGGCTTCTCTGCCTAGAATTTTTGTAAAATTTGTAAAAAGCATATCAAAAAATTCTAAATTGACATGACAAATAAGAGGGTGGAAAACTATCCAAATGGATTCTGCCACCTGGTGCTACAGGGAACAGCAAGTATAACATGGGATGACTTGGAGAAGGGAGAGTCAATAATTTAGGATAGACAATGTTCAAGAGAGCCAATTATAACAATCATGGCCTCAGATATCTCTCAGCAAATATAAAAAAGTATGGATAAATAGAGTGAAGAAGTAGGGTGATACCGATGACTAGAATATGGTGCTAGAAAAGAAAGGAGAGCATTGTAATAGCAATGAATATTAAGAAGATAAACTCATGAGAAAAAAATCCAAGAATGGTGGAACACAGTGGAGAACAGGATGAAGACTGCTGGAGGGAGAAATAACATAAACTCTATTGTCTCCCCTAAGTCTTTTCTTCTCCAGGCTACACAGCCCCACTTCCTGGAAGGGTCTTTATAAGGAATGGACTCCAAACCCCATACTATTCTGACTGTTCTTCTCTGAACATCTTCTAGTTTATTAAGGTCTGAATCATGGGCACACAGAAGGCTTAAGACATTTCAAAGGCATCCTCTGAAGGGGCCTGGCTCCGGTGATGGATGATCAATAAAGAAACATAGGAGATAACTGAAAGAACCATTAGCTACTGCACTCCAGTGAGCAGCTCCCTCACTCTACCATTCTGTAAATAGTTACTCATTGACGTGTTCCTTTAACACCTGTTTTTAGGCTGGTCTTAGCCAGGGAAAAAGTATAATAGTAAGAAAACTGGGCTAGGAATTAGACCTGGGTTCTCCTTTCATTTTTGTGACTAATAATGAGTTGTTTTACTTTGGGAAAGACCCTACACTTCCCCGCCTCAGTTTCACTGGCAAAATGAGGTAGCTGGATCAGATAATGATTATACTTAATTATAATTATTATATTCCTTTCACCTGAGGAATCTTCTAATTCAATGACTAGAGGGTACCAGAAGGTAGGGTGAGCATAATTATTTCTAGAATGTATATAGCTGAGGTTTTAACTGGGGGTTCACAATCTTGGCTTTTTAAAATAAAATTTTTGATAACTGTATTGCAATATAATTAGTTTCCTTTGCATTTTATTTTCTACACTTAAAAACATTTTTGGAAAAGGACATCAAAGGGGTCCATGACCCAAAGTATATTAAGAGCCCCTGGCTCTGGGGCCAGGTGGCACTTAATAAAGGCTTCTGATAATAAGCAGTGGCTATAGCAAGACAAAAGGACAGCACAAACTGACTGGAATTTTTGGCTTTACTCCTGATCTTATTTCTCTCAAACCCTAATGTTTTCTTTTTTTTAATAGTTTACTTTTTTCAACTTAGCATTTTGAAAAATTTAACCTGTTCCTCCCCAATATGCAAATTAATAAAAACTAAAAAAATAAATAAAGCCTCCAATACATAAGTGCATAGTGTGGCAAAACAAATTTCCACATTAGCCATGTCCAAAAGCATATATCACTTTCTGCATCACCTCTCTATCTGGAGATGAATGGCACATTTTGGACTCACTACCTCCAAAATTTTCAAACACCATTACAATCAACAACAACAAAAGCATTTTCACTGCATTCTAGAGCAAAATGAGTCAGATGGACGTGTACAATTATTGTCTCCAGCCCAGCTAGTTCACATCTAATTCAGAAAGGAGAGTAACAAACTCAGGCAATTGATAAGCAAACACAGGGCTGCCAATAGCCTGGCTCCATTCTGGGCAGGCTTCTTGTAGAAGCTAATTTCAAAGCAATGCAAAAAATATTTATCAGGTGCTTGTGCCAGGCTTTGGGGATACAACCGGTAAGTTAAAAGAAAGTAATTATAGGCCAGAATGAATTAGCAACAGGAGGTAGCTAGGTGGCACAGTGGACAGAAGGCAGGATCTAGAGTCTGGAAGACCTGAGCTCAAATCTAGCCTTAGGTACTCAGAAGCAGTGTGATCCTGGGAAAGTCACCTGACAGCTTCTTGACTCAGTTTCCTCATCTGTAAAATAGACCTACCTCCCAGGGTTGCTATGAGGATTAAATGAGATAAAATCTGTGAAGTGCTTTGCAAACCTTAAAGTGGCATATAAGTGCTAGCTACTTTTATTAAGTCAGCAAAAACTTATGCAGAGCTCTCCAATATAATTTCCATGGAGTATTATGGGGAATCTCTTGCTAAAAAGCTGGCTGAAAGAGAGGCAGCCCAAGCTCCCACATACCTTCTCCAGCAAAATCCTGAAGTTTGTTTCAGACTCACTAATGAACAAGAAATACCACAAGAAATTACATTAAATATTTCCTTTACTCCAGAACTAGAATAAAAGTCATCCAGAAGCCTGTGGAGAACAGAAAAGAGTGTTCTTTCAGGAAAGTTAGCAACGGGGCGGCGCCAAAGTGGCAAAGGAGAAACAGGACTTCCCTGCGGCTCCAGCTCCTACCTCCTCCAATACACGTAAAAATGACTCTAAACAAACTTTAGAGCTGCAGAAGCCACAAAGTGACAGAGAGAAAGAACTCTCTTGCTGAAGGCAGCCCGGCAGGAAGGGGCTATCGCACCAGGTGGGGAGCCCTGAGCGAGCTGGACCAGCCCTGTGTGAGCCACGCAGTTTGTGCCTCAGGGCAATCCCCAACCAGCAGCCACTGGAGCAGACTTCAGGAGAGTGAAGCCCTAGCAGCTATGGCGGTTTCCAGACTTCTCAACCCATAAACCCCAAAGACAAAGTAAAAGGTCAGTATGGAACTCAATTGCAACAGGAGTAGGTGGAAGAGTGTGATCTGGCCCCTGCCCCCAGAGTGAGAAGCAGAGGCGCCTGGCTGTGTCTGCAGATTGCAGGGGGACCGAGTGACCATTCAGAGGGTAATCACTCTGGCTTTAACCTACTTGGATCTGGATCATGGTCTTGAGTGGAGGTCCTGGGATATGTGGCCAGGTGCCAGAGCCTGTGGGGGCTGCAGGGAAAGTGCCCTCCTAATTGCTCTGGTAGCTATGAAAACCCCATTGATTTGGGACAAAACTCTCTCCATTCTGAAAGCAGAGTTCTACTGTGCATGGAAAAGAGTTCAAAAGGCAAGTAACTGACGGGCAACATGAACAAGCATAGGAAACGCAATCCTACCATAGATTCCTTTATTGGGGACAAAAAGGATCAAAGCATGGAATGGGAAGGAGACAATGAAGTCAGAACTCCTGCATCAAAAGCTCCCAAGAAAAATATGAACTGGATACAGGCCACAGAGTAGCTCAAGAAGGATTCTGAAAACCAAGTAAGAGAAGTAGAGGAAAAATTGGGAAGAAAAATGAGAATGATGCGAGAAAATCAAGAAAAGTGAGTCAACAGTCTGACTGAAGAAAATAACACCTTAAAAAATAGACTAACTCAAATGGCAAAAGAGGCCCCAAAAGCCAATGAGGTAAAGAGTGCCTTAAAAAGCTGAATTTGCCATGATCAAAAAGGGAACCTGGACATCATTTTTTGAGAGATAATCAAGGAAAATTGCCCTGATATTCTAGAACCCAGAAGGCAAAACAGAAATTGAAAGAATTCACTAACTGCTTCTTGAAAAAGATCCCAAAAAGAAAATTCTTAGGAATATTATAGCCAAATTCCAGAGTTCCCAGGTCAAAGAGAAAATACTACAAGTAGTCAGGAAGAAACAATTTGAATATTGTAGAAACAGAGTCAGGATAACGTAAGACCTAGCAGCTTCTACATTAAGGGTGAAGGGCTTGGAGCTAGGACTAAAATCCACCTACCCAGCAAAACTGAGTATAATGCTTCAGGGAAAAATATGGCCATTCAATGAAATAGAGGATTTTCAAGCACTCTTGATGAAAAAACCAGAGCAGAATAGACAATTTGACTTTCAAATATAAGAAGCAAGAGAAGCATGAGAAGGTAAACAGGAAAAAGAAATCATAAGGAACTTATTAAAGTTGAATTATTTACATTCCTACATGGAAAAATGATAGTTGTAACTCATAAGACTTTTCTCAGTATGAGGACAGTTGAAGGGACTATATATGTATATATATGTACATGTATTAGACAGAGGGCACAGGACGAGTTGAATATAAAGGGATGATATCTAAAAAATAAAATTAAGAGGTGAAAGAGGAATATAATGGGAAAAGGAGAAAGAGAAAAATAGATTAGGGTAAATTATCTCATATAAAAGAGGCAAGAGAAAACTGTCACAATGGAGGGGAAGAGCAGGAAAGTAAAAGGGAATGGGACAACCTTACTCTCATTGAATTTGGCTTAAGGAGGGAATAACATACCCACTCAGTTGGGTATCTATCCATTTTCTACAAGAAAATAGCAGGGAAGGGGATAAGAGGGGGCATGATAGAAGGGAGAGCAGATTGGAAGAAAGGCTAATTAGAGGCAAACACTTTTAAACTGGAATATAGTATGGCAGAAACTGGGCATAGACCATTATCTAACTCTGTATACCAAAATCAAGTCTAAATGGATGCACAATTTAGGTATAAAGGCTGATACTGTAAGCAATCTAAGGAAGCAAGGAATAGTTTACCCGTCAGATTTATGGAGAAGGGAAGACTTTATGGCCAAACAAGAGTTAGAGAGCATTATAAAATGCAAAATGGATAATCTTGATTACATTAAACTGAAAAGTTTCTGTACAAACAAAGCCAATGTAACCAAGATTAAGAGGGAAGTGGGAAATGGGGAAAGAATTTTTACAACTGGTATCTCTGATAAAGGCCTTATTTCTAAAATATACAGGGAATTGAGTCAAATCTATAAAGAATACAAGTCACTCCCCAACTGATAAATGGTCAAAGGATATGAACAGGCAATTTTCAGAGGCAGAAATTAAAGATATCTATAAGCATATGAAAAAGTGCTCTAAATCATTACTGATTCAAAAAATGCAAATCAAAACGACTCTGAGGTACCACATCTCACCAGTCAGATTGGCTAAGATGACAAAATAGGAAAATGACAAATGCTGGAGAGGATATGGAAAAACTGAAACACTAATGCATTGTTGGTGGAGTTGTGAACTGAATCAACCATTCTGGAGAGCAAATTGGAACTATGCCCAAAGGTCTATAAATAATTGCATACCCTTTGACCCAGTAATACCACTTCTAGGGTTGTATCCCAAAGAGATCATGGAAGTGGGAGGAAGACCCATATATACAAAAATATTTATTGCAGCTCTCTTTGTGGTGGCAAAAAACTGGAAATTAAGGGGCTGCCCATCAATTGGGGAATGGCTAAACAAGTTGTGGTATATGAATGTAATGGAATACTATTGTGCTAAAAGAAACGAGGAGCAGATGGACTTCATATTTACCTGGAGAGGCTTATATGAACTGATGCTAAGTGAGAAGAGCAAAACGAGAAGCAATTTGTACATGATGACAGACACAATGTATGTATGACGACCAATTTTGATAAACTGGACTCTTCTCAGAAACGCAAGGTTATAAGACAACTCTAGAAGACGCAGGATGGAAGGAGATGTCTACATTCAGACAAAGATCTAGAAAGAACAGAGTTTAAATGGAGACTGAAGCAAACTACCTGCTCTCTTTCTTTTCCATGTTTGGTTTTGTTTTCTCTTTCCCATTGTTCATTCCACAGGTTACAACTCTTCTATACAATGAGACTAATGTCTAATGTGAAAGTATTTGCAGTTCTTAAACTTGATTGCATGCTGTCATTGTGGGGGGGGCGGGAGGGGAGAAAATCTGAAACTCAAGGGATTGTGGAACTGAATCTTGTAAACTAAAAGTAAACAAACAAATCAATAAAAAAAAATTTTTTAAAAAAGAAGCAAACACTTTTGAAAAAGGACAGAGTCAAAGGAGACAACAGAATAAGTGAGGGGCAGGATAGGACAGAGGGAAATATAGCTAGTGCTTCCCAATATACCTACTATGGAAATATTTTGTATAACTACACATGTATAACCTATATTGAACTGCTTATCTTCCCAGTGGGGGTGAGGGAGGAGGGAAGAAGGGAAAAAAATCTGGAACTCAAAGTTTTAAAAACAAATTTGTATAAAAAAAAATAAGATAAACAGGCACTGGGCGGGGGGGGGAGGTATAGAAATCCATCTTGCCCTACTAGAAAGATAGGGGAGGATATGAGAGAACAGATTGAGGGAAGGTGTATTCAGTAGGCTTGCTATTTTGGGGTTAGGGGTAGGGAAAGACGGGGAGAAAAAATTGTAACTCAAAATCCTGTGGAAATGAATGTTGAAAACTAAAAATAATTAAATTTAAAAGAATAAAGCTCTTATTAACAGAATTTCAACTTCAAAAAAATGTGATTGGAAAATATTTACTAAAATAAATAAAAATACGATGGAACAACAAAATAAAAAGAAAGCTAGCAACAGCACATTCAGAGATGAGATGTATAGCTTTCAAAATTCTCTGTCCAGAGACAGAAAGAATCAAAGGCTCTGAGAAAACCCAAGGGGATACTTTGGAACCCCTTGGAAATAGCAATGGACTAGAATGTTATTGACCAGTACCCCCCAGACCCAGGGAATGTGAGGTATCCAACACAATCAAGCACTCTGAATGTCAAGATCTAGGCGGGACCACAAACTAGGAGTGGGGAGGTCAGCACTAGAACATGGGAGATCATCAGTGAGACTAAGCAAGACTGACCACACTACCCCAGGAGCAAAGCAAGGAGCCAAGCTTAGATCGAGCATAAAGCTCCAGTTCAGGAACTAAAACAAACTGTCAATAAGTAAGTCAAAGAAAACACTGACCTGTACAAAAAAGTACTGCAAATCTAACCCCATGCCAACATCAAGCAGAGCCTCAAATGAAAAAAAAAAACAAAATCAGATTTTTTTTTTTACAAAGACCATATGTATGCCTAGAAGAAATGAAGCAAGAGTTTAAAAAAGAAAGAAGGAAAGAAATGCTTTGGAGGGCAGAATTGGAAAGAGATGAGTAACTTATGAAAAAGTGGTAAACCTTTCCCAAGAAATGCACTCTATGAAAATGCAAACAGATTTAAGCAGAAATCAATGACTCTATGAGACAGCAAGAAATATTAGAACAAAACTGAAAGATTAAACAAACAGAAATATCTGATATCAAAAACAGCTGACTTGGAAAAAAGGTCAAGGAGAGATGATTTAAGAAGTACTGGACAGGTCTGAACACCATCTTAAAAAAAAATTCTTTGTAATCAGTTATTATCTGTCTTTGCTGTTTCCTCCTCACCCCATTCAAGAATTAAAAAAAAAAAACCCTCATAATAAGCATGCGAAGTGCAGCAAAACAAATTCTAACACTCATCATGTCTAAAGATACATTTCTCTCCTGTATTTTAATTTTATTGCCCTTCTGGTAGAAGACTGATGATATACTTCCTTCATATCAGTTCTCTGGAATCACACTTTTATTACTATTGTATTGATCAGAGATCTAAAGTCTTTCAAAGCTGTCTCTGTTTATAATGTAGTTGTCATTATATAAATTGTTCTCTTAGTTTCATTCAATTCACTTTGTATCAGTTCATATAAATCTTTCCAATTTCCTCTAAAACTGTCCATTTTCATCATCCCTTAAGGTATAGTGACATTATGTCACATTCCCATGGCACAATTTCTTTATTCATCTTCCAATAAGTGGGCAACCCCATCATGTGTGGGGGCTATAAATAATTTTTTGTATATATTGGTCCTTTTCAAAACCCTTTCTTTGATATCTTTGGAATATAGGCCTACTAGTGATATTTCTGAGTCAAAATGTATGGACTGTTTAGTGACTAATGGGGTATGGTTCCAAATTACTTTCCAGGATGTCTGCACCAATTCACAGCTCCATCAATAGTGCATCAGGTTTCCTATACTCCCCAAATATTTGCCATTTTCCTGTTATTATCTTTGTTAATCTGACAGGTGTGAGGTAGAGCCTCAGTGATACTATAATTTGCATTGCTCTAATTATCAGTTACTTAGAGCATTTTTTAATATTATTGTTGATAGCCTTCCTTTAAAAATAGCTTGTTTGGGGGTGGGTAGGTGGCACAGTGAAAAGAGCACCAGCCCTGGAATCAGGAGGACCTGGGTTCAAATCCAGCCTCAAGCACTTAACACAAAAAACTAGCCCTGTGACCTTGGGTAAGTCACTTAACCCCAAGTGCCCTACCTTCCCCTCTCCAAAAAGCAAAAAAAAAAAAAAGCTTAAAAAAATAGCTTGTTCATGTTCTTTCATCATTTATCAAATGTCTTATAAATCTGAAGCTGTTCCTTATCTATTCCTCTGGATGTAAGATCTTTATCAGAGAAGCTTGCTGCAAATATTTTTTCCCAGTTACCTGTTTATCTTCTAATTTTAATTTAGCATTAGTATTTGTTCAAATTTTCTGTAATCAAAATTGTCCTTCTGTGATCTTTTCTTTTTTGGGGGGGTTGGGGAAAACCTATCATTTTATAATAACTCACATTTATATAATACTTTAAGATTTACAAGCCACTTTACACACATTATTTTATTTGATTCTCATAATAATCATGTAAGTGAGGTGCTATCATTACCCCCATTTTGCAGATAAATTTTTTTTTCTGTGATCTTTTCTAATCTTTGTTTGGTCATGAAATCTTCTCCTATCTATAAATCTGAAAGGTAAATTCTTCCTTGCCCTTCCAATTTGCTTAAGAGATCACCTTTTATGTTTAAGTCATGTATCCATTTGAAATTTACCTTAGTATATGGTGTGAAGTACTATGTTTCAAGAAATCACAAATGAAAACTGCCCAGTTCTATTAGAACCAGAGGGTAAAGATAGAAAGAATCTACCAATCATCTCCTAAAAGGAATCCCAAAATGTAAAGCCATCAGGAATGTCATGGTAAAAACCAGAGCTCTCACATCAAAGGAAAAGAAAATGTTGCAGGAACCCAGAAAGAGGCAGTTCGAATTTGAAGAAACTAGAGTCAGGCTCTCATAAGACTTGGAAAGTTCTATTAAAACACAGAGATCTTAGAATACAATATTTCAAAAGGTAAAAGATAGGCTTGCAACCAGGAATAATTTACCCTAAAAAAAATGTACCTTCAAATGGAAGAAGACTTTTGAGGATTCCTGATGAAAAGATCAGAGTTGGATTTTGAAATACAATCAGGCAGAATTTACACAGTGCTTTGCAAAATGCTTTACAAATTTTATCTCATTTTATCCTCACAACGACCTTGGAAGGTGCTATTATTATCCCCATTTTATAGATGAGGGACTTGAGGTAGAGATTGGTTAAGTGAAAGTCCAGGGTGAGTTACGAAGTGTCTAAGGCCAAATCTGAACTTGTGTCTTCTTCACACTACACACTGTGACATCTAGCTGACTACTTCTAAAACAAACCCAAGAAAAGCCCAGAAAAATCTATAAGGTGAATTTATTTGGACAACTAGAAGAGGCTCATGATGATGTACTATTAGCATTTTAATAGAGAAGAAACAAGTGTCCCTTCAGAACCTTAATGTCCTCAAAAGGTAAAGAGGGAGTTAAATGATCTAGTTTGGATTGTTTTCTTACATGAAATGGAAGGAGAGACACCCTGGGAGGAAGACTCTGGGCCACCTGGTAACTAACTATATGGCTAGTAAGAAAGACAGAGGAGTAAAGGATGTCTCCAATATTGCAACTTGGTCTACATGGGTTCCTCTCTAAGTTTCTGCAGTCTGTCTCCCTTGCCTGGGATATGCTTCCTCCTGTCTTGAAACTCTTAGTTCTCTTCAAGGATCAAATCAAATGCCACTCCTTAACACCTGAGGCCCTCACTGTTGGCCCCTCCCCTTCTTTGTTTTTTTTTTTTTTGGCCTGGGAATAGCTGTGAACAAGATGCTTCCCTCTTAAAAGTGCTTGAAGGCAGCTGCGGTCTCAATTTTTTTATCCGTACCCTTTAGCAAGAGTGGCGGCCAAAGAACAGACTTAACAATTGCTGTTTAACTGAAGAGAAAAAAAAATGCTCAGCAGTGTCTTGATAAAGTAGAATCAGATTGTGAGCTCTCTGAGAGCAGGGGCTGTTTTTTGATCCCTAGCTGCTTAATATATGTTTAATCTCTGATTAACAATAACCGAAAGATAGGTCAGAAAATCCAGGAGGCAGTCGCCAGAGCTGCAGAGATTCAAATAACAGAGAATTACAGGTTTTCCTGTTTTCCCACAAGTTATTCCCCATACCTGGAATGCATGCAGTTGCAGAGTCAGTTTCAACACGAGTTCCTTCCAGATCCCTCAGAGAGCTAAGGCCACTGTATTGATTTAAAAAACACTTTCATTTCATATATTCTTACACTTGTAATAAGCTATGGAACACCCCTTTGCCTACACAACCTCGCTGATGGCATGACCCATTTCATGACCCATTTTTTGGTCTTGATTTTTTTGACCTCGGGGCCTAGAACACAAGAACTGTTTAATAAATTCTCTTTGACTTTACCTTTGATTTAGAGCAGACCTGCACAACCTGGCAGCAGGCAAGGACCAACATTTACACAGGCTGAGCTCTGGCTTTGGATGGGCTAGACCAGGTGCAGACTAGCGATGGCTGGTCGCCGGGGGTCGCGTGACAAACAGGACACAACGGCCGGGGGGCCCCCCGACTGAGACCTGGAAGGGGACCCTGCCCAACCTGTTTATTTCACAGACGAGGAAACTGAGGGCTGGAGAGTTTAAGTGACTTTTCCAAGGTCCCACGAATGGTAAGTAGAAGAGTTGGGGCACAGTCCTTTTCCCCCCTGCACCACACACCTGCCCCAGAAGGCTGGGATTCTTTTGTCGCTGGCATATGATAAGTGCTTCACAAATACTTGCTGAATTAATGGATCTAGCGGTTCGGCAGTCCCTGGCGATCTCCGGGAGCTGTCTCGGTGGAGGAGTGGGGGCAGAAGCCGGACAAGGGCTGGGAAGGGAGGACACCCACGAAGGGAGGTAGACGACCCTTTTTAAGGAGTTGGGCTGTGAAAGGGAGAAGACACAGGTCTGCGCTTTGAGGGGACCCTAGATTGGGATGCAAGAGAGGGATAAATCAAACGCCTCCTACTCCCCACTCTTCTCCTTTCATCCTATACTCTCTTCTCCCCCTTCCTTTCTTTCTCCCAGGCTCACCTCACATCACCGTTCTCCTCGCTCCACGTGTGTACCAACTCTTACGTGCCCCGGAAGTAAAAGCCTCCCCCTCTGAAGCAGCCTCTCAGACACGGATTCTTCCGGGTCACGATCCTCCGCGCGCTGGGTCGTTGCTAGGTAACCGCGTCCATGGCCGGGAAGACGGGCCGAAAAGCCCCAGCTCCCCAGCCGGTGGCAGAGGTCGTGCAGACCTCAGGGGGGGACGCTGCGGGATCCGGTGGGACCATAGCAGATACGGTGTCTCCTCCGACTACCTTGTCTACGATCATTCCGTTGTCTCCGTCCTCTCCCGCAGTCGGGCTGTCGGCCTCCGCCGCAGCCTCGGCCACAGGCGTTAGTGAAACCCCTGCAGCCCCTAAGACTACACCTGAGCAGGAGAAGAATCTCTGGGAACAGATTTGCGAGGGTAGGCACCGTAGGGTGAAGCGGGGAGGAGCCATCCGTGCGGAGGTGGAGAGGGGCGGGGCCCGCGGGCGGGGCGGGGCTAGAGGTTGTGGGGGCGGGGGGGCCATAGCCTGCGGAGGCTGGGGAGTGAAGCCCTAGATTTTCATCCCCCCAGTCTCGGAGTTCCCTGGAGAGGGAAGCATATTGGTTTTGGAATGAAAGGCTCTAGGTTCGAATTTAGGTTTTGCGTCTGAGTCACTTGACTACTTCCAGTCTCAGTTTCCTCATTTGTAAAACGAAGGGGTTGGACTAAAAGGCCCCTTAAAGGTCTCTTCATGATCAAACAATAGCAAGCATTTATTGAACAGTTTACTCTGTGCCCAGGCACCAAGTAGTACTAAGTTACTTAGATGCTAAGTGCTGGAAATACTGAGGAAGGTTAAACCTGGTACCTGCCCTCAAGGAACTTACACTCTTATGGCCAAGACCACCCGCACATAACTGTGTACATACAATATAAAGGGGTGGTAATCTCTGAAGGAAGCCACTGGCTGTGGTGGAGACTTGCAACCAGTGAATCATGAAAATGTAATTGAGTGAATGGATGTGTGTATGTATGTGTGTATGTTGTATGTACTTATGAATGAATGAATGAAAAACAGATGCTAAAGGCTTACTATGCAAAGCTGTAGCGCCAATGCAATATTTACAGCACCCACGATCATAATAGAGACCGTGACTATAACAATCGCATGAGGATCGATCCCAAAATATGCCAGACTCTCCAGATAGAGGATAAAGCTGAAGGATTTATTTAGACATCAGAAAACCCAATCCCACAACCGAAGGACCAAAGATATTCTGAGACCATAATAATGCTGAGAGCCACAGCATCCTTTAGCCTTCCCACACACCAATACAAAATCAATATTTACTCACAAAACCCTCTATCTCTTTAAGCTCCTCTGTCCCCAACTGTCTCCAACTGTCAGACCCGCTGTCTCCCTGCTTCCTCAGCTAGCTTGGCTTCTCCTCGGCAAACTCCTCCCAACACAGGCTCCATGTGACTACATTTAGCCTATCAGGGGGCAGAGTTTACTTCACAGCAAGGGAGGTCTTCGAACTCCCCCCAGGTCTATTAAGGGACAGGGAAGATCTTCAAATTCCCATTCCCATTACACTGGTGCTGCGCCAAATGCTGAGGATACACATGAAAAAGCCAGATAACCGCTACCCCATCCCACTCCTGGTGAGGAAGGACTAGAATTTATTAAACCTACTGTAGTAGGGTCTGACGATGTGAGGACAAAAACCCCAAATCACCTTTGCCTTCCAAGAACTTACCTAAGTCTTGGGGGAGATGGAGGAGAGGGGAGGAATGGGAAATACTTAGACCCCTATGAGCTAGAAAGGACCTTAGAAGCCGTCTCGTCTAACCTTTTTTTATACATGAGGAATTGAAACCTAGAGTTGCGTGACTAACCCATGAGCACACAAGTAGTAAGTGAAAGAACTGGGATTTGAGTCTGTCATTGGACTCCAAATCCAGGAGGAAAACTCAAAGTTTTTAAGCACATAGGTCCCGTTGGGATCAAAGATCTCATGACTTACCTTCATTTAATGCATTGCTTTTATTGTTGTTGTCATTTTTAAGGTCCATATCCATGATTTCATTTGAGTTGGAACCTCCTGTGTGGAAGCTCTTTCTACTGGTGCAGAGAGGCAGCTTATCTCCCTTCCTCTCCTCTTACTCCTCTATTTCTGTCTCTCTCTGTCTCTCTCTTTTCTCTGCTCCCCCTCTCTTGCTCACCCTCTCTTGCTCTTTCTCTTCCCTCTGTGCCTTTTCTCTCCCCTCTATCCATTCTCTCTCCTTCTTTCTCCTCTTCCAGTGATGGGTAGAAGAAGAGTCCCTTCCAAAAATTTGGCCAAAATGGCAATCTTTTTAGATTATCAACACCCCCACCCCCACCACTGGGTTGTCATGGTAGGAGAGATTCTGGATGGTAGGTCAGGGAACACTGAATGGATATAAATCTGAGAACTGACCCTGGCTGTAGGACCCTGGTTCCATTGGAGAGGGTAATGACCTCTTAGCTAGTTTACTACATATAGATAGATGAACATAATCTGTATGGAGTAAACTAGCTAAGAGGTCATTACCCTCTCACACGGATGCCTATGCCAAAATATCAACTCTTTACTATGGCCTTGGTGTTTCTCATGCCACTCCTGCTGATAATCAATATTTTATATCAGGAGACCCACTTTGAATGGCAAAGGTTTGGCATCAACTACCAAAAAGGTCAGATTAAGATCTGGAACTCATCCCTTCCAAAGGGCAGTGGAAAATCCTGAGATTGCTGGCCTCTCTTTCTTTCTATGTATAGTCATCTTGGTTCTGCTCTCCTTTAGGGGCTATTACATTTCTCGCTGTCTTTTCTTTCAGTTTTTGCTTTTTTGCCTTCATGTCTCATTTCATTCCAATCTTGAGTCTGAACCACTAGACCAGTCTACCTTAGGCCTAGTCCAGATCTCCCTTTGACTTAGCACCCTAAGGATCTGTCTTGGGCCCCTTTCTCTCTTTACATTTTTTTACTTGGTGACTTCATTAACTCCCATGAGTTTAATTATCATCTCTGTGCAGACCAATCTACTAAATATTCAGCCCTACTCTCCAAAATGCTAAACTCACATCCCCACTCTCTATAGGACATTTCAAATTGGATTTCCTATAAATATCTCAAAGTCAACATGTCCAAAGCAGAACTCATTGGTTTTTTCCTCCAAAACCCATCCTTCTCTTGAATTTCTTTATTTCTGCCAAGGGCACCACCATCCTTTCAATCTCCCAGGTTCACAACTTTGACGTCATTATTGACTCTTCTCTCTTTCCCTACATATGCAATCAATTGACATATTTTGCCATTTCTATAACCACAGCATCTCCCTTATTGATCCCTTTCTTTCTATTAATATAGCAAGCACCCTAATTTAGGGACTTAGCAATTTCTACCTGGACTATTGCAGTAGATTCCTTGCTGCAAAATCTCTTCCCTCCCCACTCTGTCCTCCCTATAGCTGCCAAAATAATTTTCCTAATGTGCAGGTATGACTATGACATCCTTCTACTCAGTAAACTCCAGGGGCTTCTTACTACTTCTAGGATCAAATATAAATTCTTCTTTTTAGTTTTTAAAGCCCTCCATAACCTACCCCCAACCTAGCTGTTCAGACTCATTGCACATTAAGCCCTTTTCAGATACTCTACAGAACAGCTAACTGACCTTGCCGTTCCTCACATATCACATTCTGTTTCCTCTCTTGCTGTCCCCCATGCCTAGAATGCACCTTCTTCATTTTGCATCCTGGAGCCCCTTGTGTCTTTCAAACTCACCTCCAGTACCCCTTTCTACATGTGGCTTTTTCTGATTGCCTGTCTCTTGTCCCCTAGCTTTGGGACCTCCTTCCAACAGTTGCCTTATATATATTTTTATCCGTCTTGTATATACTTCATATATGTACAAGTTGTCTTCCCTGATAGAATGTAAGCTCTTTGAGGGCAGAGACTGTTTCAGTCTTGTCTTTGTATCCCCAGTGCCTAACACAGTGCCTGGCATTTAGTCGATATTTAATCAATTTGTGTTGATTGATATTTTCCCCAGTACTATATGTTTTATTTTATTTTATTTTTTGCTTTTTGGAGGGGTAGTTGGGGTTAAGTGACTTGCCCAAGATCACATGGCTAGTAAGGGTTAAGTGTCTGAGGTCAGATTTGAATTCAGGTCCTCCTGATTCCAGGGCTGATGCTCTATTCACTGTGCCACCTAGCTGCCCTGGCATACTATATATTTTATAATATTTTATTAATAAGCCAGTGATTCCATCTTGGAAGCTGGAACCTAAGTGTTGTAGTTATGGTTTGATATGAGTTATCCTGTTGTTAAGCCCAAGTTATTTAAAGATACTTCTTTTTTATAAGTAGTACTTGTGAACTCTTGGGTAAAATTACAAGCAGAGTTCCCTTTCACCCAGATTAAGTAATGTTAATAATTTGTAAGGAAGTAGAAGGGGAAATTACCTCAAAGCTCTTGTGACTAAGCTTTCTTGATTTATGACAGGCCTGCACAACCTGCAGCCCGTGGACTGCTACTTACAGCACGCCAAAGGATTTTGGGCAGCCCAAGAAAAGTGCACATTGGTTGTATAGGCCTGATTTATGATATATTCAAAAACCATTGTTTCAAAGTATTTCCTTGTTCTACACTGTAGTGTTTTTTTGTGATATGATTCCATTTTCTTTGTCAGGATATTCAAGAAAGGGGGTATGATCTAATAGCTGGAACAAGGAATTTGAAAAGCAACTTTTTCATGTTATCTTTTGATTTGTGGGAAACCGATGATGTGGTATTTGACTTTGTATATTTCGCTTTGCAAAGAAGGAAGGATGCCACCTCTGGAGAGCTGGAATTAGTTCAGCACGAATCTGGAATCTTGAGTTCTAATCCTACTTCTTAAAATTGCTGTGATTCTGTTTTATTTCCATTAAAAAAAATTAGTGTAGTGATATCAGAGTAGAGGACGTGATAATAGGGAAGAAATGTGAAATAAAACACTCTAGAGAATGCCAAACAAGATGCAGTTTGGATCTGCATTTATCTCTCACCCCCAGAACTACCTGTGGGAAAGAGGTGACCTTCCCATGACTCAGACAGACATCCTGCCTCTGCTTACTTCATTCTCATTCCCAACTGTTATCTCCTTTTAGCCTTGGTGAATACAACCTGATAAGACTGACATTTCTTTGTGTGCTCTGGTTACAGTTGACAATGTTCTCTGTAGCTCTTTTAAATTTTTTATGAAATGATTTATCAAAAACTTCATGTTGAGCATTAATACAACTGATTTAACTTTGTAACTATTTCCATCTAAATAAATCTAGTTTTTAAAATTACTTAACATTTTTTCTCTTCTCAAACACAGTCCTTGACCCTTTGCAATCTGGCTTCCAGTATTATCATCCAACTAAAACTGTTCTCTCCAATGTTACCAGCTATTAGGGCCTGGCCTAATGCTAGCACCCTTGTTGGTTTAGGTTCTATATTGGGACAAAACAAGGCACTTCAAAGTCATTGAACAGTTAACAGAAGAAGGTTTGCTTTGCACTAACTTAGCAAGGATAAAACCCCCATATGAAACTTTAGACAATTTCTTCTCTAGGTTTTCTTGACATGACTCCTTTTTGGTTTTCCTCCTACTTTTCTGACTGATCCTTCTTAATCTCTTTTGTTGGCTTAACAACTAGATCGTGCTCCCTAACTGTGGGTGTTGCAAAAGGTCCTCTCACAGACCCACTTCTCCTATATACAATCTCTTTTGGAAACCTCATCAGCTCTCTTGGGTTTAACTATTACTTCTATGCAGTTGACTTAGTGATCTATATATCCAGCCCCAGTCTCAACCCTGAGCTTCCGTCTCCCGTCACCAGTTGCTTATTGGACATTTCAAAGAGGACGTCCTAGAGACATCTCAAAGTCAATATGTCCAAAACTGGATATGTTTTTCCTCCAAAACCCTCCTGTCTTTCAGACTTCCCTATTTCTGTTGAAGTCACCACACTCCTTCCAGTTTCCCAGCTTCTGAACCTCAGCATTATCTTTGACTGCTCAATCTCCATAGCCAATCAGCTGCCAAATCTTTCTGTGTTTACTTCCAGAGTATCTCTCACATCTTATCCCTTTGGTCCAGTCATAACGTTCCATTCACTTACAGAAGCCTACATCACTTCTTGCCTAGATTGCTACAATAGTCTTCTAAGTGGAGTCTCTGCCTTAAATCTCTAACTTCTACAGTTGTAAAGCCAACCACAAGCAGCTCTCCAGAGGACTGCTACTGTGAATAGCTCTAAGGTTCTGATCACATAGTATAGTGAAGTCTCTATTTACTCAGCAGTAAACTAAAGCAAAACATTCACAGAAACCAAAGTATAGCATTCACAATGATATAACATAACAACTTATCACTAAAGTGGCCACATAGTTTTAAACAAAAGATATCACTCAGTTTCTGTTTCTGGGAAAACAAAGCTTAACAGAGCTACACTAACATTCATTCACATTGACGGCACCATCATCAATTCACTTTCTGCCTGTGAAGTCAACATAAACCCACAAACAAAGTCTGAGAAATCAACACAAATCATCAGTATAGTCCCAGGACCTCTGAAAACATCAGTAAAACCCTCCTCCAGAACTTCTGTAAATAGACAATAAGAAAATCCTCTTTCAGGGCTTCTGAACCAGCAGTAAGGTACAAGGGCTTGTGTAACAACAGCAAAGTCCTCTATCAGCAGACAGATCTGACAAAAAACCATCAAAACAGACAGACAAAGTACTGCGCCACAGCCATGCTTCCTCCCAGTTCTTCTCTGTCCCAGATTGGGCTTCTCCTTATATATGATGATTCTCCTTCCTGTCCTACTCTTCCTTCCTGTTGTGTCAGCAAGTTCCTCCCACCTTCAAATCACAAGGAGCTCAAACAAGGTGCTAAATACTTAAGTAGCATTACAACAGTCTCTCCTAGACATCGATGCCAAAGTAATTTTCCTTAAGCATAGGTCTGACATGATTTCCTCTACTTGGTTAACTCCAGTGGCTAACTGTATCCTCTAGGATCAAATACAAACTCTTCTGTTTAACATTTGAGCCCTACACCTGCCTCCAACCTGTCTTTCCAACCTGGTTGGACATTACTGTCTCCCTACACACCCCTACCCTTAATTTTGCACGACAGTTAAACTGATCTTGTTTCTGTTCTTCATACAACACTCTATATCCCTTCTCCAGGCCTTTTTACTGGCCACCCCCTTGCTGGAATGGAGTCCCTTTTTATCTCTACCTCACTGAATCTTTCTCTGTGCAATTCGAATTCTAGCTTTTGGATGAAGCCTTTATTAATCCATCCCTTGTCTCCCCAGTTGTGAGTGCCTTCCTTCCTAAACTGTCTTATATTTAACTGTTGTATATATTTGTATTTATTCAGTGTATATTTATATTGGATATTTTTATATATGTACTTGATGTCTTCACGTTAGAATGTAAGCTCTTTGTACTCACAAGTGATTGTTTCATTCTTTGTATCCCCAGGGCCTTGCAAAGTTCTTGGCACACAGTAGATACTTAATAAATGCTTATTGATTAAATGATAACCCCTTTTCAGTCAGTACCACTAAATCTTCACTAAGATTTTCTGTCCATTTTCATTAACTTTTCCTCTTTTATGGTCATAGATTGATTGCATATTGTTCATCTAGTTCTGGATTTGTTTTACATTATTTTATAAAAATCTTTCTAGATTTTTCATATTCTTCATGTTTATCAGCCTTTGAATTATTTTTCCATTACTATTCACTTCTTCTCCAGGGAATATACTAGTTGTTAACTAGTATAGAATTTATTCTTAATATTTTATTATTCAATAATGATAACTGGCTTTTGACTAGCAAGGGAAGTTGGCAGAGAGGATATCTCTCTTTTCCTCCCAACGTCCTCCTCTCCCCCCAAGAGCAGAAATGGAGAATTCCAAAAGAAACATATGATAATGAGTCACATTTGCCTGAATGTAGCCTAGTCTTCCCATGTCTGATTGCTTTGCCCAGGCTTTCTCTTTCTTTTCATAAACCTAGGTCAGAACTTGTGCCAAGTGTTGTTTGTTTAAAGTAGAATAATTTACTTTCTGGACTACTACAAGAAAGGAAGGGATACTTATTTCCTTTCTTCTGGCCCCTACCCTTGGAAGGGTAGACATTACCAGTCTTTTTCAGTCACTCCTTTCCTCCTTCCAGCAGGTATAAAGTCTAATTAGGAGATTCCTCTCACACTCCTCCACTAACCCACACCAACAATTGCCTTTCTTTCATCTGAGGGAAAACTATGGATTTGGTTTTTGCTTCACTTTGGGACATAAAATATTTTTTAAAAAATAAAATTCTTTCTCATATGTCTTAGGAAGTACAAATGAGAACTCTTTGGTAAAGTTCAGACACAGAATGTCCATGTTCTCTGTCCCCATTGTCTTATTCTGCCTAATGTGCTGGATACCGTTTTCCTTTCTTTTCATTCTCAGAATGGAAACATGTAGAGCAGAGCAGTTGTGTTCAATCTAACTTTTATTTATATTAAGCTGCTATTAGCACTAATTAATGAGAAATTATCAATATAACTTTAAAGACAAGAGATCAGTTTTGGAACACTGTCCTTGGGAAGGGAGAGAGAGAAAAGTGAATGAGAAAAAACTTGTGCTTCTTGGCTGACTCAAGTTGCAACACAATCTGTTGTCTTGGTTCCAAGTGGTATCCACATGCTTGAGCCATCTGAACAATGGTAATAGTTGCTGTGACAGCCAGCATTCCCCTATCTTTCCTGCTACTCACAAACTCAAAGTAAGAATCCAAATACCACGCTGAAACTGCACCAGAATATAGGAACCCTATCCAACCCTCCATGCCTTTGCATATCCCCATTCTTATAAGAGCGTCTTTCAGGACAAGGGAGAAACAGAACATTGTCCTTTCAAGACACTTTCTCCCGTTTCATCCATAAATCATGGCAAACTGAAGAATTCTGTTCCGTGTACTTTCCAGCCAGACTTCAAACACAGGCGTGTACTTTTCCTCACCAGAGAAGGGTCCCAAGTATTACATTAGCAATTCTGAGAATAGATATTTCCAATCTTGGGAGTTACCTCATAGATAATCTTTTGTTCTCCTTAGTTTTAGAATCAGGTACTAGAAGCCCAGAAGAAAAATATTTCCCTTAACAACTCACATTTTGGTGGAGAAAATAATTACCAACAGGAAAATCTTAAAGTTGTTGGACTAAGGCATGAAGGGTGAGGAGATCTGAACTTTGCTAACCCTCTATGGTAACTGCTATGTGTCTAGAGACAGCAGAGTATAGCAGAGGTTTCTAGAGAATGTATCCGACTACCCAGACCAGAATAACATGCAGTCCTCCTAGGAAGTGGGATATAACAGTGGGATGGAAAGATTGGGACTATGTTGAGATAAAGTACAGGGAATGGAACTGACTTAAGACCATTTGCTGTTTTCTTTCCTTCTTTTGTTTCTCTTTGTTGCTTGGTAATGAATGGACTTGTCCATTGCCTTATGGACTTCCATATTAAGGGGAACCTTTTCTCTTTCTATATCCTAAACTTGGCTGGCACTAACTCTTTTTTTCTTTGTTGCCTTAATTTGTTCTATATATAGGGAATTGTAAATTATCATGCTACTTTACTGTGGTCACATTTTTCTTACATTATGGATCTGAGTCTCCCACCTGCCATCAGCATTAAGTATTGTCTCTCTACCCTCTTTCCTAAATAGTCTTAATGTCACTACTAGAATCACATGTCTGCCATTATGTGTACCCTGATATGGGCTCTACTTTTATAGTTTTGGGTTCTTTTCACCTCTCACGAGGACTATTACAATATCTTCCTAATTGGTTTCCTTGCCTCAAGCCTTTCCCCACTATAATCCATCATTTACACATTCACCAAAGTGATTCTCTTAAAGAAGAGATCTTGGGGGAGGGAGCAGAGTCAAGATGGCGGCGTAGTAGCAGGAAAACTCCATGGCTCCCCCCATAACCACCTCAAAAACATATAAAATATGACTCTTAACAAATTTTAGAGCTACAGAACACACAAAGTGACAGAGAGGATCAAATCTCCTGCTGAAGGTAGCCTGGCAGGCAGACAGGAAGAGTTCATCACAGCCCACTGGGAGCTGAGTCCAGCCTTCCAATGAACCTGAGGTTTTAGCCCAGGGTGGCCTGGACCAGCCACAGCTGGAGCATTCAGGAGAGTGGATCACCTGCAGCTATGGCGGTTTCCAGAATTGTCAACCCATAAATGCCAAAGACAAAGTAAAAGGTCAGTGGAGCCCTGCTAAATTTGCGGGGGACAGAGTACGGTCTGGCCTCTGCTCCTGGAGCAAAAAGTGGCAGAAGTGCCCCTGCAGTCGTCTCCATGTGGCTGCTTCAGATCTCCCAGCCTACAGATCATAGGGGGGCCAAGCAAACATTCAGAGGCTAAGTGCTCTTGCCTTAACCTGCCTGGATCTGGATCACGGTCTTGGGTGGTAGTAATGAGGTGTGTGACCAGTGAGCCAAAGCTGGTGTGGGTTGTAGAGACAGCGCCCTCCTAATAGCTCCAGCAGCTGCAAAAACCTCAGCGATTTGGGACAAAGCCTCTCTGGAAGCAGAGTTCTACTGTGACAAAGAGCTCAAAAGTCTTGCCATTGGCTGGCAAGATGAGCAAGCAAAGGAAGCAAAGCAAGCACAGCCATCCAACTTTAGATGAAGGATCAAAGCATGGAAGGGGAGGAAGACAACACAGTCAGAACTCCTGCACCAAAAGCTTCCAAGAAAAATATAAACTGGTTACAGGCCATGGAGGAGTTTAGGAAGGATTTTGAAAATCAGGTAAGAGAAGTGGAGGAAAAATTGGGAAGAGACATGAGAATGATGCAAGAAAATGATGAAAAGAGAGTCAACAACCTGATTGAAGAAATTAACATCTTGAAAAATAGATTAACTCAAATGGCAAAAGAGGTGTGAAAAGCCAATCAGGAGAAGAATGCCTTAAAAAGCCAAATTTGCCAGATGGAAAAAGAATCTCAAAAGCTCACTGAGGAGAATAATTCCTTCAGAATTAGAGTGGAGCAAATGGAAGCAAATGACTTTATGAGAAATCAAGACACTATTAAACAGATACAAAAAAATAAAAAAAAATAGAAGGCAATGTGAAATATCTCGTTGGAAAAACCACTGACTTGGAAAATAGATCCAGGAGAGACAATTTAAAAATTATTGGACTACCTGAATGCCATGATGAAAAAAAGAACCTAGAAATTATCCTTCAAGAAATTCTCAAGGAAAATTGCCCTGATATTTTAGAATCAGAGGGCAAAATAGAACTTGAAAGAATTCACCAATCACCT